>CM049853.1:19998524-20598524 GCA_027422415.1 Schizothorax lantsangensis | reverse complement strand
CTCAATGGATTAACAAAAAATTATGAGAGAAAATTAAAAATATATTCATTTGTGTTCTAAAGACAGACAAAAGTCTTATAGGTTTAGAATGACATGAGGGCAAGTAAATTATTTTTTGTGTGAACTATTCCTTTAAGAAAGGAAGACCAAGAATGATGACTCTCCAAATCAGACAACTCCAAAGTTGGTTAGTGTTCTGCAATAAAAAAAACACAGACATCAATGGTATACATAAAATATGAACACGTTATCACACTGTTGTTGCATCAAAATGTGACGTAAACAGGCAGGAGACAACAGAAACATTTATTTTCTAAAAATAACTTACATCAATCTCAAAAGAATGATACTCTCCTACGTCTCTGGCTTTCAACATCTACAAAAAACAAACAAACATTCTTTTACTCTTAGTAAAAAAAAATTGATAACGATGGAATTATTAAGTTTTCTTGCCTTAAAACCGTCTTTCCCTCTCTTCTGAAGTAGCTGAGAAAATCGCCTCCTCCTCACACAAGCAGGCTGCTGTGTCCTTAACTCCAAAGTTAGTTTGAGTTCTGCAATGAAAAAAAGGGACATCAATGGTTTACATAAAATATGAACACGTAATCATACTGTAGTTGCATCAAAATGTGAAGTAAACAGGCAGGAGACAACAGAAACATTTATTTTCTAAAAATAACATCAATCTCAAAAGAATGATGCTCGCCTATGTCTCTGGCTTTCACCATCTTTCACCAAGTTTACTTGCCTTAAAACCGTCTTTCCCTCTCTTCTGAAGAAGCTGAGAAAATCGCCTCCTCACACAAGCAGGCTTCTGTGTCCTTAACTCCCGGCGCGGGCACAATGAAGACACAAGCTCAACAAGTCTGAAATATTACATACAAAACATTACTTTTAACAATCATCAGCCTCAAAATAATTATGCTAGTCTTTATTACATAATGCCGTTTCCTTTAGGAAACTACATTGAGCTTAACCGCGAAAAATAAGATAACGAATTAACATAATAACCATCCATTAACACCTCAAAAAGTGCAGATATTGTAAAATATTATGTAAATATGACATAAGACACTCACGGACGTTAACGTTATATTAAAAGCATCTCTTCCGTTCAGTAAAAGAGGCCGTTAAGCCCTCCGTTTCTGAGGCGAAAACCGCATCCGCGTATTTTTCAATATAAGCTCTTTTCGGAATATTTCCGCCTTCCATAAAACCTCAAAATACTCCCGGACACAAACAATGAAGGATGACTTTACATTTTTAATCTTTACTTACCATAATGTCTTTCACTCGCTTCTCGCTTCTTTCAGGCTGAGAAAATGGCGGCTTCTCGCACTGGTGTCGTCCGATGTTGACGTGACGTGCGTGCTCTCTTTCTGGTCCGCGTTCCCAACCCAGCGCCGCTGGGTTATGATGAAGACTAATTTTCAACCCAAAATTGGGTTAAAACAACCCAACGTCCTTACCCAGCGGTCTCAACCCAGCATTTGGGTTGAAAAAATAACCCAGCGTTTTTTTAGAGTGTATGATGTATAATATGTATATATACATCCACACTTTCCTAAACAGGATGCGTCAAAGTGAACACTTCCAAAAGTTCACATCCTTTACTCATCTGTTTGTCCTGTTTTTAAGAGTAGCTCAAGCGTAGGAATTACATCAGGGCCCGTATATAAAGATTCGCAAATATCTTAAAAATTTCTAGTTCTAGTTTAGGACCAATCAGAGCAACTGAGCGAGGAAAAGACAAAAACTCTTTGAGGAGGCGGGGCTTATAATCTTTTGGACTGTGATTGGTTGGTTGTCAAGAAGGAAGTTAGGGTTTATTATAAGCTTCACTTGATACAAGCGTAATTTTTCCTGACGTACTCTCTCTCTTTCTCTCTCTCTCTCTCTCTCTCTCTTCTCTCGCGCGCACACACACACACATTATATTCTTTATTTTTTATTTACCATGGCAACATATTTTATAGGAAATGAACCGCACAATAAGGTTCAAAGTGCAACAGACCCAAATCCGCTGCTGCAGTGTTTTTCCAGTTGCCAAATATGTTAATGTAGTTAATGTAGTGATTATGTCATTTCTGGGTGGCATTTCTGCGCAGTGTCAGGGATGTAAATGTCTTTAATTTCCAAACATGATCCCTGCACATCTAATGTGTAGCGTCTTATTAACTCACTGTCATGCTTGTGTGCAACACATTTCTTCTCCCTCTTCATGTTTCATCCATTTTCTCCACTGAAAGAAACTCTTAAGCTCTTAAAAGTCCCTACTCCTAACAATTTCGGACCTAGACCTCTTTTAAGTAAATGCTTTCTGATTACTTTTTTCTTTACTAGTTTTCCTTTAAAAAGAGGAAACACCCACATTTCTAGAATTTTCAGTTTTGTTACTAGGAGCAACTCTTAGCACTAAGATTTTTCATGAATACGGGCCCAGATATGCAAATATCTGTTCTAGTTTAGTCAGTGTCTTTGATTATAATGGACTCAATTTGCTTTTGATATGACGTGAGGCAACATGCCGCTCACATCCAGTGTAGACAGGGTGTAATGTAAAAATTTCCATGAACAGCACAACTTCTTAAGATCCTCCCCTACATTTTAGTCTTTGTAAAATCTAGTTTAAAAATAGCAGTGAGCTTTTAGGTATCTGGTATCCTGAATATCTCTCTTGACCTGCTCTGTCTCTACTTCATGCCACTGTTCACCACTGCTGGGAGGCTACTAAACTGATAAAGTAAAGTAGGTGTTTAAGTGTTGTTGTGGTGGAGGCGGTCCAATGCAACTGACTGTCACACTGTGATGTCACAAAGTGTAGGAAGTGGAGCAGCTTGGTTTTAACAAATGTTAGTTTTGCAGTGAGGATCAAATTTGATTCCTCGTTTTGACCCTTTCATCCAACGTGAATATCACTGTAGCAGAAATTGCATTAGAGTGGGCAAGTTGATTAATTTCTGTGAATCTCTTCAAACTGTCAGTTTCACTGAACCATTTCAGAAATTATTTGACAATATTTTTTTTGCATCTTGCTCATGGTCTCCATAAATGTAGGTAAATAAAAAATGTAGGTAAAATAACATTTTGAATCTACCTACCATTTTGAATTTAATGACTTGGTTGAACAGTTGTTTTCTTGGATCACTTTTTTAAACCATAACAAACAAACAAACATATTTAAACCATAGCACAGCAAATAAATACTTGTCGAGATGTTTACTGAATAACACCAATAGACTAAAAAATGCCAAATACTTTTTAGAACCGAATGTTACTTCAACTGTTTAAAAAAAAATATTAGGTTTTGAAGATGCATTTCAGTGTGTCCTGTGTTTTGTAAAGATCACTAATGGTTTGACTTTTCTTTTGGGTAAATTTTTAACTTGTGATCTACTAGATATATATATATATAGAGAGAGAGAGAGAGAGTAGATCACGTAAGGCTAGTGCTTTTATAACTTTTGAATAGCTTTTTGCTTTCTAGCCTTTAAAATTCTTCTAAATTTCACATGAGCGATCATTTTGAACTCTGTATGAATGCTTTTCTCTCCTTTTTTCCAGGAAAGAATTCAGCAGTCACACAGTTTAGCTTAATACTGACTATTTGCGTGATGGATGTCACAAATTAATAACATCAGTCTTGGTCTGAACATGTGAAAAATGAACCAGAATTTAAACAGAAAGTATCATTAAATTTGCATTTTGGATGATCTGTTCATAAAGTAGAATACAAATATATATAAGGACCATGGTACAGCTAGGTAAAAGAGATGAATGATCAAGGGCTGCATGTATACTGAATATCAATATTATAATATTGAATGTCTTATGAATAGTCATCATTTTCCATCTTCATTGGTCTTTTCTTTCTGCCGTATCTACATAAAGCTGGTACTAATTAAATAAAGCTCCTATTAACTTCCAGGGTTAGTTCAGTTGATTACAGTAAATGTGTTTTATGTATGTCTGTGTGTGGAGGTAAATGAAAGTTTGGAGATTGGGTATAGCGAGAGGTCAGTGCTAAGAGGTCAAGCCTGGTTTGAGTAATCACGAATCAGTGCATGCTGTATAAATTAATTTGGGCAAAAGCGTATGAGGCAGAAATTGAAAGCAGTGTCTGTGTATGTTTTCTTTCCCTAAGGTTCTGTATGCAGAAGAGTGCAAAGCTGGTGCCAGGAGTGACCTTGGACCTAATTGAGAAGTAGGTGTTTGTTTGTTTTTTTATTTCCTCCCCTTACTCGCCTTCATTTGGTTGTCTGCCCCTTGTGGTCTTTTCATCTCTCCTGTTTGTCTCTGTTTTCTTTTTATATCGTTTGTTCTCTAGAAATAGCAGAGAAACCTGGAAAAGCCATGTAAATTAATACAATCTTTAAAAGTCATAGAAATAGTCTATAGTGAATGAGTTTTTCTACTTACACTTTTCTCCACTAGAAACTGCTCTTTGTGAGAGCAGTTTCTATGAATTTTCTGTAAAATTATCCAGTAATCATCCAGAATATCTGGAAAAAGTAATGGAAGTCATGTAATTATTGGAGTTATTATTATTATACATTTTTATTTAATTGTAAGTATTTCTGTTACTATCTTTTGAACTCCCTATTATATGCCCAAATTGAGCTAAAACAATTTGATTTATGCTTGTTTTCATCCTAATCTGTTTGGTTTTGTCAAAAAAAAAATTACATATGAATTCTATGGTTTTGTGCAGGGCTGGAGTGAGACTCATTTTCAGCCCTGGAGTTTCAGGCCTTAGACTGGCCCACTTTAGTTCACAACTGACTATATTAAAAAAATGTAATTAAAACCTCAATATATAAGTCTGCAATAATGCACTGTTCTCTACAGCCTTTTAATTCATTGTATTTTTCTAGAGCTTTCTTTTTTCATTCTGGCCTTTTAGTGCCACCTTTGCACTTTCTATTATCCATTGTTTTTATCTCAAATTTTTTTTGCTAGCATATCTCCAACAACTGATGTTTTTTTTGTGCCACTGTCTGGGGAGTCAAAAGATAATTATGTCATCATTAACCTGCAGGCTGGTGGGGCAGCGAGAAAATAATAAATAAAAATAGTGGGGCTGCGGTAAAATAATAAATAAAAGAGTGGGCTGCTGTGAGTGCAGGCAGCCTAGGGACAGCATCCATATTTCAACACACAAAAAAACAGACCGGCCCACCAGGAATTCTCCCGGTGCTCCCGATTAGCCAATCTGGGCCTGGTTCTGTGGATTCCAGCTGCAATAACTTTACAGTGATCTAATAAAAAATAAACCAATTAGTGTGAATTATGGATTATCTGTATCTAGTTTGATGCTTTCCGACAGCATGATTATTTTCATAGGGATTCATTAGGAACTATTTTAGTAATTATTGAAACTATTTAGAAATCTGTATTCAAACTATTAAGAAATTCTATTTAGATTTAGCGCACGCATGAACGTAATCTGCGTATTAAGCGTTGTTTACGCTTAGGGGAAAGCGTGCGTATGCGTTGTGATACTTTCTAAAATGGCGGACGACGTAACTCGGGGGAGAAGAATGGTTGAGTAAATTGTTATTTTTGTTTTCTCTTTCATCAGTTTTCATTTTGGGGTGAACTAATCCTTTAAGGTGTTACACAATAGTAAATGCATCCCTGTTCTGAAGACTCATGTAATTATTATGCAATCACAACTTTTCTATTAGTATCATAACTGCTTGGTGATATCTTAGTTAGTTTCCCTCTACATTTTTCCCAGGGGTCTTTGCAGTCAGAAAGCACTTAGTTGTGAATAATAGAGAATTAAGAGTGAAACTCATCACAGTGACACCATCACAATGATGCTGCTTTGGGGTTTCAAATACTTTTTGCTGTTTTTTAATGGATGTAGTTGAACATGACACCTGAGGCAGTCCCTTTGCTTATGATAACTTTAAATGATACTGCTGGAACAGCAAAACCATCATAATTTTTACTTTCTTTCTTTCTGTCTTTGCTTTCTTTCTTTTTTTTTGGACTTCACTGGTGAAATGATCAGGTTGCTCATAAACTATTAAATTTCACCAGCAAATTAATTTATGTCCCATCGCTGGGCTTCCTGTTCACACCCCTTTTCTGGCACTCAAAAGCACCCCACCCCACACACACATGCACAACTTTGAATTCTGATTGATTAATGCTCTGTGACATCACAGGATGAGGGAGATTAATTACCTAAACGGTTTTCTGAGGACAGAAAACTTCTGTAAAGGAGTACTGGTCCATTTTCGGAAAGACTGTCTGACTTTTGTGTCCTAACAGAAAGTGCAGCAAATGAACATCAACAGTTTTAGAACATTCACTTTGTAATCATTGAGTCTGACCAGCAGCAAGCTGCAGGTTGACGATATGCAAAGCACATTCAGTTGACAGAAACCCCGCCCAGTTTTTTATTATTATTATTATTTATTTTATTTAAAAAAAAGAAATTTGACACTATGTGCATCATCATGAATGGTTAATTAGTTACTGATTAAATGTTTGCTAGAGCTATTTATAGAGGGTTAGTTCACCCAAAAATTAAAATTCTGTCAGCATTTAATTACCCTCATGTTGTTCCAAACCCAAAAGACTTCATTCATTTTTGGAAAAACACAAAAGAATATTTTTTACAGTGTTTGCCAAAATTGTTAGAACACCTGACAGATCTGATAATATTGCCTCCTTTTTTGCCTCCAAAACATGATTTAATTTCATAATGTTCATGAAACATGCAGATGGTTGCTCTGAGCACAACAAATATCAGATGAAGTGAGTCGTACTGTTTTTATCCACTTTTAACTTCAATATTTGGTATGTCCACCTTTTGCAGCAGTTACAGCAGCACACGTCTATGGCATAGTGTCAATATATTTCCTTAGAACTTCAACACTAATGTGATCCCATGCCTTCTGCAACTCAAGCCAAAGGCTTTCTTTTGCAGGTCCTGACTTTGAGGGGGCCAGTCCATCATTTTCAATGTTCCAGCAGATTCCTTATGTCGCAGGTAGTTCCAGCAATAGTTTGTTTTATGGGTATTGTATTGGCCAATCCAACAAAAACAACTGAAACATCTTAAATATGCCAAGTGTTCTAACAATTTTGGCCACTACTGTATATATATATATATTTTTTAAATCATTTTTGTCTATGCATTGAAATTCCATGCAACCAAAACATTCATGTATCAAAAAGTACAAAACGACATGAAAGTAGTCCATACGAAGTAATCCACATCTTCTGAAAAGACAGGATCACTACATATGATGAACAAATTTAATTTAGCCTCATATTCATATATAAACCTTGATCAACAAATGCATAAAGACCGTAAAATATGGTGTACTTCTCAGCTATACTTGCTTGAAATTTGAGAACCAATGAGGTTTGTCCCAGTCAGTCTGTTGTCACAGTGGTCCACAGTGTTTCACATTCAGTTTCACATTCACACACAGTGGTCCACATTCAGTGTTTCCCAAAACCGGAGTCCCAACGAACATTCGCAAACAGCATTGAAAATTGTGTGAATCTCTCAACTTGTGGTTACAAACATAGTTTATTGTTAGTAAGCTAACATGCAGTACGTATAATCTATATCTTTCATTTGATATAAAATATTAAGACAATGAAAGCACAGTTTTTTAAGAGTGTATGTCTTGTACCCCAGGTAGACAACTGAGAGCAAAAATAGCAAAGTAGTCTTCAGATGCCATGTTTGTTATTTACAGCAACAATCTGGCATTTATCCAGTCTCAAACTGATTGATTTAAAATGTAGTGGTTAGTGCGTCGACATACAGCGCAACTGCACTCACGGCGACCTGAGGTTCGATTCCTGCCTCGAGGTCCTTTGCCGATCCCACTCCCCTCTCTCCACCCAATGCTTTCCTGTCAGCTCTCCACTGTCCTCTCACATTAAAGGCATAAAAAGCCAATAAATATAACTTTTAAAAAATGTATTTCAGAGATTTAAAAAACTGTAAAAGTTGTGCTATATTCTGTTTTGTAAAGCCATGCATTAGTTTTGTGATGAACAGACTAAAATCGTGTTCTCTGATGAATCACATTTGCACTTCTGCATAGTAAAGTTTGGGGCTTTGCAATTAGTTATGAGATGAGGCATCTTTGACTTGGCACGTGGCACAATATGTCTTGAGACACCAAGACTTATTATATGCAAGCAAACATGAAATCTCAAAAGGAAACTGTTGTATAATATTAATTCTGAAAAATTATTAATGATTTATTATTTTTAACTTTATTCATTCTGTCATGTGCTATGGGCACTGAAGTTAGGTAGCTGCTAAAAGATTACCAAGCTGTCACATAAAACCGCTCTTAAAAATGTGTGCATGGTTGGAACTAAAACGAATGTCTCCGAGGTCGACATTGTGGAAGTGAAACCCAGTGTGTGTGCTGTGTTGAGTGGTACATGTATCATACTGTTGAAAAGAACCGTGTCAAGCCAAGAAAGTTATAGCCTACCTAGATTCACACTGACACTAAATTATACCTTCAGCTAGCGAGAAGTTACTCCATAAATTGTGCTCCATAAAACATACAGCTCCTGGAGACCAGGTGCATTACTCATGATTGGAAACAAATGAAGAAAGTAAGTTTGCTGAATGGATAGAGTAAAATTTGGCAGTTTGTGGTGATAGATGGCATCTGGGAGCAGCAGTGTGTTAGTCAGTGGCACGTTAGAGGCGATGACATTTGCTCAAGGCTTCTGCCCAGCATGAGCTGCCTGACTCACCCACTCATCACGAGGACAGAGCCCACTACTGCCAGTCAAATACACAGCACTGATGCCTGTGACTCTCACTATCAGGTGTCAGAAATTTGTAATAATAGACTTTGTTTGCACCCACATACATACAGTTTTCATACATAGAGTTCAGTGGTGTGTGGTGTAAGAGAGGGGAGGGGGGGCAAGGACGGGAGGGAGTTCAGCTTCCTGACAGCCTGGTGGATGAAGCTGTCCTTCAGTCTGTTGGTCCTGGCCTGGAGACTCTGCAGTCTCCTCCCTGATGGTAGCAGACTGAAGAAGCTGTGTGTCGGGTGGGTGGTATCACCTGCAATGCAGAGGGCTTTGCGGGTGAGACGGGTGCTGTAGATGTCCTGGAGGGAGGGGAGAGAGACACCAACGATCTTCTCAGCTGCTCTCACTATCCGTTGAAGGGACTTGCGGCAGGACGCGTTCTAGGCGCCATACCACACAGTGATGCAGCTAGTCAGAATGCTCTCGATGGTGCCTCTGTAGAAGGTGCACATGATGGGGGCCGGGGCTCTGGCTCTTCTGAGTTTGCGGAGGAAGTAGAGACGCTGTTGTGCTTTCTTGGCTAGTGCTGCAGTTTTGTTGGTCCAGGAGAGGTCCTCTGTGATGTGTACACCCAGGAACTTGGTGCTGCTCACTCTCTCCACGGTCGCACCATTGATGGTCAGAGGAGCATGCAGAGAGTGCACTCTCCTGAAGTCAACGACAATCTCCTTCGTCTTCTCCACATTCAGAGAGAGATTGTTGTCACTGCACCACCCGGCCAGGCGGCTCACCTCGCTCCTGTAGTTTGTCTCATCTCTGTTGCTGATGAGACCCACCACAGTCGTGTCATCCGCAAATTTAATGAAGAGGTTGGAGTTGTGTGACGGTGTGCAGTCGTGGGTCAGCAGAGTGAAGAGGAGGGGGCTCAGCACACATCCTTGGGGGGCCCCTGTGTTCAGTGTGATGGTGCTGGATGTGTTACTGCCGACCCGTACTGCCTGAGGTCTCCCGGTCAGAAAGTCCAACAGCCAGTTGCACAGTGACGTATTGAGCCCCAGCTGGACCAGTTTATGAATGAGCTGTTGAGGGATGATTGTGTTGAATGCTGAACTGAAGTCTATGAACAGCAATTCATTCTGGAATTGCCTTCTGTGCAAAAGAAACACACTGCCTTAGGAGTTGTCAAAAGTGAGGTATATTTTAAGGCAACGTACTTAAGTTTTTGCCTCTGTGTCAGAAGTGGACTTTTTGATGTCTTAAAATGCTACCTACAATACAAAGGAAACTCACAATGTTTCAATGTTTCTGAGGCAGTTTATTTGAGTATCAGTTCTCTCTGAGAGATTCAGCATCCTGCTGACATGTCAACACCATGTCCTCATTAATACATTTAGATGTATTCCCTTCATTTTGTGTTTGTACAAGACAGCTCCATGACTCTCAGCTTTTTTTTCTAATAGCAGTCCCTGTCTCTGATCTTTCAAAAGAAAACATGTTATGATTGCCACTATGTAAATTATTATATTTCAATAACTAATTAAGAATAGAAGCATCATTGTATAATTAGATTTAGAAGTAAAAAACTTGCCTTATGTGCAATGTACATGTTTAGATACCTTTTTTTTTCCTAAAAATGAATACCAATTTAATTGAATATAGTTTGGGCTTTGTTGTGAAGTGTAACCATTAATATTATAGTAAGGTACAAGTAATGGGGCTCCCTATAGCATCAGGTAGTTCCGAGTGTGTAAATGAACTATTTGTTGACTTGATAATTTTGTTATGAAGTTGTTTATTTCACCAGGCATTTAAGAATAAGATTCTTCTTATTCTTGGATAATTTGAATTACAAGATGACAAGTCATAGCTAGTTTACTTTTAAGTAATTAAAAGTTCTACAAGGCTGTGAAGACCATGGTCACATCAGTCAACAAAAACATTAATAATAATAATAATTATCACATCTTTTAACACAGTACATAATGTATTTTGTAATGTAATGTGGAATTTATGGCATAATCCAATTATGATATGATCATTCAACAGCAAGCCTTTGTGAGAGGTGTGTAGTTTTGCTTAATCTATCAAGGAGCACTGATAGTTTGGATAGAAACTTTAAAAAAATTAAGGTGAAATAGCTCCAGCATCATTCATTTTCTAGGCCAGTGTTTCTAAATCTTTCTCTTGGTGGCCTCTTATCACTGCACATTATGTCTTATCTGATACAGCAAATTAAGGTCATGAATATGACTTCACAAAAGAACTAATAAGCTGAATCAGGCGTGTTAGATGAATCATCCAAAATGTGAGTTTCCTTAAAATATTTTTTGGATTATTCTAGGATTATAAGGGATTATCATTCTCTTTGAACGCTTCTAATCTATACACGTCCACATGTATTACATCATATTTATACTGTCGATACATTACATCTGTGTAAAACAGAAATACAGCATGTGGTCATACCACATCAGTTTCCTGCCGTGGTTAGCTGTTCTTCTCCACAGTGTGTTACCTCATCTCAGCTGCTGAGATGAAAACCAAGATCACCTTCACCCCTTAAGGTGAGAATTGAAATCGTTGAGCGATGACTTTTGTCCTCCCAGAATATCCTTTTTCTTATTGTCACAGACTGAGAGTAGAAAATAGTTTTTTGATTCATTGTTCTTTTCTTCCCTCTCACTTTCTCTCTGTCTCTTTCTGTCTCTCTCTCTATTTATATGGTTGTAGAAAACTTTTTACTCACATTTCTTTTACACTTTGCAGTAGGGTTCTATATGTTAACATAATTTAGTAGTTAACATGAACTAACAATAACCAATCTTTTTGCAGCATTAATCTTGTTTAATGTTAATACAGGTTAAATGGTAATACATTTGTTAATTAGTAAATGCATTGTAAGCTAACATAGATTTTTATTAATTAACTTTAACCAAGATTATTAAATGCTGTAAAAATTGCTCTGATACCTTATACATTATCTAATATTGACATATAGAATCTTGTTGTAGAATGTTACCACTTTCTTTTTAGCTTTTTAAATTATATTTTCTTTTCCAAATCAGACAGATGGACAAATAATTTAGCTGTTTTCGTCTTGAACTTAACAGTGTAGAAGCTTATATGTGCAGTCCATCTAATTTTCAAGTTTCACTAGCTAAAAATATGGCAGAAAAAAGAACTGCCCACATTCTCATGAAAAGGCCGTCTTACCAACAGACTGGAGACACCAACCACAGTTATTTTTTATTATATTGTGTTGTATTTATTTATTTATTAACTATATATTTTGATATTTAAAGAATTATAAGTTTATGGCAGTGATTCTCAAATGGTGGGTCACGACCCAAAATGGGTTGGAGGTCTAATGTCATGAACAAGAGAGGAAAAGCAATGCTTCCTCTGTATTTTGTTCCAACATCTAAGTTGCATCCAGTTAAACTCTGCAGTATTTTGGAAGTAATGTGTCACTTGGTAGAAACAAGTCAAATTAGGTAAACTGAAAGAAAATTATGAAAAAATTAATTTTCACTCAGAAATTGCTAGGAAATATCACAATACAATTACAAAGAAATGTCAAGCAACACATTGAATTAAATGTCTGAAGAAAAACTGAAGTAGTATTTTCTTGTAAAACATAATTTTTGTTTTATTTACAACAAAATCTATTTTAAGTGTGCGGTTGCAACTCAAAGTGAAAACAAATATGACCCAGACTACATAAAATATGATTTAAAGCCGGGTGTCTTGCAGAGTTTATATCCAACTGCCCCAGCACACTTACCTATAAGTTGCAAGGGCTGTGTCTGAAGGCTTGGGCAGCTGACTTGTTGCCTCGCTGCCCTATCAGGCAACTTTTTTCAGCTTTTGGATGCAGCCTTGTATTCCTAAATACCATGATTAGCAAGTTCAGGTGTGTTTAAATAGGATAGGAGCTAAACTCTGCTGGACATGACAGGAGCAGGATTGGATTTCCTTGGGTTACAGCTTTTGGTGCTGTCTTGGATCTCCACATGATGGCCAATGTAAAATCTATGGCACTGTTTACACCTGGTACATTGGATACATTGGATACATTTTGTCAATTCAATCATGAGTGGACAATGTTAAATAAATTGTAAACTGGGTCTAAAATGTTTTGAACTTGTCCATTTTCAGCCATTTCCAGAACAAGTCAAAAACACATT
This sequence comes from Schizothorax lantsangensis, assembly GCA_027422415.1. Lineage (NCBI taxonomy): Eukaryota > Metazoa > Chordata > Actinopteri > Cypriniformes > Cyprinidae > Schizothorax > Schizothorax lantsangensis. The sequence goes on along the minus strand of CM049853.1, from coordinate 20,585,577 downwards.
TCTTTTACTTTCGTAGTGTAGACACTCATGTGGTTAAATGTGGTCAAACATCCACAAAAGACCACCTGTTCTCCACCAACTGACTTCTAACACGCTCCCGCAGTGTTTGCCATGGTATTGTGGCTATTAGAGCAGAAACAAAAGCTGCTCATCTTTTATCTTATTGACTCCTTTCTCGTTCATGTGTAAGTTGTGAGAGCTTAGTTTGTGTTTTAGAAATATCTGAAAAAGCTTGCACATATACATGCACAAAAAGCACTTCATGCAGCTTTTTTGATTAAAACAACAGGTGTAAACGGGAAATGTTTCTCCCTCATCTACTTATGATCTGATGATAATTCCAGGTGTAAAACAGGGATTGTGTGGTCTATGGTACAGTATGTGTATGTCTGTGTTTAGTTTAAATTTAACAGATGTGTGTCTACTTCACTTTGGGCATAGCAGTTAGGACTAATTTATCTCCTTTAAGTTTGTCTCATGGTGCCACCCACAAGTCCAAAAGTCTGTGACTAATCTCTGTTTCTAATCATGACAGCAGTCACAGAATGCAGAATCCTGTCTTAATTTTAGAAGGGAATTATGCTGCCAATGTTCTGTTGCTTTGCTGTGCTTTTTCTCCCCTCTCTCTCTCTCTCTCTCTCTCTCAGCATGTTCATCTCTGATTTGGGGATGTTTTTAAGGTTAGGGTGTGATCTGTTATTTCAGTATAACTCCTTTGAGCAGCAGTGTTTGTGAAAAATGTGGTTTTAGATGCTCTTGTGTCATCTTGTCTCCAGTGGGCATTAAGTGGGATGTTGATTCATTAATTCATTTATCTCTTATGAAAACACTTCCACTGTTTGAGATGTCTCTGGTCACAGCACGCACGCACATTCTTATTCTAAACCAGGACAGGAGGGATGTCCCATTAGTAATTACACTAGAAGGGATGTCATGGTTGCTTAGCAACAGCATTTTGGGAAGCTGAATCTTGTGCAGCTCTGTTAGTATGCAACATCACACCTCAGTCCACCTTTACTGTAGGGCTTCATAGCAAAATACATTTTAAATTTTGATTATTGGCATATCAACATACATACAGTCCTGTCACATGGACCAATATAACGCCATTACCTCTTTTCAAGTCAAGTTACTTTTATTTATATACCACTTTATACAATGCATATTCTTTCTAAGCAGCTTCAGAGTAATAACACAGGGAAGTAATGGTGTTAAAGTTTTTAAGTAGTAAAATTAAAATGTATAAACTGTAAAATAAATTCAATTTCAGCTTTAAAGCAGCTCTACAAATGACAATGCTGTCATTATTCAGCTGAATTTAGTTCAATTTTGATTCAGTTTAGTTAATAACAGTGTCTGTGTTGAAAAGGTTATCAGTTATCAGATCACTTTGCATTATATAGTTAGTCTTATTTTCTAATGAGCACCAAAATGATTTTTCTTATAAGATTCATGGGTTTCATGTATGTACATATTCATTTTTCTCAGGATCCCGGGCAGGCTGAATGACAGGAGGACACCATTAGGGGAGCTGAACTGGATTTTCACAGCTATCACTGACACAATTGCATGGAATGTCCTGCCGAGAGGTTTGTCCTGATTAAAATCCAGATATTTGCAATCTCTGAAGATTTAGTTTTGTGTCAATCAACTGCACAGACCTTTCAGGGCTCCCAAAAGAGTGACAAATTCATTTTGATCATTCAACATCTGTTAAATTATTTTGGCTCAGTTAGTTTGCTTTTTCCACAAAATAACAGAAACTGTCAGAGACGTTTTATATATATATATATATATATATATATATATATATATATATATATACTGTATATATATATATATATATATATATATATATATATATATATATATATATATATATGTGTGTGTCTATAAGTACTAATAAACAGCCAATATGCTTGTAATATGCATACTAATAAGCAACCAATTAATAGCGAGTAGTGTTACCTTAGTTCTTAATAGAAAATACCAAAGTAGTTCCTAAAGCCAAAGCAGGGTCAACTGTTGCATACCCCAGAGCTACTATGACAGCAAAAACTGGCAGCAGTAAACACAGGCATGTGAAGTGATTCAAAGTCAGTGCTCTTACACTGAATGTTGTTATTTTTAACAGTGCCTGGCCAATCAGATTAGAGGACTAAAACTAACTGTTGTATAAAGAAATATAATTATGCTTAATTTGTGCATTCACAAGCTTTGTAAATGCTTTGCTGGCAGTTTTTACAGTGGTCTTCATTAAAACACAAGAAATGTATTGAAATTTTAATCAAGTTACCTGCTATCACATGTCATTCCTTTCTAATATATAAAGTTTTTTTTTGTTCTTTCTCACTCTCAATCTTTGTAGATCTCTTTCAGAAATTGTTTCGTCAAGATCTTTTGGTGGCCAGTCTATTTCGAAATTTCTTATTGGCTGAGAGAATAATGAGGTCATATAACTGTACACCAGTCAGCAGCCCCAGGTTGCCACCCACATACATGCACGCTATGTGGTAAGTGTATGGATGTTAACACACACACACACACAGTATCTACAATATTTTCCCTAACACTGTATGTGCAACATTTGTTCAGACAGGACAAAAATCTAACTGTTTTTTTGCGTCTAACTCATATGCTTAGTTGTTAGTAGGCTAAACAGTAAAAAGACAAGAAATCCATATTTGTATATGGTTTGAAATCCAGTTTACATTGGATTTTTGGAAATGCCTTTGAGTCTGAATGTTAATTGTGCAATGTATTAATGCAATATACAGTAATGCCTGCATTTACTCATTTTCGGCAAGATGTTGTGATAAACATGAACATAGACAGAAAGTTGCCAATACTTTACACAATAATAGGTGCTTTCATATGTTGTAGAAGACAGTCTCTTGGCATAGTGCTCACTTTCATTACTATGGCAACTATTGTATTTATATTAGACACTGACCACACTGTCTGAACAAATCTTAGCTAGAGATTTCTGGAATTTTCACTTGCAAAAACAGTGAAGTCCATGTTCTAAAAAAGCAGAATTGGGTGGAGAGTCAACAAATCCCTATATTTTGTCATTTATAGTTTAAAATACTAGCGTATTCCGACTCAACATCATTACTTAACTTTAGTACCATGTCGATATTAAAATAATTAAAAAAACATCTATAGTATATCATTTAGGGTACGTACTCGGTCTGTTTCAAAAATATTTATTTATTTATTCTTTATTATTTAATGTGTACTTAACTGCTTCAAGGCCTTATGCTATTGTTTTAATTAAAGTAATATTTCAATTACATACAGTGTAACTTGGTGGCCAAGATTATTAGAACACTAGTATTTTCACCAGCTAAAAAATGGTTTTATGTCAGTTATTTCTATCTTTTGCTGTAGTGTGTCAGTAGGAAATATCAGTTTACATTTAAAAACATTCATTTTAAAATAATATGTAAACATGTTAATATTTTTTTTCTTAATGTTTAAATAATAAATATCAATATAATTTTTTATTATATTTTTTTGTTTTTAGATTTATTTTGGTTGTGTATTCAGCAGCACATTAGATTTTGCTGTGGCAAATTCTTTGAGTATTGAGTATTGTATTGGTATTGAGTATTGATAGTTTGGTATCATGGCAAACTCTGTAATATTCTGTTTTATTATATTTCTCCTAAAAGCAAAATCGGCATGCCATATTTTAAACAACATTCCATGGAGAAGAGGGAGCTTTTTTATTCCTACAGTGAATGGCACTACTTATTTATTTACACTGGTATTTTACTCAGCGGTCTCTCCCTCTGCATTCTCCCCCTGTTTTCCATCATCAGTGTCATGCTGTTGGCTAAACCTGCATTGTGTAATCCTCAGCAGTGTATGATGGAATACAGACTTTGTTCTCCACAGCTAGTTGAAGCTTAAATCTCATAACATACCATTAGCAAGAGAGAAATAGATTTCACTTTCGTAATGGAGCATCAGAGCTCTTTAGTCACGCTGTGCAGAAAGTTCCTTGAGTCTTCTGGTCTTCTGAAACAGGAGATGAGAAATGGAGAGATGGCAGAAATAGAGGAAACATTTGGTAAAGAAGGAAAGAGTTACGGGAACATTAGAGAGGAAGGATGGTGCCTTCCGCTATTAGGAGGAGACATGATGAAGCAAGGCGGGTAGTAAAGGAAAGAAACAATACAGGAAACAGACAGAAAGAATATGAATGGTCTTTGTGAAATAATCATTGCAGTGTGCACCGAAGGGACAGCAACTGTCCAAAAAAAACAACCGTTCACAATCTAAAATGTTTATAGGACTAATGTACAAATTAACCCTTTGATGTATGCACGGTTTAACCATACATCAAATTTGTACTTAATCTAAAACTAATTTAAATGTTTTAAAATACTTCCATATTTATTATGGCTATATTTAGAATTAGCAGCATATTATGTCATTTATTTTATTAAATTAAGCAATATATTAACTACTATATTACTAAATTAAACATTTAATCCATTTACAGTCCTGTTTATTATATGTATATGGAAGCATATGGGTAGCAAAATACAAATATAAAAAATAGTAATATGCAAAATGACAATGCAATATGTAAAATGGCAATGTATTTCTGTATTTAAATAAAAAAAAAAAAATTCAATTATATAATTTACATTTGCCATTTTCTACACTAGTTTTAATATGTAAATTAAAAACATATTTTAACGCTTTATAAGTTGCAAAATTATAATGACATTATATTACCCAAATTGAGTAGACATGTCCAAGCAAAAACTGTAGCAAAATTATAATTTAAATGCCATTTTTCCTAAATGCATTTAGACTTACGGGTAGGACACTTGAGATTGCATTTTCATCGTGATACCGCGTGATAATTGTAGGAAAATGCAGTGTGAATTTCAAAATGCATTCTGAGCCAAATGTGCACCATAATGGTTGCAAAAATGGTGATTTAAATGTCTTTTATCTTTCTTAAATGCATTGACACTCACACTTAAGACATTTCAATTGCATTTTCATTAAATACCCCACGATAATGTAGTTTAAGTCAATGTGGATTTGAAAATGCATTCCGAGCTGATCACGCCCCCAACCTGTCAATCATTATATCAAGGCGGGTCTCGGCAACAAGACGCACAATAGGTCAATATTCCCCTTTAAACAAACGCTTTTCACCTGCCTCAACATCTCTCACTGTTTTACACTCCGATTGATGCACATAAGCAAACAGACAGTGCAATTCTACACTTATTTACTTGCCACCTTACACAATGGCTACACCGGAAGCGACAGTTGTCGTGTCACATCGCGCCACATCCAGTGTAGACAGCATCGCTGATTATAATGGGTTCAATACTGTCGTTTGTCGTGCCGCTCGCATCCGGTGTAGACACGGTGTTGCCTTCCTCTCTTCTAACCCATAATAGAGCGCACGTCCCGTGGCACTTAAGTGTTGCGCATGCCTTAAGATCTCTCAGTCTGTTTACACTCCGGTTGATGCCCGTGACCCAGGGCTCCAGACTCATTCTTCCCACTGGTCGCTCTTTTGCGACTAACTTTCTTTTTTTTTTTTTTTTTTTTTGCTACAACATGGGGTTAATCAGTGCATGCTGAGGAACTTTTATCATAGTTTATAGTTATATGCAGGGCTCCAGACTGCGACTAAAACGGTCGCATTTGCGACCAAAAATATTAATTTGCGAGTTAAGTTTTTGCTGAGGTCGCCACTGGCAACTATATATTCACATGACTTAAAAATTTGCATGCAATGCCTTTTTTTCCTGATTGTTTTGCGATCACATCTTTTGTTATGTTCACGTATTAAACTTAAAATTAAAAGACGATGCGCATCAAAGTTTTAGTGGAAAATGAGTTTCAAACAGTCCTCGTCTCTGCCGCACAGCAGCGCTGATGCACAGTCTGCTAAACGCAGCTCCAGTTGTACAGCCCGAGAGAGATCGAAATGACGGAGACGTGCAAGTGCCGAAAAGCAGTGTCTATTTCGTGCACAACTTCAACAAACTACAACAGGTAAAGCTGTCAGCTGTGTGGATATTGGCAATATCGTTAACAATTCTCGTTTATAAGTATTACTAATATTAGTAATATGGCTTCTTATCAAGATCTTATTAATGCGTGAACTTCTTATTATTTGTAGCGCACTTGCCGTCCAGTAATCGCAAAAAGCTTTGTGCTTTGTTACTTTTTAATAAACAAAGTATCAGCTTTAAAATGATGCCAAATTCATAACAAAATTCAAACAATACGGTTTTGGCGCGATCGCTTTGGCGCCTCAGTTCAAGCAGCAGTGAAGCCATTAGGCCTATATCTTTCTATTTACTACTATAGTATGAAATGAACATGAATTAACATCAAAAGGTAGGCTATTGAATGAGAGAACCTACAGTACAACTTACTGAAATGTCTCATGTAAAAGCTCATTCAGTGTCAAACTGCGGAAAACGTGTAAAGCTTGTAAACATGCACTGTAATAATACATAACGTTACCTCAGAATAACCACGCAGTGTCCATAAGCTTATCAGTCAGCTAGAAAAATAACTATAAAGAGGAGCATTTTGCTACATTTATGCGCAACTGCATATTAATATTTTTACTTAATCTGTTTTCTACACGATTCAACTCCTCCTATAAAATTGCATTTTACTAATGAAGAAAAACAGACTGAATGTGTGAAAGACATGACAACATTTATAGGATGCATTGAGGAGGGGCCCAAACTACACTCAGTGGCCAAGTGATGCTTATGGTCCATGATATTGGTACCGATTCTGTGTAACGAACAATTCTTTGTGACTGTATATTTCAAGTTGGAAAAGACATTTAGTTCCCTTTAAGTGAACCTTAGTTCCCAGGTCAACCTGATCATCTACAAGATGGATTAAAATGCTGATAAAGTCAAGAAAAGTTGAGACATACACACATGACAGTATGATTGAAATGTTAAAATGTCGGGGGAAAAAGAATTATAATAATAAAATAAAACACTTTTATTCTGTGGCACCTAAAATAATTATTTGGCGCCTATGTTTTTTATTATAGGAGCCAATGGCTCCTTACTCGATTTTTTTGTCTGGAGCCCTGATATGGAAACGAAAGTGGTTAACATTAAACCTGTTCTTTTTCATCAGTAGTATTATTTGTGATTTGAATTTTGTGAACGGGAGTTCCTCTTTTGCTATGTTATAAGCCGCGGACTTCAGATGCTTTTACTTTCGAATTCACGATCTTGTCATGTTTTACAAGAAAAGATAATTGTCTGTTTTGCTTACATCTATACACCTTTCACTTATTAAGACTAAAACAAAAGATGGATTCATTGTTATTTTTAATTAAAAAGCACAACAACAATAAAACAGTAAGATACAATGACAAACTAGCTTATAAAACGTTTAATTAACAAAAACAAATAAGATGAGGCATGGCATGCACCACATGCTGTATTATATACTGACTAGTAAATTACAGAACGTTTAGCAAACACTGAGGAATCAAATAAAAAAATAAATAAAAGATAGCCTCCATAGCATAATGTGAGGTAAACAGCAAAGATAAGCTTTTCAAAATGAAAACAAAAAGAAAAGTAAAACGTCTCCGGTTACTGTCATAACCTCGGTTCCCTGAGAGACTGAAACGAGACATGGCATCAGAAGCTGACGCTTATGGGGACTCCCTTCCTAATCCTACCTGAAATCTTATTGCACAACGCCAGTGAAGTTGCAACTCTCACTGGCCAATGCCAGTCAAGACGGCGAGTGGGGGCGTGGCCTCCGCCACTATATAACGCGCCGTCTTGGCGGCATAAGCTCAGAATCTTCCGACTGAACTAGCAGCGCAACAGACCTGAGCAGTGAACACGGCAGCCTACGCCATGTCTCGTTCCTGTCTCTCAGGGAACCGAGGTTACGACAGTAACCGGAGACGTTCCCTCTCGAGAACGGTTCACTTCGACATGGCGTCAGAAGCTGACGCTTATGGGGACTGTATAGAACAACGCCGTGAGAACAGCGAAGAAATAAAATGCTCAGCCTCAGCGGAGCTAGCGTAATAGTCCTATGATACACACAAACCACTCCCCCAGCCAATCATAGACGACCTTATGGCATGCCCCAAGGCGATTGGATGCAGATTCCCGCTGTATACGACCTAGTCAAAACCACCGGACTAGTCATCGCAGTTGTAGATGGAACCATGGGTCCTGCTCACTGACAGGACTTGTGAGGCTAAGGATGATACGTCTAAGCTGTAAAATCTGGCGAAGGTGTTCTGTGAAGACCAACCAGCCGCCATACAGATGTCTTTGATAGAAACGCCTTTGGTCCACGCCCACGAGGAGGCAATCGCCCTCGTTGAATGGGCTTTGACACCGACAGGACATTCTAATCCCCGGCTAGAATAAACTAAGGTGATCGCATCAACCAGCCAATGTGAAAGCCGTTGCTTGGAGACAGGCCGCCCTTTGGTGTTGCCCTCAAAGCTTACAAACAGCTGATCAGACTGCCGAAACAGAGTCGTGCGGTCAACTTATAGTTTCAAAGCCCACACCGGACATAGCACATGATGAGGGGCGGCATCTGACGAGGCCACCGCCTCCGGCGGGAAAGCAGAAAGCACCACCACTTGCGCTCTGAACGGTGTCAAGAGCGATTTAGGCATGTAGCCCAATCTCGGCTTGAGCATGACGTTACAATCACCTGGTCCAAACTGCATGCAGTCAGCATTCACAGAGAGCGCTTGTAAATCCCCCATGCGCTTAACTGAAGCAAGGGCGAGCAACAGTGCGGTTTTAAGTGAAAGCTCTCTCAAGCCGACAGACTGAAGTGGCTCGAAGGGCGGGGATGCCAGAGCCCCCAGCACCAATGTCAGACACGGGACAGGTCTCCGGGTCGCAACCATTCGGCTCGAACCATTTCACAAACACTGTCCATTTAGAGGCGTACAGACGTCTTGTAGAAGGTGCTCGTGCCTCCGTAATCGTGTCCATCATGCGGCGAGACAATGAACTTGCGTTTACCGGTTCCCGCACACCATCCACACATGGAAGTTTCCATGAAGTTGGGGTGCCATATCGAGCCGCCGGCCTGAGACAGGAGGTCCCATCTCAGCGGAATCAGCCACGGGGGAGCCGTTAGTATCTCCAGCAGATCGGGAAACCAAGGCCTGTTCGGCCAGTACGGAGTGATCAATAATACCAATGCTCTCTCCTCTCTGATTTTGTGCAACACTTGTGACAAGATCTTCGGTGGGGGGAACGCATACAGACGGGCATTCGGCCATGGCATCGTGAGCGCGTCCCTGCCCAGGGGAGAGCGTGACAGAGAGAAGAACAGAGGGCAATGCGTGTTCTCCTCCATCGCGAACAAATCTACCTCCACCTTCCCGAACTGTTCCCAGATCAGTTTCACTGTCCCGGGGTTCAGTCTCCATTCTCCGTGAGGGATCCCGTCCCTCGATTAACATATCTGTGCCGCTGTTCAAACAGCCCCGGGATATGTGCTGCGTGCCGCGTGACCAGACCCAGCTGGATGCCGTGTTGGTACCAGTCGGGGACCCGTCATGGTTTCAGCGCGTCCAAGCACCTGCGAGTGACCAAAACATCAGCACGGCCCATCTTCCAAGCGCTACTCGGCACCTGTGCTTTCAGCCATAACTGTACATGGACATGGAGGGGGCACATAAAGAGTAGACCGAGGTGGCATACCGTGGTGGCCGCCGCCATCCGCCCCAAGAGCCTCTGAAACTCTTTCAGTGTCACGGAGCGGCCCAGACTGAAGGGATTCAGAGCGGATAACAAGTCCCATATATGCTCTTGACCTAGATGCACTCTCATCGAGACAGAATCTAACTGTACCCCCAGATACATGATTGACTGGCTGGGGCACAACACGCTCTTCTGTGTGTTCACGCAGAGACCTTAACTCTCCAGATGAAGCAACAGAGCGCGTTTGTGGCTGTTGAGCACATCTTCCGAATGGCCAAAATCAGCCAATCCTCCAAATAATTCAAGATGCGCTCTCAGACGGGAAAGCGCCGCAGCAACACATTTCGTAAACGTGCACAGCGCCAATGCTAGCCCAAACGGCATCACCGTGAACTGATACGCTGTGCCTTCAAATGTGAATCTCAGAAAGCGCCTGTGACGAGGGGTGATCTGGATATGAAAATAAGCGACCTTCAGGTCCACCAAAATAAACCAGTCTTTGGGCCGAATCTGCGCGAGGATCTGTTTTAGCGTTGTCTTTTTGAAAGCGCGTTTGTATAATGCGCGGTTGATGGGTCTCAGGTCTAAAATCGGAACGACAAAGTAGCGGCTGTAGAAACCGCTCTCTCTCTCGCTCGGCGGGACTACTTCTATTGCTCGCTTCGTGAGGAGGTTGAGAACTTCTTGCCTCAGTACCGGTTCGTTGTGTGCCGGTACTGTCGACATCACCACACCATTGAACCGGGGTGGTCTGCGCCGGAACTGGAGCATGTAGCCGTTCTCTATTATGTTCCGTACCCAATGCGAAATACCCTGAATGGACCGCCAGGCGCTCGCAAAATGGCACAGAGGACAGAGCGCTTCGTCCTCTGTATTCTGAGGAATGCCGCTGAGTGCCGGGGTCGTGTTCAGAATACTCGCAGAACGAACGGGAGCGCTGTGTTGTAGCGAGGGTCGTGCATTGCCGGTTAACAGGAAGCGCGAGCCTACCACTGAATGTGTGAGTGACACGGACGTGTGAACGTGCGGGTTGTTTAGAACGAGCCGCGGCGTCGGAGATCTGACACTTAACACAGGGGTGAGTTGCGAAGTTATTGCCGGTGGAGGAGAAAAAAGCTCTTTTTGTGAGGGTATCACATGCTTTATTGCATTTTGAACAGCAACAACACAAACATTCTCGTAGTCGCCTGCAACTGCCAAGGGGACTTTGTGAGACCATCTCTGACGTTTCGCGGCAGGCTCGCCGCTCAACATTCTCCTTCTCCGTATCAACCCTTCAGGAACGAGGCTTCTGTTCCGCGCCGAAGGAGCGCCCCCTGGGGCGGCCGCCCTTCTTGAGCATCCTCCTGTCCGCATCCTTCAGCTCGGTGAGTGTCAGCCACAGATGTCGGTGGAGCACTACCATGTAGCCCATGCTCCGCCTGATTGCCTGGGCCGTCTTCTTAGTGGCTTTTAGCATGAAATCCATTGCCACGCGTAGATCCTCGAACGCCTCAGAATCCGCACCGCCCTCGTCTAGGGATTTCAGAAGCTGTGCCTGAAAAACTTCGAGCACTGCCATTGTGTGCAGTGCTGAGATTGCTTCTCCTGAGCCAGCGTATGCCTTGCGCGGTCAGACGGCAGGGCCTCGACGGCAGAGTCTCGACGGCAGAGTAGCACCTGCCTTCAGAGAGGCTGACGAGGGGCAGAGGTGCGCGGCAATAGATTCCTCGACAGGCGGAATGCGCGTATATCCCTGGGCTTCCGCTCTGTCAACTTTGGTGAAGATCTCTGAACTCTCCGGCGTGGGTGCGAGCCGACTGGGGCGCAGCCCATGCCTTAACAACCTCGTCGTGCAGGTCAGGGAGGAATGGGGCTCGCTTTCTCAGAGTGGCGGCCCGAGTGAAGGAGCCACGAATCCAGTTTGCTCTTAGCTGGCTCGTCGGGGGATTCCCATTCCAGACAGAGATCGCTCACGGCCTTGGTGAGAATCCGGACGATCTCATCTTGAAACGCGGTGTTTCCCTCCACTTCAGAGTGCTCCTCTGGAGAGTGGGCCCAGTCCTTCTCGGACGCCGTCAGGGACATTGCCTCATCGAGATCGTCGTCCCCCGCCACGCTGAAAGAAATAATCTCCGAAGCACCTGGGGTGGGTCGAAGACTCTCTTCAGCAAAACACACCAGAGAGTGGGGGGGGGATCGTGCCCTCCTGTGTGATCGTCCACGTGCGGCTGTCGTCCCACCGGCGGCTCGCTGGCGGCAGTGGGACGCTGCCGAGAGAAATCGCAGAGGGCGCTATTCCTCCGAGCCCTAAGCACCCGCACTGAGAACTCCTCGCAGTGCGGGCAGCCCGACCCGTTGAGTGCTGCTTCCACATGGGCGAGACCCAGTCACAGAATGCAGAACTCCTTGGTGTCCTGGGCCTCGATGGGACCCGAACACAGCGTGCAAACGTTGGACATGCTGGAACGCCAACGGGAAACCTGTCGGTCGCACTTTATGTTAGGTGGCCTTAACTACTATGTACTTACATCAAAAAATAAGTACAATGTACTTATTGTGTTCATACTGTATTGCAAAACACTATTGCTGCTATTGAGGTGGGATACGGGTAAGGTTAGGGACAGGTTTGGTGGTATGGGTAGGTTTAAGGGTGGGTTAAGGTGTAAGGGATGGGTCAACAGTGTAATTATAAATGTAATTACATATTGTATACATATACAAAAAATCAATTTGGGAAATACAATTTCATTTTAATTTTGCAACTTATAAAGCGTTAAAATATGTTTTTAATTTACATATTAAAACTAGTGTTGAAAATGGCAAATGTAAATTATATAATTGAATTTTCATTTTGCACTAAATGTTGCACATTTGAATGGGAAAATGTAAATTTAAATACAGAAATACATTTTAAATATTGCATTGTCATTTTGCATATTACATTTCAAAATGAATTTTGCTACCCATATGCTTCCATATATGTATAGTTTTTATGAATGTCATTACACCATAAATAAAATGAATAATCATTATTGTTATATGATTATGTGGCTGAAAAATAAGTCTCCCAGGTTCAAATCCAGGTGATTTTACAGTTCAGCAAACAAAGCAGGTAGTTTGATTGTATTAATTTTGTGATTTTACTGATTTGATTAACTTGATCTATACTTAGCATTCATCCATTAATTCATCCCTCACCATGTAGGAGACACAGTACTGTAGCCGCAAAAATGGGATGGGGCAGCCAGCAGAGGGAAGGAAAATATCTCTGCTCAGAAAAAGTTAGATTTTTTAATGAGAGGGAAAAGCAGATTAATTGGCAAAACCGGCAAGACAGGATGGACCAATGGAGTGACTATATTAGAGCTGGGAGGAATGCCTTGTGCTGTTGCCTGTTTTCATGATCCACTACGGCAGCTGGCCTAATGTTATTGGGACTTTTCTCCCATAAAATGTTTGTATATTTACATTACCACTCTGAGACATCCTGCTGATAGAGACTGGCAAATCATATTAGAGCTATAGCTTTAGTTTTAGCTTTTGAATGGACAACACGTTTGATGTATTATGTAATATCATGAATTAAATATAGCCAAAGTGTTGCGGGTTCAGTGATCAAAGCAATTCTCTCAGCCTATGCGGCAGAAGAAAATACTTTGAAAAAGAAGTGTTAAACCACAGTGTGTGATGGAGCTCTGAAAGTTCAGCACTGCTGCTGTAGGTGAAGTGTCAACAAATGATTAGTTCTCATGTAATGTAACATAACTTTACATGCAGCCTTTGACAAGTGCAGTGAAGATTACATGCAGATACTCTATAGCAGTGCTTTTCAATTTGTGGGTCTGTTCTTGTAGGGTCACAGGCAGCAGGGAAAAACAATGCTAAATATGTGTACTTAGTAATGTGTACTTAACTGCTACTTAAATAGCTTTAGTACCATGTCGATATTTAAAAAAAAAAATCTACAGTACATCTTGCACAAAAACAAACCTTATTGTTTCTTGTGGAAGCTCAAACGTGCTAGTGTGACAATCGTGATCAAACCTCATTTGTTCTTGAGCATCAAGAAACCACATATGAGCTTCTGTTTACCACATATACCCCCGGTTTCACAGACAAGGCTTAAGACTAGTCCCAGACTAAAATGTAATTCTGAGCTGTTTCAACTGAAATAAACTTGCACTGACTGATCTTAAAACATATCAGTGCCTTTGTTTTGTCTCAAGATGCACGCCAGTAATGTTTTTTCTAAGGCATGTTAATAAAAATTACTTAAATGTCCTAATTGAACTATGGCCTAATCCTGGCTTAGTCTAAGCCCTGTCTGTGAAACCGGGCCTTGATGTGTTCTGTGTTTGATATATGATATATCAATGTTTATCTGTGAATATAAGCCTAAATTAAACCTTTTTGTCATGGTTTTTTGCATATTGGATTGCAATGGAGGGACAGAAATCTTTCAGGTTTCATTAAAAATATTTGTGTTTTGGATATAAGGGTAAGTGAGAGTGAGCAAATAATTACAGAATTCTCATTTTTGGGTGAAGGAGAGAAATAATATGTCTCAAAGATTTCAAACAAGTAAATTTACAGGGTTCTCTATTCCTTAATAATGAATGTGCTCAAAATAAAGTGCCAGTGCATATTATTCATTTGGTCAAAGCCTAGAAACTCACAGCAAGAAACATGAGTGTGGGATTGACTAATGTGGCATCTGTGTGTGTGTGTGTGTGTGTGTGTGTGTGTGTGTGTGCGTGCGCACAGGCAAGCGTGGGACCTTGCGGTGGATATCTGCCTCTCCCAGCTTCCCACCATCATCGAGGAGGGCACAGCTTTCAGGGTAAGCATGACTGATACTGCCTCTGTGTGAAGATCAGACAGAGAGAGACTATTTCATGATCAGTTATTCAGGGTCTTCTATAGCTATTATTCCTTTGCCTCAAATTAGCACTGCAGTCCTACTTATGATTTCAGTTCAGTTAATCTCTAATCATACTCAGTGATTTGTATATTTGCCCTCGGTAGTTATTTAATTTGATCTGATCACATGTTCTGAATGTTGTTCAGTTTTCTGTTAATATCACACCTTTTTGTTGTCTAGTTTGTTTTTCTGAATTTTTAAGAAATATGATAAATAAAAATACATTAAGTTAACACAAACGCAAAAGATACTGAATATGAGTGGCTTTCAAACCTGTGTTTCCCTCATGAACACCATTTCTAAAAGTGTCACGGACACGTGCTAACTGCTGAACTTTTGACTGTTTTATTTACTTTTTCCACCTCTTTTTATTTTGTGCTCAGTTTTACTGGATATGAGGTGCATTTCCTGTTGTTTCTGATATGCTCTTCTGCTATAACAGCTGAATTTCTCTCCTGGGATCAGTAAAATGTTATCTAATGGACTGACTCTTGTGACTTTCAGACATTTGTGAATCAGTGTCTGTCTTGTGTAATGGTTGCAGTGACCTTGATTTCTCAACCTGATATGATTTGTCTTTAGTGCAACAGATGCTGTTTCTGTTAACACACAAACACTCATATTGCTGTTCTCAGGCTATTAAAAGAGTGTTTGAAAGTCTGAAATTCAGTTATGTAATCGTGCTGGGACCGAACAAATAATATGTCTCACATTCACCCCTGTCTTTATTGTTACTTTTGGGATTCAGTGATTCTTATATGCTTATAATTGTGTGTGTATCTGTGTGCGAGAGAAAAGAAAGATGAGAGATGAGAATTAGAGAGCTGCTAATGTCTTGATATTTCTTACTTAGGAGGCTTTCACACTGTGCATGTTTGCTGTGATACGAATCAGAGTGTGATTGTTCCTAATGCCCCCTGCAACATTGGTCTGATTTCACACTTATTTGTTTTCTTCTTATGTAATCACAAACGTGCACTGTGCATGACAGAACACACAACATGGGTCAATTTTTTACATTTAATTTGGTGCGATTATGCGCAGCTTGATGCAAGGACACTTCCATCTACTGTATTTGCATCGCATGAACGTGGCTTTCTGACATCTAATTGCGAGCCATTCATTTGCTGCTCTGATTGCACTCACCATGCAGGATTACACTACATGCTCACACTTGCTCGTATCCTGGGTAAATCATCACCGCTGTCATTCTTGCATGTGTTTTGTTGAACTAATGATGTTCTTCACGTGAATCACATCACAGTTCCAGCACAACCAAATTCAGACCACCTCTTACAGGTAGACTTGGGTTCGGTGCAGTTGTACTCCTGGGTCCGCATGACAGATTTCACGTTGCCAGTTTTTTTATGCGTACCATACCCCTATTTCGAACTAAACTGCTAGTGTGAAAGCACCCTGAGAGTGTGTGGTACAGTGGGAAGAGTGACAGCTACTTGTTGAGAACTGTGCCAAATTACACACACTCTTCAAAGCCACTGATTGCAAAATATAGGTCCTGAAGTGTAGCACTGTTAAATGTTTGTCTCCTCTTCCAAAATGTTTCTTCTTTTCCCTAACTGTATCTAATATCACTCTGAATTTCCTTTCTTTGGACATACCCATATATAAATGAATGTTAAATTATGATGAATATGTGACCTAAAATGTATTTACACAGAAATGTACTGCCTTGTTTAGATTTCTAGAAACCAGAATATTGGCTTAATCAGGTTATGGTGATTGAATTAGTGCTTACGTAATTGCAAAGTGACCAAATTCTCCAAATTAATATTGGAATATTATTATGCATGTAAAAGCGAGAGGCAGAGGGCAGCCTGGATTTATGTTTCTTGTTTTGTAGTATTAATAAATATAAAAACACCCAAAAAAATACATAGTCAAGACCCATCTGCCTACTTGCATTCATACAGAAAGTGAACAGGCTCATTTGAGATGGGCAAGGTGAGTAATTAAGTAATGGCGGAGGAAAGTGTTATGCAAGACAATACAGCCATCTTGATCACTTATGTAAACAGTTTTTGTCTGATTTAAAGTGCTCTTCCACTTAAACCCTGTGTGTATCAGTGCTCACTGCATTTGTGTGTGTGTTTACTTTTCTGTCTCACACAATTTGTTTTTATATCCACAGCATAGTCCATTCTTTGCTGAGCAGCTGACAGCCTTTCAGGTATGGCTGACAATGGGCGTGGAAAACAGAAACCCACCGGAGCAGCTGCCTATCGTCCTGCAGGTAACTTACAACAAAAGTTTTCTCAATAGCTCCATTTCAAAATCTAGTGAACTGCATACCTAGAAAGCATTTTTAGTGATCATAGGCACACTGCTGACATGAAGTGGTTTCCAAAAGATTGGAAGCAACATCATTCTGCTAAATTCTAAGACAGCGTTACATTTTTGCTTTACAGAGGAGACAACCCAGAGTGCAACAAGTCAAAACATTTGTCCAAACATGGCAGATGAGTTGAGAGAAATATTGATTATGAATACATTTAATTCAATGATGAAAATATGGCACGATATTAAAATTTGCAAAAATATCTTTGATGAACTTTGTCATCAGAGTTTTTGTTGTAATGGCAGGCTAAATGCAACACACAAATATAGCATACACTACAGTATTACTTATTTTGTTGATTTGACTGTAAGGGAGAATTTTTTTTCTTGCTTCTTGAAATTTGTTGTTGTACTTGGAGTAAAACTGTAAGGTATGTAACAATTACAAAGTTTGGTACGTCTCCATGTGGCTGTTCTACTGCAAGGATACTCTAAATTCATCCACAAAACTGAATATGAACATTGATGAGAATGTGAGCCTATCACTAGATTAAAGGAAATTGTCTTTAATTCTAATAAATCATTGGTTTAACATTTAAAATGTTTAGTTTAGTACAGCAGTGCTTTGCGTTGCTTGTGTTTGTGTACCATGTATTTTATATTACAGTGTCTCCCATTTGGGCTTATTCAGCAGGATGTGAGGTTCACTCCTCTGAGAGCAATAAAAGCAAATAAAACTCTGAGGCATAGAGAAAGAGAGATATTGACTGCAGAGACAGCACTACTAAGGGATGTGTGAATGAGTACAAAATACACAAAAAGTGTGTACAAGTGACTGACTGCAGGGTTTTGTGGTCCAGCTCCCTGGTGCTGCAGTCACACTGCCGCACTGCCCTAAATTCCATTGACACCCCCAAGCAGAACTACATGTCCCATGATTCTTCTCTCTTGGGCTGGTGTCAACCTCATGAGACTCAGGGTTATAGTATATAGGCCCGTTCACACCAAGAACAGTAACTGACGATTTACTATATTAGGGCCTACATCAGTGAACAATAACATTCTGTTTATTATAAGCACACAACGCAGTTATGTCTTCTGCTGTTTTTAATGCTTGAGCTCCTTTAAGCCGCATGGATTCTGATTTAATGTTTTAATTGTTCATCAGAAAAGTAATTCCATCAGTACTGTTCTGCTGTGCTATTTCTTGCTGTGGTGTGGACTATTCTCATAGCATTATAATGATTATTAAAACTTTATAGTTATCATCCTTGGTGTAAACAGGTGCCTTAACACACAGACACTCACACATTCTCTCACAAACCATCTGGTTTAAAAAAAAAAATATATATATATATATATATATATATATGTATATATATATACAGTATATGGCTCTCCCACACACATAAAATACCTTTAGTGTTTCTAAACACTGTTTTGTTGTTGTTGTTGTTGTTTTATTAAAACACTCTTACTTATTGTTGTTAAGAACATATCCACACACTTTTTTTTTATATTGTTTAATATTTATTTTTAATGCAGTGTACATACACACAGCATTGCTTAGACTTCTGAATGTTTGATGTCTATTACAGTGTACTGTTCACAATTTCTTGAGTAATAAGCTTTCAAAATATATAATTTAAATGTAACTTAAGTGTTCAAATAAATTCTTGCTGTAGCCTATGTGTTCCTTTAGCTCAGACAGCAGAGCACGGCACTATAAACGACAATATTGTGAGTTCAATTCTCAGGGAATGCACAGAACTGACAAAATTTAAACTGTTATGTAATGCTTTGTGATTAGAATTATTGTTTCCTGCTGCTTGTGTTGAGTCAGATTGAGTTTTTGTAATATTTCTGTGCATCTTTTTAAGAGGTCTGGACTCTTCGCAGATGGGCTCAGATTTTCACACTTATCTTAAACTCAGCAGCCAGTCACACTTTTACACACGTGTGTATGTGTGTAAAACCTTGTAAGTGCTGAGTAATCTTCCATTTGGCCAGAGTCAGAAAAAAAACAAACCTCCCTCATATTCCTCCCACTTCTTCCACTTCTCTCTATTCTTTCATCTCTCTCCCTCCTTCCTTCCTTCCTTCCTTCCTTCCTTCCTTCTGTCCATAGGTATTTCTCAGGGTATTAAGGAACGCCCTGTTTTAGCCAAGGTGCATGCTGAGAATTTTCACAGTCCATGATTTGACGTGACCCTGCGATCTATTAATACCTTTATGGTAGGGTGGCATATTGTTTTGGCAGGAGATTGCAGGCGTTTTGGAGTCCGTGCGTGTTTTTGTGTGGGCATTGAGGTGGGCAGACCTTCTGTTGCGCTCCTTACACACAGCACGGCTCTGTCTCTGGGCAGGCCTATATCCGGACCCCCTCACCATGCTGAGAGTGTGTACCACAGTATCTAGATGCTTTAAATACATGCACACGTATACAGAGTTTTAAAATGCTGGCGTAGAAAACAAAAACTGCTATTTAAAACTAAAAATCTGTTTACATGTAACTCCTTTTATGCTTCTTATGATCTCAGATCTTTTTATCTAAAAAGGCTTATGCTTAAATGCTTAAAACAAAAATAATAATAATACATAATAAATAATAATAATAATAATAAATTGTGCCATCCTATGAATTTTTTTTTTTTTTTTTACAAAACAAAATCAAGTGCCCAGCAGACATGGCAAGTCATTAAGTACTATTTTAATTGAATCTAGACATAGACATTGTTTATTGTTATTTATTTTTTATGCACATATCCCTCAATGTAAAGCTTAAATATCCCCTCATCAACTTAAATCCAGAAACTGGTGTTTATTTTAAATTATATTACACTTAATATTATTTAGAATGATCATTAATATTATTAAAGTAGCTTTTAAACATAAAACAAAGGTGATTGTGAGAAACATAGATTGTGAACTTTGATAAAGGCACCTACAGTATGGTTTGAGACATGGTAAGAGGACTGTAAGACAAAGCATTGTAATGTTGTAAAGTTTATAGAAGTTGATTTTGATATTTTTTTTCTCTATCTAAAATGTGGAAAATTTTAAGAATTACATAGGTTTGTCAAGATGTTTGACTGGTACTGGTTTGTTTGTTTGTTTGTTTTCATTGAAAACAGAAGCCCTGGGGCATGACTTCGTATCCTGTTAATCTCATCCGTAAAAGTAGCGTCTAAATAATATTCATATTCAAGTTCATTTTATTTTAACTAAGTTAAGTTTGCTCTACTCAAACCAAATAACTATTTTGAGCTTTAGGGTTTACAGTGTATTCATAAATGTTAATGAATCACACACAAACCACTCTAGCCACAGATGTACACACACAGGTGGGAAGTCATTAGCTTGTGCCAGCCTGCAGGGAGTGTATGTGAGCCTGAGCACCTGTTCAAAATGATTATATTGGTTGTTCCCATTGTGTGTGTGAATGTATGTCTGCCTGTTTTTGTGTTTGCGTGGGTGTGGGGCATTTGGTGATTCCTGTAGGTGTTAGGTGTTTTAAATACCTAATATTCCCTAAGGGGCCATAACAACCTATCCTGTAAACATAATCTCCAGTGGGTCCAGTGCAGTGTTTCCTCTGTTTGAGCCTTTTGTAGAGTCACACATTGACACACACTGGATTAATGTTCTTCCATCTGGTTTCTCTCAGGTCCTCTTAAGCCAGGTACACAGACTGAGGGCACTGGATTTGTTGGGGCGATTTCTGGACCTGGGCCCTTGGGCCGTCAGTTTGGTGAGATACACAACTAACATTTGGTTTTTACTTTCATTATTTCATTATTGTTTGTAGCCTTTACACAATACGTACATATGTTAGTTAGGTAAACTATGCACAATATGGTTAAATGGCAGAAAATGTTCAGCTACCTTGCATCATCCTAGTCTTTTTTTTCCCCTGTCATTCTCACTCTTCCTCTCACTCTCTTCTCTGCAGGCTCTTTCAGTGGGGATTTTTCCATATGTATTGAAACTGTTGCAGAGTTCAGCAAGAGAGCTCAGGCCTCTTTTGGTCTTCATATGGGCAAAGATCTTGGCTGTAGATAGTGTACGTAAACCATTTTATCTCTTGATGACTCACATGAGTCCCAGTTAAACTCCTGTCAGCACAGTTTTAAGTAAATGTTCACCAAAAGAAAGACAAAGAATATATAAACAGATGAAAGTGCTTTTTATGGTCTCAGAAGTGTGTTTTCCATTGGTCTGATTTCACACTTATTTGTTTTCTTCTTATGTAATCACAAACGTGCACTGTGCATGACAGAACACACAACATGGGTCAATTTTTTACATTTAATTTGGTGCGATTATGCGCAGCTTGATGCAAGGACACTTCCATCTACTGTATTTGCATCGCATGAACGTGGCTTTCTGACATCTAATTGCGAGCCATTCATTTGCTGCTCTGATTGCACTCACCATGCAGGATTACACTACATGCTCACACTTGCTCGTATCCTGGGTAAATCATCACCGCTGTCATTCTTGCATGTGTTTTGTTGAAGTGTGTTTTCCATTTGTACGTCCTGTTATTTCTTTTGCTTTTCTGAGAGACGTAGACTGTAAACATCAGAAACATTCTGATTAGCACAGACCCTTAAAGTCAGTGTTAATTCAAATGCTATTAGAATTCTACTTCCATTATGCGTCATACTTCTAAGTGAAACAGGAAATTCAATTTAAAAAAAAAAACATCTAGGATAAGATTAATTTTATCCATCAGTAACTGACTGGATGGTGAAAAGTAGGCATCATATAATGCAGCCGAACCAAGTATAAGTTTGCTTAAAGTGCCCCTATTATGGGTTATGAAAGGTTCATATTTTGGTTTCGGGAGTCCCCAACAACAGGTTGACATGCATGCAAGGTCAAAAAACACTTTAATTTTCTTATAATATGCATTTATTTTTACCTTATTTGATCAACGACTCCCAAACGATTCGCTCAAACCCCTCCTTTGCGTGACGCTAATCTGCAGTGATTGGTCGATTTCAATTAAAGCAGTGTTTGTGAGCTTTTAACGCTCCAAAAGTGGCACCTAGTGACAAAGAATGAATTTGCATTTTCATTCAGACCAACGCGAAAATCAAGTTTTCCCAGGTCTGCGCACGCAACAAGTGGACAGGCAATATGCTAATGTTTCATGTTGACGTCAACATGAAACGGCTTGGGATTCATTTTAAAAACGACTCGTTTCAATGATTCAGAGTCGACTCTTTCTTTTGAGAGACAATAACTTTATACACAGTGCACTTTCAGATTTAAAACTATACAGGATGTTTTCATTCACTTAGAGCTGTGTTACACACTGCATGAAAGGTAATTTTCAAAAATCCATAATAGGGGCACTTTAATGCGCAAAAAAAAAAAAAGTAGCTGTTTGGCTGTCGGTTTACTTTTATCCAGTAGCTGTATCACCATAGATGTGTATGGATGTCAACAGAAAGTCATTTCAGAGAAAGATTTTTTTTCTTTTTTTTTTTTTGAAGATTACAAAGTAAAACAACAACAACCTTTCTATAGAATAAAAAAGAACTGATGCATTGTTCACTAGACCAAGATCTTGCATTAAGATTTTTTGTTTGTTTGTTGTTTTGTGTTTGTTTTTACTGATTTGTTAAGGCTATATTGATTTTTATTTCTAAATAATAAAACAAACAAAAAATCAACATGAAATCAAAATTGTTCCTATTCTCTTTTTAATGCATATTGCTGGTCTAGTGAACGATTCATCTGTGCATGTTAATTCAAAAGATTTGTAATTTTAATGAAATTAATGTGACTTTGTTTGTCATAGAAGATATTCTTTGAACATTCAGAGTGTATTTTTGTACATTGGAGTCTGGAAGGGCAGTGGAAATGAAAGTGGTTTGCCATCTGTCTCTGACTGTAGTGGTTAAGACACCTGCAGAGATAGATGATCATTCACGCACATCCCTCACAGAGACTGCAGCACTCAAATCAAAACACACTCTAATGCTGCTGATCTGGCTACTGAAAACACATTTTTCTTTAAAGAAAGATAGGACAATTCTTATGATTGGTTTATCAAATCCAACAGCAACTCTAGCGAATTGATATTAAATTAAAGGCCAAACTCAGCCTGTAAACGAGACCCTGTGACTATACCTAATCTGAACTTTCAAATTTTAGGACTAAACTGAAACGGTTCCTTCTATTTTATTTTGAGCAAAGAGATCCAGATGCACAGCTCTTCACAACTCTGATGTAGAGATCATTGCTCTAAGATCTCATTGACACCTGCGTCAATTCAAAACTCCTTTCTGTCACGAGACGTGCAAGCACCATTTCAAAAGTATTGACGTCAAACCTGGCGTTTGCTGGCAAAGACAGTTGGACTTAGCACAATAGAATGGAATAGGTCTTAGTCACACCATCTTAAAGGGATAGTTCACACAAAAATGAAAACCCTCATCATTTACTCACCCTCATATCATTCCAAACCTGTATGATTAATTCTACTCATGCAAAACATAAAAGAAGATACTTTGAAGAGTATTTGGAACCCACTGACATTCATTGTATGAGCAAAAAATAAAGGGTTACTTCACCTAAAATTCCATCATTTAATCACACTCATGTTGTTCCAAACGGTTGCTGGTAGCCATTGACTTCCATAATTTTTTTTTTCTTTTCCACACCATGGAAGTCAGTTGCTACCAGCAACTATTTCGTTACCAGCATCCTTCTGATGATTTTTTTTTTGTGTTAAACAAAAGAAAGAAACTCATACAGGTTTGGAACAACTTAAGGGTGAGTAAATGATGACAGAATTTTCATTTTGAGGTGAATTATCACTTCATAGCACTAATTGGCATGCTATGGTTTATAGATATTTCTCTAGTCTTCATTATCACATGATGCTTCAGAAATCAATTTACCAGTTTGGCGTTCAAGTGACATTTCCTAGTATCACAGTAGAAAATAGTTGTGCTGCTTAAAATTTTGTCTCAAAACATGATAATTTTTTTCAGGATTCTGCAATGAATAGTAAATTAAAAAGAACAGCATTTAATTTTGAAATATATTTTTTTGTAACAGTGTAAAATCTTTACTGTCACTTTTAAGCAATTTAATGTGTCCTTGCTCACTAAAAGACTTAATTTCTTGAAGAAAAAAAAAATCTTACTAACCCCACACTTTTCAGATATATACAGAACTGTTTAGCTCACATAGAGTGGTCAGTATGTGTCATTGGTGTGTTCACTATAGCACATGGCACTTAAAAAATCACCAGATGAAATGGAGAGCACAAGCAGGCGGTAGTACAACTTGCCCTTTCCGTCTTGCCCACACTATCCTCCAACACACATTCTGTTTGAGATGGGACAAATAGCTTTTCTCATTCTCTCTCTGGTCATTCCAGGCTCTGTTATTGGTATCAGCGATGTGTCTCACGTGCTGTAGTTCAGTTTTCATTAGGCGAGTATGTAAGTGTTTTACAACTCTGACTCAGAGAAAACTCAGATGTAAGAAGTTTATATCAGACAGCAAGATTGGGAGAAACTGTTGTCAGCAGTCAGGATGGTGTTTTGTAACATTTTTGTCACTCCTTCAATTCCTTCTTTTACACTCGCCTACTCTCCCTCCTGCTCTTTCTCTTTCTCTTTTCTGTAGTCATGCCAAGCTGATCTTGTAAAAGACAATGGACACAAGTACTTCCTGTCAGTGCTGGCTGACCCATACATGCCCGTGAGTATCTTACAGATGGCACTGAATCATTTTCCACTTTGTTCAAAACAAAATCTGTTTTGTTTACTTAATCTGCTGTGCCATATTTGCAGAGTTCAGACTATTCTTTGTTTTTCAATTGGAATTTTGTGTACTTTTGACCAATCAAATCATGGATGGACAGCGAAAATAAAATGGACACTGTTAATTAAATGAAGTCATGGATATAGTTGTTGACTCCTGATTCTTTATCCAGGCTGAGCATCGAACCATGGCAGTCTTCATCCTTGCTGTCATTGTCAACAACTACAACACAGGACAGGTAAAGATATTAAACAGAAATAAAAACAGATGGAGGTCAAGATGATGAGTGCAAAGAATCAGCACATATTATCTGTCTGACTGACTGACTAGCAATGGATCATCACATACATTCTTAAAGATTAAAACTAAGGGCAAGCTCTCACTACAGGACTGTATGACTACCTGAATTGTTGTGGTGCTCACACTCCACAACAAGGTTTCTTGTCATCTCTCATCGTCTTGTCATAGCAGCGCGCACACTACATAAC
The DNA here is from genome assembly GCA_027422415.1 of Schizothorax lantsangensis. Taxonomy (NCBI): domain Eukaryota; kingdom Metazoa; phylum Chordata; class Actinopteri; order Cypriniformes; family Cyprinidae; genus Schizothorax; species Schizothorax lantsangensis. Next base: position 20,560,372 of record CM049853.1, on the reverse strand, counting down.
ACAACCTTGAGGAGGTATACAAATGACACTGTAATCTGCACTGTGATTGGCTACATTAGTTCCACCTTGTCTTTGTATCGCACACACTACAAGATCACATGGCAATAATTTGAAACAAGTTTGAAAATGTTGCAGCATCTGTGACTGCTCGGGACAGGCTCAGATCATGTTGCTGACCTGCTCATACCTAACGAGCATCGGCAAACACAACAAGCATCGATTTGGCCGCAATCTGCAGATTTTGTCACAGACCTGGAAAATCTGTCTGCAACAGCAACATCCAGCCAAAAGTTGTATAGTGTGATCTTACCTTAAAGCTGCAGTCCGTAAGTTTTGCCTCTTTGTCGCCATCTCTGTTTGAAAACCTGGAATTGCAGCTGGGTGCGGAATTATCTAGCTTGCGTGGGTTGTGAGTCGGCACGGCTTCAGCGCGGATGAATCTAAAGTTTTGAGGTGAATGTGTAGCTGTCAGTCATCGCACCGGTGTGGATGTTTCCTGTACTTCGCAATCACAGATTCTAGCCTATGTCTTGGAATATATGACCCAAATAAGAATTTTCACTGTATATTGTCATCTAAACAAGTAAGTAACAAGTCTGCCACGTTTGTTCTGCCCAACTGAGGAAAAAAGCATTACCATATATCGCGCTACCAATAGTGATTAAATCTAACGATCGGTTAGCTCATATCACATCAAACCATGCAAAGTATTATTATTGTTATACTTTATTCTCAAATTATTAATGTTAACAACATCAGCATTGCATGACTATGAGTATAGTGTGTATTAGCGTGTAGATTTCAATTTCTGTACAGTGTAATCTATAATTGTTATACCATTCGAATTTCATATTAAGAAATTCTTTTAACCCAAAAAGCAAACTATGCTCCCTTCGAACTGGTTTTCTTTAAAATACAAATCTTGTGTAATCCCAGGCTATCTGTAATCAGAAGCACATTTAAGACTGGAATATAATTTAATTTCATTCACATGTGTTTCATAAACACATAATCCTTTCTGGATTACAATCCGCCATCAAAATGATACATTTAATTATTCTAGCTGCTGTGAGAAAAGGCTAAACGATCCGCCACCTTCAGGATCCTCACATGTGATAGCCTACTAGCCGGGAAAACTTCTTTATGTTTACAGACGTGACGTAATGACGCAGTGCCATGCTCGAATTTCCCACGAAAACCTACCCGTACCACTCAAATTAGAAAACATTATTATATCTTACCGTTGTGAATTGGGCTAAAGTAAGGGCGATAGTTTTGAACACTGGCTGGTTATGTACTTGCTCAAATATTGATTTCGGATCATTTTTAACTAAAAAAGTTACGGACTGCAGCTTTAAGTTACCTTACATTTAGTCTCGCATAGCCAGACCTTCAGCCATCAGTCTATTTTAAAGATTCTATGCCGCAAACTTTATATATTTCACATACTTTTGAAAATCCAGCATTTAGTTAACCCTGCTAAGCGTTCGTCGTCACATTTGTAAACGCGACGTCTTTCTTCTTTCGTGAGGGTGTTTGGCGCCACGGCATCTTTGTTTCCCAGCAGACCGAAAATAAACACGACACTCGCGTCTCCCGGAAATCTGGTTTAATTCAACCAGTCAGATGACGACTTCGACATTCCTGAAGTGTTTCCAGAAAAGTGTGCCATATGCATCAGACCTTTAGCCAACGTTCCATGGGCGTGACGTCTGAGGCTGAGACTACCTTACCTTAAGTTAACTTTAGGGTTTTACTTGAAAAGTAAATATGAATATTATAGGATGTTTTGAACAGCGTATTATTGTTTTGCAAGGTTTTATATATATAACAAATATAAAATATCCTGTCAGAATTTATAGAATAATCTTAAAAAAAAACATTGTCCTTTCTTTTCAACAGGAGGCATGTCTACAGGGTAACCTGATTGCGATCTGTCTGGAGCAGCTCAATGACCCTCATCCTCTTCTGAGGCAGTGGGTGGCAATCTGTTTGGGCCGAATCTGGCAGCATTTTGATTCTGCACGCTGGTGTGGAGTTCGAGATAGTGCCCATGAGAAGCTCTACAGTCTCCTGTCTGATCCTATACCAGAGGTTCTGAACGTTGGCTAGTCTAATTCTTGTAGATGTTGCTTATTTTAGATTTTCAAGTATTTATATGGTTTACGTTTACAGTGCCTTGCAAATTCAGATCTTAATCCGGGAACATTAACCTGCTATAATGCATTACAAACCTTACATAAATTTCCTGCTTTCTCTGTTTTTCTGTGTACTCCCAAGTCTATTCCTGACCAGGACATGTACCTCAAATTATTACTTTTTATATATGCTCAAAAAAGAGTGCTACTTTCTTATAATAACCCTGACCAAGGCTGTGTGGTTCATTTATGCTTTGTGTTGGTCTCATTGGCAGGTGCGGTGTGCATCTGTGTTTGCGTTGGGTACATTTGTGGGGAATTCTGCTGAGAGAACCGATCATTCTACCACCATTGATCATAATGTGGCCATGATGCTAGCACAACTCATTAATGATGGAAGTCCCATTGTGAGAAAGGCAAGTTTATTGGAATTTCATCAACTTCATTATCATAGTCTTAAGTCTGTTCTAATGGTAAGAACTGTGCCTCTTGGAACTGAGGATTGTTTATGAATCATGATTTTCTCACATAGTGGTTGACAGCAACATTCTGCTCCCATTCTTTTGTCTAAACATGCTGTCAAGTCATGTCAGCAATTATTGCCATTTTCATTTATTGTCAACCATGTGTTTACAGTAAATGAGTGAACAACATTGTGTTTCTCTTACAGATCCTGGCTCACATTTGATATAAATATATTTCAAATTTAAGATTTTAACCTCAGTACACACAGGACATTTTTGAACATCGTAAAGTACACAGTATAAAACACTCATATTTATATAGTAACATGGATGTTGGACATACAGCGCACAATAACATTGTGGGACATATTAAAACACCAGTACAACAATACTGATGTGATGACAGCCTCTCAAGAGCAGAGGGCAAGAGAGTATTATGTCTTGGGGGAAGAAGCTCTTGTCTGGATATCTTGGCCTGAATTATCTTTTCTATTCAACATCGCTTGCAAAAATGTCAGTGAAATTCAAGGAGTCTCTGACACTGTTGATTGCCTTGTAGATGCTAGAGGTCTTGGATTGTTGGGACAGAGGTTCCAGTAATTTTTCGTCTGTCTTTACTGTCTGCTAAAGGGATTTGAAATTGGTGGTTAGCTTTAGAGTTCCCATGCCAGGCAGTAATTCAGCTGTTGGTGCCCCTGTAGAAGGTGGTGAGGATGGGGGAGATATTATGAAGGTTATGTTAAGTCTCCAGGTACAATCCTCTGTGAGTACCACATTGAATTCTCTTTCACTATGTATTGCATCTGAACAAAATTCAGTCAAAATGCCAATCCTGGCAAGTTTTCACATAAACGTCTTAAAGGAAAATCTCACCCAACAATAAAAAAGCAAAACTTTATGACTGACTTTGTTCTTTTGAACGTAAAAGAAGATATTGGTCTGGGGGATGCAGGTGCTTAACATGATTGTGCTGGAGGTTTTGCAGTCATTTAAAATCCACTGTGGTTTCTCTGTTATATAGTCCATATATACTGTTACATAGTCCAGTTTACACTGAAAGGGCCAGATTGTCCAGCTTTTCAGTCAGCTTTTGAGGGATGATTGTGTTCAGTGTTGAGCTGAAATCAATGAACATCATTTTTAAATAGGTGTCCTTGTTTTCCAGGTAAGAAAAACAGGCCAAGGGCATGTTTTATAAACTATATGGTGTTGAATATGGAGGGAAACTTAATGTGGTCTTTGAAAATACTCTCAAAGAACTTCATAAGTATGTGTGTAATTGCCATGGGACAATGGTCATTAGGACATTATTTTCTTCTTGCGCACATGTGATGGTCATCACCTTGAAGAATACTGAGACAGTTGCCTGGCTCAGAGGAATGTTGAAGATTACTCTGGGGACATTTGTGAGTTGGACTGCACTGTCCCTGAGCATCTGACGTGTGGTTCATGAAACATTCATTCAGTGGGGGAAAAAATTATTTGATCCCCTGCTGATTTTGTACGTTTGCCCACTGACAAAGAAATGATCAGTCTATAATTTTAATGGTAGGTTTATTTGAACAGTGAGAGACAGAATAACAACAAAAAAATCCAGAAAAACGCATTTCAAAAAAAGTTATAAATTGATTTGCATTTTAATGAGTCAAATAAGTATTTGACCCCTTCGCAAAACATGACTTAGTACTTGGTGGTAAAACCCATGTTGGCAATCACAGAGGTCAGATGTTTCTTGTAGTTGGCCACCAGGTTTGCACACATCTCAGGAGGGATTTTGTCCCACTCCTCTTTGCAGATCCTCTCCAAGTCATTAAGGTTTCTAGGCTGACGTTTGGCAACTCGAACCTTCAGCTGCCTCCACAGATTTTCTTTGGGATTAAGGTTTAGAGACTGGCTAGGCCACTCCAGGACTTTAATGTGCTTCTTCTTGAGCCACTCCTTTGTTGCCTTGGCCATGTGTTTTGGGTCATTGTCATGCTGGAATTCCCATCCACGACCCAATTTTCAATGCCCTGGCTGGCTTCAATGCCCGGCCCTGACGGTACATGGCCCCGTCCATCGTCCCTTTGATGCAGTGCAGTTGTCCTGTCCCCTTAGCAGAAAAACACCCCCAAAGCATAATCTTTCCACCTCCGTGTTTGACGGTGGGGATGGTGTTCTTGGGGTCATAGGCAGCATTCCCCCTCCACCAAACACAGCAAGTTGAGTTGAGCCAAAGAGCTGGATTTTGGTCTCATCTGACCACAACACCTTTCACCCAGTTCTCCTCTGAATCATTGGCAAACTTCAGACGGCCCTGTACATGTGCTTTCTTGAGCAGGGGGACCTTGCAGGCACTGCAGGATAGTGTTGTCAAAAATATCGATATTTCGATAAATATCGATACTGAAGTATCTGAACGGTACCAATACTAATTTCCCGAAGTATCGATACACCGATACTAGCCGAGCTGTCACTTTCACTTCTCTCCAAAGGCGCGTTGACAAACACCACACGTGACCGCAGTGCCTGTCTCGTCTCATTCGCTCTGGTTAAATAGCAGAAGTGAAGTGAATAGAAAGATGGCGAGTGCGTTCTGTTCTCATTTTAACATTACTGAAACATTAACCAAGATGGCCTAGCAGGGCTCTACAGTTCGACTATTTCTACTGCGTGCGACTATGAAAAAATATTTAGGAGCACCGGTGCGACTGACCCGATCAGCATATTTGTGTTTGTGCTGAGGGAGCTTTAGGTTTCTAACGTTTTGCAGCGTTGAGTAATGTATCACAGAAGTATTCTCTCATTATAACAAAAAAAAGTGTAGACAGAGTGTAAACAAGAGATTAATTGTGCAGTGTAAGGAGCTTCGGTGATTATAGTGGAGTTTTGTTAGATCGCGATGAACTAAGATGAGTGACAGCTTTAATGAGTATTAAGGGAGTTTGCAAATGTGATATTGATTTAATACAACAGTTCATTAAACAAGAAGTTAATATTAAGTGACTTATATTGTCTGACTACAACACTATTGCCTGATTTTGCTCTATTTCATCAACGAAAATCGTTTCAAACAAAGTCCCAGCCAGGCCGCTGCGCATCTCCAATCAAACACAGCGGTGTTTCGTTTATGAATGAACGATTCGTTTTTAAACGAATCTAGTGAGTCAATGATTCAATTACCCATTCATAAAGACAGTCACGTACTTCATTCCTGAATGATTCAGTCGTTCAAACGAATCAATTGAATAAATGATTCAGTGATAAAATCAGTGACATACCGCCTCCTACTGGCAGTTTTAGTTACATTTTTAAAGTATCTTTTCTGTTATTTAAATAATTTAAAATTTCTACATTCAAAATTGTATATTTAAAACATTAACCTCAACATGAATTTATGAATTTAATTGCACTTATGCAACCTCTGAGCCTCATTAAACATCTGAAAATACACCTACAAGCCACTTGTAGCACACCTTCTGTGCCACCTCTGTAGTACAAATTTATTTCTTAAATACTGATTTCATTTGATTGATTGATTGATCTTATTCTACTTCTTGTTCTACTTGTTTTTATTCTGTTGTTTTAATTAGAAATGATAAAAAGCTTATCAATATATTTTTTTTTAATTTGACATAAAAGATGACATACTTTTAATAAAGTTAGAAAAATGCCGTTACAAAGGTAAAAACAAAATTCCCTGTAAATCACTTTAAGGAGTTAAATATCACCTCGTAATGGGAAGGATCATTTTTGATCAGAATTTTTGATTATTGATTTGAAGGTGCTCCTAAATTTTTTAAATAAGGAGCACAAGCGCTCCTAAAAAGAAAAGAAAGCGTAGAGCCCTGCCTAGTATTGTTGCTGATATGAGTGATTTTTCACCGTAATTCTTAAAGTTAATATAATCTGACTGAGGAATCTTAGACAAGTAAATACTTTAACTGTGGTCAAATGTAAATTAACTTGTGCTTATTTAACTTTATTCAAAAAATTATTACTTAAATTCTGCAATTTGTCTTCATGTCGATCCAGTGAGCATTGTTTTCGCATGTGATGTGCGTGGATCGGTGATTATATGTGAAAAGATGCCTGAAATCAGTGCAGAAGAGGACCCACTCACATGGTGGAGGACACATGAGACAACTTTACCTCACCTTGCCCAGTTTGCTAAGAAGTATCTGTGCATCTCTGCTTCAAGTTCAGCTTCAGAGTGTGTATTTAGTGCACTACCTCAAGATATTTTTGTTCATGTAAAATATACCACATTGTCATGTTCTAGACTTGTTATATTTATCTTTAAATAAAAAAAAAAAAAATGTACCCCCTTAATATTGTGGCAGTTTTTTTCTCCGTGGTATCGAAAATGGTATCGAATATCGATATTTTTCAAGGTATCGTATCGAAGTTAGAAATTCCAGTATCGTGACAACACTACTGCAGGATTTCAGTCCTTCACGGCGTAGTGTGTTACCAGTTGTTTTCTTGGTGACTATGGTCCCAGCTGCCTTGAGATCATTGACAAGATCCTCCCGTGTAGTTCTGGGCTTATTCCTCACCGTTCTCATGATCATTGAAACTCCACGAGGTGAGATCTTGCATGGAGCCCCAATCCGAGGGAGATTGACAGTTATTTTGTGTTTCTTCCATTTGCGAATAATCACACCAACTGTTGTCACCTTCTCACCAAGCTGCTTGGCGATGGTCTTGTAGCCCATTCCAGCCTTGTGTAGGTCTACAATCTTGTCCCTGACATCCTTGGACAGCTCTTTGGTCTTGGCCATAGTGGAGAGTTTGGAATCTGATTGATTGATTGCTTCTGTGGACAGGTTGTCTTTTATACAGGTAACAAACTGAGATTAGGAGCACTCCCTTTAAGAGAGTGCTCCTAATCTCAGCTCCTTACCTGCATAAAAGACACCTGGGAGCCAGAAATCTTGCTGATTGATAGGGTATCAAATACTTATTTGACTCACTAAAATGCAAATCAATTTATAACTTTTTTGAAATGCGTTTTTCTGGATTTTTTGTTGCTGTTATTCTGTCTCTCACTGTTCAAATAAATCTACCATTAAAATTATAGACTGATCATTTCTTTGTCAGTGGGCAAACGTACAAAATCAGCAGGGGATCAAATAATTGTTTGCCCACTGTATGCTGCCAATCTTGAAATTGGTAAATGTGGCGGCTGTAAATAATCATAATTTGAATATAAAAAGAATTGACGATTTAGAAGCCTTGCCCCTAGAGCTTACAACATGGAGAAATGTAACCTGGCCAAAAAGAGGAAGTAATCTCATGAAAGAAAAAAACTCACTCCAAAAACATCTGTTAACCTTGTAATTGCAAACACTTACATTAATTTATATGTATATTAAATAATGGTATTTAATGAAACATTTGCAAACATTACAAACGCTATATAGCCTATTTAGTTCCCCTCACTCCACAACAAATCCTTTACATTTAACTGTATTCAAAACAGAACAAGAATGAAAAATAAGTAGCTATAAAATTGGATATTAAACTATAAAATCAAACACAACTTAGGCTATAGTGTCATTTATTATCAACAACATCAAACATCAAGCTAAAATGAATTTATTTAAAGGGGTGGTTGACTGTTTTTTTTCTAGGCTTGAATGTGTTTATGGGGTGCAGTCTAACATGTGTTAATGCTTAGTTTTTTTTAAAACGCATTATTTTTCACATAATTTACCTTTATTCCTCACCGCTCTGTCCCTTCTCTGACAAACGCCTTGATTATTTCCTGTTTAGATGAAGCCCCTCCCTCAGAAATACGCAATGGGCTCTGATTGGTTAGCTGGCTCAGTGTGTTGTGATTCGCTAAACCGCCTCTACTGCGCATCTGAATGTCCCGCCCCTCGACTCAGCGGCATGTGCTCCGGTTGTATTGTCAACAAGGGCGTCGTGTATATTGCTTATCAATTTGAGCCCCAATGAGACTCAGAGGATATAAGTGAAGAGGATCGCGCAGAACCTGTGCAAGCACGGCTCTTAATGGTATTGTGACAAATAAAACTTGAAACTTTGATGTTGTTGTCTCATACTTTTAGATATGCTGTTATTATGCTACTGCTTATGTTAGCTTTTAATATACGGTTTTATTCTGATTAAAGCTTTAATACAGTACGGCAACCGCACACGTGTCCATGTATAACTCTTCTCACTGCTAGTTTGTTGGAGCTGATCTGACGATCTGAATGAGAGAGAGACACAGGGCGTGTGAAGAGCAGGGCGACGCGATGAACAATATTAAGAACAGTTGCTTTAGAACATTGATTTTAAAACTTGGAATCCATTAGAATCATTAGAAGACAGAATCGCGATCCATATATGAAGATTTTTACGTGCACCCCTAGTTTTCTCTTCTCTAAAGCAGCACAACATGGCCTCGCCCCCTTCGTTACATGTTCCCGGGGGCGGGGTTTATCTGGGTTCGTGACGTATCGGACCCGGGAAGTAACTCGTTGTAGTCCCTTACCAGTCGTTTTTGTAGGCATTAAACTTCCAGAATTTTAAAAGACATATATCTCCGTTTGCATTGAACTTTCAGCACTGCAACTTTGCAGATATTGTTTATGCTCAAACAGCAACATTACACACTAACTAACGTTAGAAAAGTGAAATCGCAATCAACCACCCCTTTAAAGCAAAACTGAAACGTTTTGCTCCAGATGTTTTCATTTTTTTGCCATGCAACATTTGGTTGCTAAACTATTATTCATTATGTAAACAAGGCTTTGTACTTAACTCGTGTTCCAATATCCCCATAAAACACTGATTTTATAGTGGACCTTTTAAATTGAGCAGTGTAACTTTTCTGTTTGGTTGACTGCATTTTAGTTTGATGATAAATGGCTGAAATGTCAAGTTAGCAATGCTAGAACTGATATGCTGTGTGTGTGAGAGAGATGCCTGCACGATCAGTTGGATTTTTATAAAATAAAGATATAAAGAAAAATAGAATGCGTTTTCACAAAAACAAGTGTAGCCTATACTTGTCATACAGTTTTTTTTTCTTTTGTTAATCTGTTAATTATTTAGGAGAAATATATTTCATGCAGTCTTATTTATTTTATTACTTTTATATACTTCATTTCTGTTTTTCTCCATTCACAGAAGCGCTGCAGGTGTATGATGTGACAAAAAAAGACATTCAAATCTTACTGGTTAATGATCGACTAATGAGCTTCGGTTATCGGTCAGGAAAATAATCTAAATGAACAAAATGCTGTCATTATACAATTCTCCACCAGATTTACTATGCTGCACACAAGTTCAGGCTAACTCAAAAACTTGCGCACACAAGCTGAGCTGAGACTTGATGTAAGATTTGATTCAATAAAAGATGTTGTGGAAAATGAACAGCATGTTTAGAATAATTCACAAAACAGTCTGATGTGAAATGTGAAGGACAAATAAAAACTTAATCTTTCAGTTGCTCAGGCATGTTATTAAAAATAAACTTTAGCCATGCATTTATAAAGCTCAGATCTTTAGAAAGGCTCTGCATAGTTTTTGGAGGTGCAATTTCTTTACATCCGCTGACAGAACAACATTAGAGTTTGACGGACTTACTCAACATCTTTATTCAACAGCTGTATCAATATAGATACAATCTCAACTGATTTGAATGTTTCTGTTATAACCCACATGTTCTTATACTGTTGTTGTTGTTTTTTCCAGTTTTGTTTAACCAGTTGTTTAGATGTGTCTTCCTGTATTGACTCTTTTACCCTGTACTGACTGATGTTTACTGGTGTTGATTTATGACCTGTCATCACTCTTGTATTGTTGTAGTTGACATTAAATACTTTTTATATTTATGGTAATTCTAATTATTACAGAATGAATATATGGCATTATATTAACTGAGTGACTACTACATGGAATATTTTTACTTCATTTGCCACACCGCAGGACCTTTTTAAGAAGAGCTAGTGAGAGCAAAATTAAAAGTAATTAAAACAGTCTACCTGTAGTGGCTCTTGATTGCCTTCATTAACTCATGTTGATCTGTAGTGACTATTGTTTACCTAACTGGCCCATGTTGATCTATACTGACTTTAGATGACCTGCATTGGCTCATGATGACCTGTTATGACTTTGTTTACATTCAATAACTTTTATTTACCTGTTTGTTTGTTTTTTGTCGTGTTTAGGAGCTGGTTGTTGCTCTTAGTCACCTAGTCGTACAGTATGAGAGTAATTTCTGTACTGTGGCTCTGCAGTTCATGGAGGAAGAGAAAAACTATACTGTACCCTCTCCTGCAAATTCCACAGGTAATTATTTATAACTGTTTTATTTCTTAATGATTTATAGTTTAAACAACAGCAATAAATGAAGTGTAATTTTTGAATAGAATACTAACATGCTGCTTAAAGTAATGTATACTGTGCAATGTACTATCTATCTGTCTGTCTATAGATGTATTCCATAGTCATGGTCCGTTGTATACCTGATGTTCCAGCTGCATTGATTTGTGCGTGTGTGTGTGTGTGTGTGTGTGTGTGTATGTAGAGACAGGAAATGTTACCCCGGGTAGAGACAGTCCTGCCATCCCTCGTTTACGATCAGTGAACTCCTATACAAACCTAAGAGCTGCCACCACTGCTCGAACCCTCAATAAGAGTCTTCAGAACCTCAATCTCAATGAGGAGGGTGAGTCAAACTCGACTCTACATCACTAAGCCTGAAATCTCTGGTACAAAATTATCTGTTTTAATTTTTTTATATCTTTCAACAGTTCACAAGATCAATGTGATTGCCATAAAATCATGCTGCTTAACTGCGGGTCATATTGTACTTTTAATAGGTCCCCTTTATAAGTGAAAAATACAATTCCGTATATTGTGATATAAGATTTTGTCCATATCACCCACCCCTATTCCTAACAGTGCTTATTTTTGTTATATGTGTTATAGGTGGTCCGGCAGCATTCTCTCCAGGGAACCTGAGCACCAGCAGCAGTGCCAGCAGTACTTTGGGCAGCCCTGATAATGATGAATACCTCCTCTCCTTTGAAACCATTGACAAGATGAGGAGAGTCAGCTCATACTCTTCCTTGAATTCTCTCATTGGTAAGACTCCCTGTTTCAGCAACAGTCATAGACAAGACCTTCATCAGCTTCCTTTGAAAACGTCTCTCTCTGAATAGACCAAATGCTTCCTTAAAGCTGCAGTCCATAAGTTTTGCCTCTTTGTTGCCATCTCTGTTTGAAACCTGTAATTGCAGTTATTTGAGGAATTATATTCCTTGTGTGGGTTGTGCACCGGCACGGCTCCTCAGTGCAGATGAATCTAATGTTTTGATGTGTGGCTGTCAGTCACCGCACTGGTGTGGGTATTCACTGTACTTCGGAATACCAGATTCTACATCTTGAAAGTATGACCCAAATATGAATTTTTACCGGATATTGTCATCTGAACGAGTAAGTAACAAGTCTGACACTTTTGTCCTGACCAACTAAGGAAAAAAGCATTACAATAAATCACGCTACCAATGGTGATTAAATCTAACGAACACTTAGCTCATATCACATCAAACCGTGCAAATTATTATTACTGTTATACTTTGTTCTCAATTTGTTAATGTTAACAACATCAGCATTGCGTGACTACGTGTATGTAGTGTGTAGTAGCATGCAGATTTCAATTTCTGTACATTCTAATCTCTAAGTGTCATACCATTCGAATTTTGTATAAAGAAATTCTTTTAACCCAAAAAGCAAATCATTCTTCCTTAGAACTGGTTCTCTTTAAAATACAAATCTTGTGTAATCCGACGTAGGCTATCTGAGATGCACATTTAAAACTGGAATATAATCTAATTTCAGTCACGTGTGTTTCATAAACACATAATCCTTTCTGGATTACAGTCCGCCGTCAAAATGATAAATTTAATTATTCCAGCTGCTGTGAGAAAAGGCTGTAAACGATCCACCACCTGCAGGATCATCACATGCGATATAGTCTATAAACCGGGACAACTTCTTTGTTAACAGATGTGACGTAATGATGCAGCGGCATGCTCGAATTTCCCGCAAATTCCTACCAGTACCACTCAGGTTAGAAAACATTATTATAAGTTCACCATTGTGAATCAGGCTAAAGTAAGGAGATAGTTTTGAACACTGGCTGGTTATGTACTTGCTCAAAAATTTATTTCGGATTTTTTTTTTTTTTTTTGAGGTTTTAGAGAATCTTTGGAGTTCTGATTTTTGGTTGGTACAGTTCTCTGAAGAGAAGAAAGACACTTGCAAAAACAATTAGGCCTATATGATGTTATAATGTGGCGAATGAATTGACGTTAGTGATGTCCATTTAGCTGAACATAATAAGACATACCTATATTTCAAATGTTTTCACACATTGCCAAACCTAAAAATTCAGCAAAATGTATTTGCAGGTTTTGACTGCTAAGTGGTGCTTTAATCACCTTTTAAATTAATTAGTAGCAGTCAACTTTGACTTGCCAATGGCCTAGATTTGATGAGTCAGCAGATAATCTAAGAAATAATTAATATTCACAGAAGCAAACTTAGTAGTACTTATTCAAACAGCATAGTAAATGTCAAGACCATGAGCCTGTGCTTACGTTTTATTCTATGCTACATAGTACTACACCATATTTTAGATTTGTATATTTTAACAGGTGTGCATTATTATTTATATCACTGAATCATATTATTTTACCATAAAATAAGATGGTTTACTTTGCATCGGAGCATTAAAAGTGGTAGCTTGTTCAATACACAGGTTTATACCTACAGTATACTCAATGTCTATATTGTCACATTACTTAATATTCGTCTTATTAAACATTTAGTAATTCCACTAATAAAATGACATGCATTTCAAGATGTCATGCACATTCTATAATTGTTGTCTGTCCTTTTTTAACAGAACAGAATAACTACTCCTGCACATGATGTGAAAAAAAAAGATATCTGTCTACGAACTAAGAAATAATTTGTTATTAATTCCCTCCATTTTAATTAAAACATGAGCATCTTGTATTATTTTGCCCCAATTATTTAACTAAAATAAGAAACAAATAAAATGTGGCCATGATTTTGGCTAAAACAGTGTAATTAAATAAAGGGATGGATTAATAAAACATTGTGTCACTGACGTACTGACTGTGAGATTGATGCTCTAGTGATGTATATTTTGTTTATTATAGTGCAAGGAGGCTGTTCAAATTCTGATTCTGCATTGTAAGAAATTACGTATTTTGGCTTCAAATTAGATTTTGTGCTGATTTTACACTGACACAGATCTCTATATGAAAACCTGCAGGAATAAGTTTAACTGTCCCTGACTTTATGCCTATGTAGAAAATGTGTAGACCACTGCATGGAGCCCTGCACATGACATGCAGAAAAAATATATAACTCACAATCATTAAACATTTATTTTAGTTTAAACATGGGGATGTTAGAAAGCTAGGCTAGGCCTATATCATTACAGTTTTCATAATCGATTTTACACTTTTCTCCAATCTAATGTAATTGCTCTCAAAACAATTAACACAGCCATCTAAACACATGCTTATTTTAACCAAATAGTCCAACTTTACTGCAAAATTAAGCACTGCATTTTTTTCTAATAATGCGTTTATTAAAAGTAAATATTAACATCAAAACTATAGGTGTGTTCTCTATTGATTATAAAACATATTCATCTGTAGTTGCACAAATACAGAAATGAAAGTACACATTTACCCAACACCTATTACCCATGTGACAAATTAAACTAATAAAACTATAAAATCATATACTATAATACCATTAAATAAAGATTAAATCTGGTTGTGCCACTTTTAGCAACAAAATCTGCAAAGCAACGCTTCTGATAACTAGAGATCAGTCTTGTAAAGCATTGTTGTAGAGTTTTGGCCCACTCTGCCCACTCTTCTTTGCAGAACTGCTTTAGTTCAGCACAAACTGAAAAATATGTGGAAACAAAAAAATATATGGAACATGCTCCTGTCTCAACATCTCCACAGGCCTCTTCCTTTGTGGCTGGTGATGTTGGTCTGGACCACCATTCAACAATGCTCCTGTTGCATTCAAAATAATCTTGATTGTCCACCTGAATGTTCTCAAACTTAAATTCTGAAAAATGTTTGGACATTTACAGTAAATAACAGAAGTTGTTCCAGGAGGACTAAAAATCTAAACGATCAACAATCATAGTCCAACCCTTTATAAGTGTATTGTCATAGTAACTTTTTCCCGGAGCTTCTCTAAAGGAGAGGCCATGATATTTTACATGATCAATTTGGGTAACTCTGATTTCATCTGAAATTCATCTGCATCTTCTACCGCTCCTTCCACCCTGTTGTCCACTTCTTCTCTGTCAATGTCTTCTTACAGTTTCTCCTCTTGTTCTTTCCACTACACCAATGCCCTTCTCTCTACTCTTCCCTTCTCCCCTCCTCTTTTCTCACATCCTCCTCTCTGCTCATCTCTTTCTACCTGCTCCACTCTTCTCCTTCTATCTTATTACATCCCTTTCTCTACCCACACCACTGCCTTATAGACTTACACCTCTTTCTTTACCCCCCCCCCCCCCCTTTTTATTTATTTATATATTTATTTACAGTTTAGGGCCAATCGAAAATATACCATGTTCATTTGATAGAATGACAAATGACAAAGTTTTGTTTGTTGTGTTTGGACAAATGGTACATAAATATTTGTGATTTGTCTAAAACCAATAAAATAAGCTACAATTGCTTTTTAAAAAATATTTTAAAGTATTGGTTGGTTGTATTAACTATTATGAAAACATTTGAGACTTGTGCACAGTGTTTTGATAAAATTATGAGCATGATTTGTAATATGAAATGAATAAAAACTTATAATCTGTTTAGGATGATTACAAAGTGTTCAGATCACCGTGTTTACTCTTTTGAGAACAGTGACCTGAGTTTGGAGAAATGTGTCAAATTGTTTGAAAAAAAAATTCTAATAACTTTCCCATATAATCCACATTTTCTATCATTGTATTTATTTAGTGGCATAATGCACACCTCTTTAAATATGTAATAATCTAAAATATAGTATAATATACTGTAGTATAATAATCACTTTTTGAAACCATTTGAAAAAATAGTCATGTTGGAGGCTTATATCGCAAAGGAAAATAGAGGATACTGCACTGCTGCCACTCATGTGCTGTTGGTGTTGTGTGGCTACTGTACTGTACATTGCATGGAGAAATGTGCACAAATGAGTGGGAACTGATGCAGAGAAGTCTGATGATGTTCTGTACAAATTAATTTATGCATATATATTTCCTGCTTCTTGCAACATTTATAGTGCATCCAGTAAAGGGAAATCAACCCACAATGTATATGATTGCCATGACAACCTCACACCAACCCCCCCCCCCCCCACACACACACACACACACACACACACACACACACACTAGTCCCCGACACATTTTAAGACAAACCTACGCCACTGCACTGAAGCTGTGTTTTTTTTATTTTTTTTATCCCATTTGGTGCTTGGCAAGTGTTAATTTTAGGCCCTGGACACACCACTTTTGATAACACTCTTCGTCTATATTTTATTAATCTCACTATAATTTTGACCTGATGGCTGATTTTAACAGGTCAACATGAACTGCACATACTGCAGGCCCATAATAGATATGCAACCATAATTTCTGACACTTTCCATGTCACATTAACCCATATTTAAAGCAAACTGCCAGAGGGCAGTTTTGATGTCTGCTTTACAGTATAATATGTTTACATCCACAATTATTGAGAACATTTCCCCCCTGGTCATTCAAAATCGGTCATCATTTGCTCATCCTGATGTCATTCCAAAACTGTGTCATTTTCTTCATCCAATAAACATAAACGATGATGTTTTGCAGAATGCCCAGGCTTTTCTTTTCCATAAACAAAAGTAGACCGTGATCAGGGCAGTCCATACAACTATATTACATATATACAAGCAAAAACAAAAAAAAGGTTTTTGGACAAGAGACGTCATTATGTTTCCTCTCTTTTGTTTGCGATCAGTTCATTTTAAACTGGTAAACTTCTGGAAAGTTTTAAGTCCAAGGATCTAGTAAACAAATGTATTCAAGCAGTCAGTTCAAAACAGTACTAATGCAGAGAAAATCCGGCTGATAACGTCAGAGATGGTGGAGAAAATAGTCTCACGTCCAGATTTCAGTAAATTATTCATTTCAGCATGTATTTGGCTTCAAAGCACAACTTCTCTCATATTCAGTGATTGTTTCAGAGCAGCCCAAAGCTGTTTCTCATTGCACTGTGTGAAATAGAGACTGGACAGTGCCTCAAAACACCCAACTGCTGCATGAGCATATCATAAGCAAACTACAACTCTTGGTTGGACAAAGCAAACCAGTGTCACGCTCGTAAAGTTTTGAAGGATGACTATTACAATCAAGGATCAAAGATGATTACAGTGAGTCATAGATTAGGAACACACCTCACTGTATTTATGTAGTTGTCAGAATTCAGGGGGGAGGTTGTTACTGGGTACGTTGTGTCAAAAGGGAAGCCCACTGTCTTGACTTTGAAAACCCCTAAAAACATATTCGAAAATATGTTCTAAAACATATGATAGCTTCGTGTGACAAGCAGACCAAAATTCATGCCTATACATTCAAACAGTGCATTTAGACGTGCCACACTAGATTTGACGATTTGCCGGTTGTCGTTGGTGTGAATCTGACAGTTCATCAGTGTCATTAATTTTTATATGATATTATAAAATAGCAGCTTGTGCACTTAGCAAAAGTTCTTCTTTCTTTTTTACAAGTAAGAGAAAAACATACAGGTTTACTTACAGAGGTTTGGTATGGTAATAATACTTTTGTTCTATTTTGGTTAATTGCTGTTGCATATTTTGTCAGAGTTCCTTTGAATAAAACTGTTTTCTCTGTGAATTCATGGAAAAGGAACAGCCTGAGGATGAATAAATGATGGCTGAATTTACATTTTTACGTGAACTGATACAGTTTTTACATGTACTGAACCTGTGAGAATTTAGAAGGAAGGCTAAGAATCAGACATACAGAAATGCTGGTTCTTTAATCTGGTTCTTTTATGGCCTCTGCAGGCAGAGCTGATAAATGGTTAAATTAAGAGACTAGAAACCTCAAAATCCCTCTGCAGCAGAATTTTGCTCAATTTATTTTAGCCCTATTTCAACATATATACTCTAAATTGTGCTAATTTAGTCTCATCAATCAAACCTGCTGTAAAAGCATTCTTTTTTTTATTTTTTCTAGTCCTCTCTCACACTCTTTCTTATCTGATTTATATTTTGCTCTTGTCATCCCCTTGGTTTCAGTTTCAGATCCTTCATATTGTTACTTCTGTCATTGTATGGTAAGACTGGGGCTTTGTTGCAAAACCCAGTGAGCTGCCAACTGCATACATAGACAGCTGCCTTCTGTGTCAGCATCCTAACTGAAATGGGACCTCATAAATGAATTATTATTGGTATATATAGGCAGCAGTTCTGTGCATCATACAAATAGATCTACTCACATCAATTAATAGTTTTCACATGACGTCACACCCTTATAGGAACGCCCACCTGGAGGGCAAAATTAAGCTTTGCTCCACTGACCGACAGTTATTTTTACGCCGTTTGCATTAAGTAGTAATATAGTAAAACACAGATATTAAAAGGCGAAATTCAAAACCTCTTCATTTCATCTTTCTCCTCTGACCTCCTGTCAACCCATCCTTTCCTTATATCCTCCTCCTTATCCCCTCTTCGGTTTTATATAATCTGTGACTAATTCATTTAAAGTATGAAGCTGTTTGTACAGTCCTTATTTAACCTCAAGGAGTGACTGTGCTTTACATACAGAAATCAGTAGCCAGGCAATGGAGGAAACTAAGTGCTAACACAGCAGAGTCCAGAGTTCAAAGCACCTTTAGTTACCATGGTTACTGATGGATTCGTGGTGTCTTTTATAGCAGGTGTTTGTTTAAACTAAAGTTGCAGAGTATTTGACAACAACATATAAAAGGTCAAATATTTTGGCTAGGGGTACCATCTGAATATTAATGTAGTACACTTCAGTACACAGTACAGAATATATCAGAGAATTAAAAAAAAAAAATCCAGTGCTGGAATGTTATAGAACTATAAGGAATATAAATATTTCAAGTTACGTTGTGTTTTTGTATTATTGGAGACATTTGTGCAATAAAGATTAAACAGAAGAAGTTTACATTTATTCCCCTCTAGGATTATATATCTGGCATGGAAAACTGCATCAAATCTCTACAAAATGATTTATTTATATTTATTGATTTATTTTGTGGCTGGTAATACAGATAGTTTTTTATTTTTTTATTTTTTTATTTATCTGGACACATTACAGACAGATGCACTGTGATTATATACAAAGGTGACATTACTGTAAAAGGCAAGGAATAACCGACAAAAGCAAGTATAGAACATAAGAACACTAGTACCAGACAAGTTAACTAACTAACAAACAAAGATAAAAAAAAAAGCCAGAGAGAGAACAAGAAAGAGAGGGGAGGGGGTTAGAAGAGAGAGAGGACAAAAAAGTGAGAGAATAAATAAGTAAATAAATAAAATAGTATTTGTATTAAAATAGTATTTAAAATAGAATTTGTCATATGTAATTATGATATAGTAACAATAATAATGATAACATTAATGGACTTTATATACACACGTGGTCAGAATTGTTGGTACCCTTGGTAAATATGATCAAAGAAGGCTGTGAAAATAAATGTGCATTGTTAATCCTTTTGATCTTTTATTTTAAAAAATCACAAAAATCTAAGCTTTCATTGGAGAATAAGAATTTAAAATGGGGGGAAATATCATTGAAATGAATTTATGAATCATATGAAATGAATTTTTTTTATTTAAAAAAAAAATATATATATATTTTTTTTTTTTTTGTGAAAACATCTATAGCCTATACCGTTATCAGCATATGTTGAAGTAGATTCACAAATTCTCTCGTCGTCTCTGAGAGAATAAGCGGCGTCAGATGCCGAAAGCTCCGTCATTACTCCGTCATTCCATTTTTACTTTCACTTTCTGCATAGTGTGACTGAGATTAAGATGTTCACCGGCATAAATATTGCTCAAAGTTTGCACGTGTGCAACAGAAATATTTCCAACATTGCGACGTAACCAATTACCCCGCCCCCATATCGAAAACATACCGAACCGTGACACCACTGTGTCATATCGAACCGAACCGTGAATTTTGTGAACCGTTACACCCCTAAAATATATACACTGCTGTTCACAAGTTTGGGATCAGTACGACTTTTTATGTTTTTAATGGAGTCTCTTATGCTCATCAAGGCTGTATTTATTTGATCAAAATATACAGGAAAAACAGTAATATTGTGAAATATTATTGAAATTTCTAATATTGGTTTCCTATTTTAATATACTTTAGAATATAATTTCATTCTGGGACACAGCACTGAATGTTCATCAGCCATTACTCCAGTCTTCAGTGTCACATAAACCTTCAGAAATATGCTGATTTATTATCAGTGTTGAAACTATTGTGCTGCTTAATTTTTTTTTTTATTGGAACCTGTGATACTTTTTTCTTTGATTCTTTAATGAATAAAAAGTTAAAAAGAACAGCATTTATTCAAAATAGAAATCTTTTCTAACAATGCAAGTCTTTACTATCACTTTTTATCCATTTAACACATCCTTGCTGAATAAAAGTATTAATTTCTTTAAAAATAGAGAAAGAAAGAAAGAAAGTTATTTTAAATTGCAGTAATATTTCACAAAATATTTTTCAGTATTTTTAATCAAATAGATACAGCCTTGATGAGCATAAGAAACGTCTTTAAAAAACATTAAAAATCTTTATAATCTTTAACTGATCCCAAATTTTGAATGGCAATGCATATATATTCGCACACACAAATTAATTTATCAGGGCATGTAAATATTTACACAAGCAATGGTGCTAATTATTTGTTTAAATTTCAGTAATTTGTGATTGAAAATCACCATCTGTGTTCCTTTTTATGGACTGATAGTACCTGTAGCTATTTTGTAGTGGATATTTTATTTTTCCAGTTGGCCAAAATTGTTTTCTTGGTGATATAGAGACAGAAGTAGGGAGGGACAGTAGACAAATAGTTTTGCAATGACTTTTTTTCCAAAATTTAACCCAGTAACCAGGGTCCACAACCAGAGGGCATATTGGCTTTATCTTGTCTATTGAGATTGCAGTGCACACATTTGTTTGAATCTGTCATTCCCATTTTAAACTATTCGTTTTGGTTAGGTGTGTTCTATGTACTACTTTATATTGGATTAGTTGAATGTCAGTATTTTATTTTATTTTTCTTTTGCTGGAACTGAATGTATTTAAATAAACTTGTTTCCAAAAAGATTTTTATAAAGCAAAATTGCAATTATGGATGACTGGATGAGTAATCATGGATGACTGGATGAGTCATGGAACATTTTTGTCTTTATGTATGTATGTATTTATTTATTTATTTAAATGTAATTGATATGCAATTAATTTTGACTACTTTAATTAATCAATCAGCACATCATGTAGTTCATTCGAAGCAACTGGTAAATGTTTAATCATTTGCAGCCTTTATACAGATCATTACACTGGCCTGATCTTGTAAATTTCAACTTGGAATGTAATGGTAAATAGTCTACTTGTATCTTTATGCTCATATCCACATTTCTCCAGTGCTGATGCATGGAATATGAGCGAGAGCTTTTAACGTTCCCTGGAGAAGTATGTTAAGCACTGGAATAATATCATAATACACTGAACTGCTATGGTTAGTGAAATATTTTGTCAGTGTTATAAACCTCTAACTTCCTAATGGGTCAATTTCTTAGTGTTTTCTGAAACTGTGGCAGGCTTTGACAGCACACCACTGCAGTCCTGCTGAATATTTCATGACCATCTGTGGAGAATTATGGCTCTGTTTACATTGGCCAATAAAAATAAAGGAGTATGCTAAAGCCCCGCCTTTTCCCATATTATACTTTAACTGCTGATTATTCAACCGTTGTTGATTTCTCTTAGCTGCAAAATTTAAATTAGTTTTGTTTTTGGTTCATCAAAGGCTACTACTAATTTCAGGTGAAATGGCTTAAGATCAGCATTTAGGTGAAGTGGCTATCAGAGTGAAGGTCAGAAAACTTATTATTAGCTTTCAGATCAATGTACATCTGCTCTCCATGCCTGCTGTTTTTGTGTGAATAAAGAAAAGTGCACGAAGAGAGAGCGAGTTGGAGGAGGTGTCTCTAGAGAGTGTGTTCATGAAGTGCTTTGGATTGTGCGTGCAATAAGATGGCAGACACAATGTGCATGCCAATGATGAGGGGCTCCACTCTCACGCAGCACCACAGGGAAAGCGCACACCACACACTCTTTCTGCATCACAAATACGCTCATCTGACTGGTGGGCTCTTGATGTTCACACACACTTATACACACGCTCCAGCACAGGTATGCTCGTCCAGTGGATAGGATGTTGACAGTAACACACACGCACACATGGCAATTGCACCCAGTCTCATTATGAGGTGAGAATGGCACCACTACGTAATTGAAGGAATGTGTCTTGTTCACCTGAATGGTGCAGAGCAGGATGAACTATAGAGACAGAAATGAGGGGTGGCATTCTGCAGATGATGACAGAATGAAAATGCATGAGAATTGGGAGAAGAAAAAAAACAAAAAAATTATAATGTCAGTTGCGGTTGCCGGTTCACTCCAGGGACAGGAGAGAAAATGTCAGATTGAAATCAACGTGTTCCCACAGCTGTTTCCTGCTTCTGAAATCACATCATTTCCAGACCAGCCAATGACATCCTGATAACAGTAATGACAGCTTCTAATGAAAGATTGATGAGATCTGCTTATTTCTATTGTGTAAATCGATAGTCCTGTTTTTATTGGAACAGGGAGGTGAAGTAATTAGTGACCTTAATGACTGTACTGGATATTCAGTTTCATCTGTTTCTTTTATTGGATGTCTTGACAAAATCATAAACAACTGACCTTAAACTGTCCTGTAAAAACGGGTGTGACTGAATAAAAGAGAGAATGCTTTAGTATTTGTTTATTCCCTGCAAAATTCTTATTGATACTGCTGTAATGAAAGTACTATAATATTGCTTTGTTTGTGATTGTGTTTTTCATGGTGAAACCATGATATTCTTGTAAGTATGATTTAACTGTCATTGTATATGAAAAAGTTAATCATTCAGTACCATATAAAAGAAGCACTGTATTTTGATAGTGTCACTGTATCAAGGTACCTCGGCAGTACCTTTTTGAAAAGAATGTCTTAGGACAGGTCTGAATGCATCATTCCTTTTTTTTTTTTTAAATGAAACTAACAAAATGTGTTTGAAATGTGATTTTTCTTTTCAGGAGTGTCTTTTAACAGTGTATATACTCAGATTTGGAGGGTGCTACTGCATCTTGCAGCTGATCCATTTCCAGATGTATCTGATCTGGCCATGAAGGTTCTCAACAGCATCGCATACAAGGTACAGACATTCCTGGGAGCCTAATTACATCTGCCCCATTTCACTGTGCTCACATATTTCTATCTGCTGTATTTAGTGTTATTTCGTTTGTAAGTGTTACAGGTCCAGAACATTTTGTGCTACAAGTTTTGTAGACTAGAACATTGTGTTTTATTCTTAAATAAATATTCCGGGTTCGGTACATGATAAGCTCAGTCGACAGCATTGTAGTGTAATGATTCAACTCGTCCCTCCTGTTGTTGTTTTTTTTCTTTTTTATGGTTTTACAGTAGATGATTATGCATTTAAAGAAGTGTGCCATAATGATAGGAAAATGTAGATTACTTTGAATGGGAGAATTATGAGTATAGATGCCTAACCTAGTTTTGTAACACATATTTACTTTGTCACTATTGTGACCCGATTAGTTTTATAAAAGGTTTTCATTTTCTGATGCCAAAAAAACACAACAACAAAGCAACCAATAAGTAACAGGTATAGTCACAATTTAACTTAAACAATGGAAATAAAATGCAGGGGCAAATTAATAAAATGTCCCCATGTTTCAACTAAAATGAATGATTAATAAAAACATGCTTGTGATTTGATATCTTTTTCCCACATAATTATTATAATTTCTAATATTTGTATTCGTGAAAATATTAAGTAATGTGACAATACTGACATTTAGCATAGCCTATAAATTCATGTATTAAATAGGCTACCACTTTTAATGGTACACTGCAAAGTAAACCACTTTTTTCTTTTTTTACAGCAAGAATTATATAACATAGGATTCAATTATATAAATAATACTGCACACCTGTTGAATGTGTAAAAATCTAAAATGCAGTGTAGTACTGTGTAGAATCCAGTAAAACTTAAGCACAGGCTCACAGTCTTGACATTTACTATGCTGCTTGAATTTGTTCTAAATAACAAATGCACATATGTTCATAAGTGCTATAATTGCTTCTGTGAATATTAATTATATTAAGACGGTTTTTCTAAGATTATCCACCAACTGCGACTGTCAGATCTAGCCCATTGGCAAGGCGAAGTTGACTGCTTCTTGCAAAAATGTGCTTTAATACATTTACCCGATAACTTGTCAATGTTGAAAGCACTACTTAGCGGTCAATATCTGCAAATGCATTTTGCAAATGCGGCAGCGGTGGTACCCGCAGCAGTAAAAAGCTAATTCTATATATCCAAATCTATATAAATATATACAGTGCCCTCCATAAGTATTGGAACAGTAAAGACAAAATTGCTCTGTTGGCTGTGGAGTCAAGACATTTGCAAATATGATTAAAAGATGAATATGAGACAAAACTACAGAATGTCACATTTTATTATTAGCCGTTTCAACACATACATGTTTTAACAAATAAAAAGAACAGCACTTCTAGAGTTCATCCCACTCATTGATGTGAGCATAAGTATTGGGACAGTTGAACATAAGGCAGATATAAAAGATTAAAAGCTATTATTTAGTTGCAGATCCCTTGCGCACAATCACAGCAGTGACTCTGTGACCCATAGACATCACCAGACTCTTGGTCTCATCCTTTGAAATACTTTTCCCAGCCTTTAATGCAGCCAATTACAATTGTTGCTTGTTTTGGGGAGTTTCTACCTTTACTCTCCTCTTCAGCTGGTGAAATTCATGTTCAATCGGATTTAAATCTGGAGATTGACTTGGGCAATCTAAGACTTTCCATTTCTTTGCCCTTATAAATTCCTTGACTGAACTGGCAGGGTGTTTTGGGTCATTGTTCTGATGCAATATGAAGCACTTCTCAATGAATCTGGTGGCATTTTCTTGAATATTGGTAGGCAAGATGGTTTTGTACCCTTCCAAATTCATTCTGCTACTGTCATCATACATTAAATCATCAGTAAAGTTGAGAGGGCCTGTTCCAGAGACAGCCATGCATGCCCATGCCATGACACCACCTTCACCATGCTTTACAGATGAGGCTGTATGCTTGGGATCATTTGCAGTTCCCTTTTTTTCTCCACATTTTTGCTTTCCTGTCACTTAGATAAAGGTTCATCTTTGTCTCATCGGTCCATAAACACAGTTCCAAAACTCTTCTGGCTCACATTTGTGCTTTTTTGCAAACTCTAATCTTGCCTTTCTATTTTTGGTGCTGGTCAGAGGTTTGCATCTTGCTGTGTAGCATCTGTAATTCTGTGTCAAAGTCTCCTGAGGACAGTAGATTGTCAGAGCATCACCCCAGCTTTCTGGAAGTTGTTGGTGATTTTACAGACACATCTTTTAGGGTTCATTTTCACAGCTTTTATGATTTGTCTGTCATCAACTACTGTTGTTTTTCTCAGCCGATCAGGTCGTTGTTGGTTGCTGGTGTCGCTGGTGGTTTCCAAACTCTTGATTTCTCTATGCCCTTTGTTTTTGCTAGAGCTCTAATTGACTTCCTCTTTTCTTTTAGCATCCAAATTGCTTGCTTTTCTTTCAAAGTCAGCTCCCTCGTCTTCATCCTGGTTTGTGTGTGTCATCATCGATTGCAAGATTCAGAATGCAGAAGTAATGGATATAACTGATACGACACATTCCCTGCTTTAAATATCTGAAGAATTAATGCAACAGGACACAGCTGATCACTTAGAAAGACCTGTGAGGCAACTGTTCCAATACTTATGCTCACATCAGATAGGGGGATGAAACTCTAAAAGTGCTGTTCTTTTTATTTGGTAAAACGTGTATGTGTTGAAACGGCTAATAATAAAATGTGACATTCTGTAGTTTTGTCTCGTATTCATCTTTTAATCATATTTGTAAATGTCTTGACTCCACAGCCAACAGAGCAATTTTGTCTTTACTGTTCCAATACTTTTGGAGGGCACTGTATATATATATATATATAGATATGTGTATGTTATGTATGCATATGTTTTGTATAGCTGGCTAATGAGAGGTCTGTAATCTTGGTCTGTATAAAAGGCATTTATTGTGTTTGAACTAGTTTTGAGTATGGCACACTTGGCAGTGCACAAAGATCTGGCGAGAGCATGTCTGTAGAGAGCGGCATATTTTTGATGAGAGTGGCAAAAAACTGTCAAGGAAAGGTTGTGTGGAATGCCCTTATATAGAGTTGGTTTGGGTGTGTTTTATTAAAAAGACTCACCTCGTGCACACGGCTGCTTATTTAGAATACTCCAAATTCACTAACATTAGAACGAGGTTAAGAAAAATTAATGTGCTTAATGCAATGAAATGGATCAAGGAGGCACTTTTAGCTCTAATCATAAATCTTAGTCTGGATATGAGTGTCGAGTAATCATTCAGTACTATGGTATATATCAAAGTTCGTTTATTACCATCTGATACCTTGCAATTCCATACTGCCACGGGTCCTTTTTTTAAGAATCCAGAAAACATGCGCTTATGTGTCTAACGTGTCCATGCATACAACATCTGAGCCTTATACACGTCCTACTATTAAACTTTCCACATTCAGCCCTGTTTGTTATTAAGCAAATGCAATTAAAAATAAATGGCTCCTTGTGGCCTGGTAATATTAGCAGCCGCTCTGAGAGGCACCCGTAAGAAGCAAACAACCACCGCTGACTTTTTTTGTCTGAGTATCTGCTGTTCAAGCTGTGTCAGTACCCTGCTTCCTCTGAGACTCCTCATATATGGCTGACGAGTCCCTACCCACATGTTGCACAGTGTTAGCGCATAACATTCCGCTAATGAATTAGCCTGAGCACAAAGAGCACTTCCACTCACAGACTTTCTATCTTCCATATGCTGCACTGTGTCAGTGTAACTAGATAAAACTAGACACTGCTAACTTTACATTATCAGTTGGTGTTTTCTAAATGTTGCAGCTTGTCCAGTGGCAATTGACTTTTTCCAACATCAAGCAGTATATAATTGTTTTCTATGTAGCGTTACTATTAAGAATGCTGAGGGAACATTCATTCTAGTCAGTTGTTTCATACAGTTCCCTCTCTCATGTTTCATTGGTAAGTCTAATTAATTATTGGTTTGTTGAGAATGTAAATGAACAGATAAAAAAGATTCACATGAATATTTTGTTAATTTGCTGTTCATTGCTATGTATTTGATCTTTTCAATCTTTTTTTCCACTATAAATGTGTAAATTTGAGGCTTGTTTTTATACTAGTGAATATAAATCAGCAGTTTGATATTGTACCATTCTGATTTTAATTTGCTGTGCTGTGTACTAAACTAGCAGATCTTCAATCTTCAATTTACTGTAGTTAGCTTTTTTCCCTGGGTGTCTTGATAACAATTTTTTTGCTCAAAAGAGTAGCTTTAACTGCTTCAAATTATGACTAGCTAGTAGCTTGGCAAACTACATTGTCAAAGCACTTCCTCAAAATTACATTGCTCAAGGGTTTCCAGAAGTTCAGCTTAACTGCTAACTTAAAACAGTGGTTTTAAGTTTTGCTAAATTTACTTTTTCGAATCCATGTTCATGATTTTGCCAAAAGCAACACTTAAGTTACTTAGAAGTGGCTTCCTATGTGTTTCTCAGAGGTCTGTGAGGCTTCGTTAATTAATATATTTGTCTTAACAGGGCTCCAAACTGCGACTAAAACGGTTGTCGCTTTTGCGACCAAAAATATTAATTTGCGAGTGAAGTTTTTGCTGAGGTCGCCACTGGCGACTATATATATTTACATGTTATGACATAAAAATTTGCATGTAAGGACTTTTTTCCTGATTGTTTTGCGATCACATCTTTTGCTTTGTTCACGTATTAAACTTAAAATTAAAAGACGATACGCATCAAAGTTTTAGTGGAAAAAAGTTTCAAACAGTCCTCGTCTCTGCCTCACAGCAGCGCTGACGCACACAGTCTGCTAAACGCAGCTCCAGTTGTGCAGCGCGAGAGAGATTGAAATGATGGAGACGTGCAAGTGCAGAAAAGCCGTGTCTATTTCGTGCACAACTTGAACAAACTTCAACAGGTAAAGCTGTCAGCTCTGTGGATACTGGCAATATTGTCAACAATTCTCATTTATAATCATTACTAATATGGCTTCTTCTTATCGAGATCTTAGTCTATATGCTGTGTTCTGTTAATGCGTGGACTTCATGTTGGTTATTTGAAGCGCACTTGCCATCCAGTAATCGCAAAAAGCTTTGTGCTTTGTTACTTTTTAATAAACAAAATATCCCAGCCGGCATTTCAACGTTGATTCACCGGTGAATCAACGTTGGATTATGTGTCGATTTTGCAAATTGGATCAACGTTGATATTGTGACCTTGTTTCACCGCGAAATCGTGACGTTGTTTCACCGTTGAAATCGTGACGTTGTTTCACCGTCTTACCTTCAGCATTGGTGAATTAAGGTCGTTCTGTAGACGTTGGATTAACGTTGAATTATGTGTTGATTTTGCAAATTGAATCAACGTTGATAACACGACGTTGTTTCACCGTCGTACTTTCAACATGAGTGAATACACAACTGTACGTTCAATTAGAACCTAGTTTGCATTTAGATCAACACTGTACACATACATAAAGTTTAAAAATAAAATGACTGGCAGCAATGGCTTTACAATCAACTTCAATAAACTACCACATGTTCAATATTGTAAAACAGTTTTATTTTGGAAACATACTGTATAAAACACATGAAAATAATCTTAAACTTTAGTTTGTGCTTGGATGTATTGTTTAAAACCTGTAGAACTGGCAGCAATGGCTTTACAATCAACTTCAATAAACTACCACACCCTGAAAATAGTAAAACAAGTTTTATTTTGGAAACATACAGTATAAAACAGATGAAAATAATCCCAAACTTCAGTTTGCAGTGTTTGTGCTTGGATGTATTGTGAAAAACCTGTAAAATCCAAATATAATATTTAAAGACTCAAAGTTTTTGTACCATAACATGCATATTTTGCCCTGCACTTGCAAGAGAAACCCTTGAACTTTTTTTTGACTGAAACCAGTTGATCTTTTATTTTGGTGGAAAACTATAGTTTCTGTGAAAACATGTTTTACTAATGCGTCTCATTACAAGAGATTTGTACATTTGTGCAGTGAGAATGTGTAGAACAGTTTGAGAATGGAACCAGCAACAGAAACCGTGTCGGTGGTAAAGGGGTATAGGAGCATGTGACCGCCTGTCTGAGTTTTGTCGATAGCCAGAGGCGGCACTACATTTGACAGAGACAGTCGCCTTGAAATTCTTTACGCAGGAAAAACCCTGCCTTGAATGAAATGCATTTAATATTTTAAGTAGAAATGTTTCTTCAAATTCTGATAAAATGTTAGAACCAACTGCCTTGTGCATATAGCGTGGTTGTGCTTTGGGTGATCCTTGAAAGAGTCCCAGCTCTAGGTCCTTTCTGATGCCGTGTCCTCCTCTCTCACACACTTGTGCACTTTCTGTACTGTCCTGTATAAATAAAAACAAAAACACCAAAAATAAATACTCATAAAATATCAACTTTGATATTGTGAAATATATTTAACTGAAAACTGAATGCAAAACAAATCACATACAATATTTTCACTTTAAGTTCAATAACAGGGGGGTTGGAAACAAAGTGCACAACACTATTCATTAAACACCTATTTAATGTATTCAGATGAACGTTTACATTAAATTATTCACAAGCAGTTTTTTCAGAGCCCCCAGTTACACTGTTTTAATCAGAATCCTAACTATACAGTGTATTTAGTAAAACAAGTAAAATCAAATCAAGTACATTTTTATTAAACTAAGTAAAATCAAAACCTTTCACAAAAGGTCAATGAATCTCTACCAGAAGTGACAGTGCAATGTAGCAGATGAACAATTCCTTACCAAATTGCCAATAAACAGCTGGATCCTTGATGAATCTACAAGGGGAAAGAAGAAATGGTTTACTGAAAAGTTCTTAAAAAGCAGTTTTTCGTTTTATACCATTCCTTTAAAACAGTGGTTCTCCAACTTTTTATATCAAGTACCATCTCAGAAAATATTTGGCTCTCCAAGTACCACCATAATGACCAACATTAAAATACAGTAGCGTAGTAGGCCCAACTATTCAGCTACAGCTCTGCACAGTTCAAAACGAAGCAGTTTTATTCCTAATAAGAATATTTATTGTTGTCAGCCACATTAACATTGTAAATACAGTTTGAACATTAACACTGCACAGTGCTTACATACAGGTAAATACAAAACTTAAATAATGATTAAATTAAAATGTGTTGTACCAAAAGTTAAATAAAAACTGTACTATACTTAAATGTAAAAAAAACAAAAAACTTTACTCAAATAAAGATTAAATTAAAATGCATTAACATTAATTTATATTTAATTTAGTGATTCCTCTGCGTACCACTAGAGGGAGCCTGAGTAGCACTAACTTAGTGGTACTCATTCCACACTTTGAGAATCACTGCTTTAAACAATCTTAATTCGTTTAAATTTGCGATTATATGATATTTAGAAAACATGAACAGAGTATGTTATCTTTGAGACTATTATACGATTAAAAATATAACACAATGCATGGCATTCACATCAGAAAAATGTGAAAAATCTCTAAGACAGACATTAACACAACTTACTAGCAACACACAATAACATTAGCATCTGTGATAAAGCAATACAAAAATACACACAGATACAGGTATTTATTTATCTTCTGCAGGTTAACGTTGCATGTCATTTACCCATTTGTAAACTCTGGTAACATTATACTTTACTATTTTTGAAAGGTAAGATAGCGATTTTCTTACCTTATTTTGTCCGTGTGTTTGCAGGACCTCGCAGATCACACCTGACCCTTCCTGTGTTCACATTCTAGTTTTTGTTCTCCGTTGACATGTCACGACTCAAATTCGCTCAAAATAAAAATTTAACAGGCAAATATAAAATAATTCGGGACCGACCGAGCAATCTCAAGAGCAGCAGCTCACACACACACAGTCAGTCAGCCGCCTCACGCAGAAAGACGATAATAACTAGGGATGGGCGGATCGATCCTAAAGTATCGATACTTTCGATAACGAAAGGATATCCTCACATAAAAATATCGATTCTAAGGCATTTTTTTTAACCACTAATTTTATTTATTAAGAAACTCTGTGCATAAAATAAGCTTTAAATGGAAAAATAGACATTTAGGAACAATTGTGTTGGATAGAGCAGTTTCCACGCAAATGCTGAAAGACAGAACCAATCAATCACAGACAGCGTTCGCTGCTGAGATGGCTAGTCACAGTGTTTGTTCAATAGAGCTGCGTTTCTCAAAAGCATGAAGCATAAGTAGATCAAAGAAACCATTGCCAATTATTACATTACATTACATATCATTATTACTATATATAAAATTAATTCTGAAAAGTGCATCAATTTCTACACAAATATGAAGCAGCAATAATAATCAGAAATGTTTCCTGAGCAGCAAATATTTAGTTTTTTCTGAAGGATTATGTGACACTGAAGACTGGAATAATGATGCTGAAAATAGCTTTGATCATTGCATTTTAAATTATTTTTTTTTAAAAATAGGCCTATAAAATAGAAAATTAATTTCCAATTTGCTGTTTTTCTGTATTTTTGTTCAAATAAGTGCAGCCTTGGTGAGAAGACTATTTAAAAAACATTACAAAATCTTACTAACCCCAAACTTTTCTGTACATGTTTTTATTTTAAATAGGCTAGTTTGTGTATAAATTTAAACTGTTGTTAAAATTCTTTGGATTGTGTTAAAATGAATGAATGATGCTAATAGTGCTTTATTGTGTATTGCCATACACCCAAAGCGCTACATATGTGGGGGTCATCCTCAACCACCACCAGTGTGCAGCATCCACTTATGATGCGACGGCAGCCACAGGACAACGGCGCCAGTGCGCTCAACACACAAGCTACAGGTGGAGAGGAGGGAGAGTAGAGCCAATAATATTGTTATGTTCTGTAATTTAAAAATCTGTCAGAAAAAAAATATACAGTTTCACCTTTAATACAGCATTCTGGCAGCCTTTTAAAAAAAATAACCATGTATTACAGTAACCACAGTTTACCACAGTTTTGAGTAAAACTGTAGTAACACAAATTAATGTTAATAATAATAATACATTTTAGATTCTGTATGTACACCATGTTTATTTTTCAGAGGTACCCTCAAAGGTGCACCTGTAACTTAAACCCTTAAAGCATGCAACTTGTATGGTAAATATGCTCCCTTTTAGGGGTAATCACCTTTGAGGTTACTGCCCCATAAAGGGCTAAAATACAATTTTAGATTTATTTCAAGTGTAAACAAAAAAAGGCCTTGAAATTTGTAACTAATATTAAGTGAGTATAATTACTTTATTCTTTTAATAATTTAAAAGATCCATTTATCGCATTAAACATTTTTTCAACGTTGGCCAGTTTCAATGTTGAAACGCAGTGAAATATATTTAGTTTTATTGTTGTTAATGATGATAATATTTTAACAACTTTAGTTTTAGAATAGGTTTAACATCAAAATATTTAAAATGCAATAAAATAATAATAATGATCTTAAATAATTTAGTAATAATAATTTAAAAGGCAGAAATTTCTTTTGTATTTTGAAGACAAAGTTGATTCAACATACAGTTCTTGTAAAAAAAACAAATCAACATTGATTTACAAGTGTTTTTTGTAACCTTTTTCAACCATTTAGCATTAAACATTTTTTCAACGTTGTTTCAATGTTGAAACAACAACTGTCATTATTTCAACCATATTTCAACGTTGAAGGCTGGTTTTCAACCGTTCAGCATTAAACGTTGTATTAACGTTGTTTCAACGTTAAAACAACAACTGACCTTATTTCAACCATATTTCAACGTTGAAGGTCGGTCATGTGCCGGCTGGGATAAGCTTTAAAATGATGCCAAATTCATAACGAAATTCAAACAATACGGTTTTGGCGCTCTTTAATAAGGACCTCCAGCGTACACTTTCGGTAGTATAAATACAAGTAGTCCGCGTCCACGCTGTCCGTGTATGCGTCCGGATTGCGCACGCGGAAAGTATCACAGACTTAATGCGGCTGGCGCGATCGCTTTAGCGCCTCAGTTAAAGCAGCAAGTGAACCCATTATATCTTTCTATGTACTACTATTGTACGAAATGAATATGATTTAACATCAAAAGGTAGGCTATTTTATAAGAGAGCCTACAGTACAACTTACTGAAATGTTTCATGTAAAAGCTCATTCAGTGTTTCAAACTGAGGAAAACGTGTAAAGCTTGTAAACATTGCATTGTAATAATACATTTACCTCAGAATAACCACTCAGTGTCCATAAGCTCATCAGTTAGCTAGAAAAATAACTATAAAGAGGAGCATTTTGCTATATTTATGCGCTATTGCATATTAATATTTTTACTTAATCTGCTGTCTACATGATTCAACTCCTCCTATAAAATTGCATTTTGCTAATGAAGAAAAACAGACTGAATGTGTGAAAGACATGACAACATTTATAGGATGCATTGAGGAGGAGCCCAAACTACACTCAGTGGCCAAGTGATGCTTATGGTCCATTATATTGGTACAGATTCTGTGTAACAAACAATTCTTTGTGACTGTATATTTCAAGTTGGAAAAGACATTTAGTTCCCACTTTAAGTGAACCTTAGTTCCCAGGTCGACCTGATCATCTACAAGATGGATTAAAATGCTGATAAAGTCAAGAAAAGATGAGACATAAACACATGACAGAATGATTGAAATGTTAAAATGTAGGGGAAAAAAATAAAATGATGATAATAAAATAAAACACTTTTATTCTGCGGCACCTAAAAAAATAATTTGGCGCCTAAGTTTTTCTCTTATAGGAGCCAATGGCTCCTTACTCGATTTTTTTTGTCTGGAGCCCTGCATAACATTACTCTCAGTTTGACATCATCTAGCATAAGCAAGATGCCGAGAGACTCTGGGAAATACACTGTTACTGCAGACTGATTCGCTTTTTCATTTACTACATTTAATCATTTACATTTACTAAAAATCTTCTTTTCATACACCATACTGAGCTATGTTTTTAAGTTGAAGCTTGAGTGTTGTTATAATCCCCTGTTACAGAGTTCAAACTGTAGAGAGGAGGGGTAGTCGGAGTCCCAAAATCCTCTGACAGAGTATCAGACATTCTTCCTTGTTTTCTCAGGTCTGCTTGCATCATGTCTACATCAGCTTGAGCCTGATTGCAGCCAAATAACTAACAATGAAATTTCGTTTTTGAAGCAGAGTTTTAAAGTTTTTTTTTTTTTTTTAGTACCAGCTACATAGGCACTTCAGTGCTTTTTGTTAGACACTGATTAATGTTGAAAAGTCTCTAAACCATGATTGCAGAACTTTCAAAGGTTGTTTAAATTTCCAATAATCAAACTTGTTTTGTCTTTAACCTTTCTTAAGTTCCTGAGCAGCAGGTGACAATGAGTGCCAATTTGTCATACTGACATTTGTGCTGTGATACTCAGATAGACCTGCTGAGTCCAGTCAGTGCAAAATAACACACACACACATACACCCCTCTATCAGAGCCTGTTATGTTCTAACTTATGTTCTAGTTTATTCATACTAGCACTAAAAGTACAGTATAACTTCACTG
The DNA here is from genome assembly GCA_027422415.1 of Schizothorax lantsangensis. Lineage (NCBI taxonomy): Eukaryota > Metazoa > Chordata > Actinopteri > Cypriniformes > Cyprinidae > Schizothorax > Schizothorax lantsangensis. The sequence continues at coordinate 20,525,617 of CM049853.1, read as the reverse complement.
ATGAAAGGAAAGTGCATTATTTTAAGTTTGCAGAAAGACAATACACCACCACTGAAAGTGATATACTACTACAATACAAAATTGCATCTTGTTACTACAAATCCTACTAAAAAACTGCTAGAAATGATAAATCATTCAGGCACATTTTACATTTTTTTTAACTACCAATTGCATACTATTTAGGACAGCAGTGCATTCAAATAACTAACTTTAATGATCTAGGATCTGATTTTTCATGTTTACACTTCAAGTATATATAAATTCAATCTAACACGAGAATCAGATAAAATGAGCTTATATTTAGATTTTCATAAATTATTAACGGTGTGCAAGTATAGTGATGTTTATTGGTGCTCCACCCCCATGCCACTGCGATGCCTCTGCTTTTATCCTTCTACATTAGATCTTGGATTTAAATAATACAACAGATTTGGATTTAGAGGAAAAACATAGCAGCAAACTATGAAATGATGTGTTTGTGCAAACTACGTTAAATAAGAAGTATAATTTTAGGGCATCATATATGCTCATGAATGATGCATGGCTTTTCTAAAAGGTAAGCATCTTAATTATCAAAATGCACTGTGACAAGCTAGGTGGGGAAAACAAAATCAAGTGGAAATGCATTTGCCCTTAATTTAGTAATAAAAAATATTAAAAAATGTGTAATAAAAACAAATTATTATAACTAATATTTTTCATGTGTGAAGCATTTATCATTTTTTTAAAGTATCATGCTGCTAGCTTATCAACATAGTAGCAGCAAACTCTATTGAAGACAATTTTAAGTTGTTGCTTGTGAGGACTTAAACTACAGAACATAATGGAAGTTTTGCTTTGACACTTTTAGTGTAGACAACCTCAAGCCACTACGGTGCTTAATGTCAGTGGACACTCAGTCTTATTGCAAGGCAAATCGCTAGATTTTGGAACATAGCTAGTGTCTCTCTTTTATGAGGTTTGTATCTAAGAACATAAATGTATTTATATCTGATTTATTTGGTCTTATAAATATTTTTTTCTCTCTCCTCCAGTCCCTATCACTGATTATTGTTTACATTTCTATAATCCGTATCATATCTTTTCAATATTCATATCTATTTTATTTTTAACTTAATGGATCTGTGGCAGACAAACACAGTCATTTTAATGTTTGATCTGCAGCCCAAACACAGAATAACTTTATTTCTGTCTACTCAATCATGATGAATCTACCTCTCTTTCGCTTCCCAGCAGGTTTTAGCATATAAATCAGATTAGACCATCTCTCCAGATGGCAATGAGAGGATGGGATTGTTAACTAGGTTTAGATGAAGCAGATAAGTCAACTTGCTGTGTTTTTATAAACAGCATATTTTCAGATTTTTACCCTTTTAGGCTGCGATTATTGTTATGAGGAAGAGTTTTGCTGTTACTTTTGTCTCTAGGATTGCAGCTCAAACAGAGATGCATTCTCTATATTTGCATACATTTATTTTTACTACATTTTACTTACAATACTACGGGGCCACCAGAAAGTTTTTTTTTTTTCTAGCACTTAGATACAAAACTTTTAAATTGCACAGTAGTCACTGTTGTACAGGTACAGTAGGTGGTAAATTTAGACTGTTAATGTAGGTTTTCCTTGAATTTTTGCTGCTTTTGTTGTACAGTACTCAGGACTATGTGATGCACAGTTTTAGACTTTTACATTTTTGTAATGCATCTGCCTTCTACTACTGCTTCTCACATCAGGCCACCATGAACGCTCGCACACAGAGGATTCTGGACTCAGGATCTCTGACCCAATCAGCACCTGCCAGCCCCACCAGCAAAGGAACACTCATACATCAAGCAGGGTGAGTTATAAATACTTAAATATGTATTTAATTTGCTTAAAATCAGCGTCAGGACCGTATAGTCACCTGGAATGATTTTTATTTTTGTTAAATAACAGGTGACAAAGCAGAATGTAATAGCTTGTGCATATCTCTTATTTTACTCTCCTTTGCATTTATTAAACAGCATCCTGCTCCTTTTGGATTATTTTTATTGGCTGTGCTTGGCTATTGCTGTTGATTTTGTTTTAACATGCAGCATTAAAATGCATGCTGGCCCTGTTCTTTTGCAGTGCATTAATCTGTGTGTTATGGCCATGCTTGTTGGTGTTGTAGTGCTTCCCACAGATCCAAATGCTCTTCATCTCCCTCCAGCGGATCTCCACCTATGCCTGGTGCCTCCAGCTCCAGCCTCACCAATGAAGTGCCCAAACCGCCGGTCCGAGAGGGGCCGCCCTCTCGTCCACCATACACACCAACTCTGGGAGGTCAGGCGCCCCACTCGCAGCAGTTCCCACGCATCAGGAAGATGTTTGACAAGGGCCCTGATCAGGTAAAACAGTAATATTGGTTTCCCACAGATCTATCCACAACCAGCTGTATTGTCTTTTTGACATGTCAAATGATTTAGGAAAACTGTATTTTGCATTCTTGTGGTTTTCCTATTTTGTGGCACAGACACAAAATTAATCCACTAACAATGATACCACTCATAGTCCAGTGTCCAAGGCCTTGGATGCCTTCAATATTAATTTTATATAGAGCATAAAACCTTTGTTAGATGGCTAGAACCTCAGTAGTCTCCGGTTAAAGAAGGAAAATTTCTCTCTGATGTACAAGAAACCCGTAAGACACATAAAGATGTGTCTCACAGGGCTTAAAGTTCTCCGGCACGTGCCGGATGTCCGGCGTGCAGCGTTTGGCTGCGGAAAAAAAATAATCCTACATTTAAAAAAAAAAACTTGTTGATATCACTTTCGAGTTCATGAGTTCACCTACCAATGGTATGAGAGGAGCACAGCTTTCACTCTCAACCAAACTAACATTACTAGCCAATCAGAATTTTTTGCTCTTATAAACACGAGACGCGCATAATAGTATCCAATTGCAGAGTCGCAGCCCTGATGAATGGAGAAGCGCGACACGTTTAAAAAGCTGCGTGGCGCAATGGTCAAAGATGTCCATCTAGCGCATATTTAGATAGAAAAACTAATTAAAAAAGCAGCGGAGCTTTGTAAACAGCTCAGAGTAATCATGTCATCTCCATAAAACGATATTGTAATGGGGCGAACGAGACATGAGACGTGCGGATCCATATGCAAGGCTTTATTCCAAGACATGGTCACAAAAAGGCAAGAGTCAAACAATGGCAAACAGATATAACACAGGCAAGGCAAAGAATATTCCTAGGACTAGCGTGGGTCTACAATCGGCGAACAATATCCAGAGGACATGACATGAGGGGTAATCCAAATAACACAAGCAATAGTCCAGGCGAGGTGCAAACACAGTTCGAAACAGCAGGCAAAGGGTTAATCCAAGATACACAGGCAGAAGATCAGGAACAAGGCAACACGAAATGACTATACTTAAACTAGAACTAGAAACTAAGACCGGAAACTTGGAATGGCTCCGTAATGTAGCTATCGCTAGAAGAGTGATATATAGGAAAAGGTCCTGTTCACACATGATCTCTTATGGTAACTTACCGGTAATTTACCAGTAAAGACTGAATGTGTGAAAGGGGCTAAACTCTTCCTCTGCATATGCTGTGAATTTGAATTGCTTAAAGTTCATCTGGGAAAACAATGTGCATTATCTCACTAGATTTGTAACGTAAATCATTTATAAACCTTTGTCCAACACAGGAGAATACATCAACCTATTTCTAAATATGTCATTTATTGTACATCGCGATTTCAAAATAAAAGTTTCTGAGTTTGCATATGGCCAAATATTAAAATTTAATGGATTTAAATATCGTTTACATAAAAGAAGGGTGAAAGTACGCACATCCGAAAATATCTTAGCCAGGTGCAAGATCAAAGGGTATCATCAAAAAGTGGAAAAAAGATCTGCACACTGTTATTCCCTTTATTAATTTTTTTTTTAAAATAGCAACGTTTCGATCCGAAGACCTTCGTCAGGCAAACTCTTGTTTTAATTGTGATATAGCTGCTCACATGATTGACCTTGATTACCAACAGGTGCAATCAATTGGAACTCTGTTTGAATCTTAGTACTTATTGAGCTGTTGCTTTTGCTTGTATGTGTTTGCCTGACGAAGGTCTTCGGACCGAAACGTTGCTATTTTTAACATTTTTGAATAAAGGGAATAACAGTGTGCAGATCTTTTTTCCACTTTTTAAACATTGTTTAATCACGCTTTAAAGTGAAACGTTGGCGCCCTCTGCAGGTATTTGTTATAATACATAATGTACTTAAGTTGGTTATGTTCATATTATGTATAGGCATATTACATTATGTATTTTAACAGTGTTGTTCAATAAAATCATGTAATTACTTGGTTTTGATATTTTATTTGAGGCAATTCTTTTTGCCTCATCGTTAGTTTATATATAAATAGTCATACTAAAGCCTGCTTTTCACTTAAGTCTGTTTGTGTTACTAAAAATATCAGATTACTTAATTGTCAAAATAATCAGTAGATTACTTGATTACCAAAATAATCATTAGTTACAGCCCTAGATTAGTTAAAATATTTCAAAATACAACTGCATTGTTTTACTTTTTGTAATTAAAAGACAAATATTTTGTCATTGAATTTTTAAAAAAAATAAACCAAGTGTCTGTATTTTGTCTCATCTCGTGAGCTAAGTGTATTGTCACACCCCTAGTGTTGATAAGCGGTGATAAAGCTCAATTTTCCAAGTGTATGATATAGCTTTCATTCTTCAGGTCAACCATATATTCATGAAAAAAAAATCAGTTTGAATAAGGAAAGCAATAACTTTTCCATAGTATCCTTTCAAATGTTAAAGTTGCCACAGTCATTGCATGCTTTGCATGTGCTGCCCGCCCCGCCCCCAGAAAAAAGTTCAGGCTCAGGATTTTTTTTTTTTGCTTTAACCCCTGGTCTCACCTCTGGATGAGAGAAAATGAGGACTATGGATGAACGTAATATAAATACAAATATTTAAATATTTTAAATAATTTTTAAATGATGTAAATAACTAAAAATAACAAATAATGAAATCATTTCAAATGAAATTAGTATTTCATATTCATATAATTGAAAAGAACTGAGCTGGATGATGACATCACTAAATAAACAATGAACTGACTTTAACTGAATGTTCATATAACTGTTTTTGGCAGTTGCATAAGAAGCAGAATAAAGCACAGTCAGAAGGTCATTATACAAGACCTAATCACCCTGTCAGTATTTATTTGGTGATTCAGTTACATATTGTCACTTATGTGTTTTTATATATAAATGTATACTTTTATATAGCAAGGATTAATTAAATTCCATTAATTTCCATTTTAAATAAATGCTGTTCTTTTAAACTTTTTTTTATTGATCAAAGAATCCTGAAAAAAAGTAACAGTTTCCATAAAATATGTATAATAATAAGTTAAATGTTACTCGATAATTATTAAAATTGAACTGTTTGAACATTTATAATAATAAGAGATGTTTCTTGAGCATATTAGAATGATTTTTGATGGAGCGTGTGACTGAAGATTGGAATAATGACTGCTGAAAATTCTGCTTTGCCATCACAGGAATAAAGTATCTTTTAAAATATATAGTAAAATAGGTTATTTTATATTGTAATAATAATTCACAATATTTTCAAATTAAATTCAATGATTAATGCTCATGACTCATGCTGTTTTTTTTTAGTTGTCATGTAATAACTTTTGCCAATTCAGTTGCATGTTGTCATTTCTCTGTGTATTTCTCAGACTGCTGAGGATGGAGATGAGACAGCTGCTCACAGGAGCTTCATCAGTGTGAGTCTGCAGACAGGTCTTTGCGACTGGAGTGCCAAATACTTTGCTCAGCCCGTCATGAAGGTGAGTGCTGCACAGATCAGAAGTCAGATCTAATTAATTTACTTCTAAAGCAAACAAATTCAGTTAATGTATTGACTTCAAATCATTACTTAAGATTTAATTAGGCTGATTTAAACATGTTGATTAAGCAATTAAAAATGTAATGATGGATGGAAAATGGATGTGAAAGAGTTGGAGCCCTCTTCTAATATTATCAAAAAACAATTTGCCAGATATTGAAGTGAAGTGAAGGTTAGTGATGAAGTGTCTCAGGATTGTGTGTGTGATCATTTGCTCATTATGACACAAACAGTGGTTCAGTTCCAAAACCTAGTGAAGTCCTTGGCTGTCTACTGCCTACAGCCTTCTAGTCAAGAACAGTGTCCTAACCAAAATGGAAACTGTGAGGTTTGGTGCCAAGAACCCAAACACATAGTTAGATTAACAAACTTTATTAAAAAAAAAAAAAAAAAAAAAAGGCAGAAAACAAACAAGAGCTGACAAACTCTGAGTCTGGGGCTACCTTTACCAGCAAGTACACTAGGAGAAGTAAAATCAAAGCAAGCATCAGATCCAGAAGAACAATCCAAAGGGTGAATACACAGGAGAAATCAGAGCCAAGGCAGGAGGTAGTAATGTTATCAGAATTTTTACATAAAAATACACCATAATGTAGAAGTAATAGGCTTTTTTCTGTCCCGTTTTGACCGCCCTCATCAGATCGCTCTGTTTGAATAGGCGTGGCGGATTGTAGACTTGGAAGTAAACGCCCACTGCTATGATTGGCTAACAGTTGTGAATGTTTGACAGCCTACATCCTTCACAGATGGATGCTGCTGTGATTTAGGTTAAAAACGCATAAATACTCAGTACATATCAAATGATCTGTAATAACAGACAAAGCAATAGTGTCTACATAATAATAAAAACAGTTACTCACACTTGTGTGGTGTGACATTACTGTTGGATCCAATAGAGTCGACACAGCATTGTCTTTTAGTTTTAATCTTTCTGAAAATTCTGCGTGGAATTGTGCGTCTGTAAACGTATCCGCGGTAAAATGAAGTGAACAAAGGACCAAGTTCTTACTGACGCGGTCTGGAACTTCATGAAATATAAAGTTCATCCACTCTTTCCTGATGTTGGGATCAGAAGAAAGTCAATGCAAAGACTGTATTTTTCCACAACTGGCACTGCACAGCGTCTTTATGGCCATGTTGATAAATGGAGCACATAACATCTCCCACTGAAGCCATATTGACGGTCTGACCTTGTATAACGACACACTAACTCAGAAATAGGTTAAGACCAAGTTGTGGGCATTTATTCGCAAAAACTTCAGCAGGTAGTTAAACAGGTAGGTCAGCTTTATCAAAAGATATAGATACCAAGTGATGAATAAAACAGTTAAGTCAAGTCACCTTTATTTATATAGCACTTTATGCAATACAGATTGTCAAAGCAGCTTTACAGTGTTAAACCAGAAAAACGTGTGCTGATAATGCTAAAGGACAATAAATTAAAGTAAGTTTTTCAGTTAAAGTCAGTTCATTGTTGATTCAGTGATGTTATCATCAAGTTCAGTTCTTTTCAAATAGTGTCTGTGCAATCAAGTCGACAGTATTGCCAGAAATGTTGTCCCTAACTAAGCAAGCCAAATGTGACAGTGGCAAGGAACCAAAACTCCATCGCTGACAGAAATGGAGAAAAAAACCTTGGGAGAAACCAGGCTCAGTTCGGGGGCCATTTCTCCTCTGGCCAGAAGAAACCAGCATGGTGCGTTTAATTCCAGGCTGCAGTGCAAGTCAGATTGAGCAGAGGACTCATCTGGTTCTCGTGGTCTTGTGCCGATGGCCGTCTAGGTGACCAGGTCTTCACTGGGGATCTGTCTCTAGGGCTCATCAAAACAGGTAACAGTCACTTTCTTCTTACAGGGAACAGAAGGTATATCCACAGCGGTAGGGACTACAACTAAGGATCTTGGCATTACAGGGTAAGTATCAACAGGTAACAGTCTTTCTCTTCCCACAGAGTATTTAGTAAACAAGGAACTACAGCTAAGGACCTTGGCTTAACAGCATTCACAGAACAATTGCAAGCAAGAGATAGCTAAAACAGGAACTGTTAAGGCCGGGACACACCAAGCCGACGGCGAGCGACGGTCAGGCTAGTTTGTTTGGTGTGTTCCACTCGTCGGCTCTCGTCGGGCTCATGTCGGCAGCAGTTTGCCCGATTCAACATGTTGAATCGGCGTCAGGGCCATCGGCGAAAGGGAGAACTCTGATTGGATGTTCAGTTTAGCGAACGAGTCAGTGCCCGAGAATTACAGTGAAAGTGATGAAAACGAGCACGTAAATGAAGGCGGTACAAACAGAAGGCTGTTTAAATGTTACGTGATCTTTCCCAATCATTCTAATACGCAAATGTTTTCATAACAACATGAGCAGCTTAAAATGATTAAAGTTACTGATATTCAAAATGGTAAGCAAGCGCTGCTTTGTTTACATTCCGTATATCTGCGTTTATCTTGTATATCTTTGTTTCGGTTTCTCCTTTTGAATGACGAATATATACTATTGATAGCTGCTGATATAGACAGTTAATTCCTCTCACGCATGCACAGAACGCACATGTTGGTTTGCCGTCGGCTGTAGTCTGTGCGGTGTGCTCGAGCGCAGCTTTTTGGTCTGACGTTGCCGACGCGAGGCGACAACACCGTCGGCTTTCGTCGCCGCAAGTCAGCTTGGTGTGTACCGGCCTTTACAGATCGGAGCCCTCCAGCAGGGATGTATACAGGTAACTCCAGCATCAAACAAATCATTAAGTAATACCAAACAGCAGAACACAGGCTGACAACAGGAACAGGCAACTCATGACTAGGGATGCAACGATACCATTTTTTCAGATCCGATCCAGAAAATTCTGAGTATCGGCCAATTCCGATCCGATCCGATCCGATCCGATCCTAGTACAGGTTTTTTTTTTGTTTTTTTTAAATCAATGTGGAGTTTCTATACTTCTGTTTCACTCTTTTGTGTGTTAAACACAATCTACTAGACAACTTAATTTTAATGAAAAATAACATGAAAAAATATATAGGGGCTGTTTACACCTGGTAACTTCATGCGTTTTGTAATATAAATCCGATCTCTCAAACCACTTCAGGAGGAGGTCTGGGCTGCATTCCAGACGAAACTGGACATGTGTAAATGCATCTGGTTGTTGAAACCACATACGTGAATTTTACTCCTCCCAAAATGTAAAAATAATAAATGTGTGAGACCGTGTTATAGGCTATATGACATTCAGATATGACTGCGCTAATGCAACAAGCATCCGCGGCGATGCTTGTTGCATTAGCGCAGTCATATCTGAATGTCATATAGCTGTTTGCGCGTCTGCTTGCTGAAGAGATACTCAGCTACTCTTCAGCAAGCAGACGCGCAAACAGCCGCGAATGAAACTGAAATAAGACGCAGATGGTCAACACACAATCATCTTCATTAAAAGTATAAGACAAACATATCTTTCCAGTGCTGATGCCGCGCGCTCTTATATTGCGGTCTTTGATCTTGAAATGAGCTGATAATTAATAAAATGCAGCGCTTTTGATTTTGTTGACGTGAACTTCCTTAAATTGAAATATAGCGCGGGAATTGAAGATCGGATTTATATCCATTTTGTGAAGACACATTTATGTGGCCAAGTGTAAATGGAAACGTTTTAACAAATCAGATTAAGCAAAAACACATGAAATGACCAGGTGTAAACAGGCCCATTCATAATCTATGACAAAAATACTATTATAAACTAGGTTAGTGGATAATTTAGCAGCAAAAGTTATTCTAGAAAAATCATGAGTGCACAATTTTATAAAATCTAAACATTTAGTGAAATAATATTATTTAGTGGGGAACAAATAAAAGTGAATATGTGAAGGACTAAATCTGGTAAAATGTTACACATTGCTCTTTGCATTGTTGTAAAATACATTAATGAAAACAAGTAAATGTATTTATTTATAAATATAAACTACAAAATTAAAATACATTTTAAATATATAGCACAGTAATGAAGGCAGCAACATATGATAGAGGAGTCCTATCTATCATGTGTTGCTGCCTCCATTACTGTGCTATACATTAGATTATTAATAGCCTTGATAGGGCAGTACAAGAAACGCTATAAATAATATTTCATTGCGCAAAAGTATTATAATACGAAAAGCTCCAATAGAGAGCAGTACAAAGCGCTTATGCGCTTCCCGTGCGCAGAATGATGCGCTTGAAGCAGCACGGAGTCACAGCGCGCAGCTCCGGATACAGAAGTTCAAAGCACAGAGGGAAGAGATATTGATGCGTAGCTTATTAAATCTGCGCGATTGTTTGAGCCTTTTCTTTTAACGGTTTTAAATCTCAGTTATTGAGCGCTCTTGGAGAGAGTTTCATTGTTTTGACTGTAACCGAACGCAACACGCAGTTTGAATGCTGAACGGAGGATAACGGACAGCTGCAGCAGAGAGAAGAGTTTACCTGAACTTGAATTTAACGACTTAAATATTAATCTGTAACGTTACCTCACATTAAACTATGGAACGGCTTCAGAACACTTGGACTTTGACTTTATGGTGCGTTATAATGTTTTTGTGCTTTCGTGGGGCTTAACAATAACACAGAATATTATACACACAATATCGGATTTGGATCGGTCTCGTCTCTCCGATACCCGATCCGCAGAAAATGACCGGATCGGAGCCGATACCGATCCTGAGTATCGGATCGATGCATCCCTACTCATGACTATAGCTGCGTCCCAATTTAGAGACTGAATTCAAAGGCCACACCTTCACAGGCTGTGAATTTTGGGCCGAGTGTTGTTTAAATGGGACTGTCTAGCCTACAGAGGATTTATCTTGTCGCCTAGCAACTGTGACAGCTGCGTTTGACAACAGTAACATTTGTACTGGACTTTTTTGAAAATGATATTAAACTGGCCGAAAGCAAAACAGTGTTCTGTCTAAATATGTTCACTTTGGTCCATTTCTGTAAAAAACAAAGAGTATAAACTATATAAAATTGCATCTTAGTACAATACAAGTTAACATTTTAACTGCTTTAAAGTTTTTTTTATTTTTACTTTTGTAGAATTAGATATTCAAGTAAGTTGAAACCCAGTACTTACATTTAAAAGTGTAATTCTCTCAAAAAAATCCTGTCAACACTGGCACGCAATGGATTCTACATGTAGGGTAGGGTAGACCGCGAAAGGGGCGATCTGTTAAAGTCTTCATTGCCTGAGAAACGAAGGGTGCATTTCTAGGCCGCATTTTAAGGAGCCTTTGAATTAGGACAGCCTTTTGTCACACATTTGTGATGCAATCGCCCTTCAAATGTGGTCCAAACACTCTGATAATGAGACACAGGTAAGTCTTGTTAACACTTAGGAGACTGAGAGTGGGTGTGAGAAGGAGAAAGTGGGGCAGAGTCCAGAGTGCACATGACGTCTTGTGTATGCAGATTTTAAGGACCCACATAAGGTGAGAAAACAGTGAGGTAAGATTTCGTGACCCAATAAATGTTAAGTTGTTCTGTTTCCATGGTGATGGCTCTCCCAAGAGAGTGTTTTTCTTCACCCGGTTTTCTTTATTTCAAAAAGAGGAGAAAACCCTTTCTGCCTGTTCCCAGCCAGGAATGTTCTCACTAGGCCTGTCGTTTTGACTCTCACCGCAGTGTGACATCATATTTCGGAGGGCCGGGCCATGGGGTTTGATTGTACAATAATGTGATCCATGCAAATACATAGTTTTGGCCGTTACAACATCAACAATGTCTTGCAAACAATCCCAGTGATTTGTGTTTGGATGTAAGACTGAACATAAGAGTCTTCATTTTCTCCCAACATCTGAGCTGCTGAGGACTCTGTGGGCGCCGCACTTATGAGATTAGTTTGCACCGTTCGTAGCGCGAGATTCGTTCGGTACAGCGGTCGCGCGGTCCATTGATCTGCGCCGATGACAGGTCAGCGCGGCGCGAGCTCTGTAACATTGCGCTGTTTCGTCCCACTTTCAGTGCATTTGACTCCCATATGTACGGCTGAACACTGGTTCTCTCGCTCTTAATTATGTTGCTTCAACCAGATGTTTATCGCTGTAGATATGCAATGCAGAGAGACGGATACGCGATGCCCTCTTCTGGAGACGGGGTGGGAATATGCAGCTCATTTGCATACACTCCAAATCAGCTTGTTTTTAGACACACCCCAAAAATGACATTTTCCAGCTGTTATAATAAATGAGCTGTGGGCTATTTTGGCCTGAAACTTCACAGACACATTCTGGGGACACCCAAGACCAATATTACATCTTGTAAAAAGGGGCATAATAGGTCCCACATAATATAGGTCCCACGGATATGACATAGGTCCCACTGATATGACATAGGTCCCACTGATATGACCACTTCACCTAAAGGTTCTGTGTATCACTGCGCAGCATACTTAGCAACCACCCCTAGCAACATAATCAATATAGAATCAAATCTGTTTGATGAGTAATGTATTTCAGCAGAATTAACAGTTTATTAGTTGTGTAATGAATTATGAGTGACCCCTGCTGCCGTTATGTTGAGTTAGTCACCTTTAATTGTTTTTTCATGCTGCAAGATAAGCAGATGTATGTGTGTGAGAAAATATCATATATGGTGTTAAAAAAAATCAGTGCTGGACTGTGCATTTCACACCTAGGCCTTTAGTGGTGTCCTACCTGAATTATTCCACCTCTTAATACCATCATGACGCCACGGCAATAGAAACAAATCAACCATTCAATTGCAAAGTAAAACAGAAATTACAGTATTTTATACCTCACAAGAAATAACAGTCAATTTTATTATGGTTACTTTTCTTAAAAAAAACATTCTTGATGACGTATGCAGCCTACAAATTGCGACCTCCGGAGGACGCAGCCTCTGAAATGACACAGCGAATATTATACAGAAATGCAGTATAACAGGACATTGCATCACAGGCTCATGCAGCGAGAATTACCATTACTAAAGTAAGAAAGACAATTCAGTCTCACAAGTCTTCTTTCACTGCAGCCACAGCTGCATCATCTCTAAGCAGAAGCATCAATATTAACCTAATAAAAGTACAAAAAACACAGTCCACCCTGGGGATTATGGTTTTCCCAGGGATTTGAAATGCAGGCAAATTGTGTGTTTTTATGCAAAAGAAAAAGCATAAATGGTTCTTGAAAAAGCTTACCAAATGTTTTGAAGAATATGAGTATGACATAATTACTTTCAGTTGACAGTCTATAGTTTAAATATAATACAAAGTGTTACAAGTGTTAATACTGCATAAAAAAAGTTATATTATTAACATTATGTACATTTTACAAATATTATTTGCCTCCTAAATAAAATGCATTAAACTCACCAAAACTAGCCTACTGATTATTTGTGCACAAAATCCTCCCTCCTTTCCTCAAGAAGAGTTCAATCACTCTGTTGTACAGGTTATTTGTGTGTTTCAGTTCCAACAATAAGTCATTTTGTATCGCCATGGAGGCTAATGAGATCTTCTTCTTTGGCACTCAACGGAGGCGGTCGCATTTTTCACTCCCCGTCCTCGCCCTTATTTTCCCTGCTTGCTCTCTTGTCTCGTCTCATCTATTGAGAGACTCTCTCTGCACTGCTCTCCAAACTGGAAAATTATGGATTTGATCAACTGGTCTCTCAATGCAATTGACACCATCTTCTCGACGAGAAGCTTGGGTTCGGGGGAACCTGACTGCCCTGACGGAACGTTCGCAGCTGGCTACACGATGGACGCGTGGGAGAGGTCGCGGATCGTGTGTCTAGCGGCTCTTTCCGTGGAGGACATTGAAGATATCTACCTATTCGGAACCATGATAACAGGTCTTCTGCTGATTGGATTAGGCTTTGCCCTGGGTTATCGAAGAATTCAGAAAACGGGAACAGCTGTCCAAAGCCTCACAAGGCTGCCCGTCATGATTGAAGCAGTGGGAAGAGCGGTCAGCATTGAGACTGAGACTATTAACCGCAATATGGATTCTATCATGGAGAAGCTCACGGCTTTGCATTGGAGACCAGAATGGACAAAGAGAGTAGCCGTGGAATTGGAATGCGGTTACTCGCCCCAAGACTAAACAATCGCAATCTTATCTTTTTTGGCTCCCCTGAACCAGCACTGGCCTCGGCCAAGGCTGCTGCTGGAAAATCAACCCTGGGAAGAGCACTGCAGTGAGACGCTCTTGCGTTCCTCCCCCATTCTACAGACACCTGCTGATTACAAACTATTACACATACACACACATACACACATATATAAAGATATGCATTCACCTCCCCACCCCCGATCCCTCGCCTCCGTCGCTTTGAACCACCAGCCTGACAAGCGGGTCTGTGACCAGCGCCGGGAATGGCTGCAGGACTGGATGGCTGCTTGCTGGAGCTGGATTACTTCCCCTGTTGCAAAGTCGTGTGTCTATGGTGTATTATGTGCTTTTGTTGCTGAGGTGTTTTTCCTGTTCTCACACTGTACTCCCAAGGAGCATAGTCTGGGGGTTATTTTTTTTCTCCTCACCTTCCTCATGTTATGCTGTATTTTTCTTCAATTCCCTGTCTTCCTGTCCTGTCTACCCCCTTGTCATACATGTATGTTGTGTATGTATGGACAGGTTGATGGCTAATTTCGCTGGTACTTGTGACTAGTGACAATAAAGGGCTACTACTACTACTACTACTACTACTAATGCTGAAAGTTGAGTCTGTCCAGTCATATTTCTGGCATAAGTTTTAATTCAGTTTAGGGCTGAGAATGTCCGTTCAACAGAAGCAGTGGACACAGGGATAGTCACCACCAAACATGCCAATGTGTACAGCTGCCTCATGCTCTCATCCAGATTTTTCTGCTGAAGGAAATCAAGGAGATCAGCGGAACTTTTGCATACATTACTCATGGCATACATTACAGTCAGTTCTTTTTTTAGCCGGGACAGATCGAATAGTGTTCCTCGACTCTGCGTTAAGCTGGAGAATGCTGCATGCAGGAATTTTTTCCAGTATGTCTGAAACTGCTGGGGTCGAGGAGGGAAATATTAATTTTTCATGGTCTTGAAATCTATTCCGTATCTGGCAGAGAATGTTGTCCAGAACATTTCTTTGGAATTGTTTGTAGTATCCACAAAGGTCTCCTTGTGCTAGGCCTCTCTGTGCACACGGAGCACATAAGATGCGCGCAGTGGCTTCGTAGATCTCATCAAATCAGATCAAAACTCCTTCACCCTTGCCACACAGAACTGTACATCCAATGTTTTGTTCTGTAGTTTTGCAAAAACCACATCTGAATGCTCAAAAATCCCATTAAATGTGTGAAGCAAAAAACAAAACTCAATCATCCAGACGTGCATTAAATCCATCAGCGCAATGCACAGAGTCCTCGTCAAGCTCATCATGATATTCCAGTATGTGGTGAAACAGCTCCTTTATGACACTCTTCTCAAAGACTGTACTGACCAGTCTCGATGTGTATTGCCAACGCGTTGGTGCCACACGAGCAGTGGTGGAAAGAGTACTGAAAAAATATAGTCAAGTAAAAGTACCATTACCTTCCAAAAAATGTAGTGTGAGTAGAGTAAAAGTACTTGTCTAAAAAAACTACTCGAGTAAGAGTAAAAGAGTAGCCTATTTAAAAGTACTCATGAGTATTGAATAGTGAGTACTGAGCTGTGGATTCTACCCCCTCATAATAAACTCTGAACACATGCAATTTATACATTTAAAAAAACATTGTACATTCTGTAATTCACATTATCTTGTTTGTCATAAAGGATGAAGAATATCTATCATCCAGCAGTTTTAATTTTGACTGCCAACCCTTTAAAATACATCAAAACAGCGTGGAAACAGTATTCAGTTGAAGAAAAGATGAAAGTTATTCTCAGTACAATCATCCCAGTTGAATCATAAAGTTTGAAAAAAATAGATTTAAAATCATGTGTAAGACCACTGAGACAGCATGCTGTTGTTGCACATAAAATATTAATGTTTAGAACAGTGCAAATACAAACACCATTAGAAACTCATAGTTCAGCATCACACACCATGATATGGGTTAAAATGAGAGCCCATTTCTCTCCAAAAAGCCAGTTTTAGCGTTTTGCAATAAAGAAATAAGATAACTAAACTTGATAATTGATGTTACAATTTTAACATAAATGCAGTAATGCACATTGTTGGCAGGAGGATGGCATACCTTTTACACATTTACTCGAATTGTTATGCTGATAATACAATTTGTAAGGAAAAATGCATTAAATAGCGAAGTATTTCTGGGGAAACTTTTTCAAAAGAAAACACACACAGCGCGCAAACGTACGTCTCTATGCTGAGCCGCGGCGGTCTCGGTGAATAAGCAGCATCCACAACTGAATGGAACAAAATGTGTTGAACTTGAAAATTTTTATGCGCGAGTGCATTTGCTAAATGAAGGCGGATTGTATCAAATGGATTTTAAAAAAACTGTTTATTAACGAGCTGCAGTTTTATTACATCACGCGCTAACACAGATGCAGTATATTAAAACCACGGGTCATCAATAAGGTGCAGATTGGTCCTCAATTTGAGTACATTATTTTACAGTGTTTCCAACACACTTTTTCCACACGCGCATCACGCGCTCAAACTCATCAAAAGTTAACAAGTTCAACAAGCAACAACGACTTATCCAAGTGACTGCTGCAGAACGCACGTGAGAGAGAGACGAGGCAGCGCAGATCTAGCGTCTCATGAGTGAATAGGAATTTACTGAACGTGGCACTTGCGGGAGTTAACACTGTACGCAATACCTGCTACCTCACACCAAATTTCAGGCCGTGTAGATAGGCAAGCATATACAAAACATTTAGTAAGCAGAAATCCGAAATTTACCTTAACATATTAGAGGAAGATGCGACTGAATTGATGCTTGAAGAATGCACTTCCAGCAGCCATGATAAACTGCAGTTTTCTATGCACAATTTGATTTGACGAAAGTCACGAGACCGATTACTATCTCTCTATCCAATCACGTTGATGGATAAAAATTAAAATTAAAATAAGCATGTAACGACCACAAACGGAGGAAAATAGCGGAGTAAAAGTACCGATACATCACTTAAAATGTACTCAAGTAAAAGTACACAATTTTTAAACTACTCAAAAAAGTACAATTACTGATAAAAACTACTTAATTACTTTAACGTGAGTATTTGTAATTCGTTACTTCACACCACTACACACGAGGAAGACGCCACAGGCAAATATCGTCCAGTAGTTGCATGCGCCTAAGGGTTCTGGAGAAAAAAAGGCCATTTAGTTGGTCAAAAAAGATCTTGCATTCTTTAAGCTTGGAGAGTCCCCTTGAGTCAGTACTAAATTCAACCGATGTGCATAGCAGTTAATAAGGCCATAGGTGCCCTCTCCTTAAGTTTCATCTGCACCCCATTTAGTCCAGATGACATGACAGCTGCACCATCGAAACACCTTGCCACAACTTTAACTAGACATTCATATTTCTCCAATAAACAAGAGCAGCGATGTCATTGGCTCGCTTGGCACTAGTAACATCTTCAAATCTGACAAACCGCTCCTTGACACCTGTGTCCGTCACATAATGCAGGACCAGTGCAAGCTGCACTGCATTACTCACGTCTGTCATCTCGTCTATCATAACAGCAACAAAAGTTGCTTTATTGATCTCCTTTCTTATCTGTTCCCTCATCACTTCAGCAGTAGCATTAATCAGGTTGTTTTTTATTTTGCCTGACATCCCACAAATCACTTTGTTAGTGGACAGGTGGTGATGCAAGTCTGTATTTTTTTCAGCAAGAAAAGAAAGAAGCTCCAAATAGTTGCCTCTATTTGTGGATCCAGCGCTTTCATCATGTCCTTTAAATGAAAGTTCCTGTTTAAAAAAATACTGTATAACATTTACATTTACATTTAGTCATTTGGCAGACGCTTTTATCCAAAGCGACTTACAATTGGGGAATACATAAAGCGATTCATCTTGAAGAGGCAATCAGACAGAGGAAGTGCTCGTAACACCAAGTCTCAGTCATTGTTCAAATAAGTACAAGCTAGCAAGGGAAGGAGAGAAAGATAAAGGGAAAGTTTTTTTTTTTAAGTTTAGGATGAAGTCAAGTAGTGCCGAAAGAGATGCGTTTTCAGTTGTTGCTTGAAGATTGACAGGGATCCAGCATTCCGGATAGGGTTGGGAAGATTATTCCACCATCCAGGAATGGTGAATGAGAATGTTCTGGAGAGTGATTTTGAGCCTCTCTGTGATGGTACCACAAGGCGTCGCTCACTAGCAGATCTCAGACTTCTGGAAGGGGTTGTAGATTCGTAATAGTGAGTGGAAGTAGGAGGGTGCTGAGCCTGTGGTCGTTCTGTATGCAAACATCAGTGTCTTGAATTTGATGCGAGCTGCCACTGGTAGCCAGTGCAATGAGATGAAGAGAGGTGTAACATGGGTTCTTTTGGGCTCATTGAAGACCAGTTGTGCCGCTGCATTCTGAATCATTTGTAGAGGTTTGATTGTGTTTGATGGAAGTCCAGCCAGAAGAGCATTGCAGTAGTCCAGCCTAGAAACGACAAGGGCCTGGACAAGAAGTTGTGCAGCATGCTCTGTCAGAAAGGGCCTGATTTTTCTGATGTTGTGTAGCGCAAACCTGCAAGATCGAGCAGTCTTTGCAATGTGCTCTTTGAAGGTCAGCTGGTCATCAAAGATTACACCAAGATTTCTGACCGAAGTTGATGGGGTAATTATTGATGTGCCTAACTGAATCGAGAAGTCATGCTGTAGAGTCGGAGTGGCAGGGACGACAAGAAGCTCAGTCTTTGCCAGGTTGAGCTGTAGGTGATGTTCTTTCATCCATGCCGAGATGTCCGCCAGGCAGCCTGAGATCCGTGCAGCTACCGTTGGATCATCTGGTTGAAAAGAGAGATAGAGCTGTGTGTCATCGGCGTAGCAATGGTAGGAGAAGCCATGTGCCTGTATGATGGGTCCCAGTGATGTAGTGTATGTGGAGAAGAGGAGGGGTCCAAGAACCGATCCCTGAGGAACCCCAGTGACCAGTTGATGTGCTTTGGATACCTCCCCTCCCCAGGCCACCCTGAAAGACCTACCGGTGAGATAGGATTCAAACCAGCGAAGTGGAATCCCAGTGATGCCCAGCGATGAGAGGGTGGACAGGAGGATCTGATGATTGACAGTGTCAAAAGCAGCAGAAAGATCCAGCAGAATGAGGACTGATGATTTGGAATCGGCCTTTGCGATTCGCAGGGCTCCAGTGACTGAGAGTAGCGCAGTCTCTGTTGAATGGCCACTCCTGAAACCTGACTGTTTAGCATCCAGTTTGTTGTACTGTGAAAGAAACAGTGAGAGCTGGTTGAAGACAACTCGTTCGAGTGTTTTCGCTACGAATGGAAGGAGAGAGACAGGTCTGTAGTTTTCTAAAAGAGAAGTGTTTAATGTAGGTTTTTTGAGCAGTGGGGTTACCCGGGCCTGCTTGAATGCTGTGGGGAAGATGCCAGTGCAGAGAGATGTGTTGATAATGTGTGTGAGTGCCGGTAAGAGTGTGGGAGAGATTGCTTGGAGAAGGTGAGAGGGGATTGGGTCAAGAGGACATGTTGTAGGATGGCTGGAGAGGAGAAGTTTGGATACTTCCGCCTCGGTGAGGGGACAGAAGGAGAAGATGGGAGTTTGAGCAGTGGATGTGGTTGGTTGGAGGTCCTGTGTGTGTGGAGGTGAGAACTGGTTACCGATTGTTCTAGTTTTGTCTGTGAAAAAAGTGGCAAAGTCGTCAGCTGTTATAGAAGTGGTGGGCGGTGGTGGAGGGGGACAGAGGAGAGAATTAAATGTTCTGAAGAGATTACGCATGTCTGGAGCGCTGTTGATCTTGTGGAAATGTGATGATTTGGCAGTGTGGACTTCAGTAGAGAAAGATGAAAGCAAAGACTGATACCTAGTCAAGTCCGACGGATCGTTTGATTTGCGCCATTTTCTCTCTGCCGCTCTGAGTTTGGTCCGATGCTCACGAAGAACATCGGATAACCAGGGGTTAGAAGGGGCAGCCCGTGCTGGCCTAGAGGAGAGAGGACAAATGTCGTCTACACAAGAGGTTAAGGTAGAGCATAAAGTGTCAGTAGCTGCATTCACATCCAGAGATGTGAAATGGGTAGGTGAGGGAAGAGAGGAGGATACTACAGAGGAAAGAAGGGAGGGGGAAAGGGAGCGTAGGTTACGTCTGAAAGTAACCGGTAAGGGAGCTGGTGGCACCCGGGTAGCAAAATGTAAGGTAAATGTAATGAAGAAATGGTCAGAGATATGTAGTGGTTGTACCAGAATGTTATCTGTAGTACAGTTGCGTGTGTAAATTAAATCAAGTTGGTTGCCTGATTTGTGCGTGCTAGTAGTGGTAAGGCGTTTGAGATCAAATGAAGCTAGGAGTGAATGGAAGTCTGTAGCATAAGGCCTGTCTAGGTGAATGTTGAAATCGCCAAAGACTAAGAGTGGAGTGCCATCCTCCATGAAAGAGGACAGCAGGCCGTTCAGCTCCTCTAGGAAGGTGGCTAGAATTTGGCCAGGGGGACGGTAGATTACTACTATCTGGAGTTTTATAGGAGCCGTTACAGTAATCGCATGAGATTCAAATGAGTTGTGATTGCCTAGGGGAGAGTGGGTCGAGTATTTCCAATTGTTTGAAATGAGCAGACCAGTGCCCCCACCCCGGCCAACTTGCCTTGGGGTGTGAGAGAAAGAGAAATTGTGAGAGAGAGCAGCCGGGGTAGCTGAGTCTTCTGGACGAATCCAGGTCTCAGTCAAGCCCAAGATGCTGAGTGTGGATTGTAAGGAAAAAAGCAGAAATGAAGTCAGTAAAAAGCAGAAATGAAGTCAGCTTTGTTGACAGCTGACTGGCAATTCCAAAGACCCACAGAGAAAGAAAGAATTGTAGTAGAAGATGTAGCGATAGGGCGCAGGTTAGCAGGATTACGTTGCCGTGATAGAGGTGGAAGGATAGAGGATAGGGAAGGAGAGTGTGTGAGGGAAGATAGAAATGATACTTAAGTGTGTGCTCGGTGTCGTTGCTCGGTTGAAGTCGCGCAGGAAAAAGTCGTCCGTCTTTACACTCGTTGGTCTTCACACGAGGAGGCTGAGCACGACGGCTGAACGCTTCCGCAAACGCTTCCGCAGACGCTTCCGCGTCAGCGCTCTGACATCAAATAAATACAGTCTAGGAGACTAGAGTAAAAACAGCTGAGGCCGGCTTCTGCTCAGCACAGCCAATAACCTTAAAGGACTGCTAATTGCTCAATAAGAAACTAAACACTTCGCACAATCACACAGGCTCGTTCTTAGCTGAGGCGCAAATTATTCTAATTACCAGTAAGTGCAATCAAACATATAAACCTCAACGAAAATGCACAATAGAAATAGGTAGTAAACGAAGTATTCCTTCCTAGCAGCAAGTAAATAATTTAAACAACAGAACTGCGAAAAAGTATTACAACACTTACGCGAGCTGCCGTCCTTCTCTTCTGGTGACTAATCGGCTTTCCCACTGTATAAAACAGTCTATTAGTCTTTTCAATATTTCCCAATTTTTCTTCACCTTTTCATTGTGTAGCTCCGTTTCCCTGTCAGCAACTATTTTTAGTGGACAATAAGTCCACTCAGTAATCAACCAGTACATAAATTCTGTGGTAACTGTTTTTTAAAAGCAAAAAGGTATGAGAGGCCGTGCTGTACAAAATCATTTCCTTGGGTGTTGTCTTGTTGTTGCCACGCCAGTGCACCTGTTGTTACTTTCATTTGCACCAAAGACCAAAAACTAATTCACAATTCCTGAAGTTTAATTACTTGGTGATTCAAGTTTAATTGACTTGATGAATCCCTGAAGTTTTGATTGTGATAATTAAATGTTCTTTTTTTTTTTTTGAGCAGTAAGATTGTGTACAAGATTGTGTGTATATATTGAGGGGGGGGTGCTGGAAAAGGTATAGGTCAGGGTGCGATGGAGGTCGACCATGATTTTCACCTGCTTTTTCTTTTAACCAGGTTGAGTTAATTTCCTCAACACATCATACAATGACAGTTTCCAAACCAAACACAGAATGTAGTCCAAAGAGCCTAATAATAACTTTTGTTATCAACATTTTTTTATTTAATTTTTTCACACATAACACAACACAGCATCCAAAATATAACAAAACAAAACAACAGACACATACTCAACATCTCAAAGTCCAGACAAAAGGGAGGGAGAGAGGGAAGGACAACAAAAACACAAAAGTCACTCCTCCATACAATCACGTATATCAAACAAAAAACACTGCCAAGCATCAATGGTCGAAGGCCTGGCCCCACCGACTCGCGCCGTTGTACATTCACAAGTCACTATTTGCAGGAGGCTACAGATCCAATATGTTTTTCCACACATGTGCAGTGTAAACCAGTTCTGTATTATTGTCGTCTTCGCAGCTGTAAAACCAGCAAACAACATTCTCTTTTGCATTGAACTTATACAGAGACCAGAATCATCATTAAGAAAACACAAACTTGGGTTAGCAAACCAGTCAATTCGCAGTAATGATGACAAAACCAGGTTTGCATGTGTCCATAGACTAATGACGATAGGACATTCCCAAAACATATGAAGAAAAGTGCCTGATGAAGCAGTATTACATATATGGCAGTTAGAATGTGATTGTAGTTTCATTTTGAATCTTTTGTAAGGAGTTATGTATGCTCTATGAATGACTTTGAAGTGAATAAGACGATGAGCCAAATTTTTTGATGTTAAGCTGAGATTAGACCACACTCTCTCCCAGTCGACAGATAAATTAAGGTCAGATAATTCCCTATTCCAAATAGTTTTAATAGAAAGAGGTTTTGTAATGCAATCAATAATTTTATTATATATTAAGGAAACAGATGGCCGACCAGCAGATGGTGCAATCCAGTCCCGCATAGGATGAGAGGAGATAGAATATGCCCACGGAACGCCATACGCTTTGAGATCAGAACGCAACTGAAGAAAGACAAAGTATGCAGATGCTGGTAGACAAAATTTGGTTCTTAATGTCTGAAATGAACAGAGGCCCTGGTTATCATATATATCACCGCACATGTTTACACCTAAAGAAGACCAAGAGGGTTGGACAAATGGATGATTTCCACATACAAAATTAAAATTGTGCCATAAAGGTGTACTGTTACAAAATTTGAAGGGTCCTCCTATCCGACGTTCAACCGTTTTCCAGATTTTAATAGAGTTAGCCACAACCGGACCGAATTTATAATTATCCCCTTTTTTTCCTGTGCCAGTAAATAAAATATATTGAAGTCTATTTGGTTTAACCTTGTCAGCTTCAATCACCCTCCATGAAACTGTAGATTGAGGATCAACCCAATTATGAAGAGCCTTAAGCTGGAACGACCAATAATACAGTTCAAAATTTGGTACAGCCAGTCCTCCTGTGCGATTAGTATGTTGTTATGTGGTAAGTTTAATTCTGGGGCATTTATCATTCCAGATAAACTTAGAAATTATGGAGTTGATCTCCTTAAAGTAACCTGGAGGGGGAGAAAGTGGTAGCATAGAGAAAAAAAAATTAAATCGAGGTAACAAATTCATCTTAACAGTGGAGATTCTTCCTTGGAGAGAGACTTTAAGATTCTTCCATCTTTGAATGTCATTTTTTACCTTAACTAAAATGTTATTAAAATTGTCTCTGGCAATCTTATGAATGTTTTTATATATGGTAATGCCCAAATAGATGAAAGATTCCTTAATAGGGATAAATGAGGGAATAGAAGAATTAACTTTAACATTGTTAATTGGCATTAAAGCAGATTTGCTCCAATTTATTTTATATCCTGATAAGCTACTAAAATTATCAAATTCCTTAATTATACTAGAGACTGAAACATCAAAGTGGTCTAAATATAAAATAATATCATCAGCGTATAATGAAATACTATGATTATGATCATGAATCTTAATCGATACTTCAGATATCCTGATTGCTTGTGCTAAGGGTTTAAGAGATAGACAAAACAATAAGGGGGAAAGCTGACATCCCTGCCTCGTTCCCCGCTGTAAAGGGAATGGGGGGGAAATAATATTACCAGTTATGACTGATGCTGCAGGTGAGTGGTATAATGTCTTAATCATAGAAATGAAGTGTTCACCGAAGCCGAAACATTGCAGAACTGCCCACGTATAATTCTACTCTAGCCTGTCAAAGGCTTTTTCTGCATCCAGTGAGAAAACCGCACAAGGGGTCGGGTGGGATTCCGCAAAGTCAAGAATATGAAGGAGTCGATGCATATTGTCAGATGCATTGCGCCCCTTGATGAAACCGGTTTGGTCCTCCTTGATCAGACTATGAATTACCTTCTCCATACGAAAAGCAAAAACTTTATCATAGATTTTTAGATCACATGGGATAAGCGAAATCGGTCTGTAGCTGGAACAATCTAATGGATCTTTCCCTTTTTTAAGAAGTAATGATATCAATGAAGTTTTTTGATCTCTATGAAATACCCCCTGTTCAATTGCAAAATTAAATGAATTAAGCATAAGTATCCCTACCAAATCCCAAATTTCTAAATATAATTCAGTGTGAAAGTAAATCATATTCTTCTTTTAATGAGGACAGCTGTGTAGCCTGTTGCTCAGTAAAATGTTGTTTTTGTAGGTTTTGTAATGATTGGATTTTATTTTCTAATTGTGTAAACTGGTGACTTTTCGCTTTGGCAAGAGTAGAAGAGAAAGATATACAGAAACCTCGTATAGCACACTTAGTCGTTTCCCACAGTATTTGAGGATCCACATCAGAGGGCATATTCATTTCAAGAAATTCCTTAATATATTCTTTTAGAGAAGTAATGAAAGTCTGATTACTTAATAATGATATGTTAAAGCGCCATCTAGGAGACTTGGCTTTAACATCGGAAAGAGGAACACTGCACAACACAGCAGAATGATCAGATAATAAAATTGGTAATATAGAGATGGAGGAATTAGACGAAATTAAAGATGGGCTGAGAAATATGTAGTCTATCCTAGAGAAAGTCTTGTCTATTAGAAAAAAAAGTGAAGTCCTTAGATTTAGTATTCTGAATTCTCCAAAGATCGATTAAGTTGAGCTCAGTGATAAATTTATTCCGTAATTTAGAGGATGGATTGGCTGTTGTATCAGATTGAGATTTATCTAAAACAGGATTTACTACAGCATTAAAATCACCACCCACCACTAGAGGGCAATCAATTTGCTCAAGTAGAGTTTTGGAAATCTGTGTAAGGAATGCACTGTCTGTCTCATTCGGACCATAAATAGAGACCAATGCTAACCTATTATTATATATTTTGCATCGGATAAAAACAAATCTACCCTTCTCATCACTACCAAGGTGTTCAATCGTTAAATTTAACTTCCTGTTAACAAGGATAAGCACCCCCTTAGTTTTATTAAGAGCGCAGGAAAAGGCTGCTAACTTATAATACTTATTCTGGAAACGCGCCACGTCAGATTGTTTTAAATGTGTCTCTTGTATTAGGGCACAGGAAATAGATTTACGGTGTAAATATTCTAACACACGGGTTCGTTTAACAGCAGAATTTAAACCATTCACATTCAGTGATAAAATATTTAGAGTACGCATTGAATATTCATAATCCCAAGATTGTATTCAATAAATGAAAAAAAGCAGAAGCACTTCCATTCTGTAAATAACATGTAAACGCTGATGTGCATTTTAGATACCAAACCTTTTAGATGAAAAATCCCTTTAGAAATAAGATAAAATAAATAAAAGTATAAATGTCTGTTGTAAAAAATAAAAACAACATAAAAACATGAACAACCGACAACCATAAACAAGAAACAACTCAGACCGCACATTACCGAGAACATAGGTCTGATTGCGCAACACAAAATAGTGATGGTTCGTGACCGATCCACTCCAACGCAAGACATGTCCTCAGGCTCACACAGCCAAAAAAATATTTTTTTAATTAAACCTACTCTCCATTAGTCCCCTCCAAAAAAGAAAAAAGGGGTGTCAGTCTTACCAGCAAAGAGATCGTTGTACCGGATATACAGTGGGTACGGAAAGTATTCAGACCCCCTTACATTTTTCACTCTTTGTTATATTGCAGCAATTTGCTAAAATCATTTAAGTTCATTTTTTTTCCTCATTAATGTACACACAGCACCCCATATTGACAGAAAAACACAGAATTGTTGACATTTTTGTAGATTTATTAAAAAAGAAAAACTGAAATATCACATGGTCTTAAGTATTCAGACCCTTTGCTGTGACACTCATATATTTAACTCAGGTGCTGTCCATTTCTTCTGATCATCCTTGAGATGGTTCTACACCTTCATTTGAGTCCAGCAGTGTTTGATTATACTGATTGGACTTGATTAGGAAAGCCACACACCTGTCTATATAAGACCTTACAGCTCACAGTGCATGTCAGAGCAAATGAGAATCATGAGGTCAAAGGAACTGCCTGAAGAGCTCAGAGACAGAATTGTGGCAAGGCACAGATCTGGCCAAGGTTACAAAAAAAATTCTGCTGCACTTAAGGTTCCTAAGAGCACAGTGGCCTCCATAATCCTTAAATGGAAGACGTTTGGGACGACCAGAACCCTTCCTAGAGCTGGCTGTCCGGCCAAACTGAGCTATCGGGGGAGAAGAGCCTTGGTGAGAGAGGTAAAGAAGAACCCAAAGATCACTGTGGCTGAGCTCCAGAGATGCATTCGGTAGATGGGAGAAAGTTGTAGAAAGTCAACCATCACTGCAGCCCTCCACCAGTCGGGGCTTTATGGCAGAGTGGCCCGACGGAAGCCTCTCCTCAGTGCAAGACACATGAAAGCCCGCATGGAGTTTGCTAAAAAACACCTGAAGGACTCCAAGATGGTGACAAATAAGATTCTCTGGTCTGATGAGACCCAGATAGAACTTTTTGGCCTTAATTCTAAGCGGTATGTGTGGAGAAAACCAGGCACTGCTCATCACCTGTCCATTACAGTCCCAACAGTGAAGCATGGTGGTGGCAGCATCATGCTGTGGGGGTGTTTTTCAGCTGCAGGGACAGGACGACTGGTTGCAATCGAGGGAAAGATGAATGCGGCCAAGTACAGGGATATCCTGGACGAAAACCTTCTCCAGAGTGCTCAGGACCTCAGACTGGGCCGAAGGTTTACCTTCCAACAAGACAATGACCCTAAGCACACAGCTAAAATAACGAAGGAGTGGCTTCACAACAACTCCGTGACTGTTCTTGAATGGCCCAGCCAGAGCCCTGACTTAAACCCAATTGAGCATCTCTGGAGAGACCTAAAAATGGCTGTCCACCAACGTTTACCATCCAACCTGACAGAACTGGAGAGGATCTGCAAGGAGGAATGGCAGAGGATCCCCAAATCCAGGTGTGAAAAACTTGTTGCATCTTTCCCAAAAAGACTCATGGCTGTATTAAATCAAAAGGGTGCTTCTACTAAATACTGAGCAAAGGGTCTGAATACTTAGGACCATGTGATATTTCAGTTTTTCTTTTTTAATAAATCTGCAAAAATGTCAACAATTCTGTTTTTCTGTCAATATGGGGTGCTGTGTGTACATTAATGAGGAAAAAAATGAACTTAAATGATTTTAGCAAATGGCTGCAATATAACAAAGAGTGAAAAATTTAAGGGGGTCTGAATACTTTCCGTACCCACTGTATAGGGATAATATCCCAGAAGGAGAGAGGAGAGAAGAAAAAGCAAAAAATAGGTTTAGCAAGCGTCCATGTCCATCCTGCCATCATCCCCTACTGGGCAGCTAGGACCGCCTCCATCCCAGCCATCAAGCCCCTCCCGCCGGGCCGGAGAGATAGTGGCCGCTGTTTTCTCGTTGCCCTCCCGTAGAGCCGCGGCATACGTCCACTGCTGAGACAGGGAGCTGACAAAATCCTCCGCTTTCTGAGGAGATTCGGTGTCGTAGTTTAATTACCGCCGGATAAGTGAGGAAGGGCTGGAGACCAAGCGCTGTCATCTTCTTCAAAACTGGACCAAATGCCTTTCTCCTGATCGTTGTGGCTGGACTAAAGTCGGGAAAAAATAGTAGTGTGGCATTGTCCTGTGCGCATTTCACCGGATAAGCCTGCTGAGCACCTTTCAGGATCTCCGATCTGTCATGCCATCTTAGTACATGGAAGATGAGAGTGTGCGGCCGATCGGAGCCCCTCCCTCCATCACACATGCGATGCGCTCGGTCAATCTCAATGTCATGGCCTTTCAACGAAGGAATCCACTTGGAAAGATTAACTCTTAGGAAACCAGCCGCGTTGGAACCTTCCGCCCCCTCTGGCAGCCCCACCAGCCGAACGTTATTCCTCCTGCTCCTATCCTCCATATCTGTCATCTTCTCGGTGAGTCGCTCCAGCTGATTTCTTAAGTCCGTGACTGCCCTCCTATCCTCACGCGCAGCTGCTTGAACGGAATCAACCCGGTCACGTGTCTGCTTCGCCGCGGTAGCTATCGCCTCAAGTTCCTCTCTTAGCTCTTTAACAGACTTGTTGGTTGCTTGTATGTCCTCACGCAGTTCGCGCAATGCTGGAAGCACAGAGTCCATCGCATCTCTTACTGCCGAATTCACAACCGAATTCAAAGTGCTCTGCTGCTTTTTAAGCGCCAGCTTAATGCTGTTAGCAATAGCATCGTCGAGGTCCTCTCTGGAGATGGTGGAATCCTTGATTTTTTTCTTCTTTGGCGATTGCTCAATCTCTCTTTTCGATCGCCTTTTTCTGCCGAAGCACTCATGATGGGTCCAATGTAGAGTGGTTTAAAATTTACTGACAGGATTACACAAATGTGGCAAAGTGAGCAGAGCGAAAGACTAAACGTGCATCGCTGTCGAAGGGTCACGCGATCTCCCCGCCTAATAATAACTTTGATGGTTATTATGTGATTATAGAATAATTATTATAGTTCCCTCTTGAGTCAATTACAAAATAAGACTTTGTCTACAGTATGTACAAACCCGATTCCAAAAAAGTTGGGACACTGTACAAATTGTGAATAAAAACAGAATGCAATGATGTGGAAGTTTCAAATTTCAATATTTTATTCAGAATACAACATAGATGACATATCAAATGTTTAAACTGAGAAAATGTATCATTTTAAGGGAAAAATAAGTTGATTTTAAATTTCATGGCATCAACACATCTCAAAAAAGTTGGGACAAGGCCATGTTTACCACTGTGTGGCATCCCCTCTTCTTTTTATAACAGTCTGCAAACGTCTGGAGACTGAGGAGACAAGTTGCTCAAGTTTAGGAATAGGAATGTTGTCCCATTCTTGTCTAATACAGGCTTCTAGTTGCTCAACTGTCTTAGGTCTTCTTTGTCGCATCTTCCTCTTTATGATGCGCCAAATGTTTTCTATGGGTGAAAGATCTGGACTGCAGGCTGGCCATTTCAGTACCTGGATCCTTCTTCTACGCAGCCATGATGTTGTAATTGATGCAGTATGTGGTCTGGCATTGTCATGTTGGAAAATGCAAGGTCTTCCCTGAAAGAGACGACGTCTGGATGGGAGCATATGTTGTTCTAGAACTTGGATATACCTTTCAGCATTGATGGTGCCTTTCCAGATGTGTAAGCTGCCCATGCCACACGCACTCATGCAACCCCATACCATCAGAGATGCAGGCTTCTGAACTGAGCGCTGATAACAACTTGGGTTGTCCTTGTCCTCTTTAGTCCGGATGACATGGCGTCCCAGTTTTCCAAAAAGAACTTCAAATTTTGATTCGTCTGACCACAGAACAGTTTTCCACTTTGCCACAGTCCATTTTAAATGAGCCTTGGCCCAGAGAAAACGCCTGCGCTTCTGGATCATGTTTAGATATGGCTTCTTTTTTGACCTATAGAGTTTTAGCCGGCAACGGCGAATGGCACGGTGGATTGTGTTCACCGACAATGTTTTCTGGAAGTATTCCTGAGCCCATGTTGTGATTTCCATTACAGTAGCATTCCTGTATGTGATGCAGTGCCGTCTAAGGGCCCGAAGATCACGGGCATCCAGTATGGTTTTCCGGCCTTGACCCTTACGCACAGAGATTGTTCCAGATTCTCTGAATCTTTGGATGATATTATGCACTGTAGATGATGATAACTTCAAACTCTTTGCAATTTTTCTCTGAGAAACTCCTTTCTGATATTGCTCCACTATTTTTCGCCGCAGCATTGGGGGAATTGGTGATCCTCTTCCCATCTTGACTTCTGAGAGACACTGCCACTCTGAGAGGCTCTTTTTATACCCAATCATGTTGCCAATTGACCTAATAAGTTGCAAATTGGTCCTCCAGCTGTTCCTTATATGTACATTTAACTTTTCCGGCCTCTTATTGCTACCTGTCCCAACTTTTTTGGAATGTGTAGCTCTCATGAAATCCAAAATGAGCCAATATTTGGCATGACATTTCAAAATGTCTCACTTTCAACATTTTATATGTTATCTATATTCTATTGTGAATAAAATATAAGTTTATGAGATTTGTAAATTATTGCATTCCTTTTTTATTCACAATTTGTACAGTGTCCCAACTTTTTTGGAATCGGGTTTGTATTATATATATTTTCTATTAAATATTGTGTAAACATTTTTTTATTTAATCAGTTTTGTATGTCATTATATTATATTACAGATTTATCTATTTGTATTATATTAGTTATCAGCCACCCTGCACTCTAAATATCATAATGGATCGGTCATTAAAAAAAATCCATATTGTTCGACCTCTACTTAAACAGTTCATAACAAAGCAAGTGTTCTTGGGGTTCCCTGATAAAAAGGAACAGCATATACAACTCATATGTGCAGTAATTCAGAAAGTGTACTAAACAGAGAGCAGTCTGGACATAAGTTTGAAATGTGCATAATGGAATACAAAGATAAGAGCACTTTGAGTGCAAACTGAAAAATCCATCTTGAGAGAAGAGCTCTATTCCAGTCTATTAGAGTGATGGCTTTGATAAGTGCATATTGCTGGTGATTTGACTATGGGAGGTGTTTGCATGCAATGGAATAATAACCGCTCTAGAGGAGACCATTAACTCTGACATATTCACAGTCCCAGCTGAGCAAGTAATCAAATGTACACAAGCTCACTGCTTCATTTCCATGGAAAAACAAATGATTGATTCTCATTAAGAGATTGATATGGAGCCCCAGAGCTCCAGGAAGAGAGTCAGGTGTGATTTCTTACCCTGCTTGAGCAGCTTGGACTTAGGCTTGCAGCATGGGATCTGCTCTTCACTGGAGCTCCTATCTGGAAGACTGGATCGATCAGGGCTAATTAGCTGGGGCTGTGATTCTCTCTCTCAGGGCTTCAGCTCTATGTGTGCATGAATTAAATACTTTATTTATCTTGTTTTGCGGTTTTCTCATTCTTACAAATGGAGAGGCAGAGTTTGGGGAGAGGAAGAAAGAACATCAGTCACACTTTTTAGAAATTTAACAGACATGTGAAAGTATAGAGAGAGTGAGAGACTACAGTTGAGATGCTTTTTTAGAGAGAAAAAACTTAGCCTTTATTATCGTATTTCTTGAAGTTTGCATCCTTGATTCTGTTATTTTCCGCTTTATTACTGTGAAGTTGCGTTGAAACAATCTGTATCGTTTAAAGCACTTTATCAAGGTAATTTGACTTTACACAATTACAGTCTCTGGAGTTTCTGTTCTCACAACTGTCAAACCCAGGTGCATGTGTGCATTTGAATTTTTATGGTTTTATCAGAGGTTGACTCTGTCTGTGCTCCATCATTTAAAATGTAATTCTTTCTTCTCTTTCAGATTCCAGATGAGCATGATTTGGAGAGTCAGGTTCGTAAGGAGAGAGAGTGGAGATTCTTACGTAACGCACGAGTACGCAGACAAAGCCAACGCATCACCCAAAGAGGTACTGGTTTCCAACTGTAAAACTGCATGAAACTACTTAATTGCTGTCTCAATTTAGCCAGTTCTAGTCATATGTGGTCATAACATATATTATATTTAGCAAAAGTTACAGATGCTAATATCATTTCACGCAAGTCTACAGCAGGAATATTTCTAGCCTTTCATCAATACTGGGGCACAGAAAACCCCATAAAATCAAAAAAATTGTCCCTACTTTTATTTTTTTTTATTTCAGTGGATATAGCATCTAAAAATCGAACTTGCAATATAACTTAATGTGTTTAAAGGGGTGTCATTTAATCAAAGTAATAAATGTTTTTCAAAACAAGGCACGTTACTCATTCACAAATCTGGCATTTAATTCTGACTCTAAACAGCTGATCAAATACAGAGGACATGGTTGCTTAAATATTATCAGGGAAAATGATTCTCTGGTCGGTATACAATAATCTCCATTGACAGACAATAATTTATAAGTAATATTTTTTGGGGGACAGCATTATTTCACTGGGGCTTGTGACCCAGCAAAATGGGTCTGGCGACACCCCTGGTCTGCAGTAAACCTTTATCAGGAATGCTTTTAATCTCTGTACATTAGATGCTTTTTATATAATGTGGATTTCACAATAATAATTTAATAATATACATTTAATGTGGATTTCTCAAGTGGAACTGCGTGAACCAGTTATATGCTGTAGTTTTTGTGTGTGAAAGCCCCAAGCTTAAAAGAAAGCAATGTGCTTGGCTTCCTGTCTGAAGTCAGCGGAGTCTCAAACGGAATGGCTAACATGCTTACGTCAGTGCCAGCATGCACACACACAAGTGCGTCAGAGCGGAGGATCCTGCTCACTCTCTTGTCTTTCTCCTTTCATCACTCTCTCCGCCATCCTCCTCTCTAAAGCCGAGAGAGGGGCTGCCCTCATTCAGTCTAGCTGGAGGAACTGAATCAAATCCTGAATTCCCTCTGAGTTCCCTTCATGCATATTTTTTCTCTCATGTGCAATTCTCACACTGAAGTTCAGTAGTGTCACCCTTATTCATTTTCCTCAAAAACTTGTAAACCAAAAGACTGCTGTGGTCATTAGTAAAGCTCAAAATTTCACTAATTAAATCTGTTCTAACTGATCTATCCATCTTGTGGTTTTAGGAGTGACACGGTTAGATGATCAGATCTTCATCAACAGAAACCCAGGTGTCCCATCAGTGGTGAAGTTTCATCCATTTAACCCCTGCATCGCTGTAGCTGATAAAGACTCAATCTGGTGAGTGACTGTAACATACACAACCACATTCATCTACAAACCCGATTCCAAAAAAGTTGGGACACTGTACAAATTGTGAATAAAAACAGAATGCAATGATGTGGAAGTTTCAAATTTCAATATTTTATTCAGAATACAACATAGATGACATATCAAATGTTTAAACTGAGAAGGGAAAAATAAGTTGATTTTAAATTTCATGGCATCAACACATCTCAAAAAAGTTGGGGCAAGGCCATGTTTACCACTGTGTGGCATCCCCTCTTCTTTTTATAACAGTCTGCAAACGTCTGGGGACTGAGGAGACAAGTTGCTCAAGTTTAGGAATAGGAATGTTGTCCCATTCTTGTCTAATACAGGCTTCTAGTTGCTCAACTGTCTTAGGTCTTCTTTGTCACATCTTCCTCTTTATGATGCGCCAAATGTTTTCTATGGGTGAAAGATCTGGACTGCAGGCTGGCCATTTCAGTACCCGGATCCTTCTTCTACGCAGCCATGATGTTGTAATTGATGCAGTATGTGGTCTGGCATTGTCATGTTGGAAAATGCAAGGTCTTCCCTGAAAGAGACGACGTCTGGATGGGAGCATATGTTGTTCTAGAACTTGGATATACCTTTCAGCATTGATGGTGCCTTTCCAGATGTGTAAGCTGCCCATGCCACATGCACTCATGCAACCCCATACCATCAGAGATGCAGGCTTCTGAACTGAGCGCTGATAACAACTTGGGTTGTCCTTGTCCTCTTTAGTCCGGATGACATGGCGTCCCAGTTTTCCAAAAAGAACTTCAAATTTTGATTCGTCTGACCACAGAACAGTTTTCCACTTTGCCACAGTCCATTTTAAATGAGCCTTGGCCCAGAGAAAACGCCTGCGCTTCTGGATCATGTTTAGATATGGCTTCTTTTTTGACCTATAGAGTTTTAGCCGGCAACGGCGAATGGCACGGTGGATTGTGTTCACCGACAATGTTTTCTGGAAGTATTCCTGAGCCCATGTTGTGATTTCCATTACAGTAGCATTCCTGTGTGTGATGCAGTGCCGTCTAAGGGCCCGAAGATCACGGGCATCCAGTATGGTTTTCCGGCCTTGACCCTTACGCACAGAGATTGTTCCAGATTCTCTGAATCTTTGGATGATATTATGCACTGTAGATGATGATAACTTCAAACTCTTTGCAATTTTTCTCTGAGAAACTCCTTTCTGATATTGCTCCACTATTTTTCGCCGCAGCATTGGGGGAATTGGTGATCCTCTTCCCATCTTGACTTCTGAGAGACACTGCCACTCTGAGAGGCTATTTTTATACCCAATCATGTTGCCAATTAACCTAATAAGTTGCAAATTGGTCCTCCAGCTGTTCCTTATATGTACATTTAACTTTTCCGGCCTCTTATTGCTACCTGTCCCAACTTTTTTGGAATGTGTAGCTCTCATGAAATCCAAAATGAGCCAATATTTGGCATGACATTTCAAAATGTCTCACTTTCAACATTTGATATGTTATCTATATTCTATTGTGAATAAAATATAAGTTTATGAGATTTGTAAATTATTGCATTCCTTTTTTATTCACAATTTGTACAGTGTCCCAACTTTTTTGGAATCGGGTTTGTACAATCAAAACTCTTTGAAAGAGAAGCATGCATAAGCAAACATAAGACCATTATAACATTTGGACTTTTTCAAATACCACTTTTCACAGTACTGCACATAGAACAATATTTCCCATTAATTACTCAGACTCTGCTGGCCCACCTCAGTCTAATCTGCCCCAGCTAATAAACCGAAAATATAGTTTCCCTTCTCTCATAATAACTTAAAAAATCTCTAATGTTTTTTGTGTCACTGCTTTGGCAAAGCATCTATCAATCAAATTAATATCGAACATGCGATATAACTTAGTGTGTCAGTGTGTCTCAAATCACAAAGGCCTGAAATTTATTTTAATAAGTATATTATCTATTTCTCTGCATATTTCAAATCAAAGTGTGGTACTGTGTTTACGCGAAACAGTGTGTGCCAGTTATGCTTTTTCACATTCCACCATTTCTGTTTTTACTTTTATTCCTGTATATCACTATATGGCATATTTTTGTAAACCTGTTGTTTGTAATTTTCTGCTAAATTAAAAGATAGAGGGTTCAACTCTTTTAAGTGAAGAAAAATAAATTAAAACAGCATTGTAATTTTACTACTGTAGTATGAAGTAAAATAATATACTTATTTTAAGTAACCAAGTTCACTCCCCCATAGTCTCACAAAATTCTATGGGAAACACTGTAGAATGTGATTTGTTATAAATCTCCTAATGACCATGGTAGGCCATATTTAGGCTATCTTTGCCCCCTCTTCTCTGTTACAGCTTGTGAATATGAGTGTGCCAAAAAGATATTTTAATACTGTCCCTGATTTAAAACTCATAAAAATGCTCTTTAAATGCTTTTAAATGTTTTTAAAGTGAATCAGTTTTCTTCTTATCAAATTCAGTTCAAAACACTGATTCAGTGATTCTTTTGTCATCACTCAGAAATGTTCAGGCAATCTCTGTTGTGTTGTACATGCTTAAAAATTTAAATATAAGTGGTAAATATACCGATTGTTACCATGTATTGGTACATTGTTGAAAATAAATAAAAATGATAAAACATGATTCCTCCTTTCTACTGAGAAACATCATGACCTGATTATTTTTAACAAAAGTTAGCAATATTGGCCAACCATATTGCTCATATGTGTAACATATATTGTAACAAATATTTTGTAATCTGTTCATTAGTGACATGCATTTGGCATGTTAGTTACACTTGTCAGTTACGCTAATATTCTTCCTGAACTCAAACAATCAATCTAGCTAGATGTGCATAGAGAGGCATTGTGAACTATTACAACTGTGTTCTGTGTATGTGTGGAACAGTTTTTGGGACTGGGAGAAAGGAGAGAGGTTGGATTATTTCTACAATGGGAACCCACGATACACACGCATTACAGCTATGGAGTACCTTAATGGACATGACTGCTCTCTCCTCCTCACTGCCACTGGTCAGTTCACCTATCATTCATGTTGAAGCACACTTTGATCGGTTCTCATGTTTGTCTCTTACTATGCTGACTTGCACCATGCCACTGTTTGTGCAGATGATGGAGCTTTGCGAATTTGGAAGAACTTTGCTGACCAGAGGAATCCAGAGATGGTCACAGCGTGGCAGGGGCTGTCCGACATGCTGCCCACTACACGAGGTTTGCTTTCACACTCATACACTCTCTGTGCGAATACCGCTCTTCTTCTGTCATCTGAGTTTCTTTTCCCCCATCTACTCTCTGCTCGGCCAGTGTTTGGAAAAAGCTGTCGGAATTTCCAGTCTTCCTGCATGACGCGGGACTGTAGAGACGCCCATGGGTGCTCTGGTACGAAATCAGAATGTTGGTCATTACATTAGTTGTAGTTTTGTGGGTCTATTTCAAAATTCTTCAGTTTGCTGTTATATAAGACAAATTAGCAGTTGTGTTTATTTCACAATTATTTGTGTTGGACAATATTTGTGTGAATGTACAGTATTTATTATCCTAACTGGAACTTTTGCTATTTTGGGGTATGCATATAATTTATATAACATGTTAATAATTAGCTTGCTTATGTTAGATGCATTTATATTTTTTCAGTTATGCTTCTCAATTTTCCGTGATTAATATTAGTTTCATCACTTCTTCTTTTCTGTATGTGGACAGACTGAAAATCTTATGAAAACTTTAAAACTCAGATCACTGCCAAACAATTGTTGTTGCGTCTGTCGAAGAAGTTAAGCCTCTTCATATCAGATTACAAAACTGATAAGACTAAACCAAATAATATTATAGTCCCAGTGCCTTTTCATTATTCCAGGTGGATGATATCAATACAAGACAAGCCTCATAGATAGTGGAGCTTACCTGCTTCATCTGTTGTATCTAGAGAAATTTGTGTCATAACCTGGTTATTCTTGGTGGGATTTTGAGAAATTAAATTGCACATTGAAATGAGCTGACG
This sequence comes from Schizothorax lantsangensis, assembly GCA_027422415.1. Lineage (NCBI taxonomy): Eukaryota > Metazoa > Chordata > Actinopteri > Cypriniformes > Cyprinidae > Schizothorax > Schizothorax lantsangensis. Next base: position 20,488,454 of record CM049853.1, on the reverse strand, counting down.
GACGCGTCTGAGTCAAACTAGGACTGACATTAGTTGTCAGCAGTGGGGCTTAAATCACAACCTATCAGTTAAACCCAGTTAGACTCACAGACACACAGATGGGCGTGCTGTCAGCCTCAACTTTGAGACACATTTTTTGGAATAGTTTACCTCATCTGTACTCCATGCTGTTCAATCATTATTTTTGTGTTCTTTATTTCCATTGAACACAAAAAGCAGAACATTATGCCTTTCGCATGCAACACAACTTGATATTAACTGTCACTGTCAAAAAGGGCAAAAAAGCTCCATAAAAGTAGTTCATATAACTCAATTTAATAAATTGCATGAGTAACAGATTGAAATGCATTCATCTGTTTCTACAGTATGCTGTCTCTCCATATTCTGTATACTGCACAATATGCAAATGTATGCATTAACTATCCAGATGATCTGCTAGATTTGACAGTGTGTAACATAAGCAAGTGCACACTTTAAAATACTGTATCCCAATCAATCTTTATTGACTCATTATGTGATTGGACTGACTAAATACATATTTGCATAATGCCACAAAATAAAACTGCATATTTAATCATTTTTTGTACACTGTACCATAGCAAACACAGCCTTTGTGAGCACAGTATGCCTGACGAGCAATGGTGGAATGCAAGATTTTCAGTGAATTATTTAAATTTTAGTCTGTTCTTCACATAAAGATATCGTAGAGCTGATCTCAGGAGAAAGACCGGTGGCATAATCTGAGCCAGGTCATGGCTCCATCAGAGCAGAAGATAGAGGGAAATCCTAGAATGTCCTTATGACCTTACCACTGACTCCTAGCCAAATTTAAAATTGATGAATAAAATTTCTGCATGCTTGTATTATGTATCCATGCTTTATGGCACTTTTACCTCAGTTTTAAAGTGAAATGGTTTCATTCCAAGAATGCTTAAGTAAAAGATCAGTAGCTTTAATAGAAATCATAAACGTTAGTGTCCTCCTTGGTTGCTGTAGCCCTCGTCCTTACTGCTGTTTCTCATTCCTGTTTTATTTACCTACAGTAACAGCTGCTCAGACACTCTTTTTCTTTCCTTCATTTACTTTAATAAATATTTTTTGTGATTCCCCTGCAAAATTTGTGTTTATGTTTGTAATGTCTGTAAAGACATTTTTTCAGGGTCCTCTGTCTTTGGAAAGGAGGAACAATGCTTCTGTCAGCAGTATGACTCTGTCTTCACTTATTCACTCTCATGTCTTACCAAACTCCTGTTACATAATGGAGCCATCTTCTGTAGACCATAAGAGGAGATATTTTGAAGAATGTTTATACAGCTCTTTCACATGCATAGCATGTAGTGAAAAAAGGCACTATAAAAATAGTCCATACAAATAATAAGCCTTATACAGTATATAAGTTTTCTGCAGCCTTTTGATTTAACACTGTTCTAACCAAACACAACGCAACAAAGTGGCAGGCTTAAAAGGTAAAAGTGATTAGTGGCCCTACATTTTTTCATTTACTCTTTTCTATTTCTGCAACATTGTGCAAGGAAGCCCCACTTACTCTAAAATCTCATTGTACCAATGTACAATGCTTTCTAAAGGCCATTTTTCATTGATAATTTTGCCTGTTTGGCCTGATTCGGTAATTTTTTCTCAAGGAGACGCAAGCGTTTTTCAACATTTACAGTTGTTAGTCTGTGATTTTATTGCCATCCAAATTCAGAATGCTGGTGTTTTTCTCCCACCCTCATAAAAATCCCCAGCCGAATTGCCTACTGTTTTTTGACAAACACCAAGGTGGTAATTTAATTGCCGTCTGAATCTACATCTCTGAGTTTACAAGAAGAAAAAGATTCAAAATTCACTGTTTAAATCCTTTTTGACCATTGCCGAACACTGTACGGTAACTGATGCACTTTTCTGTAATTTGCATGCATATTTATTACTGAAATTGCTGGAAAGTATTTACAAGAACAATATTTCATAACTGCTCCACCACAGCAAGTAGGAGCTGTTAAGAACAAAAGCAAGAAATAGTAGAAAAGCGCATAAACATTTGAAATGGTTGATTATTATGGTAGCAACACTATGCAATACAATTTTAAAATATTTATTATATACAATTATATACATAAAAATATAAACCAAGCAGCTTCATGTTTACCTTATGTAAATAAGAGGTTGCATTAACTTGACATTAACTTACCTGACATCCATCATTTTGAGAGATAAAATGCAAGACAGAAAACCATTTCAGCTATAGTGCATCTATTTTAAACAGGAGATTTAAATAATCAAAATAAATAGGATATTATTAACTATGAATTTATTCTTATTATTCCAAGCATATGATGTTTTATTTGCAACAGACAATCATGCTCATGCCACGTGAGCAGTGCGTTCCCATGTTCGTAGTATCACAGAACTCCATTGTGAATACATCACCTTCCGAATCCATGAGTTTTATCACTGAGGTGCCATGTAAGTTTATTTTTAGAGATGCTCACGAGAGACAATTACCGTCCAAATAGGGCTAAATCTGTTCCTTAGCATACTTTAGTACAATGGCTCCCTACTACATTATTGGAGTCACCCCATCACTTCAAATTTTGCATGTCTCCTTAATCAATCACATCTAATTAAACTCATCAGCTTATTAGTAGAGACTCCAAGACCTGAAATGGATGTGTCATACAAAGGAGACGTTCAAAATGTTGACTCCAGAAACATGATTGGGAACCACTTTTTTTTTTTGTATACTTGGATTATAGCGCACAAGTTGTTTTATGGCGTAGGAACTACTGTTTTGTTTTTGGAGCTTGAAAGACACTGTATACTATATGGTGACTGTAACATTCTTCATTTCTTATTTTACTGCTAAGAAAGAAAGCTAGGTTTACAGCAACATGAGTGAATGACAAAATTTGTATTATTAAAGTGTTTCTTTTAAAGGATTGTCATTTGCGATACCATTTCAACAGAGATCTCCTTGTGTTTAATTTACCTATTGTTGTTGTTGTGTGTGTGTGTGTGTGTGTGTGTATACACTCACATATTCTTATCTTGAGAATCTTTATTTCCCAAATGAAATTAATCCAGATCATAACCAAAAAAAAAATTATAATAAAATGAAATACCTGGGATAATAACTCAATGAATGACTCTTTCACAATAAAAACCTTAATGCCAGGAGAAGATCTCAGTCACGTACATCAGAACACAAGAAGGTTCTTGAGCTTCTGGCTTTCATGAAGAACTCCTGCACATCTGTGCTACTTTAAGATGGATGAGCAAAGTTTTGGCTCTAAGAACTGATTTCAACCTTGCTATTCGGCTCCCTGTGAGAAAACCTGATTTACTTGGCAGATGTCATGCTGGGAAACCACAGCCTTGTTCTCCCTCCCTTTCCTGCAGTGTGTGTATGTGTGGATGTAGATAAGATATGAGGTGTACAACCCCAAATCAGAAAAAGTTGGGACAGTATGGAAAACGCAAATAAAAAAAGAAAGTAGTGATTTCTAAATTTACTTTGACTTGTATTTCATTGCAGACAATATGAACACAAAATATTTCATGTTTTGTCTGGTCAACTTCATGTCATTTGTAAATATACATCCTTTCCTGTCATTCAGACCTGCAACACATTCCAAAAAAAGTTGGGACAGTAAAGCATTTACCACTTTGTAATGTTGACATTCCTTTTCACAACACTTAAAAGACGTTTAGGGACTGAAGACACCAAGTGATGAAGTGTTTCAGGTGTAATTTTGTCCCATTCTTCCTGCAAACAAGTCTTAAGGTGGGCAACAGTACGGGGTCTTCGTTGTCGCATTTTGCGCTTCAAAATGCGCCACACATTCTCTATTGGAGACAGGTCGGGACTGCAGGCAGGCCAGTCAAGTACCCGTACCCTCTTCCTCTGCAGCCAGGACTTTGTAATGTGTGCAGAATGTGGTTTTGCATTGTCTTGTTGAAATATGCATGGACGTCCCTGGAAAAGATGTCTTCTTGAAGGCAGCATATTGTGCTCCAAAATCTCTATGTACTTTTCAGCATTAATGGTGCCATCACAGAAGTGCAAGTTACCTTTGCCAAGGGCACTGACACAACCCCATACCATGACAGACCCTGGCTTTTGGACTTGTTGCTGGTAACAGTCTGGATGATCCTTTTCTTCTTTGGTCCGGAGCACACGGCGTCCATTCCTCCCAAAAAATACCTGAAATACTGATTCATCTGACCACAGTACACGTTTCCACTGTGTGATGGTCCATCCCAGATGCCTCCGAGCCCAGAGAAGTCGACGGCACTTCTGGACACTGTTAACATAGGGCTTCCTTTTGGCACAGTACAGTTTTAACTGGCATTTGTGGATGTAACTACATATTGTGGTACTTGACAAAGGTTTGCCAAAGTAGTCCTGAGCCCATGTGGTGATATCGCTTATAGATGAATGACGATTCTTGATGCAGTGCCGCCTGAGGGATCGGAGATCACGGTTGTTCAGCTTAGGCTTGCGCCCTTGTCCTTTACGCACTGAAATTCCTCCAGATTCCTTGAATCTTTTAATTATGTTATGCACTGTTGAAGGTGAAATATCCAAATCTCTTCCTATCTTTCTTTGAGGAACATTGTTTTTAAACATTTCAATAATTTTCTCACGTATTTGTTGGCAAACTGGCGATCCTCGGCCCATCTTTGCTCCTAAAGGACTAGACCTTTCTTGGATGCTGCTTTTGTACCAAATCATAATTACAATCACCTGTTGACATCAACTGTTTCAAATCACATCATTATTTAACCAATTTACCTCATTACTAGCCCTAAATTGCTCCTGTCCCAACTTTTTTTGGAATGTGTTGCAGGTCTGAATGACAGGAAAGGATGTATATTTACAAATGACATGAAGTTGACCAGACAAAACATGAAATATTTTGTGTTCATATTGTCTGCAATGAAATACAAGTCAAAGTAAATTTAGAAATCACTACTTTCTTTTTTTATTTGCGTTTTCCATACTGTCCCAACTTTTTCTGATTTGGGGTTGTATTAAATTCAGGTGGAAAATGAGTGTGGATTATATCTGTGTGTGTATGAGAGAATGAGAGAGAGAGAGAGAGAGACCGTTTCCATGTAAAAGTGTGTGTGTGTCTGTCTGATAGGCCCAGTCCCAAATGCTGCCCTGAAACCTTGTGCCACACTTTAATCATGTAATGCCACATAAAGTTTTGATAGGCCAAGTGTGCATTGAGAGTCCATGGTAACCACTATGGAGGCATTTTCGAGCCCCCTTCTGAAACCTAAATTGAAAGATGAAACACCTTACCGTCTTGTGGACTTTTCTGACATTTGTATAAAAGCTATTGCAAGACCACAAGTGCGCATGAAATGCCCTATTTGGGACAGGGCTACAGATCACATCCTGGTGTGTGTTTACATGTGTGCTAACATGGTGGTGTCTTCTGGCTGATAAACTGACCGACCCTCCTGATCTCCTTCCTGTGCTCTTCCCCTCTCTTCCTCTTCTCCTTTCACAGGTTTGGCCCGACGGGTCTCAATCTATCTTGACAGAAGTAAGCAGGGAGGTGAGTGCTTCACTCTCTTCTTTTCCTTCAACTCTATTTGGTGTTTGCACATGTGACACTGAGCATCTAATGTTTTCCCGTTCTCAATTATAGCCTAACATTGTTCTCTGCATTCATCTGATTGGCTCTTTTAATTCTTATTTCAATTCTGATTGGTGGAAGTCAAAGCTTACCAGTATTTTTTTTTCTTCTTCATTTTAAGCGCTATTTTTGACAAAAAATATGCACACTTCTGTAGAAAGGAAGTAAACGTAGCTTTAGTACAGAGCCCATTTTAGTAGAAAAAATAATTTTAGTCTGGTGCTCAATTTAGTTGATGAAAGCAAAATTAAATTAGCTCAAATTTACAAACACACAGGAGGTATAGAAACTGTACGAATTTATGAATGATGAACATAACATTTTTGTTGAAATTTGTGAATTTTGTGTGAGCTTTTTGGTCTTGTTTATTATAACACACATCTGAAGAAAGGTAATGAAAATGTTGTATAATCTTTTGCTTTTAGTAATATTCCCTGAGCAACATCACAATGTGTGTGTTAATCTTTCTTGAATCAGAATCTGTGTGTGTTCACACAGGTGTATATTGTGCTACTTGAAGAAAATACTGTATGTATGTTTGTATTGATAAGAATAATTACATTTTGTGTATAATATGTTCTAGGTATGTGTGTGTGCTATATATTAACATCTTTTTTTGCATATCACTACTACTTGAGTCGTCAAAATTTCATAATTATTAGGTCTGTTTATTCATTTTAGCATAACACTGGAATTCCGACCATGAAGACAAACCAAATTCATGATGAATGTGCTTCATAAAGTTGTTATTCCTGATGTGAAATTCTCCTTAGGTTTCTCCATTTTTATCTCAGCAATGTTTGGAGGGATGAATGTGAGGGGGTTTTCTCTTCCCTAAGATTGGATTTTTGATAGACAGCAGAAGTTTTGAAAGTAGGGCAGCAGTGCTACACTTCCAGCATGTCCTGATCCACATAACTTTTGGCTGTGTGTTTGGGACACTCATATAAGGGTGTTCTTTACTCTAATGATTGAACAGAATCAGAGAATGACAGCCAGTCAGTCAGAGCTGAACCAGGGCTCCAGACCAGTCAGGACCCCTCTTGTCCTTCAGAAGGTGCCGATAACATGAGAGCAGAAGCTTTGCAGTAAATTGGAAGTTGGTTTTGGTCAGTTTAATCTAGAGGTCTACTCAAGCAATAAGCTGAAGCTGGAAGCCCTGTGACCTGACCAGTGAGTCTCTCACTCTCGGTCTGTTTCCTAATCTAGTGAGTAGACCCAGACACTTGAATTCTCAGCACTCTTACTAAAATATGAGTGCATTTGTGCACAAAATGAGTTGTTAAAATCTCAAGCCTTCATAGACACATTGCGTCCCAAATGACACACTATATGCACCTATACACTATGTACTTATGCACTATGTACTCAACCATGTAGTGTATGAATTACATACGGTTATTTTGTCATTCATAATCGGAGTCTGATAGCCCCTCCCCCTTTGCTACAAAATTGAATGCATGAAATGTCCAACATTCCACACTTCATTTTTTTGGTTATTTAAGTGCATCATCCAGGTATTTAAAGTGCACTTTTTCTTTTTGGAATTTTCAGTGTGAACACACTACTTGCACTATTTATACTACAAAACGTCATAGAATAGTGCATAAGTATGCGATTTGGGACGCACCTATAGACTTTATATGTGGACGCCTGCTTGTAATTAGCAGTTTTGGCTATTCCAGTGAAAACAAATCTACTCATGCTACTTCATACAGTGACATTCTAAAGGCATTTAAATGACAGTGCCTCAATGTACAAGCAAGGTCCATAGAGAAAACTCTAGTGTGGAGGCACTTAACTGGCCTGCACAAAGACCTGAACCCCACTGAACATTCTGGGTTGAATTGCAATGCCAAAATCAATGTCTGATGCTGAATAATCTGCTCTTGTGTCTAAATGCAAGAACATCACAACAGCTATGTTCTAATGGAATGCCTTTCAGAAAAGTGGAAGCTATTATAGCAGCAAAAGGAAAATCAACTCCTTGTTAATGCACATTTGACATTAAATGTTCAACAAGCATGTAAGGCTGTGGTGTTTGGGTGTATGTTCACATACACAAGTCCTTATCCTTGAAAACCATAGGTAAACACGAGAAAATATGACTCACACAGCATTAAATACAGGAAACAATGAAAACCATAGTTTGCACTGACCGATTTTTTACAATAAAGTCTGTTAGGTTGCCTTTTGATGTTCATTGTTAAATTTGGATCTTGAAGTAAACCAGTTAAGAACCACTTGACAACCACTTCTATTTGTTATTTTATTCATTTATTCTACATTTTATCTATATTTTATTCATTTTATCTACAGTCGCTGTCTATAATCTATATTCTCTGCACACTAATGAAATCGTTTTGTACTGGTAATTTACAATGACATCTAAACTACAAAGGAGAATCAGACATCCGAGTCTCTCAAAGAGAATCCTGTTACTGGATCATAGATGAAATCATCTTATCTTTGATTGGTGTCAGCATATGCCATGAGACCAGGTTGTGAATAACTCTGTAAATAATTGCCACTTAATCCTGAAATTAAAACATTGACAGTCGTATGAATGTGTCTGCTGGTTTATTTTTTATGTTTTTTGTGATCTTTGTAATTCCTCCATCTCTGTTCACATCATTCTTACTGTCATAAGAATGACCAGAACTAGGCCCTGGACCATAGAATTCTTAACCACTTCATAAGATACGAGTTAGTGCTTTTGCAAGCTAAAAGGTTCAGCTTAAGGTTTGTTGATCTTGATCTTTTTTTAATCCAGCCCCATATGTGGCTTTGATAATTTTTTTAAATTTTTTAATTAAAATCCTTGTATACCGGTATTCTTTCTTTCTTTTTCTTTCTTTCTTTCTTTCTTTTCTTTATTTGGTTTAAACTTTAAGAGGTGTGCATCTTTGAGAAAGTGGTGCATTTACCAACATTTTTGTTCTGAAAGAAATGAAAACCAAAAGGTGAATGTGTGACTCATTTATATTTTATCATAACTTACAGACATGTCAGGAGAGTCCAGAGAGTTGTATGTGTGTGTGTGTGTGTGTGTGTGTGTGTGTGTGTGTAAACCTTCTGTACTCTCTTTTGAAGGTGCAGGTATGGTGGTGGACTGGGAGCAGGAGACTGGCCTCTTGATGACGTCAGGTGACGTTCGAGTCATACGGATCTGGGACACAGAAAGGGAAATGAAAGTGCAGGTACTGGCTGAGTTGCACAGGCACACACACACACACAAATACACTCACACATTCACCTTAAAAACATCGGTTCCGGATGAGATTTGTAGCGGCATCATTTATGTGCACCACTGTCTTGCTTCATAGTTAGATAAAATGTTCTTCCCTATTAGTCTCTCTCTGGCCTCTCTGTTTTCCCTCTCTACCTAAAATTACAACTTTTCAAAGGTCCTACATGAACGTTTCCATTGATTGATTCTGCAGAACCTTGTGTCATTGTTTTTGGTGAGCAGTCATTCAGTTTAATTTAGCAATTTGTCTAAAGCAGAAACTCTAAAGCTGGCATTTCACTCTGCAGTCAGACTTGCTTTTATGAGAAGCCATACTGGACAAATGTGAAGCAAACCACACTAGAAACGATTGAAACTGATCCTGCTGTTCCATTCTCTTAGGATGTGTCTCTTTCACACTTGTGATGCCGTTTTAGATGTGATCCAATTGTAATGTTATGATACATCTTGAAGTATTGAACTGCAACATACTCTAATGTGCACTAAAAATCTATTTTTCAAAATACAGTTTATTGAGCCTTTACACTGTGTCTACACTGGGGCAACCATTGTCTAACCAAAGCGACCATTGTAAATCTATTTATAAAATCAGTTTTATTCAGAGGCCCAAACTGAGGAAAACTATGCAATTTGTTTGCTGATATTTACATGCAGTTACTGATATTTATATGGCCAAAAAGTAAAATAATATTCTGATGAAATCTTACATAAAAATGCATATTAATATCAGTTGTCACTTTTATCTCTCAATTATATGTCTTTGTATGGTATTGAAATGCTTTAGTATTTAAATGATATTTAACTGCACTTCTCCAAAAACTCATTCAGCTTTTGTGTCTGTGTTGCAGGACATCCCAACAGGAGCAGACAGCTGTGTGACCAGCCTGTCATGTGATCCTCAGCGGTCACTGGTAGCTGCAGGTCTTGGAGACGGATCGGTTCGGGTGTACGACCGCAGAATGGGACCTAACGAATGGTGTGTCAGCATTCACAGATCTCTGTCTACAATCACTAACCTATCAAACGCACGCACCTCACCTGAATTATATTACTGAACCAACTCTCAGAGACCTTCGCTAACAATCATACGAGATGGATCATAAAGGAATGAGCTGTTATTGACCTTTGGGGAGAATCAAAACACTGAATCAACCCTCAGAGACCTTTAAAAAAGAGTCATATTACTGAATCATAAATGTATTAATCTCTGATGTGCCGTCACAACTGGTATGACTTCATAAATCAGACATCTCAAAATCTAAAAATCATTTCTAACTGGCTAGATCAGAAAATTATTCAGCATGAATCTTGTGGCTATACACAATTTCACTCTTGTCCTGCACCACTGAGCTTGTTTTATTTTGCATTTGGTCTTGGTTGGATAAAAGTATCTGTAACAGTAACTCACATCTCCATGTGTCCACATGCACTCACCCATAAATTCCATGAGAAAACATTGTAATTAAGTCATAAAAAGGCCTATGAATATTTAAATAATGCTAATGTAACAACTCCCTCTGGCTATAGCAGTTCCAAACGCTCAAGATTTCCCCTCTGATAGTCACATGCGTCAGCTCTCTTCCGTGCCTTATTATTTATTTGCTTTCATGCACCTTTAAACACTACACCTCTGTGTCCCACAGCTCATTCTGACATTTCCTGTGTCACACTGTTGTTGAGTTGCTTTTCATTCATTTGCTTGCAGTCTGGCAACCACTGTACTTAAATTGCTTAATGAAATCGAAGTGAACTTGCATCATGACCTCTGACATGCTGAAGTTTTGTCACAGAGGAATATGTCTGTATGAGAACATCCTTGCCTCCAGTAACATTGCTGGAGTGCTCATGGTCATGTTTCAGGCTAGTTTAAAGGTGGTTTCTTCTGGCTACTTTCAAAAGTGTTTATTAAATACAGATTTTTTCTGTTTTCCCAGAATTGTGCTGTCATACTTATAATTTAAAAAATCCTATGCAACTATTATTACATTTTAAATTACACTATGATGGAAATGAAAAGTCAAAATTCCAACAAATTCCCCTGTGATTCTTTTATATACTCTGTTGAACATTGTTAGTTGACAAATTAAATAGGGTGTGAAAAGTATCTTCTGAAGGAATTTATTTAAACTGCCATTCAAAATTTTGGGGTCAGTAAATTTTTGAAAAGTCTCTTCATCAAGGCTGCATTTATTTGTTTAAAAATAGTAATATTGAGGGGGGAAACAGTGTTTTATTTTAAGATTTTGAAATGTAATTTATTCCTGTAATGGCAAAGCTGATCGCATGATTCTTCAGAAGTCATTTTAATATGCTGATTTGCTCCTCAAGAAACATTTCTTATTATTATCAATGTCAAAAACAGTTGTCTTGCTTAATATTTTTGTGGAGACATAGTTTTTTAAGGATTATTTGATGAGCAAAACGCTTAAAAGATCAAAGTCATTAATTACTCACCCACATGTCATTCCAATATACTTATTGGCCACAGCCATATCACCCTGCAGCCCAAGACCGGTTGCCCACGAAGCTAAGCAGGGCTGAGCCTGGTCAGTACCTGGATGGGAGACCTCCTGGGAAAACTAGGTTGCTGTTGGAAGAGGTGTTAGTGAGACCAGCAGGGGGTGCTCACCCTGCAGTCTGTGTGGGTCCTAACGCCCCAGTGTAGTGACGGGGACACTATACTGTCAAAAAGCACCGTCTTTCGGATGAGACGTTAAACCGAGGTCCTGACTCTCTGTGGTCATTAAAAATCCCATGACACTTCTCGTAAAGAGTAGGGGTGTAACCCCGGTGTCCTGGCAAAATTCCCTCCACTGGCCCTTGTCTATCATGGCCTCCCAATAATCCCCATCCACTTGATTGGCTCCATCTCTCTCTCCTCTCCACCTGTAGCTGGTGTGTGGTGAGCGCACTGGCGCCGTTGTCCTGTGGCTGCCGTCGCATCATCCAAGTGGATGCTGCACACTGGTGGTGGTTGAGAAGAGACCCCCTCATATGATTGTAAAGCGCTTTGGGTGTACAGCAATACACAATAAAGCGCTATATAAATGCTTCATTCATTCATTCATTCATTCAGTATAACCTGTATGATTTTCTTTCCTCTGTGGAACACAAAAGATGATGTTTTGAAGAATGTTGGAATAGGAACCATTTTGAGTTCCTGTTTACTGTATTTGTATGAACAAAAATAACTCAACAGGAACTGAAACTGTGTGGTTATCAACATTCTTCAAAATGTTAAAAAAGAAATGCATATATGTTTGGAATGACAGTAAAAGATTAGAGAATGGAGTAAAAGATTTTTCAATATATATATTTTTTTTGGGGGGGGGTGGACTGTCCCTTTAATGCATCCATGCTGAATAAAGTCATGAATTTCTTCAATCAATCAACCAATCAATCAATCAATAAATAACTCTTATTAACCCAGACTTTTGAATGATCTTTTGAAAGTCCACAGTGCCAAAAATGGCATTAGTGGAAGCACCCTTCTAAAGGATTATTATTTATCCACTATGCTGTTACTACAGAGACTGTTGTTATTCTGTGTTCTGGTGCAGTGCGTTCCTGCAGCTCCCTCTAGTGGTCAGTGTTTAACAATGCTGCCTAAATTTTGTGAACTGTAACTGCTTATACTAATCAACTATCTCTTTCTACAGTCGTGTGATGACGTATAGGGAACACGGTGCTTGGGTGGTGAAGGCACATCTGCAGAAGGAGCCTGAGGGACACATTATCAGTGTCAGGTAACTGCTTTTCTCTCCTACATAATTTCTATCACTTCATTTAAAGAATATACCTCATGCCCTTCTTGTATTTGGCTCACAAGTAAGTTAGTTCTCCTCTCTTGTAGTGTTAATGGAGATGTGCGGTACTTTGACCCACGGACACCAGAATCAATTAACATCTTGCAGACAGTGAAAGGACTGACGGCTCTGGACATCCATCCACAGGCAAATCTGTTCGCTTGGTGAGAGATGCACCTGCACCTTATACATCATTTATACAATTAGTTCTATTGTGCAAAATGTCGCTGTTTAGAAAAAATTGAATAGGACTGAATAGGCCACGTGCTATCACTCGTACCTGGGCAAATTGAGTGCCAGTGCACAGAGCCAGTGACAAATAACATGTTTACATAGTCTAATAATAATAAGTTATTGCTCTCCCACATGTCCTGCATTGTCCCTGCAGAATCAAGTCTGCTCACTTGTGACAGAGCAATAACAAGGTGGTCACCCTAGTCCTGATATGCTTGTAACTCATGCCTCTTTTAAACCATTTTTTCCTCTCGTTCTCTCACTTTCTCTCTCCAGTGGCTCTATGAATCAGTTTATAGCTGTGTATAACTCCAATGGGGATGTGATCAGCAACATTAAATACTATGATGGTTTCATGGGGCAGAGAATTGGAGCCATCAGCTGCCTGGCCTTCCACCCTTACTGGGTAAGACAGATTTCTCAATGAAGACCGTCTTTATTACTATGAGCTGCAGTGTTGGGAAAGCTAATTTGAAACTGTAAGTTGTCAAGCTACAAGTTACGCATAAATTAAAGTAGTTAAACTACAGTCAAGTTATTAACAAATGTAGCTATCCACATTGAAGCTACTGTAAGGGGCAATATTTTTAAATATATCGATTGATATAACTTACTATGTTTGCAGTATGATGCTAAAACAAAAATTAGCATAACGGCATAACTTGAACAAATAAATTTACAATAATTAAATAATTTGAATTAAACATATTTTAATTTATAGCTTAATTGCAGTGATGAATAGCAGCATGTAAGTAAATATTTTACTAATACTAAAAAAAAATGTTACTTAGAGACTACAATTAATCTGTGAATTATTTTATAACCATTAGAATTACATGACCCATCCGAACTAACCAAATCACTAGAATGAATTGGACCTCCAGAGACTACTTATAAAAAGGACACTTTTTCTCCCATGTTGAAATTTTGATTCCAAAACCTATGGCTAAAGGAATGGTGGAAGACCAGCCAAATACTACCTTAACTCAGTAATGCCTCCCTTTATTATATCTATACAATGGAACCAATGTAAACAATATTTGCTCTTACATACATCGACATTAACAGATGTCAGTATAAAGTAAGGCCACTGTGGTATTAGCCAACAAAACAAAAAAATATATTTTTCTTTATTTTACTTCATCAGCCTCATCTTGCCGTGGGCAGTAATGACTACTACATGTCCATCTACTCAGCAGAGAAGAGACTCAGATAACATCATGACCGCTCACCTTTGACCCCTGCTGCCCCCTTGGATGTAAACGACTTCCTGTAAATATGCAACAACCACAATGAATGTCTAAAGAAGGCTGCTGAACCCACACATGATGACTATATTAAAACCATTATTATTATTATTATTATTATTATTCTCAACATAATTCTAATTATGGATTTATTGATTGTAGACTTGGCTGTGCAGAGGAGTGTGTACTATTTAAATTGCATATAAAGATCTAAAAACAAATCTTTATGGTTTGGCCAATGCAAGCCAACTTTTTCTTGGAACTGATAACCTCCTGCAGAGTCAGAGAGGTCGACCTGAAGACAAGAGACTAGGAAATGATGAACTTCCCTAAGCTCTGTGTTCAAGGCTGACTGTGGAAGGCCTATTGTTCAGTGGGTTCTCTCTGAAGCCCTGTGCCTCGTCATATCTCTGCTGAAGTACAGTTGGATGTGCTCTTCTTAAAAACTCTTGTCAGTCTTGCTGTAGATCCATAGTTTTTTAAGTGTGCAGGCGTGCATTTTTGTGTGAAGAAATAGCCAACAGATGCCGTGTTCTTACTCGCCAATCACAACCTCCCTCACACATCCATGCTTAACATGTTCACACACACCCTATGCCAAACCCTCTCTGCATCAAAACACAACAATTTATTGTGGTTTTACACCTCAACATCACATAGAACACTGATCTCAAAGCACTGGACACGGATAACATTTGCTGCTGTTCATTTGCATCCACACTAAGAACTGTGGAGCCTGGGAGAAACACAAGGTTCTTAAAGATAAGCTCAAATAATCAGGATAAAGATTTGTATAGATTTCATGGCAGAAATGTAAAGATAAGAGAGAGTGAGTTTGCCATCTATTTTTGCCTGGGCAGTACAATAACCTCTAGTTTTCAAAGGTTTTTTTTCTTTACTTGTTTTGCATTCAAGAGTCATATGCAAGTTTTTCTCTCTTTACACACATAGCCCACTAAAATTGTGCCAGAGCCTCTGTTTTAGTTAGTTAAAAGAAATATCTGTTCTCCATGCTGGAAATGCCACACTACCTACTTTTGCAGCGCCAAACCTTTTTGTTCTCTTGAGCTAGTGGTCACCATCTTCATAATCATCACCAACCCCCCCATCTACTGAGCAGACTGGCTCTTTTAAGAGATTCATATGTAATCTGCTGCACAAAGTCATTTGGTCTTAAAATTAAAGATGGCCTCTGTTGTTATTTTTCCTCAATGAAAAATGAGTGCAGTTGACAGAACAGAAAAAGGACTATTTCATCATTTTAGCCTCTCATGATGTTGGACCTGATCTGTTTCCACTTTCACTTTCCCTGTCACTCCAATAATGTACAGTCTCCAGGTTACCCATAGAGTGACACAGCATTATGTGGAATCAAATACAAGTAAAATGTCTCTGTCATCGCAGTCTCACTATGTCCTGTGCTGTTGTTAACTTTGATAATTTAATTGTAATTTAAATTCTATGTTTGAGTGTTTATAGCTTGTGGTTCACAGAGGTTTCATCTGTGTCCCTCAACTGTGCACAATTTTGATTTGTTTACACAAGAATGAAAATGAAAGTGTTTACTAAAAGCCCGAAGGGATAGTTCACCCAAATATTAACATTTTATCATTTATGTACCTGCATGTCATTGCAAACCTGCATGACGTTTTTTTTTGTTTTTGTTTTTTTGTTTTTGTGTGTGGAACACAAAGGAGATATTTATCAGATGCTTTTTTTATTACTTTTCCATTCAATTCAAATGGATGGGGACCAGGCAATTTAAAGATGTTAATTGCCAAGTCACACAGGTTTAGCAGAACATGCAGGTAAGTAAATGATTCTGTTTTAATTTTTGGGTGAACTTCCTCTGTACAGCAGCAAAATCAGGTGGAGCCTTGTTGTTTTTTTTTTTTTTTTTTTTTAAATATTAATTGTTCAGCATTATTTGGAGTACATAATGTGAATTCAATTTATCAGTAGTGTTAAAGTGAGATTTGTAAGGAATTTTAAGGTGCTGATAGATTGAGTAGCCAATTAATAAAA
The DNA here is from genome assembly GCA_027422415.1 of Schizothorax lantsangensis. NCBI lineage: Eukaryota > Metazoa > Chordata > Actinopteri > Cypriniformes > Cyprinidae > Schizothorax > Schizothorax lantsangensis. Next base: position 20,472,241 of record CM049853.1, on the reverse strand, counting down.
CTAGAAGGGTTGAGGATCAGGGTGGAAATGTATTTTTGTACAAGCTCTGATCAGAGTGTTTTGTTTGTTTGTTTGCTTGCTTGTTTGCTTTTTCCTTTCACATTTGCAAGCAAATGGGAACTTTTATTATGAGGTGACTGATGGAAACAGGCCTGGATCAAATATTGAGAAATATGTACCCAGCTCATAGACAGTTACCTCTGGGACAATCATGTCACAATCAAATTAAATGAAAAAAAATTAATTAGTATATGTTTTGAAGCTCACCTCCGGGATTATTTGAATTGACCGTAGTCCTGAGTCTTCTGTTCTGTATTATGAGATGATGAAGGTGAAACGTCATTGTGTGTAGTTTTCCATCAACTTTAGTGCCCTGATTTTCAGATGTGTCACTGATAATGTCACGGAAATGATGACTGGCAGATGTTTAATTCTTACCTTCCGAAAATCTAATTCTTGAATTGTGCTTGTATTTATGTTTTTACTTTTGTTAACTGGTTTATGTAATATTTGTATTTTATTTTTAACCAGATAAGTTTTATTTATTTTTTCATCTTTTAATCTCTTCATTTACTGTCCTTCTTTTTTTCTTTGTTTGTATTTTTGGCTTGCATTTCTTGGTATGGCTGCCATTCTCTTGCTGTTGTTGCATTACTCACTGAAGGGAAAGAGAAAGCACCTTTATTTGTCCGTCACCTTTCCTTAGGACCCTCAGTCTCTTTTTAGGTTTTCTGCCCCCTTTGGACATTTGTTTTCATCTAAAGGAGAATTTGGTTTAGCACTTACCAGTGGATTTGTTCATGAATTGTGCCAGTATATTCCTATCAGATGAATTTTTCAGCTCCCTGTCAGGGAGTGAGGGATATACTCTGCCTTCATAAGATTGGAAATCACTGCTCTATTAATCCTGTTTTGGGTTTTAACATTTTAAAGAAAAAGATAAATTAGTTAAATGAATTGAAACAATCAGGTGTTTTTCTGTGGCTGTAGACTGCTTTTTCACCATGGTTTAAAAGACGAATAGCAAGCATTCAAATAAACCAGATATGTAAATGTACAATTTGCAGTATTTGTCACTTTGTTTATTTGTCTGTTTGTTTCTGTCATAATTTTTTCCAGGTTCTCCTAATGTTGTCATAGGACAACATGTCATGTTTTTTTATGCTAAGTGCTATTATTACTATATACAGTATATATTCTTGCATTCTTGAAAAACATTTGTTTTCAGGAACAATGCACGTCCATGTGAGAACTTGGCTTCTGCTTGTTTTCAAAGACATGGAATCACTGTTACAGAAGAAGTAATCAGTGAGTTTAGGGTTTTTTAAGCATTTCTCTGTTCTCTGCTGGTTTACAACTGGAAATAGAAGGCTTTTACCTGAAGAGTAATGACACAGGTTCACTTCTGCTTCCTGTCCACTGAACCATCCTCCTGCTTCGTCAGAGAGACGCAAATCCAGCCAGAGTGAACATTCCAGCTCTAGGCCTCATTTCCCCAGGAAGCAACATTCACTTCCTGTGAAATTAAGAGAACAGAGGCTGTGTGAAGTGATAACTAGGCAGAGGTAAACCCATTCATACACAACTCCTCCTTCGATCTTCACTTCACTTTGTCCTACAGTGTACACACACTGGTTAGAAACATACGTACACACGCTGGTTAGAAGTGCACAGCCATGTGGGTGAAGATTCAGCCCTCTCTAAAGATTGGCACCTTCCTCCTCCTCTTCCTCTTCACCTGTAAGGACACTTTTATTTCTAGTTGCTCAATACTGGTTCAAGTGGATGTTAAGGTTGGTTTGGATATAAACTTGTCTTGATTTTTGTCTTTTTTTGGTCTAACCGTCTTTGACAACATATAATAATATCATCAGCCGAGGAAGCCTGCGCAGGTCTGTAAATCACTCAATTCTCAGCCTTGTATTAAGTTATTCTATTTCAAAATGTCATAATCGTTGTCATTTATCAGTGGAATCTGTACAATTTTATTGTGTGAAGTGGTTGATTTTGGTTTGTTAAATTCAATCGTTATAGGGATTTGGAACAGTTTGACCTCACATTTATTAATAATAGAAATCCTTATAATTTGGACAAAAAAAATTGTGACTTTGTACTGTTTGTTTTTGAAAACATGTTCATGTGTATTGTCACATGCCCTGGTTCTGGAAAGTAGTGGGAAGTGGTAGAGACATGAGGACTTAAGTAAGCCGTGTGATGTAATTCGTCATTCGCTTTCGGCATGATGCTTTTAGAATTCGATAGCCAAACATTATAAGCTTGAATCAAAATCTGATAATCTGCATATCATTATAGCTGGTAGAGCTATAAGTTTTAGCTCATATTATTAACTTTATTATTAACCAATTATTAACTTTGACAGCTTATTTGGAACTACTATGTTCATTTATTCAGTCCTGCGGTGTGGTCTATTTATTACACTCTAAAAAACAATGGGTCTCATTCACTAATAATTGCGTACGTTTTTCGTATTTATACGCACATTTGAACTTCTCACGAAAACTTTCCGCCTAATTCACAACACGTGCGTACGCACATGCATTTGTTCTTACCTCGTTCTTATGTTAGTGAATTTGGAGTAATTCTAAATGAGCGGCCGCGTGCACGAGGTTAGTCATTTGCATAAAACACGCCATCACATCATTTATCACATCATAAAACACATCATTTATTCAGAGCAAACGCGCTCTCGCCAGATCTTTGAGCATCCAAATGTACCATTCTCACCAGTTCAAACACACACAAAAAAATTCATACAGACCTAGACTACAGACCTCTCGGGAGCCAGCTCTACATACGGCTTATTCAGAGAAACCTCGCAGCTAAACAAAACGCAACTTTTCTTACACTTTCACTATATGATGACAAGATTAAATTGTATTATTAAATAAGTTTGTTATGTAATTTTGTATATGGATTATATAACACAATTATTTAGTAAACATGCTTTAATATAATCATAGTCGTATTTAGATTAAATATAACATCTTAACATGATTATAAGGCCGTGCAGAGTAAGTGACCCAATTTGGGTTGTTTTTAACCCAAGGGCTGGGTAAATATAGGACAGAACCCATGTTGGGTTAATTTTACCCAGCAAATTGGGTTGATTTAACCCAGCTAATGGGTTTATTAATTTTTACTATATTACTAGCTTATTTTTTACTTCATTCATTAAATGTTTGTAGATTAACTTAAATCCTCTAAACTTTTCTAAAATACTTCCCACAACCACTGGTTTGCATGATAACTTCTTTTATTTTCCTTTATCATTTACAGAATTGTATATATCGTTTTTAATAGGCTATACGTATTGCCTATATTTAAACTCGTTTAACAAACATTAGAAGTAAAAATTAAACATTAAACAGAAGTACTTCACGTGTAGCCTAATCGACCAGTCTCTGTTATAGGCCTACTGTGCCGCGCTGGTTCTCGTGCCCGAGCTTGAGTCGTGTTCGGCGGGAACTGCTAACGGACCGCCGCCCTGCGTTTCACTCTAGCCGAAACATGCTGTACGTGACTCCATAACCTGCCAATAAACAAACCGTGAACAGCAGGAACAAACGTCTGACTCTGAGGATATGTTTTAACATCCAAAGTATTATATTCTGTATCTTTATGAGTAGAATCGTTTATTTTATGCAAAGCATCAGGCTTTTCCATCACGCGAAAAGACCGCGACACTCCTTAAAGGTGATTCACACCGCGCGCCTGTATGTTGCTCTTCATAAAATTTAACGATATACAGCACAGTAACGATTTTATAGATAAGATAAAATGTACACACACCTGTATTTTACCGAAGAATGCATCAATTCGATGGTGCTTAGAACTGCTCTCCCGTGAAGAGAAGATGCAAAATCCCCGTGATAAATAACTCAACCGCTGGGTTACTCTGACCCAGGTTCTGAGTAATACAAAAACTACCCAAACATTGGGTTGTTACATTTGACCCAGGAGCTGCAAAACAACCCAAACACTGGGTTGTTACATTTGACCAGGTAACACAAAAACTACCCAAACACTGAAAAAATAATCCCAAAAAATGACCCAAAAGGCTCAACCCAGCATTTGGGTTAAAAAAAAATAACCCAGGATTTTTTAGAGTGTAGGAATAAAGATTTTCATCACTAATACTAATAGGTTGGAACTTTACATACATACCTACTACTTTACTTGCTTATATGTTGCTATCATATGTCTATATGTTGACTCTCCATGTCCATTTGTGAACTACCCAAATATTTAGTTTCACTGTTAAAGGGATAGTTCACCCAAAAATGAAAATTCTGTCATCATTTACTCACCCTCAAGTAGTTCCAAACCTGTATGAATGTCTTTGTTCTGCCGAACACAAAGGAAGATATTCTGAAGAATGTGGGAAACAGAGCAGTTCTGGGGCACCATTGACTTCCATAGTAATTTTTTTTCCTACTATGGAAGTCAATGGTGCCCCAAAACAGCCTGGTTACAAACTTTCTTCAAAATATCTTCCTTTGTGTTCGGCAGAACAAAGAAATTTATACAGGTTTGGAACTACTTGAGGGTGAGTAAATGATGACAGAATTTTCATTTTTGGGTGAACTATCCCTTTAATGTGATATTGAAACTGCAACTGCATTGAAATTTACATAAGTATTTCATTTACATTTACATTTATGCATTTAGCAGACGCTTTTATCCAAAGCGACTTACATTGCATTCAGGCTATACATGTTTTATCACTATGTGTGTTCCCTGGGAATCGAACCCACAACCTTTTGCGCTGCTAACGCAATGCTCTACCACTGAGCCACAGGAACATCCTGACAGGATACATATTATGTATCCTGTGAAATACATAATATGTACTTCATACATATTATTGCAAAATTATTAAATTATGTGTTGGTTTCTGCCATTTGTGGGTGTGAATGGGTGTACAGTAGACAGATGTTTCTAAAATAACTCTCATCCCCAGAGATGGAAGCTTCTAAATATGTTTAACTATTTTCCTTCCTGCCTCAATGTTTTTGTACACCAACTCCCTGGGCACCAAAAGGGGAGCAGATAATAAGGCTTATAAGACTGTCGTAAAAATATCAAATGCAATGCTAAATGAACCACAAATGGGCTAAGAGTAGTAGACTCATAAGATAGTTCAGGGCTTCAGTAGTTAATTGAAGTAAATCTGAGTACATTTTACACCACCGCAGTTTAGTTGAATCAGTCTTCTGAGGCAGTGTAAACTGTAACCATTAGCAGTTTGAATGGAATTAATTTCTGTGATGCAGAATCTCATTCCTTGAAACACCCACCACCGTCTAAGTGGTAAAATTGCTTTATTTCTCCACAGAGTCTGTCATAAAAAGTGTGCAACTTATTATCCATCCAAGAAATGAAGTTGAAAGAGGTACAAATGTGTCATTGATATGTCAGACAGAAGTCAGCCATGGGCTGGGGTCTCACCCCAAATATAAATACAACTTCTTCAAAGATTTTCAGCCATTAAATACTGACCAGACCAGTTCTACGGACCACCTCTACTCAATACCAGATGCCAGAATGGCCCACTCTGGGAAATATAAATGTGCTGTTGACATTGAGGAGCAAAAGAAGGAGAGCGGTGTCAAAGACCTGACAGTGAAAGGTAGAGGAACACATCAGTTCAATGTGTAGAAGAATTGCTCTCAGAATTCTAATATCTACTGATCTTTCTGCAGGTCTTCAGACACCAGTCCTAACAGTGGATAAACTGAAACTGAGAGAGGGAGATGATGTTACTGCTGTCTGTACAGCAGAGGGAGAAATAAGTTCTTTGGCATTTTTCTTTAGTGATGGATTTGAGGAACTCTACACGGAGAGCACAGAGAGTCGCCGAGTTGAGAAGCAGCTAGCCCTTACTAAAGGAAGTGTGAATATATTTTGCTACTATTCTATTAATTTGCGTAGCACAATAGAACGTTCTAATGACAGTAATGTGATCAGTCTTGACATTCAAGGTATGTCAATACATTTTCATACTATACTGTATAATAAATGTATTTGTTCATCCAGGAAGTGTAAACATGTCCACATTCCTTTTCAATTCAGAGCTGGAGATCAATCCCAATATCACAGTCAACCCATCAACATATGTCATTGAAGGAGATCTCATAACCTTCAGCTGCAGTGTTGATACGACTTACCAAAGAAATTCTGATCTCAAAATCAATCTCATCCATGGACATATCATGCTCAGTTTGAACATGACACAGACAGATTACAAAATGTCTGCTAAGGCTAATGACTCTGGGGAATATGAGTGCATCTCAAGGCTTGGTGGTGTTTCTAAATCCTCCGCTATGAACATCACTGTAAAAGGTGAGAGACAATGAATGCTTATCAATGTTTCCTAATGTATTCTTTGTGAAATTTCACCTTAAAATAAGATTAACTTTTTGAGTATGATATTTTTAGTAGCTTTTTTTTTTTTTTTTTTTTTTTTTAGAAGCATACAATGACCATGGGCTATCAGTATGCAGAAAGGACAAAATAGCACAATAAAACAGCTATAGAAATTGGTCAATGTGAATTTTATGTTGTATTACAAGTCAGATGCTAAAACTTTTTTGTGTAAAAATCCTTTGCTGCGGTCACACCTTAGATGTATTTTAGACCTTTTTTGCTTTCATACTGAAAGGCAGTGAGCATTAAGCACAGTCTGATCTTGTCTAACCAAACAATTTTAAATATGTTATGCTTTAATAACAGTTTGTATATTTTTGCCTCAGAGCTTTTCTCCATGCCTGTTCTGACCATTCACCCAGCTGAGGTTTTTGAGGGAGAACACTTCACCATCAGCTGTCAAATCAGCAGCTCTGCCTCAGAGAGGATTCAAAGAGATGATATAAGGTACTCAATATTCCAAGACAAAATACCTGTAATAAATGGTAGCAGATACAGAGGCACTGCAGGCAAAGCGTCCAATGGGAAATATATATGTGTTGCTGAAGCCAAAGGGATTATCAAAAAGAGCGGGAGGGAGCTGTTTGAAGCAAAAGGTAGGCAGTGACTTCTCATCCACTTTGTCTAGGAAAACAAAAAATATGATCAATATAAAAGAGGTAACAGTTTTTTTTTGTTAATTAACCATTGTTTCTCTTAAGTTCTTGTTTCAAAGCCTGAGATCTCAGTTGATGGTCCTGTTATCGTGAATGAGCCATTTTGGATTCATTGCCACTCTGACAATGGAAGTGTGCCAATTATCTACTCACTAAAGAGAAACAACATTACCCTGAACAGGACTGAGGTGTCTGACCTTCATGAGAAGGCTTATTTCTTAGCCATGATATCAACTCCTTCAGACATCAGCAGTTACATGTGTGAAGCAGAGAATAATGGCCAAGTCTCAAGCAAGATGAGTGAAAGGCTGCATGTGACTGTAATAGGTGAGGTCATCATAAAGATATCTGAGGTCTAAAAAGTCAGTAGTGTACAAATGACCAGGGACAGATAGATTCTGTGAATTTATTGAGTATTTTAGAGTTGATTTGTTTACAGTTTGACTCTAAAATCATTATTAGCCAATAATTAAAGAAAGAGCTTTATAAATTATGGCCAATTCCAGTTCTGCAGAAATATACAAAACTTTTTGAGTTCTGCATGTGCATATTCAAATGTAATTGATTGTGTTATTTATATGTAATATAGTATTACTTTTAGTGTACTCTTAGTGTTTGAACAGGATTTTAGAAGAAAAGTTTGGGTCCAGTGGATTATACTATGATGTAATTTCATTTATGTGATTTAAATGCTGTGGTTCTCAACCTTTTTGACTCAGAGCCCCCCTGATTAAATTTAGACTGTTTATAACAGTTTAATAGTTAGTCCTGGCCCCCTGGTTGAGAACCACTGATTTATAATGTTATGTCATTTCGTAAAATCATCTGTTTACTTCATTGAGTTTACTGTTCTCTTGTTTTTAGTTCCAGTAGGGAAGCCCTTACTGACAGTCATTCCAGTTCCAGGAAACATTGAAGAGGGCAGTGATGTTACCCTGATATGTAACATTCCAAAAGGCTCTCCACCTATCAATTTTAGTTTTTATGGAGGCAGTGGCACAGAAATCTACAGCACCACAGTTCAAAGTAATTCATCCTCATATGATCTGAGTGCAGTAAAGAGACAGCACAGTGGAAATTATTATTGTGAGGCAAATAACCAGGCAGATGCTTTGATAAAGAGTGACACAGTCACAGTTGAAGGTGAGCTTTATCTTTATTTAGCATCAAATCAATTTTATGAAACGACATTTAAACTTAATACATAAATTAATTTTAAAAAGTGTATTTTTCGAAAGTTTTATAATTATTGCATGTGCTGTTTTTATGAGAGATCTCACCCATCTTGAATCTCATAAGGAGTTTACTTTGTTCTTGAGCCTGTGCATATAGAATAACATGCTCTATGTGCCTTTTTTTCTTACCTGTAAAGTGACACTGCCACTCTGGTGTTTAACCACCTTTACCTTAAGTATGTGTCATGGTTATTTTTTGAAGCCATGCAGTATGTTTATGTGAGGAACACATTGACATTTAAATCGTTATTCAATGAAAGTATTGCTTGACAGCCGTGGTCACCTTTCGGTTTCAATATATTGGAAAAAAGCAGCAAGGACATTCTGCAAATCAAAACCCCTCCTGTGTTCCATGGAAGAAAGAAAATCATACATATTTCGAAAGAGATTTTTTCTTTTTGGTGACCTATTCTTTTAAAGAAACCAAATATGCAACATTTTATCTAAGAAAGTCCATGTTGCTTGTCATCTCATTCTCTCTGTATGTGTCCACTCTATAGTGAGCCTGGCAAAGTGGAAAAAGGCTTTGATTGCAGTGTTCTGCATGCTGTTAGTGGCCCTGTTTGTCCTTTTCATCATGATGCGCTTCAAGGCCAAGCGAGGTAGAGAGTCCTACAGCCCCACTGCATCACCTCTCTGACCTGTGAACCAAATTCCCTTTTCAACTTTTCTTTCTGTCACAGGTAAAAGAGAGATGGCTACCGAACTATCAATGTGAGTCGACTGGCTTATGTTTAAGTTGGTCTAGAATTGAAGGCGTTAGAGAGACAAGATGAGGTGGTTTTGTGTTATTAAATAGTCTCTACACTCATCTGACAATGCCTTTACAAGTCATGTGGTCCCAAACAGACAAATCTGTTTTAAAAGGAATAATATCTATAGAAAACCAGGAAATTTAGTTAGTAGAGAATATTTAATAAGTACATTTGATTTTTTTCTCTCACCATTCCTCAGAAAGCCTGCAAGTCCTAAATCAGATGACTCTTTAACCCTGAGTCTCACCCATGATACCCATTATAGCGACCACACAGGTAGTCTCTTTATATATATATATATGTTTTTTTTTATCCACAGTCATCATCCACTCCATTCATTCTTTCACTCTAGTTCACCAGTCCATGTTGTGGTCATTTATATTACCTGTTCAGACCCAAACTCTTGCAAGACTGACCAACCCTGACTATGTATTTATATATATGTATAGAACTATTTCATATTGAGTCCTTGTATGATCAGACACCTGCATGAGTTTCTGAAAACTGTCGGTCATATGGATGGAAGTTCTTTCTGTAGTTTTGGGACATGCCAAACACTGCACTGTACCCCAAAGTGTGTTTGTCATATCTACCCAATAAACCAATTCTAATTAGGATGAGGGAGCTCATCTTAAGTCTATGGTGGAGCAACTTGCTACTGTGTGGAACAGATTAAGATGACTTCATGTTGAAGTGTCCACATACTTACAAAGTGTCCCCTCACATTCGCTGTTTTGCCAAACACACGCACACACATCCTGTTCATGAGTCAAGATGACAGACCAGGAGTATTCAGACTTTGCCATCTATGTTTACATCACTTAATCTATGATCATGATATCTAGTCACCAGTTGCAACTAAATGTTACTGTACCAAGACGCTGTGTGACACTGGCAAATTCACTGTCTAATTCCAGGCGCAGAGCTACACTTTGATGCCTTGACGGGGAAGGTGACCTATGGGACATGAGATCACCACAATTAATGGGAACAACTAAAGAATCCTGTGAACAGTGTAGTGAAGGGTCCAAAATTTTCAGGGAGTTATGAAAACCATAAGACAAAGCAATTTGTAAGATTATGAAACTGGAGGCAAAATTTATTAAGGCTTTTTAGGACCACCTCAGATCTTTTTAGTTTTTCAGATCATACTTTTTTTTTTAAAACAAGGAATAGGGGAATTCAACTGTGGATTGGTAACATGATTGGGTTTTTGGTTTAGATGCAATGTGTAAATGTAAAATTTGTCTGTTTTTGATGCTGGCAAATCAACTGCCCCATCTTCTCTTTAGAACAGCAGAAAAATATTAAACTCACCCATATCACAGCAGTTTGGCTCAGGATTCATCTTAACAGCATCTGAATCATCTGTTCACCATATGCTTTTTCTCTGATTTCACTGCTTTGCTTGCATACAGTATGTGTTTTTGCTTCATCATCATTTGTTTGTTTATTAATTGATGTTGTTTGTTTCATTTCACTCTAAAAGCATCTGTGTTAATGCTTTATTTACTGTTAAATATTCTATAAAAATATGTGTATGTATTTGGTACATGAAACAAGATTTGGTAGGCACTTAAAATCTAATAAAATGCTTTATTTGGAATTACCTAATTTGGAATTTATTCCCTAACATATTAAGATTATCGAAATCTCTTTCAACATTCTGTCTCTTTTAACATATTTGAATGAACTAGGTGTCATATAAACCAGGTATCGTTTATTTATTTCTGACTTTTAACCTTCGTTAAAATTTTGGTATTAAGATTAACCTCTTTTGGTTTAAATATTTTGAAAAATTTGAAGCAGCAATGTTGACTTTGCATATATATTTATTTTATTTTTGCTTTTGTATTTGTCTAGTAGTACAGTGTCACCAGAGTCCAGACCAAACAGTTTACTTCAGATGCAATGTCTCTAAAAGCAGGTCACAGGTTCAGGAGATACAGTGATTGTAGCTAAATTGGAAAAAAGGCTTATATACATAAGCTGTTCCGCTTAGTTTAGGGAATTGACTGATTAATCACTGATTATTGATTAATCCTAACACATTCAACATGCTGAAATTTGAATTTATAGATTTGGTATATATATATAAAAGTATCTCACAGAAGTGAGTACACCCCTCACATTTTTGTAAATATTTTATCTTTTCATGTGACAACACTGAAGAAATTACACTTTACTACAATGTAAAGTAGTGCGTGTACAGCTTGTATAACAGTGTAAATTTGCTGTCCCCTCAAAATAACTCAACACACAGCCATTAATGTCTAAACCGCTGGCCACAAAAGTGAGTACACCCCTAAGTGAAAATGTCCAAATTGGGCCCAATTAGCCATTTTCTCTCCCCGATGTCATGTGACTCGTTATTGTTACAAGGTCTCGGGTGTGAATGGGGAGCAGCTGTGTTAAATTTGGTGTTATCGCTCTCACTCTCTCATACTGGTCACTGGAAGTTCAACATGGCACCTCATGGCAAAGAACTCTCTGAGGATCTGAAAAAAAGAATTGTTGCTCTACATAAAGATGGCGTTAGGCTATAAGAAGATTGCCAAGACCCTGAAACTGAGCTGCAGCACGGTGGCCAAGACCATACAGCGGTTTAACAGGACAGGTTCCACTCAGAACAGGCCTCGCCATGATCGACCAAAGAAGTTGAGTGCACGTGCTCAGCATCATATCCAGAGGTTGTGTTTGGGAAATAGACGTATGAGTGAAATACCCCCTCCCTTCGGATACTGGGCCGCAGGGCAGTATTCCAACATGATAACGACCACTGCCTTGCTAAAGAAGCTTAGGGTAAAGGTGATGGACTGGCCAAGCATGTCTCCAGACCTAAACCCTATTGAGCATCTGTGGGGCATCCTCAAACGGAAGGTGGAGGAGCGCAAGGTCTCTAACATCCACCAGCTCCGTGATGTCATCATGGAGGAGTGGAAGAGGACCCCAGTGGCAACCTGTGAAGCTCTGGTGAACTCCATGCCCAAGAGGGTTAAGGCAGTGCTGGAAAATAATGGTGGCCACACAAAATATTGACACTTTGGGCCCAATTTGGACATTTTCACTTAGGGGTTTACTCACTTTTGTGGCCAGCGGTTAAGACATTAATGGCTGTGTGTTGAGTTATTTTGAGGGGACAGCAAATTTACACTGTTATACAAGCTGTACACTCACTACTTTACATTGTAGCAAAGTGTCATTTCTTCAGTGTTGTCACATGAAAAGATATAATAAAATATTTACAAAAATGTGAGGGGTGTACTCACTTCTGTGAGATACTGTATATACAGCGGTTAAAATAAGTATTGAGCACGTCACTATTATTCCCAGTAAATATATTCCTAAAGGTGCTGTTGACATGAAATTTTCAGCAGATGTCAGTAACAACCCAAGTAATCCATACATACAAAGAAAACAAAACACATAAGTTCAGAAATTAAGTTATGTGTAATAAAATGGAATGACACGGTGAGAAAGTATTGAACTACTGAAATTTATTTAATACTTTGTACAAAAGACTTTGTTGGTAATGACAGCTTCAAGACTCCTCCTGTATGGAGAAACTAGTCACATGCATTACTCAGGTGTGATTTTGGCCCATTCTTCCACAGAGTCTTCAAATCTTGAAGGTTTGAAGACTGTGTTTGGGATCATTGTCTTGCTGAAATGTCCACCCTTGTTTCATCTTCATCATCCTGGTACTGTAGGTGTTGGGACTGAACCAACTAATACTAATTTCCACTGGTGTCTTGGCTTTCCATGCCTTTTTGCACCTGCCTTTCTTCATGTGTTCAATACTTTTTCCCTGTGTAATTCCATTTTATTACACATAACTTAATTTCTGTACGTATTTGTTTTGTTTTCTTTGTATGTATGGATTACTTGGGTTGTTACCGACATCTGGTGAAAATTTCAAGTCACCTTTAGAAATATATTTACTGAGAAAAATGGTGACTTGTTATATATATATATATATATATGTATGTGTTAAAGTGTCGTGGGTGGGCATGTGTGTGTGTGGGTGGGTGTTTTTAAAACCGAGGAGAACTCAATCTAATTTTCTACAAAATACTCTGGTAAAGTTAGGAATGTACTTCAGCTAATTTTATTTCACTTGAGATCAGTGGCATGTAAATGACCATGGCTGATGCACTATTTTTGCTGTGCGTTTCAGTGGTGGTGAATAACAAAGAGAGTGTTTGGAGTGAAAGACCTCCAGGTAAGTCACCACTTAGTAATCATACTGATTTCCGTGCATGCCCCAAGCTACTAGTATTTACCTACCTGAAATTATTCTAACCTACTTCATTTTGTATCTTTGTATTGATGTTTGTGTTTTTCACCAGATGCTGCTGACCAGGACAGCCTAGGGTCCACAAATGAAGGTGACGTAGAGTACACAGAGGTGGTTCATCCTCAACCTGTAGATCCTATACGAAGTAAGTTCAACGTTTTAAAACTATCTGTTTCTCCTCTTTCTCCTCTCTCTCCTCTTGCCTTTTGAATAGGAACATTTTGATTCCCTGGCATGCATGAGCTGATTAGAGAAAAACCGCTTCCTGGGTGGGGTCTAACCATCCAAATTATCAAGAGCCCTGGATTTTAATTACAGTGGTTACTTTCTAGAGACATCTTATAAACAGGAAAGGCCAGACTAATTAGGTTCCTGCTAACTCCAATAGCTTCTTACTTACATTATCCAGAATTACAGTGTGCATTTCAAAACAATTATTATTTCTACTTATTTCTTCTTGCCTTTAAGACATACCCTAAACATATTTTTTTTCTTTTGTTCTATAGTTCCTCTGAAAAAAGGCACAGATACTGTGTACAGTGAGCTTCAGACCACTCAAGGTACAAACAACATTGCAAAAAGGAACAAATACATTTACACATTTACGCACAAAAGGTTCCTATGACATTATGTAATGCAAACACACAGAGCAGTGGGTTGTGTTGTAATTGATGTTTTTTTCTAATTCATACTGTTTGTACAGGGGCTATTGAACATGTAAACCATGTAAGTTACCTTAATTCTCTCACTTCTTATGACCTTATAAGCATTCTTTCCATCCTGTTGCCTGACCTTTGAAATAATCAAGAGATCGCCTGTGTCTGTGTGTTTCAAAAGTTAAGAAGGTATAATGTTAAGTTATGTTTTTAATGCTTGACTTGGCTTATACATTAAAAATACTTAAATACTCCAGGTCCAGCATAATTTGTTTTTATATAACTTGGTTTGTTTTATTATCTACTGCAGTGAAATTCACACATTTTAATCATTGCAAGTTTAAAGAGTAATTTGGTCCAAAAATTGTGACAAACAAATTATTCCTTTCTGAGAATTTTTTTTCATTACCTTATTTTTTTTTAAAATACAAATATCTGAATAGTGAAGACATGCTACTCATCAGCTTTTATTTACTTTTTTATTTAAGCAAATTAAGTTAATTTCATTAGTAATATTTTACGTGTATGACGTAGCACATCACTGCACCTGACCAGAGAACTCTAAAGTGATCTTAGTTTTCTTCAGTATCCCTATGCCATGTGGGAGGATGTAACATAGTTGCATGGAGGACTGAATGTGTGTGTTTTTTAAACTTAACTCTGTCTACAGTAAGTGAAGCGGGAAGCACCAGTCACACTTTCCAAATGGGAACAAATAGCAGGGCTGTGGTTTCCTCTTGAACAGAGGGCCAGAATTTACAGAGAGCAGTCATGCACACAGTGACTTCATAAATTCTGTGAAAGACCAGAGGAAAGGAAGACAGAAGTACAACAAAATTATGAGACAGAATGACTCAGTGTAAAACATTGAAACTGACATCAACCCAATTTTCCCTTTTGGGTTTATTGTTAAACTTTTTCACCTCCTTTTCCTCATTATGTGTACATCTCTGATAGCTTATGTGGATTTCCAACAGAGTTTATCATGTTAAGAATGACAAGAGAGAAATGTGTCCTTTGAGAGAAATGTTTCCCTTTCCTCTGGGGCAGTCATGGCCTAATGGTTAGAGAGTCAGACTTGCAACCCAAAGGTCGTGGGTTTGAGTTCCGGTACTAGCGGGGGGGTGGAGTGAATGGTCAGCGCTCTCTTCCACCTTCAATACCACGACTGAGGTGAGACCCTTGAGCAAGGCACCAAACCCCCAACTGCTCCCTGGGTGCCGCAGCAAGAATGGCTGTCCACTGCTCCGGGTGTGTGCTCGCCGTGTGTGTGTTTGTTCACTATTCACTGCTGTGTGTGCACTTGGATGGGTGAAATGCGGAGCACAAATTCTGAGTATGGGACACCTTTGCTTTCCTTTTTGAGGATGTTACTAACATAAACAGATTTTCATTTAATATGATTTCTGAAAATAAGGACATCCATCTCATCAATTAATTTTGTGCTTGTATTTTTGTAGCAAGGTCTGTTATATGCTGAACTCAACCATGATCTTCCTGAACCAGTGGACTGATAGAAGTCAATCAACATCCCTCACCTCCCTCTGGACTACTGTGGCCTATGTGCCATCAATCTTCTGTGTCCTTCACCAACATTCTCCTAAAAAAAAAAAAACACTGATTTAATCATTTATTTCCCTTTCCTCATATGTGACTGATTGTTTGATCGTATTTGTCACAGTGCTATACTATTGTGTGTGTAGTCGGTACTAAAAAACCACATGCTTTTCACAAGGTTGCATTTTGAATAAAGTGAATTGACTTATTTGACTTTCTCTCTGTTAAATATATTGTAACTTTAAAACCTCAATAACGTTTCTATGAAGTTGAAATTAACGATCAGTTGTTTTTTTGTACCCTGTGTACAGCTGCATTGAATGATGTGATGTAAACTGCTACAGCAGTTAGTTGGATATCTACTCACATAAGAGATAAAGTCATGTGTTTATCTTTGGCCAAAATGCTTTCATCTACTGACAAAAATAATGTAAGTTTTAGCATTAGCTAAAGGAAACCAAAACAAAGAATTTCCCTTTGGGTTCCACAGGGAGAAGATGATAATGGCTAGTGAATACCAGTCACACCCACATCACTTAGCTCATCCAGCCTGACATCACTAAGTGTACATACACTAAGGTCACAAATATTGGCACCCTTGGTTTAATAGGAGAAACATGGAAATATGTATTTGGTGTTTATCTGCTTCGTCATTCATTCATATTCACAAAATGTAATCTTTAATTAGTAATTAAAGTAAATTAAATTGTATTAAAGTTAAAGAATTCAGTAAAAATATTTATTTGCCAAGATTTCTTCTATAATGTGTAATAAGATGGATGAACTGTCAAGAAATATGAGACATTCCTCCATACAGAAATCTCTCCAGATCCTCCAGTTTCAGAGGTCCTTGTGGACTTTCTTCAACACCTTATCACACAGGTTTTCTTTGAAGCTTGGGTCAAGGGACTGCCAAGTACTATGGGCAGTGAATCATTTTTGTGTTGATACTGAGATGTACTTTGGATCATTGTCCTATTGAAGGAGCCAACCAGAGGGCAGTTAATGCTTGCTGTGTCACTAAGGTGTTGATTTAAAATCTGCTGGTACTTGATGGAGGTTATGATAACATGTATCCTAATAAGTTGTAAAGGGCCTTTGGAAAACAATTAGCCTCACAGCATTAAAGATCTAAAATCATACTCCATAGTGGGGTTGAGGAACTTTTCTACATTGGCTGTCTTTCTGTCTGCACCAAAAAAGTACCATTTTGGTCTCATCTGTCAGCATTTGCTTTCCTTAGCTGACGATTCTTTGTTAATCAAACAGAGCTAGTGTTAGTTCCTGTTACTAATACTTCTCAACCAACAAGATCTCCCCATACAGTTTACTGATATTCGCTCTGTAAATCTGTGAATGTTTCTCTAGAGGAGAAACCCTTTTGAAAAACAGTCAGCTTTCATGCATAGTATATTGTGTTATTGTCATTGTAGTAAAGTTAGCTATATATCAAAGTGGGGTCATAGCAATTCTTGGTAATAACAACAGAAAAAAAAAAATCTGGTCCTGGACTATCATCATCTTTCATTTCAGGGAAACCAGTTTTGAGGAAACTGAACTGTTTTCTGTTTGTGGTTTTAAAATACGTTTGCAAATTATGATTTTTTTTTGTTGTGAAAACCTTCCCATACAAATTAGTGCAAATGAGTATTTCGACCATCAAAAATTATCTTATTGCCGTCTCCATTAAATCTTATTGATTTGTGAGCTGAAAAATATTTTTTCACAAATCGTTGTTTTTTTCAGGTCTTTCCCATATTGAGGAAAAACTATAGAAATTAGCCTGTGTGTCACCTCATATTTATAGCCCAGTGAAACAGGAAGTCAAGGCTAATCAACAACTTTTCTGAGGCTCTTTTTTTCCAGCCCTATCATTTGAAGGGGAAAAAATCAGTTATCTTGGCAGTATAATCTCAAATTGTGCAACTGTATTACAAATAACTGCATTCTAAAGACAGCAGAGACACCAATATACCACTAATATATAGCATGCGTCATCCTGGACAGATTTGTTCTGGGCCTTGTGAATTTTATTGATGGCCCTGTAAGCATTATTAAATTGTTGTTGTTGCTCTGTATTCATATTTGTATTTGAAACAGTAATTGTTCATATTTTCCAAAAGTTCAACTTACTTGATGTAACACAGTTGACCCCTATATGTAATGTAGGGCAAACTGTGTGAAAGGCTATATTAGCTACTACTAGGCTATATATTACATTTATACAGTAGGCCTATGTAGCATTAAATAACTGATAATTAAATTGTGTTTAGGTTGATTCTAATGTCACTCACATAGCCTAGGCTAATTCAAACCCTTCTTACAGCAGTTTGACACAGGCAATATGTGAAAACAATACTAAACCATGTTTCGTAAATAAGGCACAAAAGAAATCAGGAACGAATACTTTGATAATATCACTTACGTACGTTACGTATTGAAATTACGTTTTAATCCTAGCATTGACACTGCGTTCTCGTCATTGTCCAGTAGAGGGATCATTTGTGCTGTTTATGTGTGGCATCTGCACTAGTTCAGTTGTGCCATCTATCGAAGAAAAGCTATTATTCACACAATTGGCTGGTTATTGTCCTACAAATTGATTTTTGTTCAGTATAAAGTGTAGTGTAAAATTACAGTAAATTATTTTAATTCAGTTTTTGCCTTTATAGCCTACATGTTTTGATTATATTTGAGTGGAAAGCCATATACACACCCTATCCATAAACATAATATATCTGTTTGTTTCTTCTTAAAAAGGTCATGCCCTTGGTTTTCCGCATTAGACCATTGTTAATATAGTTATTAAGGTCATGCATGTGCTGTAATGCGTCACTATCTTTTCAGATCAATGCTATTTTAATGTGATATGTCCATTCTTTAAATGTTCCTAAATAATAAATTAGATTTCTGTCAACATTATGAAACACTTTTCATTAACTGACAAGAGTATATACTTTGATAGTGTTATCACTTATAAATGTACTTGCCAAGGCCTACTTTAAATCCTTACACCTCAGTGGTAATGTTAGATATGAATCTATATGCAGAATCTCTACTATGTCCTCAAGGTGAGCGCGAAAATTGAGTTGACATGGCAACAACTATATTTTTATCCTTGATAAAAAGAAAAATAATTTGCCATCTCCCAGTACTCATATGTGCCACCATTGAGCTGATTAGAGAACAATTACAGCTTAACAGTATTTCTATGCCTCCACTATGACTGTTTATATTTAGCAAGCGAGAATGTAGTGAGAGATGATCAGGTCCTTCGTCTCTACATTAAGTTTCATCTGACTTGTCCATTTGCTGATTTTGATGCTTTTATTATGATTACATGCTAACTGAATCAGGAACTGAAATGTTAATGGAAGCAATTTTAATTGAACGTTTTTTTTGGCCTCTTAATTTTACAGAACACTACATCTGTCACAAGTTTACAACAGGGGCGGAGCCAGACATTATAAACATTCGGGGCTTAGCCCAAATGTTGTTGCCCCCCCCCCCAAATTCTTCAAAATATATTATTTTTAGTTCAGTAGAAGAACAACATGAGTAATAATGACAATTTTAATTGTGGGTAAACTACCCCTTTTAGCTGATAAATGTGTTTAAGTAGAAACATGCAGTAATGGGGTGGTCTAACTGCAAGTCAAGGATGTCCAACAATACCATTTAAATATGGGCTTCAGTTTTCTTAAGTGAATACATGAGGCCAACAGAAGAATATTTACTGTATTTCTTAAGGGAGTAGCATAAAAAGATAAACACTGGCATACAGGGTGGTACGCAGGTTTTTATAAATAGAGGTCCAAAAATGTAGATTGGTAGGGGGGTTCGGGGTCATGCTCCCCCGAGAAAATTTATATTTTCCTGACTTAAATGTGTGCATTTTAAGATGTTTTAAGGCTCATAAATTGGATAATAATATAGGTTTAAAACCAAGTCAGTGGGCAGTAGAAGCATACATTATTTTTCAAGATAACAGATTCTTAAACATGAGAATCAGATTAAATGTTGCAATACAGAATGATCCACACTACAAACTGTAAATAGAGCTGTAATATATAGTTTGTTTATGTTTATGAATTACAATAATAAAATCAAGTTATAATTATCAAGAGCAGTGGTAATTCGCCTTCTTTCGTTGTTTGAGTAAAATCAAATCACGTGTCTAATCTAATGATTAAACATGAATGCAGATTTTTTCATGTTTACATGTTTAATTCACACTAACAGAAATTCATCTTTTCCAATAAGTTTAAACTGATTCTTACATTTTATGGGCATTTTTACCTTTATAAAGCCTTTTTTTTTTTTATAAAAGTGTCCATTATCTTTTGAGTCAAATTCTTACAGCACTTTAATCAGTGAATTAGAATAATAAGACATTTGGGCTGTTACCAAACAAAAAATCAAATATTTTCCGGCAACACCGGGGCCCCCCCTCAGTCCGTGGCCCTGGGCTTAAGCTGGTCTGAAGCCCGTGGCATTTAGATGCGGCCCTGTTTAATGTAGGGCAAGACATGTGTGAATGCATTTAGCTACTACTAGCAATTACATTTAACAGTGCATAAATAATGTTTTATGTATTATAATACTATAACATTAAATTGTGTTTAGGTTGATTCTATTATCACATAGCTGGCTAATTCAAACCCTTCTTACAGAGTTTGAAACAGGCAATGAAAAAATCTAAACCATGTGAAATTAATAGGTGGCAGCAAAAGAAATCAGGAACGAATGTTAATAAGTGAGTCACTTACGATTGATTGACCGAATCATTTAAACCTAGATTGACACTGCGTCTCGTCATTGTCAGTAGAACGAAGTACCATTTGTCTGTTTATGTGTGGCTCTGCACTAGTTCAGTTGTGCCACACAAAAAAGCAGTGCTGTGGCTGTGTTTGTCCTAAATGATTTTTTGCAGTATAAAGGTGTGTAAATAGAAATTATTTTAATTCAGTTTTTGCAAGCCTAATGTTTTGATTATATTTGAGTGGAAAGCATACACACCATCCATATAATATATCTGTTTGTGTCTTCTTAAAAAGGTCATGCCCTTGGTTTTCCGCAAGACCGTTGTTATATTATTAAGGTCATGCATGTGCTGTAATGCACTCTCTTTTCATGATCATATTTTAATGTGATATGTCAATATGAAATATGAATATATACATTCTTTATTTGAATTATGTGATCCTTAATGCATAAATTAATCAACAGTGAAGAACACTCTAGCATTAAACGCACGAAGTGTATAGCTTTTGATAGTGTTATCACTTATAAATGTACTGCCAAGGCCTACTTTAAATCCTACTAGATTCTTTGTTAACCAAACAGAGCTAGTGTTAGTTCCTGTTACTAACACTTCTCAGCAATCAAGATCTCCCCATACAGTTCACTCTGTAAATTTGTGAATGTTAACCAAACAGAGCTAGTGTTAGTTCTCTAACACTTCTCAGAGATCTCCCCATACAGAGAAAACCTAGAGGAGAAAACCTTTTGAAAAACAGTCAGCTTTCATGCATAATATTGTGTTATTGTCATTGTAGTAAAGTTAGCTATATATTAAAGTGGGGTCATAGCAATTCTTGATAATAACAGATTATTATTATTTTTTTTTTAAGTTAAAAAAGTTTAAAAATACTTTTGAAAATTATGCTTATTTTTTTCAAGACATGATAATACGTACATATGGAGGTTAATGCATTTGTACTTTTATTACAAAACAACTTCTCCAAACTATTTCAAACTTCTAATTTTATATTATTTCTAGTGCATAACCACAGAAAGTCTGTGGTGAAAGTGATAGTGGGCCATTTCCTGTATTGGTTCATTCTTTTATCTACTTGTTTGGTACAATCAGCAGCATACAAATCTTTAGACTATACATGTTGGCAGTATTGACTGTATTTATCTTCTTATCTCACCTTTCACATAATGGCAAATCTCTAAAGGGGGATTTTGCTTAATTAGGTGCATAGACTATTTCAATCGTAGGTGTTGTGTTCTACAATATGCCCATGCATCTTAATTCTTGGATTACAATTTGAAAAGGCTCTAGTGAAATGACCACGGTTAGTATTTTGAGTTAGGATGTTTAATACAGACTCAAACATACAAAGAAACTCTTAGAAATTACGAATCCTACTATTGTTCAGGAATTGGCTCATGAATATTAAATAGATTATGTTCGCGTTCTTTCCTGAGTGTTCAGTCACGCAGTTGAATTAATATTAATGAGCCCAGTTAATACGCCAGTTGACAGGCTATCGCCTAGCGACGTCTGCCTTTCGCCAAATCACTCAGGGCTAGTGGCAGAACGTCACGTTGCGTAAATAATATTCATTAGCCAAGCATTCGCCGTAGTAGGAATTGTGAATTCGTATTCAAGACTGGCAGATTCACTTCCAGGTGCTAGGAGACACGCGGTCCACTCACAATTCAACACGAACTGCGTTCGGCCTGATAAATGCGCATGCGCAGCAGTGCTGTCCTCTCTGTTTCCTGCGCACATTGCCACGTTATTAGCGGCAGACACAAAATTCAAGCGACACTTCAGACAGTTGAAGGTGAAAGAAGACCCGCCGGGCTAACAAATTCTCCTGTTTCCATCACGGTATTATTAATAGTTGGCACGTTTGGAGGTGATCCGAGATGCTGAAGTTGTTGATTGTGTGCGCACTAGCCGCTATGAGCGCGGCTGATATCGCCGAGGAGGAGGACGTGCTCGTACTGAAGAAAAGTAACTTCGAGGAGGCGCTCAAAACTTACCCAAATATCCTTGTTGAGTTTTGTAAGTAGTCGCCAACTTTGTTTGAATTGTCGTTGCTGTGTTCATGTCGATAGCTTGTGCATGAGGAAAATGCAAAACGAAACCAACGCTCAACGCTGGAGTTGTTTTTTATTCTTAGTCTTGATTTGCTGCAGCAGTACGTTACTTAATCTCTTGCAATCATACCTCAAGTAACAGACGTGTGCTAAACAAATCTTAATGATAATATAAAACCGTGAAGTAAGAACGCAATTTTGAAGGCGTTCAGAGAAGTGATTCCAATGTAACGTTAACGTTAATCATTTGAAGACGTCTTTGCAACTCGCCCCAAAACTCTCTATTTTGACAAAGCAAAAGTACATTGAATCCCTTTACGAATAATGCATTCGATTCAAGTTGGTAGATATTTAATGAAGTATTCAGGGCGATAACAGCCTTGGAACAGTAGCTCTGAGTTCCTTTCGTGTTGAAAATAATAAATGCATTGATTTGCACTTTCACTTGTTTTTTCGAGTTTCTATTTCCTACTGCTTTGTTTTTCGGTTTCGCCACTTCATGTAAATGAGATGCAGTATGTTATGGGCAAGCATGAATGAATTTCAACCTGAAAACACTTCTCAAACTTGTGTGTAACCGGGCTCCTAGGTTAGTTTATCTGCGCTTTACCGGACTAAATTCATTGGGTACTCTCAAAGTATATCCTGATACAGGGACGTGATAGACTCTCGAGTTGCCCAATCACTAGCCTCCACGAGTGTTTCGTCATAATGAGAGGCGTGTCGGCGAGGAATATGGGCTGGACTTTCCAGCGGCCCTGCGCTAGGTTGACGTGTACATCAGAAAAATAACTTTTGTTCCACATTGAATTTGTGGTATTTAAAAACACTTTTCATGGGAACAATGTAATGAAAGCGTAAATTGTACAGCATTTCATCAGTGTTTTATTTGATAAAAGAGTGAAGGGGTATTTGATGCATGTTTTTTTAAATTTTTTTATAACCACTGAACTTTGGTCTTGACTTTAACATGCCATGTTGTGAGATGACGTGTTGAGGAAGATTAGAGTAATAAGTTTGGCCTACTTATTTAGTTTATCCAGTTTTACTGGGTTTGAACACTAGAATAAACCTACATTCTTTTTATTCATGTATACCACGAACACATTCGTTCAGACAAATTACTGCTAATGTGGTTTGTGAGTAATGAATGTAAAATCACTAACATGCAGTGACAGTAAATGTCAGTATTATTGAATTTAACCATTTTTTGCTATTTGCAGATGCACCATGGTGTGGGCACTGCAAGGCCCTGGTCCCCGAATATGCCAAAGCAGCTGGTATGCTGAAAGCTGAAGGCTCAGACATCAGACTAGCTAAGGTGGATGCAACAGAGGAATCTGAGCTCGCTCAGGAGTTTGGTGTTCGTGGATATCCCACCATCAAGTTCTTCAAGGGAGGAGAGAAGGAGAACCCCAAGGAGTATTCTGGTGAGAGATATCAGCCACAGTTTTCCTACGTAATATCCATGGTCCGTCTTTGTGTATGGACTACTAGACTGGCTTCAGCTTTTGACTTCTACTTTTGTGTTAAAAAAAGATTTCAAATGATTTCAAAATCATTAACAAGATTTGTTCAAAACGAGATAGAAGGAAATCAGTAAGTGTACAAACAGTTCTAACAGGTTTGTTTTGGTTAGAATCGCTAAAGTGTAACTGAGCTGTATTGATGCCATCTTATACCGTAAACCATAATTCAGTTGAGACAGGTCAGTGGTCTGCATACCATGAACGTGAGTGCTAACTGCTGAAGACATGCATGTCATTCTGTACGTGGAAGCCGTGAGTTCCAGCCTGTTTGTAGAAGGCCCTTCCCCCTTTCCTTCAACGTGCAGTTCCTCACGTTGCCTGTGGTCTGGTTGCTGTAGGCTGCTCTCCATGGCGGTGTTTATTACTGTCTTACTCCTGCAGACCAGACCTGCCTCAGCAAATGCAAGTTCCATGACTTTCAGATGTCTCGAGGTCTAAAAAAAAAAGTAACACCCACTTTTCAGATTCCTTGTGGGATTACAGAAAACAAAATTCCAGAATGTTTAATCTTTGTCTTATCTGGAGTCCTCGATGGAAGGACTCTATCAGGGCGTCTGTATCAGGTGATGTCATAAGAACTCAGACTTGAACAAAAGCTGAACCACAGTGTAATTGTTGACGTGTCACATCAGTAGTTCCTGCTGTAAGCTGTGGTGCTCGTTTCTCAATCATTTAAAAACAGCATAATTAAGACTACCCTTGAAACTGTGACATGCCATTCACATTGACAACGTCGGTCCTGCCCGGTGGTCATAAATGGGTGAGGATACATGAAAGGAGCACTTTAGTTACTCTGTATTTGATAGCTTTATATAATTTTTTTTTTTGTTTGTTTAATTATCAGCGCATTATTTCTGTAGCTCAAAAAGTAGAACTGGGGATTAGCACACCAAGGTCACGTGTTCATTTCCAAATGAATGCATGAACTGATGAAATGTATGCCTGAAATGTAGTGCAAGGTGCTTTGAAAAAATAATAATAATGTGCCAAATGTAGCACATCTCCTATAGTTGCTATGGCACTTCTTTCTGTAGTCCGGTTAAGTCACTATTATTTGTATAGCGCTTTTAACAATGCAAATTGTCAAAGCAGCTTTACATCAGCTTGATATAAAGCTGGGTGGTTTTACATCAGCTTTACAGTATTTAGACGGGGAAATAGTGTCGAAATGGTGTCATTCTCCTCTGGCCAGACAAAATCAGCAGTTTAAATCTAGTCTGCAGCAGAGTCAGATTGTGCAAAGGACTCATCTGGTTCCTGTGGTCTTGTCCCGATGGCCGTCTAGGAGACAGGGTCTTCACTGGGGATCATTCTCTGGGGCTCATCTAGTTGTCCTGGTCTCCGCTGACATTCAGGGCTGTAGAGGTCATCTCTAGGTGCTGATCCATCATCTGATCTGGATACGGACTGGATCCGGGTGGCTGCAGTGACCATCTGATCTGGATACAGTCTGGATCTCGGTGGCTACGGTGACCTCGGAATAAGAAAGAAACAGACTAATATTAGCGTAGATGCCATTCTTCTAACGATGTAACCAGTACATCGGGTGTTTTGGGAAGTGTTCCCGGTTCCGGTTGACCTAATTAATGCAGCCTAACAATCCTTTAACGGATTTGAATTATAGAAATGCGATAGTGTATTATGTGTAAGCCAGGTTAAAACAGGTCTGTACGTGTACAAGAGTTTGCTTGATACCACCAGGTTCCTTTGTCTCACTATGACATGCTCATGCTCTGTCTACAGCTGGCCGACAGGCTGATGACATCGTCAACTGGCTGAAAAAGCGAACTGGCCCTGCAGCTACTACTTTAACTGATGTGACACAGGCAGAGTCTCTTATTGCTGATAATGAGGTTGCAGTCATTGGGTTCTTTAAGGTAAATCATTCTTTTCTTCAGCTAGTTTAGTTTTGGGTGTTTTTTTATTATTATTATTAGTTATTATTTTTATTTATTTTATTTTTTTCGGTCTCTCTGCAGGATGTTGAATCAGAAGATGCCAAAGCCTTCATTAAAACCGCAGAGGCTGTGGATGACATCCCCTTTGGCATCACCTCAGATGATGCAGCCTTTTCAAAGTTTGAAGTGGCCAAGGATGGTATTGTTCTTTTTAAGAAGGTACACATTCTCTACTTTGTAACTCTGCTGACTAAATTTCAGAGAACTTATTAATATTAGTTTATAACTTTATATTAATGGATAGTAGCTAGGGGTGTGACGAGATCTTATGTATGCCGGAAAGTAGCGATCGACAATAAAGCGCGACAATAAGCACAACTCTGCCTCTTTTTGTTAAATGTCAGTTTTAATGAACAATAATAGCCATTATAAAAGTATAAGTACAAAGTATAAGAGGCTTATATAAGAGGTAATAAAGACAAAAGCAAACAATTCAGTCAAACGTATGCTACAAAGTCAGCGCTGTACTACGGTAAAGCTCAAAACAAATATAGCCTATAAAGTTAAACATAACTTTGTGCTCAGCCAAAACAATATGACCAGGAACTAGGGATGTTCATTTCGGTTATTTTTCCTAACCGACAACCGACACTCGTTAACCGATTATTAACCGTTAACCGACAAGATTATTTTAAATTAGAACAGAATTAAACTAGAAAGAATAAGTGTCTGTGACCCGTTAAAAATACTAACATTTGTTTTCCGGGGATTCATTTTACATGCGCAAAAAGCAGCAAACAACTGAACATGAGGATTCACATGATCATATCATATCACATCACGCACCTGTAGCGCTTCTGCAAGCGGAGAAAAACATAATAAAGCTTGGCTCTAATGTGTGTGTGTATGTGTAATAAAAATATATATATATATATATATATATATGTATACATATATACATACACACACACACACACGGCTCTAGACTGCGAGCATTTTTTGTAATTAATCGAAGGTGCGCGCAGCGGAGGATTTGGTTTTCAAACTAAAGTAAAAGACCGCTTCTTAAACCAGAGAAGGTGAACATGTTGGTATTCTTGTAGAGAAAACATGCAAGTCCTGTCAGCGACAGCCAGTTTAGTTTTACTTTGAAAAGCTTGTTATCTTTGCTGTTTACTTCACGTTACACTGGAAGCTTTCCTTATTTTTTTAATATTATTATTATTATTTGATTCCTCAGTGTTTGCTAAACATTCTGTTATGTATTAGTCGGTATAATACAGCATGTGATGTGTCCTATGCCTCGTCTTATTCCTTTTTGTTAATAAATGTTATGTAAGCTAGTTTGTCATTGTAAAGTACTGTTTTATTGTTGTTGTGCTTTTTAATTAAGAATAACAATGAATCCATCTTTTGTTTTAGTCTTAAAAAGTGAAAGGTGTATAGATATAAGCAAAACAGACAATTATCATTTCTTGTAAAGCGTGACACCAAGATCCTGAAAGTGAAAGCAAACAGAGGAATTCCTGTCACAAAATTTAAATCACAAATAATACTGATGAAAAAGAACGGGTTGAATGTTGAACACTTTCGTTACCATATAACTATAAACTATCATAAATGTTCATCAGCATGCATGGATTAATCAAATGTTGTATATAAAAAAAAAAAAAAAAAATTGCGACCAAATGATGTGCTCGTGCGACCAACTGAGAAAGATAGGCACAAGTGCAACCAGTGGGAAGAATGAGTCTAGAGCCCTATATATATATATATATATATTAGGGCTGCCACTAACGACTATTTTTATTTCGATTAATTTATCGATTAATCTAAACGATTAATTTCCCACAAAAAAACCCAACAATTTTACTTAATATTTTATTAAACCAAATTAAATCCAAATTTCTATGAAATCCTTTTTTAAAGTAAAGTGCAACATAGAGTGCAAGAAGCAAGAGTCCATCTCATCTCAGTCCAGATCACTGAAATCAGTTCAGTATTATAGTGTAAGAATGACAACATATCCACGTGTTCTAGTCTAATAATAACATTATAATCAGTATTTTAAATAAAGGAGTATTTACCAGAAATATTATTTACCAGAATTTATTTAGGAGAAAATGTAAATGTGCAGTATTTCTGAAAAAAAAAAAAAAAAAGAAAAATTAATGGAACCATTAAAATGGAATCCAGAAAATAAGAATTTGGTACAGATAAAACTGTAAAACTCAATTAATTAGACAGGCTTTTTGATTAATAAAATTTAATTTAACCATTAAAACGGAGTATAAAAAAATGAAAATGGAAAAAACTGAATTTGGAAATAAAACGGATTTCATAGGGCCCTATAATTATAATAATGTTTTTGTGGTAATAAAAATAGATGTAAGTGAACAATAGCTTTTAAAATGACTTAAAATACATATATAATAGCAATGATGCAATAATTAGTTCAAATAAAGTATCAAAAGCAAGAAATCATATGGTTTTATTGAACAAAACTGTTAAAATACATAATGTATTATAAACAATAGAGCTAATGTACATTACGCATAACAACAAAGGCCTGCAGGGGGCGCCTGATGATTATTTTTAAACATTACTGCGCAATCTAATCCTTGTTTAATATTGACCAAGCACCATTTAATTCAAATGTCCACTTAATCTTTAATATTTGGCCATTTCTTTAGGACAGAAAGGCTATAGCCACTGTAATTAAATGAATATGTGGACATCAAAACGTGTAAACTCAGAGTGAGGGTTTGAGCTTTTATTTTGAAATCGCGATATATTCTCCTGTGTTTGCACAGGCTTATAAATGATTTACCTTACAAATCTGATGAAATGGCGCACGTTGCGTTCCCAGATGAACGTTATAATAAACCCAAACTCACAACAACATGCAGAGATGGAGTTTGAGACGCTCCACACATGTAAATAAGTTTCTGTGGAGCTACTGTGAACGGAGCCGCTGTGTGACGCACATACTTAACCTACACGCATGTAAATAATTAAAGCGCATATACTGTGTTAGAACTGCATGGCATATAATTATTTAATTAAATCATAGCTTTTGTGAATTCACAATTATGCTTAATTATGATTTTTAAATGGGTTTAATGTCATGCAGCCTTGGAAAATAGTCTAATAATGTGTTTTATGGATTCTCGTCCGTGAAATGCAGCACTTCCGGTATTTTGACGGTTAGTCGACACAGCAAAATGAAGTCGACGATTTTTCAAAATCGACTAGTCGACTAAAACTGACGAATCGCGACAGCTCTAATATATATATATATACACTATTATAACGAATAAATAGGCCTATATGAGAAATGGGGTTGTCACGGTACCAAAATTTCAGTATTCGGTACCAATACCAGTGAAAATCCACGGTTCTCGGTACCAAAGCAAAACACAAAAATATGCTAATTAAAAAACACATTTTTATTAATAAAGTTAAACAAAAATAAACTGCACAAAAACCAATGCCATTTTTTATGCTTATTTAAAATTATTTCAAGTTTTTCCACAATTAATAAAAGTATGAAAAAAAGTAAACAAGTTCCACCCAAAAGTTTGTCATATTTCTGCTTCTGCTGAAAAACAACTGTAAACTGTCTGTTTTAGGGTTTGCTGGTGCTTCATGATCTTCCTGCAGCTGTAAAAGGAAAATATAATATAAGTAAAGCAGTGGACTGAGTCTGACCAAATACAACATTAGATCATTGACTCCAGCTAAAATATAACATTTCAGTAAATAACAAACCTCAGCTTTTATAATAAATTTAGATAAGATTATATATTTTAAGACAAGTGCATATCAAATAGAAGGAAACTGTAGTATTAAAAACACTTTACAATAAGATTCCATTTTTTTAGATAACATGACCTATCACATAAACAATAGTTATATATTGCAATTATTCTTCTTAGGGTTAATTTCAAAATTTACAAATACATAAAATCAATCAATCAATCAAAGTTCAATCTGTTAAAATTATTTAATGCACAATGATCATGTGTTTGTATTAAATAACATTCACAAACATTAATTAATGTTGTAAAAATATATTGTTCACTCACTGTAAGTTGGTTAGATAATAACATGAAGTCATTGTAAAGTCTATACAGGAGATAACATTTGACTGTACTTTCATTTAATACAAACTGTGTACATATTTAATTTTAAAGGGCTTTTAAAACTGCTAGTTATCCAGCCAAGAATAACAACTAGCAACCAACTAGCAAAAAAAAAAAAAATTATAAAAAAAACAAAAACAGGCCAGAACTTTCTGACGGACTGATATGACATAAACACTATTAACTGTTTGTACATTCTCCAACACGCATATTTTAGATTCACAATTCATTTAAAAGCCTCTGGTGTGTAACAATAGTAAATACCATCATGTCCTCCTGTTGTTTTTACCCTAATAAAAGATATAGGCGCATTAAGTAGTTAATAAAGAAACTTCATTCTAATGCTCATTATATTAGCGTTAGCCGCGCTTATGCTAACGATTAACTCCGCTATAACGGCAGTTTATTTTAATCCGACATTCAAATTCAAATATGGAATAATATTCATAACAGAATATCTAAATATTAAATAGAAACTTACCTGCTTGAACTTTCATTTGATCCGGGTGTCAGTCTTTAAAGTGTTGTTAGTTTGATGCATTTTCTCCTTTGGATGTCGCACGTCTCAGTGCTGTTATGAAGAGAGTGCATCTGCGCAGCTTTCAGATCGCGCAGCAAGAACCGGGTTGACCCGGGTACTCGGTACCACCGGGACTTAAAGACACCTGGTACCGTGACGTTTTCATTTTTTTAGTACCGACTTGGTACCGAAGTACCGGGTCTTTTGACAACACTAATGAGAAATATATTTTCACTTAAATAATAATTTAAGAAAACGAAAGAAAAACTGTGCAAGTAGCCTATGCAGAGTTTCGGTTCATTTTTGTTCTGCACGAACGGAAAGCAGACAGCAGAAAGCGGAATCCTATTTTTTTTTTTTTTTTTTAGTCGAAGGAGACCCAACATTGGTTTCAGTTTCGCTTTAGCCTAAATTAATTCGTTTTGGTTTGTTGTTTATATAGCTATAGCTTCTTACATTTTTAATTCCTGTTCTTTTCTAAATAGCCTACTGTTAATTGAAAGGATTTGTTGTGGAGTGAGGGGAACTAAAATAGCCTAGCTATGTTTACAGTGTTTATTATAATGTTTGTAATTCGCGTCGGCTATTTCTGAATGAAATAATAAAATGCGACTTATAGGCGACTTGTTTTTTTTTCTCTCTCTCTAAAAAAAAATATTTTTTTTATAGGCGTAGCTTATTTTAACCATGCAGCAAACCTTTTAAAATATTTTGATAAATTACTGAAAAAATAAATAAGTGACTTTAAACCGTTTAACTGATTGTATTAATTGGTCAAACTTCTAATCGGTCGGTTAACGGTTAAACGGTTAAAATGAACATCCCTACCAGGAACGAATAGATTCATGAGACCACAAATGCCTGTTAAATATACCCAAAACGAATTGCATCTCATGTTTAATCACTACCGAGACATCAGAGCCAGTGGCAAATGTCGGAAGGACTAGCCGAGTTAAGGCTGCTCTAGACGGATACATGAGCACTGAGCGCCCGGTGATCACCTGGAGCTCCGAAATCGGCATAGCAAATTTTCAAATAGGTGCCATCTTTATAAATAAACCGCAGATTTGAGTTTTAAACAACTACAACCCCAAATCAGAAAAAGTTGGGACAGTATGCAAAACGCAAATAAAAAAAAAGTAGTGATTTCTAAATTTACTTTGACTTGTATTTCATTGCAGACAATATGAACACAAAATATTTCATGTTTTGTCTGGTCAACTTCATGTCATTTGTAATTATACATCCTTTCCTGTCATTCAGACCTGCAACACATTCCAAAAAAAGTTGGGACAGGAGCAATTTAGGGCTAGTAATGAGGTAAATTGGTTAAATAATGATGTGTTTTGAAACAGTTGATGTCAACAGGTGATTGTAATTATGATTTGGTACAAAAGCAGCATCCAAGAAAGGTCTAGTCCTTTAGGAGCAAAGATGGGCCGAGGATCGCCAGTTTGCCAACAAATACGTGAGAAAATTATTGAAATGTTTAAAAACAATGTTCCTCAAAGAAAGATAGAAAGAGATTTGGATATTTCACCTTCAACAGTGCATAACATAATTAAAAGATTCAAGGAATCTGGAGGAATTTCAGTGCGTAAAGGACAAGGGCGCAAGCCTAAGCTGAACAACCGTGATCTCCGATCCCTCAGGCAGCACTGCATCAAGAATCGTCATTCATCTATAAGCGATATCACCACATGGGCTCAGGACTACTTTGGCAAACCTTTGTCAAGTACCACAATATGTAGTTACATCCACAAATGCCAGTTAAAACTGTACTGTGCCAAAAGGAAGCCCTATGTTAACAGTGTCCAGAAGCGCCGTCGACTTCTCTGGGATGGACCATCACACAGTGGAAACGTGTACTGTGGTCAGATGAATCAGTATTTCAGGGTTTTTTTTGGGGAGGAATGGACGCCGTGTGCTCCGGACCAAAGAAGAAAAGGATCATCCAGACTGTTACCAGCAACAAGTCCAAAAGCCAGGGTCTGTCATGGTATGGGGTTGTGTCAGTGCCCTTGGCAAAGGTAACTTGCACTTCTGTGATGGCACCATTAATGCTGAAAAGTACATGGAGATTTTTGGAGCACAATATGCTGCCTTCAAGAAGACATCTTTTCCAGGGACGTCCATGCATATTTCAACAAGACAATGCAAAACCACATTCTGCACACATTACAAAGTCTTGACTGGCCTGCCTGCAGTCCCGACCTGTCTCCAATAGAGAATGTGTGGCGCATTTTGAAGCGCAAAATGCGACAACGAAGACCCCGTACCGTTGCCCACCTTAAGACTTGTTTGCAGGAAGAATGGGACAAAATTACACCTGAAACACTTCATCACTTGGTGTCTTCAGTCCCTAAACGTCTTTTAAGTGTTGTGAAAAGGAATGGCAACATTACAAAGTGGTAAATGCTTTACTGTCCCAACTTTTTTTGGAATGTGTTGCAGGTCTGAATGACAGGAAAGGATGTATATTTACAAATGACATGAAGTTGATCAGACAAAACATGAAATATTTTGTTCATATTGTCTGCAATGAAATACAAGTCAAAGTAAATTTAGAAATCACTACTTTTTTTATTTGCGTTTTCCATACTGTCCCAACTTTTTCTGATTTGGGGTTGTACATTCTTGCCTGAAAAACTCTTAAAACTACATTTCATGACACAATAACAGTAATATTTTGAAAATTATGTGGGTTTTTGGGCAATGACGTTTCACAAGTCCACAAGAACAGAAAAGAACGCATATTGAGAAACTGCTATTGTCTGTGTGAAAATATTAAATTATAAAATACACTGTTATATTTTTTTTGTTTGCGCACTCTGATGTAATTAAGCCCAACGCTCATGGACAGCAGAGCGGAACGAGTGAAGGAGAAGCTTTATCCCCTTGTAGCACGCACAAGTGACGATTCAAATGAAATCAATGCTCTGCAGTGAGTTTAGCGCCACTCTTTTGGTACCCTTTGCTGTGCTAGGTACACCAACGGAAGGGTACCAAAAAAGTGGAATGGTTTGCTATTTTGGTACCATTCACAACTTCTGACAATGGAAACGGACATAATTGCGTACTGTACTGAACCGTATCGCTCGGTGGAAACGAGCCATTATAGCATAAGATATAGCATAAGTATCTGCCAATACCAAGTTTTCCTATAGGAATGTCTGTTTGGTGCACACTTCAGTTATTAAAATCAATCCAATGTATAAAGAGTTGTGCAGAGAGTAAAATAAATAGATGTATGATGTATGTTTATGTATATATGTTAAAAGATGCACTCTCACTCTCTTTGTGTGTGTGTGTGTGTGTGTATACACAAAAAGTAATTAATTACACACACACATATTGTATTTAAATTACACTTCGCTAATTACTCTGTCTGAAAAGTAACATTCACATAGGCTTAATTATTCAAATTGTAATTAGGCTGCACAAACTCTTAAAATCCCTATAAACCTTAATAGTGCTATTCTGCAACGATCAAACATAAAATAGTTTAGACATTATCGCTTCAAAACAACTGTCGACAAACTAAAAAATTGTCCAGCAAACAGAACAAAAAAGCTAAAAGTTAAACAATACATTTCAGTTTAGCGATAGGATGTAAAATCCGTACAGATTTTTTGATACATGTTCACTATGCAACAGAAATGAGCAAATGCATGGGGAAGGGGGCGGAGTGCAGCTTTCCTCTCATAACGAAATAAACAACACAAACTGACAGCAGTGTGAAAGCAGCAGTACACTGATTACAACGATATGTTTGCCGAGCTCTGCACAGTAACCTTACTCCAAGAGTTCGGTCACACTAGAATGCTTTATGCAATAGATAGCCGACCCGCGGATTAATTGAAGCACAGGATTAAACATGACATTCAGTGCGCACAGTGCTTTCATTAGAATTTTGTACAATTTGTGATGTGTCGAAAATAAACTATTGTTTAGTTTATTTTTAAAGTGGGTCAAAAATTACCCGTTGTTATTATCAAATTTTTATAGATTTTAAGATTAAAAATACGACGTTTACCTATATGACCAAAAGGAGAGGTTTTGTCATTCAGTTACTTTTTCATGAGATTATTCGTCATTTTAATTCGTGTTTACATTACAATAAGGTATCATTTGTTAACTTTTAATGTATTAATTAACATGAAAGAACAATACATTTAATTTGTCCCAGTTGTTCAAAATGCATTTATCAATGGTTAATAATGTAGTAAATGCAAATTAATATTAAGATTAACAAATGCTTTTTATAGAAGTATTGTTCATTATTAATTCATGTTAGGCAAGGCACACATTTCAAAGTGAACACACAAAAACACAAAAGCTTTACATAAAAGGAAGTGAAATAGACATTAAAAATAATAATCACAACAATAAAAACACACAACAATAAAAACAAGATTTTAGAACATATTTACATGTAACACATAAGTAACATTAAATTACCTAAAAATGAACAGTAATCCCTTACTTTACTTTTTCAGTGGATAAGTAATTTAATTACATGCGTTATGTAAAGTGTTACATGGTGTATACATATACTTTTCTACCCATTCCATAGGGTATAACTGTACAAACTGAATTGTTACCCTACACCTAAACTTAGCCCTCACAGGAGACATCATTTTTACAATTTCAAAAAAACTTTTAGTTTATTTTTAAACCCGTTTTACAAATGTTTTTTGTTGTCAGGTTTAACCCTACACCTAAACTTAGCCCACAGGAGACATACATACACACATATACATACATACATACATACATGCATTTTTACAATTTCAAAAAAACTGTTTTGGTCTCTGTTTGGTTTGTGAGTTTATTTTTAAACCCGCCCACTGCCATTTACCCAATTGTATTTCGGCACTTTTGGGTACCTTTGTCCCCAAAATATGGTTAAGTAGACACACACACACACACACACACACACACACACACACATACATACACACATATACATACATGCCATATACACCCAGTTGGCGGGTTTGTGAAAATACAGCGGCACCCCGGGTATTGGCGGAAAATCATATTTCATGTCATTCATCGTCATGTGCGCTCGTTCCTGTTGGTGTCGTTAATCTGGCAACCTGCCTGTGCATCAAGTCTGAGGAGGAGGGGCCAGGTGAAAAAAAAAAAAAAAAAACCCTCTCCAATATTTTGAATTTGGACTGCAATACCTAGGTAAACCGCTAGGTGTCAATCCTACATAGTACATTTAAATATTAATTAAAATTCGGCTGTCAAAACCAATATCGATCGACCACTAGTCAAAATGCCAGTCAGTCAAGTCTGAATTGGGACGCAACCCATAGCGCGTTATGACAACGACGTCTCAGGTAGTCTGGCGCCCGATAAGTAAATCGATAAATGAATGAGTGATTGTTACAAACATGAAAATTAACAATGATGGATGATTGACAGTGAGCGCATCTCCACTGCAAAGCTGCATATACAATCGCTGGCGTTAGTCGCAAATATTAAACATGTTTAAAATCTTTGAGAATACCACTTGCAACAACTGGTTCTTGAATTATAAGATCATAATCTTTAGACACCACATATACTATACAACTTTTTCTGCTGACTACAAACTGCGACAGAGCCCAACTGAAAGAGACCTGGTCCAACTGGACACGATCAGTTGTCAATCCCAAATTACATTCATAATCAGCCTGACAGTCGTGTAGTGTGTTTTCAGCTTTAACACCAGGCTCTCGAGAGACTATTTAGATTATGAAATCCATAATTATTCAAGTCCTCAGTTCAGCCAAGGTAACATGATCCTTCTGCACCTATGATAGTCTCATCTGGCAACTCTGCTGTTGCTATTATTGGTCTTTGCTCGGCCGTGCAATGAATTTGGTTTTCTGATTCTTACTGGTTGAAGTAGACAGCAGATCTCCCCCTTGACCTTTGAATGCATTAGGTAATGAGGCTCTCGTTTCTCAGGGTTAGTGAATCATTGTCAACCCATTAATAGATTTTGTGTGGCTTCCTAGAAAACAAACTGGTAATTTTGTAGAGGGGTGGGCATTTAGACATTTTATACATTGCTTACAAAGCCCCATTCACACCAAGAACGATAACTATAAAGATATTAGCGTTCACACCAGCGGACAATTTCGTCTGTTTGTTCTAAGCACATACTCGTCTGCCGCTTTAAATTCTTGAGCTCGTTACAGCAGGATGGATTCTGATTGGGTGTCAGTGTTTGTATGATATATCAGCTAGAAAAAATCCTGAATTATTCCAACAATATCGTTTCTCTGTGCCTTTTTTATTACTTTATTATGTGCCGCTATAGCTGTGGTGTGGAATTATTTTTAGAACTATATCTTTATCGTTATCTTTTGTCTTTCTCGTCCTTTGTGTGAACGGGCCTTAAGAGTTGAGCGCCACATCAGTGAATTTACTTAAGGGGTTGTTCACAAAGTGAAAATTGACAGTTGAAATTGTCTACTGAAATGTACTCACACTCAAGTTGTTTCAAACATGTATGAATTTCTTTCTTCTGTTAAAGTCAAAGAGCCAAGCCAGCAAAATGTTTGTCTAACCGTCATGTAAAATTAGTAGATTGATTACGTATTTGCATCATTGCTTAGGAGTCCTCTTGATGTCACCTGAAAAGCAGAATCAAATAAACATACAATACTGTTCAAAAGAAACAATATACACTACCATTCAAATGTTTGGGGTCAGTACTTATGAGTCTTTTTTTTTTTATTTTTTTTTTTATCATTTTTAGATCATGTGACACTGAAGACTGTAGTAATAGCTGATGGAAAATTTAGCCACCACAGGAATTAAAATTATATTTTAAAGTGTGTTAAAATAGAAAACTGTTATTTTAAATTGTAATTACACAATATTGCTGTTTTTACTGTATTTGTGATCCAATAAATGCAGCCTTAATGAGAATAAGACCCTTCTTAATCTTAAAGTATTCAGTGGTTCTTCTTTCAGAAAATATATGTGCAATAATTAGCAATAGGACCCCATTCTCCTGAGTTAGATGAGCTCCACACGAAGATGAGGTCTTGTGGTAATTCAGACACATGAATCTTTGATCCGATCATAGGCACTACGTCTTCATGCATGTTGCTGACATGGTGAATTTTAATGCAACTATTTTGAGGAGTTCTGCTGTGAAAATCATTTGCTGATTGAATATTCACTGATTAGCCTTCAGTGAAAGGATTGGCCTTCCATCTCCCTGCCCATCTCTCTAATCTTATTAGAAATCCATAGGGTTCCCACGGTCAGAGAGAAAAAATAAATAAATATAAATAATATATAAAATCCTGAAACCTTAAAGTCTTTTCCGTGAAGACGAAATCTACGTTCTTTATAGAAATCGGCCTACAATAATTCATTCTTTCAGCAGGGTAGAAGGATGTGCTTTAACCCTGAAAGACCTTGAACATTTTTGGGGCACCTGACGCGCCTGTACTTTTTGTTTTTTCAGACCTATTCAGTCAGCATCAAGTGCCATATATCATTATAAACAGGAGAACTTGAAGTTTCAGTCTAGCTAATTTAAAGTCCCAATTTTACCTTTGTTTTCTCTAAGAATTAATGAATTTCCAGAATTTTAAGAAAAACGCAAGCAATAATTGGGTGTTGTTTTACTGTGGACTCAAACAAAAACTCCTGAAGTTTGGATTTTTTTTCTTTAAAAAGTTGTATCTGTTTTACACTTCCAAATAAAATTGTCTACATATAACATTCCCCAAGCAAGTTATAGCCATTTATTACAATATTGTTATAGGCGCTTTTCAGTGAAAAGCAGGTCTATTTACTTTACTAACAATATAGATGTATCCAAAAAAAAACATTTAGGGAGTAAAGAAAATGGAAACGGTGTTATATAATAACAAAATACAGTAAAAAAATAAATAGTGACCTTTTTTTTTTTTCAGAAAAAAATATATTTAGTATGAACAAGTTGAGTATGAACAACAAACAATGTTGTGAAAAAGTTGTGAAAAAATTGTCTTGTGCAACAAAAATGCAAGCAGTGCAAATGATTCACAAACTACACAAAAAATGGGTGAGAAATATATAGTGCAATAGAAAAAAAAAGGGCAAATGATCTTTATGAACTATCTAAGTATTATTTATATAATAAAACAGCCAAATGGATTGATCCGCTGGCTGCACTCTGCGTCAGAATTGATTTTACCGGGACATCGCCTGCTGATGAGAATACCTAAATTCCAGTGCTTTATCCAATATGTACCGCTTTTTCATCCTTGTTTTTGGTTTGTTTTATGCCAAAGTGCTCTGTCCTGTGTTTTTCTGGGCTTTTTCAGAGAGTGCTCTCATGCAAATGTTATTTTGTTTGTTTTCATGTACGCACGACACACTTTACTTTCACTTTGCGTTTGCTCAAATTTCCAAAGAAACACGCTAAACAATGGTTCAAAAGACCAAAACCTATGTTTATTGGTTGAATATGTGACAGTTTGAACCAATCTGGGCACGGGGGTGGGACTAAGCGTCAACAATCGTTCCTGTTTTGCTCAGAGGAACGAAATGCATTGGTTTCTTCTGATGAATCAATGTTGTCAAAATGGGATGACGTAATCACGTACGCTACGGAGCCTCTGAATATCCAAATGAGACAAATGCGATATCTCTGAAAAGCAGAGAATCTCTGCTTTATGACACTTTTTAACCTGTTAGCCTGCACCAGTACACCGGCGCACTGAACGCTCGTTGTTTGAACATGTGATCGTTTGTGAATAGATTAAATGAAACGGGACAAAGTTAATCTTGACAAACTATATATCATTCTGAAGGTCTAAGCCTCAAGCATCGACGAAAGATCACTGTTTTTCGATAGAAAGCTTATAAGGAATGTATTTGCTAAATTTGTGTAAGCAGTACACATCAAAACATTTATAAAAAAAACGCAGTACATACCAGATTCATCCTGATAATGAGACGCAAACGTATTCACTGCTGTAAATCCCAGTTTAGTTAGAGCAGGGGTGTCAAACTCATTTTCACTGAGGGCCACTTCAACATTATGGCTGCCATCAAAGGGCCGGTTATAACTGTAAGACTGTACAAACGTTACCACTCCTTAACATATTGTTAAATAACTGTCTCTTTATTTTATTATTAGCTACTTATTTAAGTTACAAATATTGTATATGCATTTGCATAGATGTAAAAATGTTATTACTCTGTGTTATTTTAACATACTTTTCATTTATCAGGTTAAGAAATCCACATTACTCCATAAATCAAAGACAAATATCATCAAACAAGTCATTACATAAACTGTTAAAAACGTTTTTGTTACATTTTTGGTACAATAAATAATTGTGCGCTGCTAAAAACGTGTGACAGATATGGCATTTAAGATAAAAACAAATGAGCCCGGTCTCATGAAAATGCATATCAATAGCACGATTTTCTGTTTCTATTTGGTGTGCGATTTATATGCAGAAATTGACTTTGGCGTGCATATGATACGCAATCAATGCTTAAAGTAGAAAAAAAGTGGCCATACTCAACCCCACTCCCCCACCCAAAAATAAATAAATAAATAAATAATCATGATTATTTTGGTCAATATTGTAATCACGATTATTTAACACGATTAATAGCGGGCCGTATAACCAAACATTTTTTTTTAATGCAAATCTAATGTATTCAGTTAACAGCCTACTATAGAAATTGAATAATCAAATGTAAAATAAAACCGCGTAGTCTTCACTGTAAGAATTAAACTTCCTTTGTTTCTTATTAAAGCTACAAAAGATCTTCTGTGAAGAGCAGTGAGTGATTTTGTCTTTTGTTGTTTGATTAATATTAAGCACACAGTCTGCAGCAGGAATATAGCGCGCTGTCACTTTAAGAGCCGCACGGATCCAATTTACTGTTACACGCGTATTTTCAGTATCATATGTTTACATTCATTTATTACATAACCGACGAGGGTTTATGTGAATAATCACTAAGCGCCGCATTTTGACACATTTTTGCGTGTATTTGACCGTTTAGGTGCATACGTTCAGCTAAAGGATGACTTTACATGTCTCTGCTCTGCTCCGTCTCTGAGCGCATACACGGATATCCTCCTGAGGAACAGCGCAAGTTCTCTTTCACGCTTTTTAAAAACATTAATAAATCTAATCAACTTTAATAACTCAAGCACGTCCAATTTTGCAAAAGTCACGTTACATGATTTTACTGATTTACACGTGAAAATGGGCTTTTATGGAGGAGTGAAAGCGCACCGCTGGAAAGGGGGCGGAATGGGGCGCCATAATCGTTTTATCTCGATTATTGTATTTTCATAATCGTTGGAGGCCGAAATCGAAACTGAATTTCGATTAATTGCACAGCCCTATTCTAAAACACCTTCAGCCAGCATCCAGTATAAAACACTCGTGCTTTTAAGCCAAATGCTGAATTATTATTATTATTATTATTATTATTATTTATTTTTTACTGACATCTGTACGTGAGTCTACTGTTATCTCCGTCATCTCTGATATAATCGGCTGTTTTCTCTGCATTAGAGCGGTTTTGAACTAACTGTTTGAATGCATTCACTTTCTGGATCCATAGACATTCCAGGAGTTTACCAGCTGATCTGATCGCTATAAAAATGAAAAGCAGTTTTTTTTTTTTTTTATGTTTTTTGATTTGCGCTCGTGTATTTGATGCGTTCTTGCAGGCTATAATGCGCTCTGGACATTTGTCATTAAAATAACTCTGCAGAAAAAGGAGAAGAAAGTTGTGTCTGAAAGCTTCCATCGATTTTTTTTTTTTTTTTTTTTAATTCGTTAAATGAATGGAGAATATCGTGTTTTTCCGTCGGTGGTGCTCGAGCACTTGATGAGGTCCGCTTTATTCCTTTGAGCCGTCCACGCAGTCATCATCAAT
This sequence comes from Schizothorax lantsangensis, assembly GCA_027422415.1. NCBI lineage: Eukaryota > Metazoa > Chordata > Actinopteri > Cypriniformes > Cyprinidae > Schizothorax > Schizothorax lantsangensis. Next base: position 20,430,792 of record CM049853.1, on the reverse strand, counting down.
GGAAAAACCATCGCGTATCATATGCACACCAAAGTCAATTTCTGCATATAAATAGAACGCCAAATAGAAACAGAAACTTGTGGTATTTTCTCTGATATACGCACTTTCATAATGTACAATATAAAGTAGCATAGGTATTTATTTATTTTTTTATAAGACAATCATATGCTCTCGCTGGCCACATAAAATGATGTGGTGGGCCGGAATAGGCCTGCGGGCCTTGAGTTTGACACCCCTGAGTTAGAGAGATAAGGGTCCACGGAACAACATTCCATCAATAACTTTTAGTCCAAAGAAACAATAACGTTGTAATTTGGATCATTATTCCTTTGTGTACGTTTCATTTCTTCAGGGAGAGTTATTGTTTGTGTCCGTTATGGAATAAATTGCGCTCAAAAACAGCGTCTTGGTGGTAAAAAACATCACAGTTTTGTAGCATGCAGGCTCACAGGCAGAATGACTTAATGACTAAATGGTGTGTTGAGATATTTAATATGAAAATAAACAAATTTGGTTATAGCCATGTCTTTTTTCTTAAAAAAAAAATCCGCGCATAAATCATAACTGTTAAAAATACGCTGACCTATTTAAAGATTGTTTATTTTCTTTATTTATGAATTCTGATGATGTGATTTAGCGTATATTTATTTGTTCGCTCTCGTGATTGTTTACGGCGTTCTCATTTTTTTTTCTTCTGTTAATTATCATGATGCACCTGTAATGATGGTTTGATTGCTTGTGTTATATGAGAAAATTAATAAGTTTGCTGATGGGGGCGTAACTTCTGGTCTGGTAGAATTAAATTAGTGCGCTGTGGGATCGTTTTTTTTTTTTGCACGTTTACCAAACAGGACCCGTAACTGTGCTTTACCTTTTTTTCTTTTTTTTTTTTTTTTTCATATGTTTGTTAATTATTATTTTATTTCGTGTTTTGTGGGGAATGTGATGAAATTGTTTTTTCTGTATCTGTATGATTACCATCTGTATGACTTTATCGCTGATAATCAGCGTGTAATTGCTGACTGTTGACGGGAGAGTTATTGTTTGTGTCTATCATGGTGAATGCAGTCTATATAAAAGGCCATTATAATGTGATTGACTATATGGGCGGCCATCTGTATGATTATATAAAAGGCCATTATAATGTGATTGACTATATGGGCGGCCATCTGTATGATTACCATCTGTATGAATGATCGTCAGCATGTGATTACTGATGAGCACCTATCTGTATGTCAGGAAATCAGAGTATGGAGGCTACTTGACATTCAAAGTAATTTTTTTTTTTTTTTTTTTTTTTTTTCATTACTCAAATTATTCTTGTATTTTTCTAGTGCTCAAATAAATCACTGATACGATGTCTAAGATTCTGTCTACTGTTTTATAATTGAAAAACTATGCAGGAGTTTGTATAATGACTAAAATCTCAGAAAAATGGTTGCAGGAATCTCATTTTTCATGGTATCTTCAGATTTGAAATATAAACTCATGAGACATGTGACTTTCAACCCATTACTTTTCTGGATTGCTCCTGGACTGATTTCATGTATTTTTATATAAAATAAAAAATCGGTGTGGTACAATTTTTTTCAAGGCACTTCAGTGTATAACTTTTTATATTTTTGAGCATTATCAACTCTGGATGATGGATACTAAAGCCCAAAGGGTCTTCTTTCCAAAGACACCAAAATTGTGTGTGTGGCACACTGAAGTCAGGAACTGTTACCATTTTAAGTTGGTCATTTTCAGCTGTGATTCCCAATATGGGGGGTGCTGGCTAACAGGTTAAAGCATAGGATTAGCGGTTCAAAAGTTATTAAACATTTAAGAACAATAGTTATTTTTAGCCGAGGGCGGCTGTCTCGGTCTTTGAGGGTTAAATATATAATCAACAATGGACTAAACTTCTCATTGACCCCTGTCACTAAAGAGGCTTTGGGGTTGCTGTGTCTTAGCGCCCAGACACACACTCTGAGGCAGTAGGGACAATGAATTTCATTCCAGAATGCAGCTGCTCTCTTTGTGTGCGCTATTAATGCCCACTGTATGTGTCGAATCTAGAATATCTGCTGCCCTGTGGCCAACAACTGGTGCAGTCATGTTTCTATGCATAGTTCCCTAGTTAACACTCAAATTACAGTGAATTTTGTTTCAATGGACATAGAACAAGTTAAATAAGAGGTAATCTCTCTCACTCTCTCTCTCACACTCGCTGACTCACTCTTTCGTTTATTTTTCAGTTTGATGAGGGTCGCAATACATTCGATGGAGAGATCAGCAAAGAAAAGCTACTGACCTTCATCAAATCCAACCAACTTCCCCTGGTCATTGAGTTTACAGAGCAGGTACACTTTAGCCACACTTGTGTCTCTTGTTGTATATTGACATTACAGATGTGTTTGACCTGTTGCATACAGACCCAGTTGGCCTATTTATGTTTTCATTGAAAAATTGATTGCATTTTTGCCATATTGTGGAGGGAACAATATATTCTGAGATTCTTATTTCTCGTCTACAGACTGCTCCAAAAATCTTTGGAGGTGAGATCAAGTCCCACATCCTAATGTTTGTGCCCAAAACAGCCGAAGACTTCCAGGATAAGATGGACCAATTTAAGAAGGCATCTGAGGGCTTCAAAGGCAAAGTGAGATTATTTGTTTTAATTTTTTTTAACTATTAAACTGTCAGTGTGTTTTGCTGAATACATTGGCGTTTAACTTTCAATTTTCTTTCTCCACAGATTCTCTTCATCTTTATTGACAGTGATGTGGATGATAATCAGCGAATTCTGGAGTTCTTTGGTCTTAAGAAGGAAGAGTGCCCAGCAATCCGCCTCATTACCCTAGAGGAAGAGATGACCAAATACAAACCAGAAACCTCAGAAATCACAGCTGAGAACATCATCACCTTCTGCACAGCCTTCACAGAGGGAAAACTCAAGGTGACTGAGAAGTTTGTTTGGGTTTCGGTTTAAATAATGTCTGTGATGTAAATGAGGAAATTAGTTTTTATGGTAGAATTTAGTAGTTACTTAAAATTGGCACTTAAATGTGTTGTCTTTTTGGAATGATTGTTATGTGTGTGTGTTTTGAATGATTGTAATGTCTTTCAGCCTCATTTGATGAGTCAGGACATTCCTGATGACTGGGATAAGAACCCTGTCAAGGTCCTGGTGGGCAAAAACTTTGAAGAGGTTGTCTTCGACCCCGCCAAGAATGTCTTTGTAGAGTTTTGTACGTATTTTTTCTATATAAAAATGTTTGATTAGATGCAAGTTCTGTAGTCTTGAATCTTGCTTGTCCTTCCATGTCTGAGCACTTGGTTTGAGAGATCACTTTGCATGGCATATCGCCTGATTTATTTTGAAAGCAGGATCTTTTGATTGACTCTCCTCCTAATAGCCTGGCATTGTAAACACAAGATTCCTATATCTATCCAAAAGCATACTGCTAATCCTGGCACAGGCACCCACAGGATACTTACTTGGAGAGCTCTCCTTGCTATATACTCTTAAACTTGCTATAATAGGAAAGAGCGAGAAATGCTGAGATCAATTTGGCTCTAAAGATATTTAAAGCAAACTGCTTCCCAAACTAGCATGTCTATGAGGAAAGTGGCTTTTTTACATGGCTATGACTGACTTTCTAATAAATTACATGGGTCTTGAAGGGTAGAAGGGGGTTATATTTCATGTCATTTGAGGGCATTAGAATGGTTGTTAAAATTTGGTTATGTGAAATGAGTTTTGGGTTTCCAAACTGTTTGGACAATGGGTAGATTGCATCATGCATGCAACTGTCAGTAACCAGTGCCAGAGTGACTGAAAACCCATCGGCTTTTCCCCACATTTTAGTCCCGTTGTCTGTCCTGTATTTCTCAGCACCCTGAAACCATTATAGGTCCTGCATATCCCTGTTCCTGTACTCTTTGCAAGTCCATTAGCCAACTTGATATAATTTCATGTCGTAACATTATCACTAGTATCAATAAGTACATTTACATTTGCAGTTATAATCAAGCTCCAGTGGGGTTTTGTATAGTCAAGCTATGTCTGTCCAAGCAAACATGACACAATGTGTAATAATTTTTTTGTAGGATTATGTCCATGTTGCACATCAATTCTGTCTTGCAGAGCAAGTGCAACAGCTGCTAGAACAATTGTAGTCTAATTAAAGTGATAGTTCACAGTTCTATCATTTACTCAAACATGATTTTCTTCTGTGGAACACAAATTAATATATTTTTAACCCATATGCAAATCCTGTGGTTTTATCCAATTGAATAGTTTCTTTACTGTCTAATTTTTGTCTGTTTATCATACTAAGTGATCATAATGCTTCAGAAGACTTGAATCAAATCACTGGAGGTGTATAGATTCATCTGTTAGTTCAACTTGGACTAAAATTCGACTAGCACAGTCAGACTGTAGTGTTTATTTTAAAAGGGAAATTTGCTGTTATATCTGACTGAAATCAGACTTTTAAAGTGTGTGTAAATTCGCCTTTAGTAAGAACCAATTATTTTGAATTCTGTTTGGTTTTTCCTTTATCCAGATGCCCCATGGTGTGGTCACTGTAAACAGCTGGCCCCCATCTGGGATCAGTTGGGTGAGAAATTCAAAGACAACGCAAACATTGTTGTGGCCAAGATGGACTCCACAGTCAATGAGATTGAAGCTGTCAAAGTGCATAGCTTCCCCACGCTCAAGTTCTTCCCTGCTGGTGATGACCGGAAGGTAAGGCCTCGAGATAATTTGCTTCTGTTTTAGGTGTATTTTTAGCATAATGTAATTTTATTTATTTATTTATTTTAAGGAACTGCAATGGTCAGATAATAGATATGGTACACACATGGTCTATATGTATGATATATTCATATATTTACTTCTTTGTGATTAAGCATCAATGCAAAAAACCTATGGAGTTGTTTCAATGTCAACTTGTTTTGATAAATCAGTCCCCACATGGTATTTTGTTATTTAAAGTTTCAGTTATATACATCAAAATCTACCATGTACTGCCATGTATAATTTTTGCTGTATATTCATGTATTGGTGCATATAAACAAAAGGTTTAATATCATTATTTGTTACTAACATAAATACTGGAAACCGTCATTTTTTACTGAATGCATTAGGCTGAACTTTTTAAACCAATTAATTAGAATGGCAGAGAGTGAGTGAGTTTTTGCCTTCATCAGTCAGCCCCAATATTCTCTTTTTTTTTTTATTTTTTTTTTTATACAAATTATACAAAAGATTTGAATAATGCACTAGGCCAGCGGTTCCCAATTCCAGTCCTCGCACCCGTTGAAGTTTACTTGACTTCGGAAACATTCATTCATGGATTTGCGCTACACTGCTGCCTGCAGTACACACAGACGAGTGTGACGTGTGACTGGAATTGGGAGCCGCTGCACTAGGCCTTTTTATTCTGGATTGATATGATTAGTCTCAACTCTTCTGTATGGGAGAAAGCAACAGAGGATGCCTCTTTCTCCCTGTTCGAATTTCTTTTTAGTTTTGTTGTTGTTGTTTTAGCCAGTATCATAGATGAGAGCATAAATGTACACAATTTGAATTATAAACATACCGAAAGTACCTGAGCCAGGAATGCGATATGACGATATATATCGGATGGACGAAATAAAAAGTATATCGTTTCATATTTTGCTCTATCGTTTATTTCGTGGTGTCGCTAATACATTGTTTACGGTAATACTTTTTCATCATTTGGATGACTGCGATCTTTACACGCCACCACGGGGCGTGAAGGGGAGACAGAAGCAGGTGGCTCCGAGTAGGAGCACGATCAGCCAGGACAAAATGAGGAGCTCGTTCCTAAACGAGGGACTACATCTGTAGCATGGACACGTGTTTTTAAGCACAGCCGTTTTAAAACAAGCGATTTTAAGCCGTTGAAACACAAACAACAGAGCTATATGCGTGCGCCGTCTCTGTTTCTGTGTGAGAGGAGCGCGCATTTTTTTGCCGCTTTATTGGCTTTGAACGATTACATAAACACTTATGCGTAACAATCCCCGTCTTTGCAAGTATCCTCATAAACACAGTGATTTAGGTCTTAAGAGAGAAAACAGCTGAAAACAACGCACATGTAACAGTATATTGGATCCGGACTTTGGTCTTAAAGGGGAAGCTGTCCAATATTCGTCCTGTCTGCCATTAATCAAACAACAGTGAGAGATCTCTCACTGCTCTTGACTATATCACTTTTGTAACTTTAATAAGAATAAATTAAAAAATAATGATGTTTATATATATCCTATAGAATCTATACACAATACACATGTTAATTATATCTATCTAATTAACACAGTGAAGACTAATTAATTTATACAATGTATGTAGCGTTTCTTATTTATGTAGGTGTTTGTCCTATTGCTTGCAATTAGTTTCTTATCCTTATTTCATCACTGACTGTTTGTCTTCAGTGAGCTTGAATTTTTTTTTTTTTTGTCTCTTTTTAGGCTTGTATTCAATTCAATTTAATTTCACTTTATTGTTGGGATTTCTTCCAAATATATTGTTTCGCATCCAATAGCATTTACTGTCTAACATTAATTCACATCAATACACATTACACAATACAATACACACCCACACAAAAAGGCATGTTCGTACACATCAAACATCATTTTTGTTTTATATTGTATTTTTTACATTGTATTGTATTTCTATTAGTTTGATTGACATTGGTGTCAAGGATTATGAAAATTCTATGGTATCAAAGATTTAATATCATAAAAAAATATATATATACCGTGATATATATCGTTATCGTGATATAGAATTAGTCATATCGTGATATAAGATTTTGGTCATATCGCCCACCCCTACTTGAGTTCATCCATCAGTACAGTTGGATCATCGCCTGATATTAGTAGATGGTATATTACCATTTACACTCATGTCAGGAAGCTAATGTCTTCCATTCTTATTTAAATATGTGGTTTTATATTTCTGAAAACTTCCAGCAAAGTCTCCTGCTCTAGTAGTGTTTTTTTTTTTTTTTTTCTTCACTTGGATGCTGCCCTGGCAAAGCAATTTGCTGATAATAATTAGCCAACAGATTTAGAAATGCTTCAATATAGCTTGCCTCACAACACGTGCAAAGGAAACAAGACACTCCCGACCCAGTGAATTCACCCCTTGTCTAGATCCTGAGAGCTCTAGAGGTGCTGCATGGATCTAATTCTAGAATTAAAACCTCTTATTCAGTGCTCCGCTTCATCAAAAGATACTTTGGACTGAGGAAAAGTCATGCTGACAAAAGACCACCATATAGTTTTTGGTAAATGAGTGTGATGGATTTTCATAAGTTACTTGATAAGAGAATTCTTGGCTAGAGCCCAGTTTTGCAAGGTCACCCAGCTGTGACCAACACCATAAACAAATTACTTGGATGTCTTAATACATTTTCCTGCCTTTCTTGCAAACAAATGCCCCTTTTGCAGGGTACGTGTGGATGAAGAATAGTAGTAGGAATACTAACAGTAATAGTAGTAGTAGTAGTAATAATAGAAATAATATGATGGTTTTTATTTTGAATTAAATGATTTCTTTCCCCCCCCTGCTCTTTCTTTAGGTAATTGACTACAATGGTGAGAGAACGCTAGATGGATTCACAAAGTTTTTGGAGAGTGGAGGAAAAGAAGGTGGGGCACCAGCAGGAGATGAGGATGAAGATTCTGATGTATGTATAATTTGGTTGCAGTTTAATTTTCTTAAATTGTTTGGTTTAACTTCATTGAATTGTTATTTGGTCATACCATAAGTATACCATGCCATAATTTCAATTGAAAATCTGGTAGCTTTGGCGACAAAAGTTTCTGTTTCTGCTTAGTTTGTTACTTTAGTAATTAAACTTTTGGAAGTGTTATGCATGTGCGCATAATTTTTTTATTTTTTTTTAAATGATAAAAATAAAAGAATGACCTAAAGCTGATACTTCACCAATCGTTTGCATAAAATTGATTGTAAGCTTTAAGAGTTTGCTTATGGAGCTGCAGTTGTTTGCTGTCTGTCTCACGGGCATTCCTGGCTCTGGTCCTCCTCTGCAGGGGGTAAAAGACCCTGCTGCAAATCTGTCGGAAAGGCACTTGCCAAGAGCCTGTGTAATGCATTGTCCATTAAAGTGGCCCAGTTTCTCCATCAACCTTAAGGTTTTGGCTTAATTCAGGGAGATGTTTGTTTTCAAGCATTTACAATTAGATTTTCAGTTAATATTTCAGATTCTTGATGCTGATTTTCTTAATTTCTGACACCCAAATGAAGTGTCCTAAAAAAAATAACTGCCTACTGCATGACCCTTTGCTTCTGAAGATTCAGAAGGTGGAAAAACCTTTTTATCATTAGGACATAATCGGTAGTTCTTTTTGTTACTGCTTGATTGTTATTGCCAACAGTTTCATCTGCACCAATTAATATTAATCCATAAAGTATGCAAGTGAATAGAACTGTTCATGGAGTGAATGTTCTCTAGAAATGTTTCCTTGCTCACATTGTAGTTTGGGGTACTGAAATGGAGCCGTGCTTCCTTGAGTCTCTCCTTAAAAGCTTGACGTGAACCTTTCTGTGAGGTCTGCTTTTCAAATATTTAAAGTTAGCATGGGGTGGGTGTTCCTCCCTAAATATAGAGAGAATATCCACACTGTAACAAGTCTATGGCCTTATCAATTTGCACAATTTATTGCAGGATTGCATTAAACAATTGGATGTCAAAATGGTGAAAAATGTTAAAGGGGTCCTATTATGCTTTTTCACTTTTTGAATTTTAGTCAGTGTGTATGTTTGGGCATAAAAATCTACAAAGTTACAAATCTCAAAGTCCACTCCAAAGGGAGATTTCGTTTTTAAAAAATCCCTTTTCAAGAACTACAACGAACGGCTCGTTTGGACTACAAAGTTGTTTTCCTGTATTTGTGACATCATAAATTGTAAATCCCGCCTACGGAAATTCGAATGGTTGGCGGGTGGGGAGAACGCTTGGTTGAGCACTGCCCGTTTCAAAATCGAAACCCAGTGCGGGTGTTTTTATATCACTGTATTTCTGATGGAAACCAACTGTTTTCAGAAAATTTTGGATGTCATTTTCATTTCATCTTGCATATAATGTCTGATAAAGCAGCGTTTGTGAGCAGAGCTCTGTTTTGTGTACAGCGTTACCGGGGAAACCTCGCTCTCTCCCGCTCCAACAGCGCCTCCTGCTGGCAGAGAATGAATTTGCATATACAGTGGGGCAAATAAGTATTTGATGCACTACCGATTTTTCAAGTTTTCCCACTTGCAAAGAATGGAGAGATCTGTAATTTTCATCGTAGGTACACCTCAACTGTGAGAGACAGAATCTAAAAAAAAAAAAAATCCAGAAAATCACATTGTATGATTTTTAAATAATTAACTTCCATTTTATTGCATGAAATAAGTATTTGATCACCTACCAACCAGCAAGAATTCTGGCTCTCACAGACCTGTTAGTTTGTCTTTAAGAAGCCCTCCTATCCTCCACTCATTACCTGTATTAATTGCACCTGTTTGAACTCGTTACCTGTATAAAAGACACCTGTTCACACACTCAATCAGACTCCAACCTCTCCACTATGGGCAAAACCAAAGAGCTGTCTAAGGACACTAGGGACAAAATTGTAGACCTGCACAAGGCTGGGATGGGCTACAGGACAATAGGCAAACAGCTTGGTGAGAAGGCAACAACTGTTGGCGCAATTATTAGAAAATGGAAGAATTTCAAGATGACTGTCAATCTCCCTCGGACTGGGGCTCCATGCAAGATCTCACCTCGTGGAGTATCAATGATCCTGAGAAAGGTGAGGGATCAGCCTAGAACTACACGGGAGGACCTGGTCAATGACCTGAAGAGAGCTGGGACCACAGTCTCAACGGTTACCATTAGTAACACACTACACCGTCATGGATTAAAATCCTGCAGCGTGCGCAAGGTCCCCCTGCTCAAGCCAGCACATGTCCAGGCCCGTCTGAAGTTTGCCAAAGACGATCTGGATGATCCAGAGGAGGCATGGGAGAAGGTCATGTGGTCAGATGAGACCAAAATAGAACTTTTTGGTATAAACTCCACTCGCCGTGTTTGGAGGAAGAAGGATGAGTACAATCCCAAGAACACCATCCCAACCGTGAAGCATGGGGGTGGAAACATCATGCTTTGGGGGTGCTTTTCTGCAAAGGGGACAGGACGACTGCACCGTATTGAGGGGAGGATGGATGGGGCCATGTATCGCGAGATTTTGGGCAACAACCTCCTTCCCTCAGTAAGAGCATTGAAGATGGGTCGTGGCTGGGTCTTCCAGCATGACAATGACCCCAAACACACAGCAAGGGCATCTAAGGAGTGGCTCCGTAAGAAGCATTTCAAGGTCCTGGAGTGGCCTAGCCAGTCTCCAGACCTGAACCCAATAGAAAATCTATGGAGGGAGCTGAAACTCCGTGTTGCCCAGCGACAGCCCCAAAACCTGAAAGATCTGGAGAAGACCTGTATGGAGGAGTGGGCCAAAATCCCTGCTGCAGTGTGTGCAAACCTGGTCAAGAACTACAGGAAACGTCTGACCTCTGTAATTGTAAACAAAGGTTTCTGTTCTAAATATTAAGTTCTATTTTTCTATTGTATCAAATACTTATTTCATGCAATAAAATGGAAATTAATTATTTAAAAATCATACAATGTGATTTTCTGGATTTTTTTTAGATTCCGTCTCTTACAGTTGAGGTGTACCTACGATGAAAATTACAGATCTCTCCATTCTATGCAAGTGGGAAAACTTGAAAAATTGGCAGTGTATCAAATACTTATTTGACCCACTGTATATGCGGCCACAGATAGTGTAGTCTGTGGGACTATGGTATAAATAAATTCAACTGTATAACAGTTTCAGAATTAAAGAACAATAACCATAATACATATTACCGTTGCACTTATCTGTACATGGTCAATGCAGTTATTTTTAAGCTGTTGTTGACATCCTATCTAAAACGTGATTTAGCCAAAAAAAACAAAACCATAACATTACCACTTTAATGTGTCTTGCAATATCCGTGCGTGCAAAGGTTCTGAGCGATCCTCTTGTTCAATATTCTCGAGGTCTGAATTGATATGGCAATATTGACTAAATTGTTTTGGCAAGGGGCGGGGCAACACTGAAACACCAAGCTGTTCGCCAATCACAACGCACTGGGACAGCTAACCAATCACAACACATTTTGTTTTTTGGAAGGCAGGCCTTCATCAAACCCGGAACTAATAGAGTCGTTTGTGCCAGGCTGGGGAGAAAGGTATTGTAATGTAAATTATGTGAAAAATAATGCGATTTTCGAACCACCAAGCATGAGAGCATGTTCTGGTACACCCCCAAAACAAAATCAAGACTTTGTAAAAGAGCATAATAGGACCCCTTTAAAACACTGCATAGTCTTCACTTTATGAATTAAATGTACATTGATACTATTAAAGCTTCTAAAATTATTCAGTTGAGTAACATTAATGGCACAGACAGCACTAAAGACAGACCAAATGCATGGATCTAATACTGATACATATCTGATTTCTTTCCAGCTTTTTGTTCACTTGAGACATAACTGACTGTCTTCATGTAAATACTTGCCAAAATGGACATTTTGTGTATATTTCACTGAGACCGAGTGAAACAACATCGATGAGCAAAGTACACTTTGAGTTTCAGGTGCGTGCTTAAACGGAGTACACATGCAGAAAGCACCTGGGGAAGGAAAGAAATGGCATGCAGCACAATGATCACCCTTTCATAATCGTTGGAAGCCAAAATTTAAACTGAAACTAAAATTTGATTAATTGCACAGCTCTACTGCTAGCTTGCATTGAATTGTTTTGATGGCGTCACATAATTGAGACACATGAGATAATTTGGTGAGGCAGCCAGGTATCTAATAGGTAGTCAGTTCTGTAAGTTTAATATTAAGCGTGTTCGACTTCAAGCAGTGTTGCACAGACCGATTGGTGGATGACATCACCTATTATTACGAGGACATAAAAAATCACAATCTCTACAATTCGCTTAAAAGATAGATTGAGATATATGTAGATTGATCGCAATATAAAATTGTAAGATCACCCACCCGTAAGTTAGCATAAGCAAACACTAGTTATGGTTGTCAATTACTAAATGCCACTAGTCAAGTTAAAACTACCAGTATTTCAAGTGAATGGGTTTATTAGTTGATGATTTTTTTTTTCCACTGTCAAGCTGTCTTGCTGGCTTCACTGATCTCCAGATCATATGAGACCAGTGGCCTATTTTTGGTTCATTCTAAACCATTTGGCTCAAAGACTCTGGAGTTTATCACATTTAGGCACAATCCAGTACCACAGAAATCAATCCAGAGGAATGCTTCTAGGAAGTTTAAATTTAGAACCTTATCATTGCCACTAATGCCCAACACAACTGTTATAGCTGTTTACCTTCCATTCCCCCCTCCCCACCACTTACCACCACCACTGACAGGACTAAGTCAGTCAACACTAGCTAGTCCGCACGTCCCAGCTATGAGGAAAGGACTCTGCAACCGAACACTGCTGGTGATAACACGTCTCAGCCCCTGTGAACTCATGTTGGTTGCACTTGTTTTGCTGCAGGGATTACTGACATGTTTGTGGCAGGGCAGATTTGTTTTGATGAATTGAAGTCATGCTAGTACACATGGCCTTCTGGTAGGGATGACCGTGATTGTGTTTGAAAACATTTGTTTCGGTGGGCAAATATCCAAGATGTTGCCATTGCACTAAAATGTTTTTACATGTATTCTAAAAAGAATATCTTACTCTTTCCACAGGATCTGGATCTTGATGATGCAGAGGAGGATGATTCAGATGTGGAAGAGGGACACGATGAGTTATAAGTGTCAGGAGGAAAAGGCGAGACAAACCCCTTCACCACCACCACCTCCACTTTAAACCTCCCTGTCTGTGAACACTAAAGCTTTTCCTAACTAATCCAACAGCCACCGGGCATTACAGGGTCTTCTTTCAGCCAGTTGTCATTACCAGTCCAGCCCAACCATCTGCAGCCCAGAGAAGTGCCTCTCTGCCCACAACAACTTTATCTCTTTGAAGTTTTACTGTACAGTTTACTTTTTGCATTAAAATATATTAGGTTTTTAGGTTTAGTTCTAATGGTAATCTGTTGAACTGCTCTTTATACCTGCCCACTACCTCCTTTTGTGATCCGGGGGCTCAGTGTTATTATTTTGCAGTATAATACTGGAAATACTCTCCTGATGAAGGACGGGGAAAGCCAGTTATTCTGCCTTAATTCTGTGATATGAATGAGTGGACATTTCAGGGCAGAGGGGCTATATGTCATTCACCTTTGTGTAGAAATAAAATTACAATAATGGGCTGCTATTACAGTGAGAACAAAACTTAGCAGAGACCAAACTGAGGTACCTTCCGTGTTTCATTAGTCAAACCACATTTTCGTACTCCTTTTCAAAATCAACACCTGCTACTGAATTATTTTTAAAGCTGTAAAAGTGGAGAACTTGTTTTATTTAATTTTATATTTCAATTATTATTTTTTTTATAATCTTCCATACTGAAGGGCCCAGAAACAGCACTTTTGTTGAATTACCTGGGGCAGAGTTGGCCCTCTCAGCTTTCTGGTCATCTGGGAGGATGATTTGAAACCTTGTTTTGCACTTCATTCAGTGCCATCAGAGATTCCATATCAGTTCCTGAAATGAAGATTTATCCTCTTGTAAGGACAATAACTCTCCCATACCCTTCCTGCTTTCCATCACTTTAGTGGAAGATTCCTTCCACCTGGAGGTGTAATGCCAGTTGACGATGTCTGCGTGGTCAGTGTAACGGGGAGGAGAAAGTGTGCTTGTAACCAACTTAATCAGTCTTTTCCCCTTATGTCAGGGTTGTGCGTGTGTGTGATTTGGTTAACCCTCATGTTGTCTTTCTTTATTTTTCTAGGAGCGGTGAATTTCAGGGGTGATGTTTAAAGAAAGGGAGGGTTTAGGAATTCAATTGGGAGGGATTTGGGTTTTGAAACTTGTCAATATGTTTGAGACCAAGCATTCCATTGCATTGAAATTGATAAAACAAACTGGTGGCCAAATAAACAACAAAATGGTAATAAATGTGTTTGGTGTTTTGTTTGATTTCTTTCTATTTTAAAATTAATTATTCATTCAGTTGATATAAGACAATTCAATGTGGTTCAATAATGCATTAGTACAACAAAGACCTCATAGTGGTCATGGTTGTCAAGCTAAGATAAAGAACAACAATAGTTGAGTCAATATCACTGTAGGGTGCCATTTGGTGTCCTGTACATAACTCATTTCCCATGATAACATAAAAATGACTATGAAAGGGTGTTATATTAGGCTAAGTTTTATATTCATAACAAAAGCATTATTTGGCTCTTTAGATGCATTTTCCAGATTTTTTTTTTTTAGTTTTGTGTAAGAGGATGCGTGCTATTTGGCTTTGTCCCATGCACTGCTCATTAAATTTGAATGAGATTAGAATAGTCAAATAAAATAAAATAAAAATTGTTCTCTATTAGTATTTTGTTAATTTTTTTTGTTAAACTCAATTTGAGTGTATTGATCATTTGTTAATAAACAATATTTTTATTTAATAAAAAAAGAAGCGTTTTTCCATGTCCCTTGAATGGTTGTCCACCCTGTAGTGTTGGGAAATCCGCCCATTTAAGAAAAGGCCATCCCCTTTAGTGACATCAGGACAACAGATTTTTTTTCTCTTCAGTGGTGGGAATTTCAACTGCTTAGGTGAATAAATTGGTGACTTTTCAATTGACAAATTTTCTTCGTATCAGTTTGCTTGCTTTTCCCAAGCTTAACATGTCCACCCTGTCGGCATAAAATATGCAAGATGTGATTAGAATACAGTATTTTCAAAATATGTAAGTTTAAATATACCAAATTCTCTTCAACAACCAGACTAAATATTTAGCTAGTCACAGTTTGTTGTAAGCTAATATGCTAATTGAAGCTCAAAATGTCCACCCTGTCAGCCATTTAGACTCGATAGAGTGGACAGACGCATGACAGGGTGGACTGAATGAAAATTAATGGGGAGGGGTCGGTATATCAATGTGATTGAGGATGTAATTATATTATCTATTATTATATTCTTTTTTTAGAAGTTGAATAAATGTTTCATTTTCATATTTTGTCATGATTTGTGTTCTGCATTATGTGTCCACACCGTCATGTGCTGGTCCACCCTGTCATCTTGACATTCTTTTACAATTATATTTTATATAATAATTCAATCATATCTATATAATCCAGTGTGTTTAATAGCTAGGTGTGGGGGCAATAACATGCAAACAAAAAACTGCATCCAAATATCACAGTTTTCTCCAAATAAGAAAAAATACATGTGTGAATTGTATGAGTTTCTTTAAAAACACATGGTTTACATAAAATCTTTTATGTATTTTATGATTTGAAAGCAAACAAATAACCCTGTTTAGGAAAGGGACATCATACCTTTCAGAAAATATCATTTGCATCCTATAATTTTGCAATGAAAACATATTTAACAGTAATATGTCCATGACAGGGTTGACATATCTTATCGTTTATGCTTCGAATAATGGCCCATAATTATCTAAAAAAAATGTGTGGGAGCTCAGCTAATATGTTTCTATAGTACTTGAGTGTCTAAAATTTATGATATGACATAAAGCGAATGGGAAATTAAAACCAACATTTTTGAGTGTGAGGGTTAAAAGGCACTCTATGGTGATGATATTGACCCAGTTATGCAGCCAATGAAAAGAATGGGTATTTGGAGCTTTGCCAGAAGGGAATATAGAATGGCAAAATGACTGAAATTACTGCCTTGTCATCCCACAAAGCTATTATGTGATTTTAAAACTGATAAATTCTTTGAACTGCTTGTACTATATTTTCATAGTGCTTTTTTGGAGCTTGACAACAATTGCCATTGAAAGCTGTCCTAAGAGCTGCATTAACATGTTGGCCAAATATACAGTTTATGGGTTTGGAATGACATGAGGTTGAGTAAATGATGATTGAATAAAAAAAAAACATTTGAGGTGAGCATTACATATTTCACTGGTTTTTACCATTCCAAATAACCTATACCCTGTGTTATAACCAGAACATGGAGAAACTTCTGGAACTGTTAGTAGGGGCTGAGTAATAATAGCCCATAAAATAGAAAGCCAGGAAGACTTAAAGTAGAAAACACTGTAAGGCCTGCTGTCAGGAATCATGACATATTAATGTGATTAAACGGTCATCTGCAAATAGAGCAAGAGCATCTTGCTGGGCTGCCAACTTAAAGATAAAGAGCCAGGCTGTTTATTCAAGTGTTATTTTAAAATTCTAATTGTGACCGTCAACAAGTCCTTGCCTTCACATTTGCCAGGCCGTACCTATAAACCATTTTTATACCCCTTTCATTGTGTACTAGAAATTACTGTTGGCTTCCCTGCTGTGTGGCAACAGGAGCTGGGGTGTGGGAATTTATCTGAAGAGGAGGAGGAAAGGCCTGTGGTGTGTGAAAACAAGCTGAGGTTACGGATCTCGTTGCTAAGTTGGCTGAGAATTGTAGGGGTGTGACTCCAGATCACACCCACTCGTCTTCCAATTCAGTCATCTGAGCTATGAGACGACAGTCTCTTAATATAGTCTAGTGGGGGGTATATATAGGGTACACATAGAGCCCTGACTTCAGACCAACTTCTGAACGACTGTCTAGGAAGGTGCTCTACATCAAGAGACGAACAAACAACCAGACAGACTGAGAAGCTACAGTCATCAAGACCGGCACCTTGGAAAATAAGAAATTCTGAAGACCTCTGATTGTGCTGAAACTTTTAGCCACATTGAGAATTAGTGGAGAATTTCTCATCCAATCTTTGGAACAAGAACATTAAAGAATGATGAAGTACTACCAGTGTCCAGTCACCCAGACCATGCGCTATGAGGGGTGCAATCCAAATGCCACTAGACCAGTGTCATGCTTTCATTCACAGCCTTCTATCAAACCTGTTCGCAATGTTCACTTTCCCAACGACATAGTCTTTCAGGATTATGTCCGTCAAGGAGAGCTGGAGAGAATTGGATGCTTCATTAGAACCAGAAGAGTGAGTCTGGACACCATCTACCATTCAGGTATAGGAAAATCAACTACTTGTGTACTTAACTGAGTCAGCTATGGAAAGTAAATCTATGCTCAGTCTTAACTATATACCCTGCGTGCAAGTAATTAAAATGCAGTTATGCATTACCCCATCGCTAATAAAGGCAATTTATAATTAGCAATGCCATTTTTGTCTAGTTAGCTCTGACTGTTTGATAATATAATCCAAAGTGTCTCAAGATTTAATCTACTGATAATTGAGCTGTCTGAGCCTGTCCTTTAACATGAACTCCTTGCTAATTGTCCAGGCATGGCAGCCATTCATGAAGCAGTCCTATCTGGAAACCTGGAGTGTGTGAAGCTTCTGGTAAAATTTGGGGCTGACATCATGCAGAGGGATGAGGATGGATGGACTCCCCTCCATATGGCATGTAGTGATGGCTTTCCAGAAATAGCTAAGTAAGAAAATGTCTTAATTTAATGTATTTGGTATAATTTGGTGTACTTTGGTAAACATAAATTAGAACTGGACATTAGATTAGACAATAGATTATTACTATTTCTAGTATAGGAAAATAAAGACAAGTCTTTAGTTGTGATTTCAAGCTTTTTTAATAGTTTGCTTTCAAAGAAAACTTGAAAGTCAAAGTATTTAAAGGTGCCATAGAATGCATTGATACTCTGATATCTACATAGAAGGTATGTGGCTTAAGTAAGGGCAAAAATTCTCCAGAAACGGGTTTACATGTGCATTTGCAACCCTAGGATTTCTCCCTAGAATGAAATGGTCTGTTATTGTCTTATTTGGAAGGGTCATGAATAATAATGTTGAGCTCTGCTCTGATTGGCTGTTTCACAGTGCGGCTCAATGTTGAGCTCTGCTCTGATTGGCTGTTTCACAGTGTGGCTCATTTCAGTAGCTCACACAGCAGGAAGGAAACACAGGGAGGAAAATATATATTTCAATACTTTCTCTAGCATTTATATCGTCGGGTAATTATCATGTAAATAAAATGTGGGCATCAGCCGCTATTAATACGCGGGGCACTGAAACTGCTTTCAAATGCACGATCGCTTTCTAGTTTCAATTTCGCTTTCGAGATTCGCGATCGCACAAACTCTGTTTACACTATGGAGCGGCAGTACTTACCACACATTTTACAAGATCTGTCAGTGGTGTTCAGGATCTGTAAATCATTCGATATCATCCTCAGTCATCTCTACTTACTCTGTTTATGTGGTAAGTGAAATCTTATGTACTGCAATGTAACAGGCTACTGCTAGCAAGGAGCTAACCATGTCCCTTTAGTGGCTCGCGTTATTTTATTATAACGCGTTATTTGCTTTCCGTGCCTTTCTGAATACAGACACCAACCCATCCCTGCACATCACATCCCCTGCACAGCCTGGAACATAACATTTATTTCCATGATCTGCCATTTTTGCTGTTGTCCTCGCTTGTTTCTTCACAATACCTGCAGAACTTTTGATGATTCGGCTGGCGGCTGGCCTAGAACATGGGCGGGTATATGCAAATGTTGGGGACGTAACTATTAGTGATCCTGACTGTAACGTCACAGTCGGTGTTATGTTCTGATTCGCCTATTTTTCAGTGGTATTTTTTATTCACAAGATTTACATAAGAAGGAGGAAACAATGGTGTTTGAGGCTCACGGTATGTCATTTCCATGTACAGAACTCTTATTATTCAACTATGCCAGGGTAAATACAGTTTTCCATTATATGGCACCTTTAATCAATGAAGCCTTATAAAAAAGAAGAAAGAAAGTAGAGCATTTACCAGCTATATTCTTTGTCCATCAAAATGTGCATGATTAGTGAAACCAAATTTGTCACGAAACTGATCAAAGATTTAACGTATTTTTTCTTTTTGTTTTAGGTACTTGCTGTCTTTGGGTGCAGACACTGAGGCTGAAAATGACTGTGGGGAGAAGCCTGCTGACCTTATTGACCCAGACAGCAAAGAGCTGCTTGAACTCTTCGGGGTTGGTGATGCCTGAACTTGGCACTGAAGTTCTGATTGCTCTCATCTGTTATGACAGTTGCCACATTAAAAGGATGAAACCGGTAAATGAGTGGAACAGCCACTGTGTATGCAGTGGAGCTGGTAGTTGAGACACCTTGACAGAGTGTCTGGTTATAATTATCTGGTCCTTTGCATTTGGACCAATGACAGTGATTAGGATGTGAGTTGCACTTGCCTCCACAAGAAGGAACTGTTCCAGTGTAGATGATGTTCTTGCTGTAAGCTAATGACAGTCACAACAGCTTTTCTGTCAATTTGTTATAGTTAACGCTTTCTATTTTAAAACATGATTTTTAAGTAGCAGATCAATGCACTATAGTGAGAGTTTGATAAATAGCTCACTGTGATTTTATGTGATTTTTTTTTTATAAAACATGAAATTGTACAGAAAGTCTTAATTTTATACATGTGTGAATTAAATGTTTTTATACCTAAATATACATAAAATAAACAAAACAAAACAATGCTGTCTGTTTTATTGTGGCTGTTGTCTGTCCATAGCTACACAATATACATAAAATAATAATGCATTAATCTTCAGGATTAGTAGTAAATCCCAATTTTATATGTACATAATTAAAATAAAACTTTGGTTGATGGTATTAAAGTTAAACTTATGTAAAATATCATGTTATGGCTGTTTAAATAATCATTTTCCTACTATTGCATTCAATGGTGTTTATGTATTAGATAAATAATGTATAACTTCTTTGTTAGAAATGCTCTTTCTTCAGGAAGCCCCTCTAAAGCACAATCTAAATGGAGGATCTGTTATCCAAATTCTGAATTGAAAAACTTATGGACCTTTCCTCACAGACTTTTTATTACAACGTAAAATTAAAGAACTCAATTTCAGAATAGTTCATAGATACTACCTTTGTAATTTATTCTTGAGCAGGTTTTATATATTATTGAGAATATATCTTCATTGTGTTCATTTTGTAATATTGATGAAGAATCTATTCTACATGTTTTATCATTGCCCATTCTCCACACTCTAAAAAACACTGGGTTAAAAACTACCCAATTTGGGTAGTTTTTAACCCAAGGGCTGGGTAAATATAGGACAGAACACATATGGGGTTAATTTTACCCAGCAAATTGGGTTGTTTATTTAACCCAACATAATTGGGTTGATTTAACCCAGCTAATGGGTTGATTCATTTTTATTATAATACTAGCTTATTTTTTTTAACTGTATACATGAAATAATGTTTACAGATTAACTTAAATCCTCTAAACTTTTGTAAACTATTCCACACAACCACTGGTTTGCATGAAAACTTTATTTTCCTTTATTTATCATTTACAGCCGTGTTCATTTTATGTATACATATTGCCTATTTAAACTCGTTTAACGAACATTAAAAGTAAACATTAAACAGAAGTAATACACGTGTAATTGTCCAGTCTCTGTTATTCCGTTTCCACCGTAACGGCGCTGGCTCTCGTGCCCGAGCTGGAGTCGTGTTCGGCGGGAACTGCTCACGGATAAAACCGCCACCATGCGTTTCACTCATAGCCGAAATATACTGCGACTGCCTTCATAGCCTGCCCAAAACCAAAAAGTAAACAGCTCTGAGGACATATTTTAACATCCAAAGTATTTGTATTCTGTATCTTTATGAATAAAATAGTTTATTTTATGCAAAGCATCAGGCTTTTCCATCACGCGAAAAGACCGCGACACTCGGTCGTACCGTGATTCATACCGCGCGCCTTTATGTTGCTCTGCATCAAATTGAAAGATATACAGCACAGTAACGAATTTTATGTCTGAAATAAAATGTACACAAACCTGTATTTACCGAAGAAATGCTTCAATTCGATGGCGCTTTGAACTGCTCTCTCCAGAAGACGACGCAAAATCCCCGCGATAAATAACCCAACCGCTGGGTACGTCTGACCCAGAAGCTGGGTAAAACTAAAAAACTAACGTTACCCAAACATTGGGTTGTTACATTTGACCCAGGGGCTGGGTAACACAAAAACTACCCAAACACTGAAAAAATAACCCCAAAAAATTGGGTTAAAAAAATAACCCAGGATTTTTTAGTCTTTTTGGTCAGAAGTTACCATGTTCATTTTTGCAGTAACAATGACAGAACATTTTTTTTTTTTTTTTCTCAGATTTTCATTCTAAGGACATTCATCTTGAACATCACCTTCATTGTAAACCTAATACATTGGCTTCAGACTGGCAAATGTATTATGCAATTGATCTTTTTATTTTTTTTGGAATCATTGTTTATTTCCAATGTAAAATGAAACATTTTTATGCCACTGTTATTGAATGTCATATTCTATATATCTATATAACGCATAATGTTTCTGAAAGTAATGTGGAATGTGAAAATCCTTCTGAAAGGCACGAACGTGGTTGACAGTTGACTGTAGAAGTGCTCTGCTGAACGAATCGCGAATGTTCTATACTGTGGGAAGTCGTTTACGCGAATCGTTTCTTTTGAAACACGTGATAACCGGATCAATAAACCTATTCAGTGATTCTTCTACGGTTACATACGTGATTCAGCTTATAGAAAACAGTCAGCATTTTAAGTACTACATTTACTTCTTGACCCATTACATTTTTTTTTCGGTAAATTCCATAGACTTACTGTCAGTACACTCATTGGATTTCAGCTCCTTTAGGAGTCAGACATGTCTGCAAGACAGTCCCCGGTTAAATGTAACGTTAGCTAACATAAGTTTATTTTTTATTTTTTATTAATGCTCAAAAATCTTTCACATAAAGAAGTGGCATCGTAGTATGTTGATGGCGAACCGATGTTTGTGATTCATTGAAAAGATCCGATTCAAAAGAATGATTCGTTCTCCAATCTGACATCACTGATTGTGCTAGATACAACTGAACACAGAGGTGTACGTTGTTTTGATAATTGTTTTTTGGCTGGGACAAAGGATTTCAACGCCACTTTGTAAGTCTCGAATGCGCAAAAGTTTTAGTCACATTAATCGTAATATATTAGTTACGTTAAATCGATCCCTGGTTTAAGCATCGAGTTCTGTTGTGTTTTGCCGAGGGTTGCTGTTATTTGACGTTAGCTTGCCAAGCTAGCCGGGTATCAGTCGCGAAAATATTATGTTATGGGAAAATATGAAAACACATTTGCTATTTGAATGCTATATTAGTAAAATTAGCAAATTAGTGTTTGTGAGACTGACATAAAACTACGCATGGCGTAGTTAAATACCGAGCTGGTTTGCTGTCATAGTTGGAACTACAGCTAGAATTAAAAAAAATATATAACGTTAATAATACATTTAAAAATACTTATATATAAACTAGATGACAGCACGTAAAATGCATTAAGAATAGACCGGCTCTAAAAGCCGTTCCTACAGTTTTTAGCCGGTTTTATTCAGATTTTAGCCCGCCTCTTTTTGTGCTTTTGATACTTCCTAGATAGCACACAAATAATCAGGGAATTGACTCCGTGTTGCCCATTTAACAATAGAATCTTTCACTGTGGGCCTGTCACTTAAGTGTTTTAAACTTGATCTAATAATAGTAAACTGTTGCGTAGGGATTTTGACAGTGTTGTGGGCAGCTCTCCACCTTTAAAAATGGTTCAGAATTACAAGCAGACGTCTGGAGCCTGTTCCCCAACCAACACTGAGGAACTACTCACACCAGCACATGAGGAAAATGTGCGATTCATTCATTACAGTAAGCTGCCTCATGAGAAATCTTTTCAAATGTCAGATACCCATCAAAAATATCCTATTTGTAAGAGAAGGGTATATTTTGGGGGAATTAGTTTTCTATAACATTAACTCTTCTTCCAACAGCTTGGCAGCGTGTCATGAGAGAAATGCAGACTTGCCAGGGAAGTGAAAACAATAACCATGGACCTCAGAAGTATGTGGAGAGGACGCCAAACCCTGCACTAAGCTGTACGTTCCAACTAGTTTATTTGTCCTGAGGATTGTATTTTGTTGTTAAAGGAACATAGAGTGATAAATAACTATTTGTTGAAATATCTGGCTGTTTGAACAGCTGTATCTCAGCCCTTATCTTGCCAGTGATAAATGAAAACTGAATGCAGTTTTATATTTTCTGATCCTTTTCCTAAAGACGCATCTGAAATATGATTTTGGAAATGCATGCATGCTCTCTAACTGTTTGTTTCTGCTCTTCAGCTTTTACACCAGTGGACTTGAATGATGTGAAAAGGAAAAACACACAAGACACCAAAAAGTCTTCATGAAACAATTGGATTTATCCAGCATAAAGACTAATACAGCATAGATCTCATGCCTGGTGCACTGATGTTATTCAGGCTTTTATTTGCCGATCCCTGATCTTTTTTTAAATTATCAGTGTTGTTCACTGATAACTTTGTCCTGTGTTTAAGGACAAAGTGCTGCTTTAAAAATGTTTTTAGAATTTCCATTGATTTTCATATAGAGTGCTGCAGTGATGGTGTTTTTGTAGGCGAAAAATGCCTGAATTTATTAATTGGCTTTTGAATTATTGCAGAAAACAAGCTCTGTGGCCAATAAAAATATTATTATTACAAGTTTTGTTTATAGTGATAATTTTCACAAATGAGCACAACTTAGATGTAGAGTAGATTTCCTGTTCAGTGTGATGTTTAATGACTCCGAAATTCTCCTTTAGCCATTTTGTTGGCTCTTTTTTTTTTTTCTTAAGACAAATAGATTTTTAAAAAATGCATGGGGGTATTACTGATGTGTTTTATGTTGTAGAAAAAAAGCTTGTTCCTGTGTTACCTTATTTCAGGCATTAGCCAAAAAACCCATTCAGGATAATGGGAATCAGAAATGCTAACTCGTTTCTGGGATTTGGCCTAAAATATGTCATCCCTACAGCACTCTATTTATGCTAATGTCTAATTTAAAGCATGTCTTTTTGATGTATGATTTTTAAATCAAACCAACAAAATAATTTATTTAAATCACCAAACAAAATGAAAAAATTGTACTGTTTTCCAGTACAGTTATTCCATGTTGCAAGAAAACGGAAAAGATTTGAGTAAGATTTGCTCATAGGTAACCTACTGAACCTTATGTCTAGAGGTTTGTTGAAATTTCTTGTATGTGAATAAATTCAAGGAAGGGCCAATCATATCTAGCTGTCTGTGATTGAGGGTAGCATTTAGGGAAATGTGCTATATATTTAAATTTATGCTTTTAAAACATTTTAATAATTTTATTTTATCTAGGCTTACAATTTGAATTTGCCATTTTTATGATTTGCAAACACTGAAAGACCTAAGTTATGGTAACCACCTAAATGGTGGTTGTGGGGCAATTTGAGTCAATGGTTCTACTGTCCTGCAACCTCTGGTATATAAGATTCTCTGGTATATAAAATATTATTTCCATGTATGCACATATAAACACAATGTTTATAGAAATATTTGAATTCTATTTTTTTATTCTTTTGCCTGGTTCCTTTAGCAAGCATTGGAACTCACTGTCCACAAATTTGCATGATTACTTTTGGCTTTATTAATATAAAAATGGTTCACAAATAAAACACACTAAATACCATCTATTTGGTTTACAGATGTCTGAAAGAAAGGTACAGCACAAAGATTTGGAATAGATCAATGCATTATTGAATTATCACTGTATACACCTTTTTCTTGCTGTAAAAATGGGCGTGGCCATTTGTAAATTCTATGGGTCTAGCTTCCGGTCTCATCCGCGTCCAGCTATTTTTAGCTGTACAAAACAGTTAGTTTTGCTGCTTGATATTGAAAATTGGTGTGTCTTATATTATTTTAATGTATTATCTTAATTCACTGGTTTGTAGTACAAACAGTTTTACCGTTTACTGCACATTTGTATTCTTGTTATTTACCTATAGTGGCTAATGAACCAGAAGTCTCACCCATAGGCTTACTTCCACGTTGAAGAAAAAGGTGGATAACGTTAATGTTTTCCCTTGGAAATAGTTAACTTATTCAAGTTACCCATCCTGGGCAAGGCTGTGCCAATGCCACTTTTTTGAAAGTCATATTTCATTATATACAAGCTCTATTTCAGTTTCTCTAAATGTTCAAGATTGCTTTTGCTGCATTAGTTTATCACAATACCTGTACCAGTTGTACAACTGGTAACCAATTCAAAACTCCACTCTTTCCAACCATTGCATAAACCACATAATAAATTGTTTACTCATATAGCATGTGGTTTATGCAACTTAATATAATATAGTTGGTAGTTTATTATTATCTGCGCTATATCAGAATTTAAGTTTTTTTTTTTTTTTTTTTTTTTAAATAATGATTTGGTATATATTTAGTAATAAGATTCATTGTGGTGCCTTTGCTATTAATTATTTTATAACTACCAGGAATGATTTTAATCAAGAATTACCATACGGCTTACAATCAGGGCAAATAAATAAATTCTCAATAATTAAAGTCAACTCCATCACAAATCTGTTAACAAAGAATGGTTGACTATTATCCCGAACTAATTAATGAAGGTAAAAGAGTGTTGATTAAATTTAATAAAAAAAATGAAATTAAAATATTTCAAATTGTGGGAATTTCATGTCAAGTTATTTAAGATACCATTGTAAGTGTCCTGTGACATTCTGTACTGTGTTCATAATTTAAAATGACTGTCCGTTGGATTGCAAAATGCAGTTATTTTATCAGTGATATCAGCTTCTTTGTACAAAACCATACCATGTGTTTTTAAAAATATTTTCATTTTGTGGGATATTTAATCACAAAATTCTACATTTGTAGGATGTAAAATATACCACTGTACAATAAACAAACAAAAGAATCGATCTGAGTGTGCACTTATTTAATCTCCTCAGGAAGTGTCTCCCCTGAATAAAAAAAAGAACATTCATTATTACAATAGAAGTAGTCCAAAAATATTTTTTTAAAAGCATATATACAGAGTTCACAGTGAAATCCAGGTGTTGTGCTGTTGCCTGACAGGCGAGCTCACTCTTTAAATTTCCACTCCTGACGGCACATTGGGCACTGCTGCTGCACTTGCTGAGAGTTCAGCCACTTCAGGATGCAGTGCATATGGAAACAGTGAGAGCACTGACCCCAAACCAACGGGCAATCATCTCCTGGGACCTTACCTGTTAAAACCAGAGAGCACATTTAATTTTGTTACACTGAATACATTTTGTTCAACCACACAAGTAGAACTTAAACAGCAACAGGACTTAATAACAAAACTGCACAAAAAGGCACAGGTGGCAGTGTAGATAAAGTGAAACCAGGTTACCCACAGTCTGGGCAACAGCCGTTGAAAGGCGCTCTGCAGATGCCGCAGTTCTCATCGTTGGCCACCCACAACCACGACGCCACACCATTCCACTGCTTTATTTTAACCTTCATCTCTTCAGGGAATTCACAAAACAGAAGAGACTGCACTCACAAACAGTAATTTTATGTAGGGCCCCTTATATCATGGTACTGAATGAATATCATGTTCATGTAGCCTGATATTTACATGATGCTTCGCAAAGTAATTCAAAAATACTGTGGTACATGTCATGAAACTGCGTTTCATGATCATACTAATACGACACAAAATTGTACTATTATGGTATTATTCTTTTTGGTATTTTTTGTTAGAATGGAATAACTTATCCACCCATGTCAAATAAAACACTGGCCTGTTAACACGAACGTAATACAAATCTCAACACGTGACAGAGAGTAAATAATCAAACTGGTTTAAACATACTGACCCACAGAAGTGTAATCATCGATCAAGCTCACTATGTCATTGTCCTAACATCCATTCCTTCTTCATACCATGTTCGCACTTCTTCTTAAGCGTTTTTGGCGGTTGGCAAACCAACTTATAGGTGCTTTACTGCCACCTGCTGGACTTGAGTGTGGAACAAGACAAGAGTTTGGCAGGAAAAAAAGTGAGAGGGGTCTGTCTGCGGACTGCAAGAGAGGGGCGTAACTTGAAGGGGGCGTAACTTGTAGCAGGGGGCGTAAATTGAAGTTGTCCAAATCACACAGAACCACGCGAGATGTCAAAACGAGATGTTGTCGGGCTGCGTCCGAAACCGCATACTCTCTGAATAGGCACTTAATTAGGTAGGGTACTTACTCTACAGCCTGATTGCGTTAAGTATGAAAACGATTTGGGTAACATCTGCCATGTTTACGTTATCATGTGACCTACGACGTTATTACAAGCGCAACAACTTATATGAGCGACAGGTTTAATTAATCCATCCATAGTATCTTGATATAGATTAAACTTGCCCATTTTGTGGTCTTGTTGAAGAAACAGCTGCGCATTTATTTTGTGATTGTAGTATATAAATAACTTTTGGGTTGATTTAAGTTCTTATATTTTTAAACCCACTAATGCGATCCACAGTTTTATGCTTAACCTCTTAAGACCCGATTTTTTTTCTTTTCATGTCTTTAAATTGTTTAGTGCATTTAGAATAATGCAAAAAGGAAAACAAAGATATTTCATTCATAAGTTATGCTATTAATAATTTATGATATAAATTATTTTTTAAATCACCAATTTAAAGTTTAAGATTTTTTTTTTTTTTTTTTACCAAACTTTGTATAAAGATGATTCTCAACTATGTTATAACAGAATGATTCGATATACCTTTTTTCTTTCTGCAAAATGTGTGTAAAATGGCCATAAACGGGTTTTCTCATTATATAGCCTACAATGTATCTATAAACTAAATCTAATTAGCATATTAATGTGTTTTTGGGGCAACATGAAATGAAAAAAAAAGAAGTGTAATAATTGGAGTAATAATTGACAAGATTTTCATAATAATATATAGGCCTAATATTTCATAGAATATTGAACTATAATTTATTTCCCTATTCATTTGTTATGTCTCCCAAAACCCTTAATAAACATGCTCATGAGGCTGCAGGGTCTTAAGAGGTTAAATACATTTTATTTATTTTATTACGAAAACCCAAAATCATTATCTCTTGAAAGTTAATTTCTTTATTTTATGTGCAAAATGTTTCATCCACAAGCAAAAGTGGCTTAAATCTCCTTAGTTTTCTTCTTTTTCTTGTTGAATTTAACTTTAGTTTCATCCCTGTTTTCTAAAAAACCATCATGATGAATTATTATATTTAATTAACCAGTTTTTTTTTTCTGTGTATATAATCTCATACTATGATGAACACATATTCATGTTTGCTGTTTTATGCCATAAGATTGTTCATTGTTAGATACAACCATCTTTCCCTGAGCTTATATTTAATTACAAGTTAGGCAATAATAATAATAATAAAAAGAAGGACAGGTGCACTAACACAGGGGTGACCAAACCTGATCCTGGAGGGCCGGTGTCCTGCAGAGTTTAGCTCCAACTTGCCTCAGTACACCTGCCTGGAAATTTCTAGTATGCCTAGTAAGATCTTGATTAGCTGGTTCAGGTGTGTTTAATTGGGGTTGGAGCTAAACTTTGCAGGACACCGGCCCTCCAGGAGCACTAACACCTCATGGCATCACTAACTCAACAACCCTACCTAGTACAGGTTTCCTCAGCGTTTGCAATGTCTGCACAAAGTTGACGTTGGGCAACTGCTTGAAGATCTCGCCTTTGGAGAAGACTGTTGATTTTATACTATAAATGTAAGTATTACAACTTAAAAATTTAGATTACCCCAGAATGAATTGCATCGCTAGCCAACCCCACCACTTACACGCAATAATAATGATAACCAATAATTAATTACATTTTTTTTCTTCCTAAAAATGACTAATTTTAGTAAAATAAGCCAAATATAATTTTTGTCATATGACATAGCTATATGTGAATATACACTAGTTAAACAAATGCAGTCGATGTGAATACATAAATTTTCAGTCAAGCAATTAATGCATGAATAAAATATTTATATTTTATTTACTGACAACAATAAGAAACATGAATAAAAGAATGAATAAAAGTAAGCATCACAATACATACATGCATATACAAGTCAACAACAGATAAAACAAATGCTTCGTTCAAACTCACTGTTCTAACAATAGTGTATTTACAGACAGTGCTTCACAATCTTGCTCTTCTCAATGGGGACATCGTTGAGCCAGAGGATGAGGAAGACCATGATGACATCCCTGAACCACACAACTTTGAGGCAAGAGCAGGAGAAAACGTGCGGGACATTCTGGCTGCCACTGTGTCTCCTCCAAACATTCATGTGCCTGTTCTCCATTAGCACAACTACCTGTAAAACATTTAAACAGAGTTAAACATTTTACAATTCATGTTGTCAGCTTTCCATTTCTTGCCAAATTTCATTTCATGTTTACAATTACATATACATTTTTTGTTGTAGCTTTATTACTTTTGTAGTGGGCTAAACCACTAAACTGGTAAGCAAAAGGTTACTGGTTCACAACCACCAGTGTGTCCTTGAGCAAGGCTCTTGTGGGTCCCTGTATTAAGAGCACTATAAATCACTTTGGATAAAAGCTTCATGACATTTTTTTAATGATACTTTTAAAGCTTCTTAAAGTCAGTCTTCATTGAACAGAAACCAGCTGAATAAACTTGACCAAGATCACATCCTCAGTGTTTTTTGGTCTTTCTCTAGATGCTCTTGCTGGCTCTGGGGTCACTGATGATGAAGAGACCACAGCAACAACCGGTCCAGATGAGGCAGTAAAGGCAGGTGGAGTGATGGAGGGTCTCATCCATGCCACTGGATGCTGCTGTGGACTCACCATCCTCAGTGCTCAGCTCACACCATTCTGCAGACATTTCAGATCATACAAAAATGCACAAACACAATAAAAAAAAAAAAAATCAGCCATTTTAACAGTACAGTGTCATTTGATTTCTGTATTAGAAGTAACAAAATTATCATACTTTATATTTTTGTTTCAGGTTCTCCCCCTTTTTTCTCTTACAAGTGCTACCGTCACATTGCATTGCAGGTCCTGCTCCACCACAGAAGATCTGCAGCAAAGGCACATGAATCAAGAATAAGAAAAGTGCTGTAATAACTCTGTTTGAAGTGACAATAATTAAAATAACCTACAACTTAAGATTTAAAAGATGTTTAATTCATTTCATTAGTATACTCACTGAGAGCCTTTGATGGCAGCATTCCTTCATCAGTCACTCTTCACTGGATAAACACACGTGTGTCTCATCTGTCCCTGTAACATCCAGACAAGATTCGGTCACCTGTGATTTATCTGATCAATACTGCATTTACATGTTGAGGTAGTTGCTGATGTAACTCGCTTTTTATCCAACACACAAGCTCCTCAGTTTATCAACAATACTAATAGACAAATAAAATAGATAACTTATGTTTAGTAACTTCATGTAGATGTGTTTATATTTACATTATTACATTCATCTAAAGCAGTGTTGACAACAGTGAATTCTACATAATAACACAAATACATCACTCACTCAGATGTCTGTTTCATGTCTATTAGATGTGCTCATATGCAATATTTATCAAAGATTTTCCTAGCAATCGTCTTTAAGATGAATATATGGTTTATGTAAATCCACTTTGGAGGACCTTACTGGAGCTCCCCGTTAGCTATAAATAATAAAACGTGTTTTTATAGCAAAACTACATGTACTATATTATTTAGGCTTGGTTTCATAGACAGGGTTTAAATTAAGTCAGGATTAGGCCATAGTTCAATTAGGACATTTAAGTAGTTTTTATAAACGTACCTTGGATAAAAACACTACTGATGTAACGTTATATCTTGAGACAAAACAATCAGTCAGTCCAAGTTTCTTTCAGTAAAAACAACCCAGACATGCATTTTAGCCTCGTCTGTCAAACCGGGGGATAGCGTCTTTACACCTTTTGCTTATATATTGCTTACTTTACACTTTAGTTTTAATAGATTATTAACTACAGAAACAATACTGCTGTTTGAAAATGACTTACACGCTTCAATTTAAACAGTTATTTAGGAAAAAAAAATATTCTCACCGTTGTCTCTATACAAGCAGCCATCTTGCCAGCAACATCTCGTTTTAACATCTCGCGTGGTTCTGTGTGATTTGGACAACTTCAAGTTACGCCCCCTGCTTCACGTTACGCCCACTTCAAGTTACGCCCCTCTCTTGCAGTCCGCAGACAGATGCTATTGAAAAAAGTACTAATATTAGGGTGACCATACGTGCCATTTTCCCCGGACGTATCATGGCCAGGATTTCTATATTGCCTAAAATATCTAGGAGTTGGCTTTGTTTGCGTGTGCAGACCGATCGGTGTATGACATCGGTTCCTTATGTTTTCGAAACGCTCTCGAGGTAACGTTACTTTGAATCAAAGCAATATAGAAATCCTGGCCAGGAGGCGTCCGGGAAAAATGGCACGTATGGTCACCTTAACTAAAATAAAACTTGTAACCTTTATATTCGTTCTTACAGACCTAATCCTTTCAGAAATGTCCTATGTGCGCACTGCCTCTTGAGCTCAGCACACTCAGCTTTCTTCGCGCTCTCTGAAGCCAGCTGAAAGCACAACACTGCCACCTAATATGTGGGAGGTAAATATAGCCTTAAAGAGTCTTTTATCTTTAAAGAAGGTAAACGAACAAGATAACAAGGAAGTGACAATGAAGATAAAAATAATTTTAGGACCTCTGCTATGTTTTATATCTTGTTGTTTGAGAGTTTATTTATTTTTTCATATTGATTGTCTTGCGAATACGGAAGTGTGGCGTCTCCTAGCAACGGAGATGCAAAAGAAACACTGCAGGTCTCGCGCTGCTAAAGGGCGATACCAGAAATTATTGCAAATTGAACGATAACTTTTTAGATCTTTGAAAAAAATGTTTGATTTGAAATATTGAAAAATAAGCTTCGTAACTCTCTGCCACTCAGGACCAGGATACAAAAGAAACAGGTGATAATTTAAAATGATCTAACATACAATTAACAGTTACTCCGTAATGCCCCGCTAATGTCTTATATATGTGTGTCTATGTTGAATTACGGTACTTTATTTTTGATTATGAAGAGATGGAAGGTGGTGGGTGTGATGAAGGTCTGCCGGAGGATCAGATGAACAGGCAGGAAGAGGTTCCTGATGAATTTACTGAGCCTCAGGAGGTCTCTAGAGTCTTACACGAACCTTTCACTTGTATCAGTTTAACACTATTATATTACTAAAGACATTAATCATACAGATAATATCAGAGTGAAGTTTAGTTTTCCCATTGTCCTAGCAATCAGGGCTTGCAATGTGAACTCAGTCGGTTTTAATGTAGAATGAAGGTTTGTTAATGATTTTATTCATAGGGGGAATCGATGGAGCAGTCAGACCATTATAACAGAGGCACTGATCATGCTGGGACCAGTGGACTCACAGCTGGGCTTAGTGGACAGCACTCCCTCCAGCTGGAGATCAGTGGCTTTGGGGCAGAAGGGAGCGTCAGTGAGGAAGATGACGAAGAGGAAGAACTTGTAGTGTTGGATCCTGAGCATGTGAGTAAACTTGTTTTTTTTTTTGGCTTAAGCAGTAAAAAAAAAAAAGAAAAATTCTGATACCCCTGGTCTCATGTTTTGTACATTTTGTACCCATCAGCCTTTAATGAAAAGATTCCAGTCTGCACTGAAAAACAACCTCAGAAATCAGCTAGAGAGACTGAACCTTGAGCTGCGTGAGAAGGTAATAGAAAAAAAAATCTCTTGGTATTTTTTCTCTGAAAATATGATCCTTCTATGTGTAACTACACATGCACACTGGGCAGAAATTTCTTCTGTACTTCGGGAAATATATGCACACACACTTGCATACAAACAAGGGCTACAGAAACTGATCGTTACTGCTCTGCTGCAGATAGTAGTGGAAAAAGCAGAGGCTCAGAAACGTCATGAATTTGCTGAAGAAGTATACATGGTGCATGAGATGTTGGCCAGACTCCAGGCGTCTCTGGAGGCAAGTCATGAGGCTAATTCCCAGGCTGCTGCTCAGCGTAGACAGGCCCAAGACCAGCTGGATGGGGTAAAAAATCAGTACCAAGATGCTGCCAGTCAGACTAACAAACAACGTATGCATGGTGAGAAGAAGATCTATGAACCAGTGTTATTTTGTATATTTACCACTGCTCCGGGTGTGTGTTCACGGTGTGTGTGTGTTCACTGTTGTGTGTGTGCACTTTGGATGGGATAAATGCAGAGCACAAATTCTGAGTATGGGTCATCATACTTGGCCGTATGTCACGTCACTGTCACTGTCACTGTTATTTTGTATATTTATATACGATTATTTTTTTGTTAATATTTTTAGTTAGCTTTTATTTTTGTATATTGTTTTTATTTTATTTATTACATTTTTTTGTAGTTTTGTTTTTGTGATTTTGACATTTATTATTATTATTATTATTTATTATCATTAATAATACTAATATATATTTTTTAAAAATATTACTATTTAGGTTTGTTTTATTTTATTTCAGTTTTTGTTTTTATTTCCAGTTAGTAATTTTAGTGCTTCAACTTTTTTTTAATTGCCTAAGCAACATTTCTAATTTCAGTTTAGTTTTGTTTTTCATCTAATATTTTTAT
The DNA here is from genome assembly GCA_027422415.1 of Schizothorax lantsangensis. Taxonomy (NCBI): domain Eukaryota; kingdom Metazoa; phylum Chordata; class Actinopteri; order Cypriniformes; family Cyprinidae; genus Schizothorax; species Schizothorax lantsangensis. The sequence goes on along the minus strand of CM049853.1, from coordinate 20,397,026 downwards.
TTTAGCTTTATTTCAATTAACAAAAAAATATTTTGAACAAAGTGCAATTACAGTAGAGAACATTTTGCACTAACCAACAGCACATTTTTAAGATGATTATTTACATTTATGTTATTCTTATTGTTCATTAGTTATGATTTTTCAAAGAAACTGACAAATAAACATAATATGCACAATACTTCTTTCAAAAGTAAGTTGATTTACCCCAAAAACATTGTGACTCTTTGGCATTGTAAAACCACAGATATCATCCCAAACAGTGCAACATAATAACAATAGCTTAACCAATGGCTTCAGTTTGTGAGGGAACAATAGCAGATAGGATAAAAAGGATTTAGAAATCATTATTTTACAATTTTAGTGGTGCAGACTTCATCTTCAGACAATTAACACTCAACAATCTCAGTTAGTCTTGTTATCATTTGTGCTCTCTTTATAGTTTCTGAATTACAGTCTAAAGTGGACAACCTGGCCCTGAAGTTGCTCTACATGCAGGAGGCCAATACTGACCTGCGCTCAGACATCAAAGCCATGATAAATGCTTCACACAAAGCCCAGAAAGAGAGAACTCAGGCAGAGGAGAATAAACACCAGCAGGTGGAGTTCTAGAGTGCATGATTGTGGTTAAATGTTACCATGTAATGTGTTTTGCTATTTTAGTATATATTAGCATGCTTAAATAATGATTTTAACCAGAAAATTCTATGTATATGTTCTATTCTATGTATGTATATATATATATATATATATATATATATATATATGCATTCTCTCCATTTCATTGAAGCTATAGTATATGTTCATTCAAACATCTCTCTCTTTCTCTCTGTCAGGATCTTTATGTTGAGCGTTTGATCAAGCATGTGGAAAAGCTCTCAGAGCAGATCTCTCTATATGAAGTTCAGATCATCGCTCAGACTGAGCAGACATATGCTGCAAAGGAAGCTCTTTCTGAGGTTAGACACCTCTGCAACAGATCAAGTGAAGCATACACATTCAAAGTTATGAATTTTTAATCGTTATGAAACACATTTTACTTAAAACATCACATTTTGGTTATGTTCAAATTTAAATATTATTAATAGCAACAGTACTGACTTACTGACTTCTTGATAGAATTTCAATACTGGTCCATAATTAGTTACTTTAGTACCATTGGTTCTGGCATTAAAGGGATCCTGATAAGATTTCATCACAGAAGTCAGGACATTAATCAGTAATGAAATTCTTAGAAATTAAGTGTTTTTTCACCCTAGATAAAGTATAGATGAAGATAAAGTATAATTTAATAAAGAAGTTTACACTACCACTCAAAAGTTTTTTTTTTTTTTTTTTTAAAGAAGTCTCTTATGCTCTTATGCTGTTTATTTGATAAAAAATAATAAAAACAGTAATATTGTGAAATATTACTACAGTTTAAAATAAGTGTTCCATTTTTAAATATTTTATGTAATTTATTCCTGTACTGGCACAGCAGAATTTTCAGCAGCCATTACTCCAGTCTTCAGCGTAACATTCTTAAATGCTGATCTGGTGCTCCAGAATTTTTTTTTTTTATTATTATTATAAATGTTCAAAATATATTGCAGGATTTATTTCAGGATTCTTTGATGAACAGAAAGTTCAAAATAACAGCATTTCTTGAAAGAATTTACTGACAGTTTGGATCAGTTTTATTCATCCTTGCTAAATAAAAGTATTAATTTTTTCAAAAACAAAACAAAACACAGAAACCCGTGTGTGTGTGTGTGTGTGTGTGTGTGTGTGCGTGCTATAGTCACAGCTGGAACTGGACTCTGTGGTTGTTGAGCGTAGGCAGTTACTCCAGCAATGGAACAGCAGCCTGTTAATGATGAGGAGGAGGGATGAGACTTACACTGCTATGCAGGAGGAACTGAGGTGAACATAATGCTCAAGATTTCTGTGTATGTATGATCCAAACAACAGTACTGATTTGTACTGATGATCCCTCCTCCAGGCTGACCAATGATCAGGTGCGCTCTCTGGACACAGAGATTGAGGGCTACAAAAAGTCCATCACACAGGAAGAAGAGCAGAATGAGCGTCTCACTCTGCGTCTGAACCGGGCCCAGAATGACTGCACCACCTCACGTAAACTCATCACACACTCCCAGAACCATCAGGAAGTCCTGCAGGCCCAGTACAGCACATATACACGAATGCTGCAGGAGACAGAAAAGACCCTCAGCACACAGCGTGGGGTACTTCAATCACATCAACCTACACCTCAAATATTTTTCAAGACTGATGTGTGCAGTTATTGAGCACTAGTCAAAAGCTTTTGTCTTTCTTAAAAGAAATGTTATGACTATCTCTTTTTTTAGGACTATGATGTGCATCAGTCTGAGCTCATGGGTCTCAGAAAGCAGATGGAGAAAGAGTCTGCAGTGCGTGTGGATCTGGAGGACCAGATCATGAGCAAGCTGCAAGAGCAGCTTACTCACAATAATGCAGCAAAGTACTCGCGTCGACTGACTGATAAATCTGCAGCACACAGGAGAGAAAAGGTAGGATGCTTTCGGCTAACCCATAAATTTTCACCACAAATTTTTCGAATTATTGTCTTAATTTTAAGTTAATCATTTGTAAGTTGTGTGATGATTTTTTTAATTAGCACCTTGACTTTTAAGTACCTTTGGATTTTTAGGTGTAGTATGACCTGGACACGTTGAATTCAAACTTGTGCATTTATACGATTTTTCAGGAGGCTCAGTTAACTAAGTTAGAGAATGACATCAATGCAGTTATTCTGGAGGGGCAAGAGGTGGCGACACATCTGGATTCTCTGCCTGCATTTCAAGCTGAACTTGAGCAAGAAATGAGCCAGCGTCACTTGCTCCTGTCTTCTCGCGAGGCAGAGATTGCTAAACAAGTCACAGATATTGAGCGAAAGCAGGCCACGATCAGCATCTACAACAAGAAGATCAGGGATATTGTGTCCAGTACAGGGGTTAGAGCTCACACTTCGCAATCAGTACATGTTTTAACATATGGATGTTTTGAATAAGGCATAGAGATCTCTTCTCTCCGATGATTTTAATGGATAATTGCATTTTCAAGTTACTGTATTCAACTCATATTTCAATTAATTTTCAAGTTACTGTAGATACTTGTATATTTAAACTTTCTAATGTGTGTGAGAGTAGCATGAAGACCTAGGTCCTCTGGAGATCCGTGCAGCCACCCTGTCTAAGAAGCTGGAAGAAGTTGGTGCTGAGATTAAAGAGCAGCAGCAGTTGTGGCTCTGGCAGCAGGGGGAGCTAGTGAGATTCACTCAGGAAAAACAGGCCCACAGCTCTTCTGTACAGACCCTGCGAACACAACTCACAATACTGCAACAGAGCAAGATCAGAAGAGAGAGTATGCACTTTTCACTAACATGTAGTGGTGCATTTTATGTGTTTTAATTTACTCTTTATCATGTTATTCCAAAACTGTAAAATATTTCAAAGAACATTTAATCTGTACCCCACTGGCTTTCATTGTTTAGAGGGGGGAAAAAAGTAATACAGAAAGTAATACAGGTTTGGAATGACATGAGGGTGAGTAAATAATGAGAGAATTTTTATTTCTTAGTGAAATATACCTTAAGTACTTTTTGCCATTTGTACCATGAGAACAAACAAACAAAGTACAAAGTTATAAAATGTGTCTGAGAAATAAATACATTATTGATATTGTGCTCTGCATATGTGTGTGTTTTGGTTATGTTTGTGCCTATTAGGTGAGATGGAGCAGGATCAGCGCGAGCAGGCGGATCTGGAAAAACAGATTAAAGCTCTCATGGCAGACATGGTCAAACTGAACTCTCTGCTCACTAAGAACAGTGATCTGAATCAAGCCCTGCAGCAGAGCAACAGTCTGATGGAGACAGAGTTCAGACAGAGACTCAAGGTACAGCACTACGCACTGTGTAGTTTTATATTGTGAAAATCACATTTTTATGTATTCTTCTGTTTTTACACTTTTCATTTTGTCAAATGTACTGCGTTAGTTTCCAGAGCTCACAGCGTATAGTAAGAAATAACTAATGTTGAGTAATGATGAGTATAGAGTAGAATACTGTGGCCCTCGAGGTCCTTTGTCCTGCAGAGTTTGAATAGGGTTGGAGCTAAATATTGCAGGACAGTGGACCTCGGAAGTTGAGAAACCCTGATTTAAATAGACATGTAATATTAGTCACATGACTTATTGTGTAAAAGACATTTTAAACACTTTATTTGTATCTATCTTGTGTGTGTAGGAGGCTGAGAGGGATTCGGTTGAGACTCAGCTGAAGCTGGAGAGGTTAAACGAAGAGAAAGAGAGACTTATAAACAGCCTAGTGGAGGCAGAGTGAGTCCAACACACTTCACACGTACACACCCTGACCCTGACTCAGATTTTAGTATCGCTTTATTACAAGGTTCCATTTGTTAACATTAGTTAACTAAATTAATTAACGTGAACTAACAATGAAAATACAGCTCTGGAAAAAATCAAGAGACCACTTCAAAATGATCAGATTCTCTGGTTTTACTATTTATAGGTATGTGTTTGAGTAAAATTATTTTTGTTTTATTCTATAAACTACTGACAACATTTCTCCCAAATTCCAAATAAACATATTGTCATTTAGAGCAGTGGTTCTCAATTCTAGTCCTTGCAACCCCCCGCTTTGCACATTTTGTATGTATCTCTTATAACTTCAGATGTTTGTTATTTTCGACCATAAGTGCCCTGCGAAGTGGACGTCACAGGATATTCCGCCATGATTCCAGTTCGAAGGGAGTGTATATGTTCCATTCAAAGGGTATTAAAGTATGTTAAATAAGAGAGACATGCAAAATATGCAGAGCGGTGGGTTCAAAAAAAACTTCTACTTAATGACATTACACTGTAACACTTTACTACAGGAGAATAGCTAATGTAGGTGACATTGTTTTATGGAATGAGATGGATCACAGTAAGGTTTCATTTAATGACAACATCAACCGTTCTTTTGCTTTTTTAAATTACTTTTTTGGTAACTTTTCCCTGTCCTCTCTATTGCTGCTTAGTGATTTTTGCATTCTTTGGCTACAGCAGTTAACAGTTTACTTCTGGTTGTTGTTGCCGTTCAGTCTGCAGCGGTTGCCCTAATGTCATGCCATTGGATACAGTAAATTCTTGGTTCGAATAGCATAATTATATTTAGCCACTCATCATGTTAGAACAGTTACAATTGTAACAGGACTTAATTGGATCCACACCCATTTGTGTTACCTAAATTCTAACTAAATGCCTACCTAGAGAACATTTTTGGGCATCGTCGGTGATGAGTAAGCAGCTAACTCATATGCCTTTGACCCAAAAATGCTGTTATGATCAAAAGGTCAGTAGGTTAGTGATACAGCCATACATACAGCCACAATGTATAGAATCAGTATAATACCAGGTCTAGAGAATGAACACTATATTGCTCTGTTTTGTGTGTGTGTTTGTGTGCGAAGGCGTCAGATCATGCTGTGGGAGAAGAGAACCCAGCTGATGCGAGAGACTCGCTCTGCCATAGATTCAGACATTGGACAGGGAGACATACAAACCATGAGGGCAGAGATTCACCGCATGGAGGTGAGTGTATAAGTGTATTTGTGAAAGTAACTTCTAAGTGTGGTTTCAGTCTGAAATGTTATGTACTATATGTGTCCAGGTTCGTTATGCTCAACTGATGAAGCAGCAGGAGAGGTTGTTGAGAGACATGGAGTCAGTGGTGGCCAGACGTGAGACAATAGCTGTTCGGAGTGAGGCTCAGGCACGATCTGACCATAAGCAGCCCACACACAACGACTACCACAACACTCTCCAGAGCCTCCGCCGAAAGATTCTCCAAGCAAAGAAGGTGTGTGTATCAAGGTTATAATAATCTAGACATTTTAAATTAGTTTTTCTTGTATTTTAAATATTTAAATTATTTATTAATTTAGTTACATTTTTTATTACTTCCCACTTTATACATAATTAAATTTACTCTTAGCTTTTTCTACTTTAACTTTTTCTGCACTTACTTTCTAGTAGAATTACTAACGTTAACACAGTTTCTGAAACTGAATCTTTCCTGGGATACTTGAGTGTGATTGGCCAGTGGTGGCAATCACAATCTTACAAAATATTTTGCACAGTGACTGGTAAACTATATAATTGAGCATTGTCTCAGGCAGCTGATTTTCTTTGTGGCTATATGTTAGCTTTTGGTTTTGAACTTCAGTATTTCAGTATCACATCAGTATCAGTATTTACTATAATAATAAGTAACAATAACTTACTGTAATAAGTGGGATAATTTTGTATGTATTGAAAAACAGAAAAGAAAAGTTCTGGATATTTTCATGGATATTTTTTAGTTATTTTTGAGCCATGATTTTTTTTTTTTTTTTTTAGTTAATTAAATGTTGTTGTTTTATTTTTTTATTTTCATTTTTAGTGTTCAGATTAGTTTTAGTTAATATTAATCACCTTTATGGATATGACCTGTATTATGCAGTTTTTATTTACAAAATTAATTTAGAGACTGTTTTGTCTGTTATAAAGAACTAGCTCATGCCTTGTTTACTGTGTATATGTTCAGCAAGCAGAAGAGTGTGATGGTGCTATAGCTCAGCTGGAGGAGAGGCAGGGCTCTGTGACCTCCAGCCTCCGAGACAAACGTATGCATCTCAATGACCTGCAGAATATCAGAGTGGTTCTCACCCAGGACTTCAGCGCACTACAAGAAACCAAAGAGAGGGTCAGTCCATCCACTAACAGCATACGCACTTGCATACTAAACATCCAGTGGGGGGTCACAGCTTAATGAACCAGTTATATTATATTTAAATCAACCAATGTAGAGCAATTTTACTCCACATGCAAGTCACATCAGAGTGGCAAGTGTACTGTGTGTTTACATAGACTTTTATTTCCACAAGAACCACAAACGCAGGAAACAACATTTTGCACTCTTTAATTTTATTCAAGACATCAACAGTGGACATGGTTTGCAAGAGGAATTTAGATGTACTGTAGGTTCTTACCATTTAAGTTTATGTTCTGTAACTGTATGCCAATTATTTGGCATCACCAAAGGTTCTCTGCTCATTTCTGCAGAACTTGTATCGTCTGCCTGTGCTGCAGTGTCGGGTGAAACACCTGCAGGCTGTTAAGGAAGGACAGTACACTCCGGTGGCCAGTGGAGACACGGCATTGGAGCTGGCTACACAGAAACATGAAGAGCGATTGAAAATGGTTAGTGTAAAATCCATGGAAGATTCTCTGAAGTAAATTAGGTAGAAATCTTGTGTTATATGGTCTAGCATGCAAAGTTAGATGTAGATCCAAAATTCACTTAAGTTACTGATGATGATGAGGCTTAAAGGGGTCATGAACTGCCTCTGTTTTTTATTTTGTACTGTTCTCTAGGTCCACTTATAATGTTAGCTAGATTTTTACATAAAAAAACATCATAATTGAGATGTAATAGGCTATTTTCTACCACCCCAGTTGCTCAAAAAAAAAAACGTGATGCGCCATTTCCGCATCTGCGCCCGCGACCGCTCGCGGCTGAATGCGAATGATCATAATTGATGGACAACTATGCCTGTGAAAAGACATCAGAAATCCGGAGCCAAGAAAAAAGAAAAAAAAAGAGGAAGACCCTATTGCGTGCATCACTTTAAGACATTCATAATCCTGTGAAACGTTTTTGGGTTTTGAGGTTAACCTGTTTTACTTTTAATGTCGTAAATAATTTCACCACCACCAACGCATCTAATATTCTCTCCGAGTTTCCATGTTCCCTTACGAAAGTTAGCCATGGTTTTAACACGAAAAAAATAAAAATAAATCATGGTTCTTATAGCCATGGTAACCGCATATATATTAACCATGGTTTTGTAACTTCAAATAATAATATACAAAGAAGTATTAAGATAATATTTTTTGTGGTTATAAAAACTAAGCCAACAACAGCCTTTAAAATGACTTAAAATGCATTATATAAAAACAATAGAACCATCACAGAAAATTCTAATACCATCACAAATGAATCACAAATACCATTACAAACATTACAAACCATCAATTTTTAACCATTAAAACCCATTAAAAATGGTTTTCTGTAGTGTGTTTTGGGACATATTATAGTGTGTTATAGGATTTATTGGTTTTAACAAGCCACCAATAGAAGGTGACCAATTACCAGTAGAGACCAACAGGGTCCATTACAGTTTCCATTAAAACCAATACAAGTCCCATTATAACCAGTAAAACCGTGACAAATTCTGTGATGGTGTCTATTGTTTTTGTTTTTGTTTTTTCAACATTACATGTTATAAATGCCTGTAAAGGGCGCCAAAGGCCTGGTAATTGCTGCTGTTACACTTACAGGACGATCATATCCTTGTTTAATAGGCTATTGACCAAACATTTAATTCAAATATCCACGTAATCTTTCATTTCTGGCCACCTTTTTGCTATAGATGACACAGCCTCTATAATTTCTTCAACAAAAACATGTGGACATCACAACCCTTACAAAAATTAACCATGGTATTATCGTAGTAAAACTGCTTAATTTTCTTTTATGTGATTTCTGAATGCTTGAGATCAAAAATCAATCAGACAATAGTATTAATAAAATAATAGCTAGCCATAGGTAACTGTCTGTAACTAGCTACAACTGTAATTTGTAAATAATACAATTTAATTACAATTTATTTATTTATTTACTTTTATATTTTATTAAAGTTCTATTTTGACCCCTATAGTAGTTTTTTTTTTTAACTTCCATAATATTTGAGGAAGGGGCACAACAATACAATCCTGTTTAGGGCACCCATTTGGCCAGCAGAGGCCCTGGTCGTCACAGCATTGTCTTTTAGTTTCAAACTTTCTGAAAATCCCGCGTCGAATTGAGCCTTGTTTGTAAACTAATCCGTGGTAAAATGAAGTGAACAAAGGACCAAGTTCTTACTGACGCGGTCTGGAACTTCATTAAAAATAAAGTTCATCCACTCTTTCCTAACATTGAGATCAAAAGGAAGGCAATGCAAAAAAAAAACTATTTTTTCCACAACTTGGCACTGTACAGCACCTTGTTGTCTTTGGAGCCATCATTATTGTTCCCCTTCTAGAGAACTCAACGCTGCATCCTAGTGGACACTTTGGGGAACGCTGTCTGCGTGACCGGTACCTGAAGCATGTGTAAAACAACTCCAATCCTATTGGTCCATGTGGCCCGTGACGTCCTAGGCAGGTACCCGAAAGTATAAAAGGGCACCTGCTGAATACGTCACCAACTTTTGTTGTCTTCGGAGCTGTCTGTCTGTTGAGTGTGTGTGAAACATCATCCTGGGGTCCGTTCTTCGTACGTCGCTAACTCAGTTAGCTGGATTTGATTGTTGCCGATTTCGCTTGATCTTGGATCATTTGGTTCTTCAAAGCTCATCCTGGGGCCTGTACCATGATGGTAGATTAACAAATTCAGAGTTATAGGATAAGTTTTGAGTTGACAAAACCAAACCACTCCAATCTGGCTTTGTTGGTACCATGAAGCTGATCATCAACTTTCTCTGTCAACTCAGGCTTGATCCTGAGTTAATGGAGCGCGTGCACATGAATGTGTGACATCAGCGGCGAACAGCCAATCACAACACAGAGCAAGTGTGACTCACTTCTCGCGAGAGAGCCAGCGAGATTCAATACTATTTTGTTAAAGGTTAAGAGATTAAAGAATATGAGGAATTTAAACACATTTCCACTGAAGTACTTGTCCATGAAAGAGGACAAATAAAGGAAATGATCTTGCTCTATCAGTGCAGTCACAAGTGAAACTTGTGAAGTTAGTTTATATAGTTGATAATATATAGTGATAGAGACTCAAACATGTAAGGTCACATGTAGCCATTTTTAAAGTGTTATCTATTGATTCTACCACTTATTTATATTACATATGATCTGTATATATTAATATTAATTTAAAACAAATGCTTTATATTAATTGTTAAACTAAAAGTGCTTGTGTGTAATGGAGTAATAATAATATAAATCATATTATAATTATATAAATCATATGCAAATTGTAATTATCATTAAAGCCAGACAATTTTGTTGGAATTTTTTTTTTAAAGGTACTTCATAGTGACCTTTCATTTGTAGGAAGAGAGACTGGGGGAGTGACTTTTTTGTGTCAGACATGTGTCACTTTGCTCACATCTGATTGGTCCAATTTCAGTTTGAGATCTCTAACTCAGAACATAACCTGCCCCGGAGCAGGTTAGCTGTGCAGTGTAAGTTACTATAGCAATGAACGCAGCTAAAAGCCAAGCCACTTTCTTGGTACCTAAAACCCAGGATTGATGCAAACTAAACTGAAACTTACCTGGCTAACCAGCTAAACCGGCTTCATAGTACAGGCCCCTGGACTTGCTGTCATAGCAACAGGTCCGTAAGCTTAAACCTGCTCGGGAGCAGGCTTATTTCATGTAAACAGGATTAGATTGTATCTTTTTAAGCAGAATTGATACTTAAAATCTGTCACAGCCACTGCTACTTTATTATAAGAGTACCCTGCTGGTCCAGGGACAATAATTTAAAATAAAAATAATTTAAAAATGAATTTGAAAATAAGATAACAATGTTGTGAAGTCTAGAACACTATAGACACAGACAGTTTTACTCACTGAAAGATTTCTTAGTGATGAAATAATTACTATATAATTGTATTGGAGTCTTACACACATGCTATACAGTTGATCTGAGCCGTGCATTGATTTGAGTAATGGCAGATATTATGGGAGGGGCTTGATGGAGCGCAGGAGATGCAGATAACATGATCTTTAAGAAACTGTAATTAATGCTGTTACGTAACAAATCTGTTTCAAAGATAAAATTAAATGAATTGCTAATTACAACACTGAAGTAAAAATGTAAAGCCTACACAAATGCTAGAAATCGTGAATATAAATAATTGGGAACCATGTAAAAATAATTACAAATAAATTAAAAACAGTGCACATTTCATTTATCTATTATAACATTTATGTAGTTTTATTCGCTTGACTGTTTCCTTATAAAAGTCCAGAAATTTGTCAACTTTTCCGCCAGGTGTCTTTTTTAATGATATGATGTCATTACGTTGCTGTCTTGCGCCAGCCAATGCTGCATTGCTGATCGGGTTTCGATATGGATACATGCCCTTTTCGGGGACACGAGAACGCGCTGTAATCTTAGACAACTTAATCCAGATATTTTAATCTAATACGCAAATTCGTTTGAAGAACCAAATTAGCCAGAGATCAGTTATCAGGATTAGAAGATCTGGCATCTTTCAAATCATCTCAGATGTAATAAGCGAGGTACGAAGAACGGACCCCTGGTGAGTCGAGCAGCGCTTTGGTGGATATGTGCCTCCGTGTTGGGGTTCTAACACTTGAGGGCATATTATACCTTTGCGTCTTTGTCTCGGCGAACACGCGCTCTTTGTGATGAGTCACGTTGATGCGCTCTGCTCGCGTTTGTTCCTATTCCCGAGGGATGCGGGGCAAAGCGTTCGCGCCGTTGCCGCGGCTCGGTTTTTCTCCGCTCGCGGCGATTGCTTTGATCTGCGGTGTCCGCATACCGAAGACAACAAAAGTTGGTGACTATCGGGTTGCCGGATGCCGCAGATATTACTCGCGTTGCTATAATGATGAAGTGTGAGCACCGAGTCGTTTTTAGCTCGTGGGCGGAGCATTTTAGCTCAGCTGTGCCTCTCTAATATGCACATTATTGTGTGTGGAGAGCCTCGCTGGGCATTATACTGACGGCTCTGTGGAATGAAGCTGCTAGCTTATTCTCCCAGGGTCAGGGCTTGATGCTTACCTTTTTCCCAAGGAGCACATGTGCTCCTATGTTGAAAAATTTAGGAGCACATTAAAAAAATTTAGGGGCGCAATGCAAATTTTTCAAATTAGGGTTTTATATAAATATAAAGAGACATTTACAAGCACAATTATTTAATTTATCAGAATACAGAAAGTACACAAGGTTTTTAAATAATTTAGCTTCAGACTCTATTTAATAGGCTAATTATGTCATTAGTTATAGTCCTATTAAACTGTATGTACACTATATTGCCAAAAGTATTGGTTTTATGCAGACCAGTCAAGTTCTTCCACACTGACTGAATCAATCATTTTCTTTTTGAACCTTGTCTTATACACAGAGGCATTGTCATGTTAGAATAGAAAAGGGTCCTGTCCAAACTGTTGCTATAATATTAGAAGCACACAATTTCCTAGAATATCATTATATGCTTTAACATTAAGATTTGTACTCATAGAAATTACTAAAGTAGTCAAACCTGTTCATTAGAAGGGGGTGACCCAATACTTTTGGCAATATAGGGTATATTAGGTATGTGACTGTTTCAAATTTTCACAATAGTCATTGAAGCTTTTGTCACGGTATGTTTTTTTTATCACAATATATAATTTCTAAGTGAAAAAAAGTGTTGTCCTCCTAACAGGTGAAATAACTATTAAAGATCATTTACTAAAAGACTTTATTAAAAAATACAAAAATATAAAGTAAACAAGTGTTTCAAGATTAGAGTGCAAAAGATTGTTCAAATGAATGAAAGAACAATAGGTAACACTTGAGTTGAGTTGAGCTTTATTGTCATTCCGCTACATGTGGGGATATACAGTGGAACGAGATGTCGTGCCTCACAGGACCACGGTGCTACATAAATACAGACATACAACACTATAAACCTATACACAACTAACCTACTGACAGATTTTGACTATAAGTATACTATATATAAATGTTTACCCTATACAAATAAAGATAAAAAATACAAACTATACGAATGCTTCACATAATACTGTACATGTGCAGAGAGAAACATTGTGAGTCAAGCAGCTGGCTGGGGAACAGTACAAGATGATTTGTAGTGCATGAGCATGTAAACATACGTATATTGCTGAGTCTTTTGTGGGATTATGTACACACAGCAGTGTGTGAAAAGTGTCTAGTGCGCATAGAGGAGAGTGTGTTACTACAGGTGGTTTGTACAGGCCCACTCACCTGTGTGTAGCACACTTTGAATTGCACAAAGAACAAAAAAACAAAAGTTTTTTTTTTTTTTTTTTTGCTTTGGTGTGGTAAGGTTGGGGGGGTGTTTGGAGAGGGAGGGGGAGGGGGGGGATGGTCCATGTTTCAGGAGGTAGGGGGTTTGCATGGGGTTTCAGAGGGGGGCGGGTTTGAGTTTTGATTTGAGTTCAGGGCTCTCACAGCCTGGGGGAAAAAGCTGTTGAGCAGTCTGGCGGAGCAGGCTCTGATGCTCCGGTACCGTCTTCCTGATGGTAGGAGCTGGAAGAGACTGTGGGTGGGGTCTTTCATGATGCTGTTGGTTTTGCTGGGGCATCGTGCAAGGAAAATGTCCAGGATGGATGGGAGAGGGGCACCAATGATCTTTGCAGCCATGTTCACGGTCCGCTGGAGGGTTTTACGGTCAGCAGCACTGCAGTTCCCGTACCAGACAGTGATGCAGCTGGTCAGCACACTCTCAATGGTGCCCCTGTAGAATGTGGTGAGGATGGGTGGTGGGAGACTTGCTCTTTTCAGCCGGCGGAGAAAGTGTAGGTGCTGTTGTGCCTTCTTGGAGAGTGACATGGTGTTGGTGGTCCAGGTGAGATCCTCCGTGATGTGCACCCCCAGGAATTTAGTGCTGCTGACTCTCTCCACAGTCGAGCTGTCGATGGTCAGTGGGGGGTGGTCAATGGAGTTCCTCCTGAAGTCCACCACAACCTCCTTTGTCTTCTCCACATTGAGGGACAGAATGTTAGCGCCACACCATTCAGCCAGCTGTGCCACTTCCTCTCTGTAGTGCGTTTCATCGTTGTTGCTGATGAGACCTACCACTGTTGTGTCATCAGCGAACTTGATGATGTGGTTGGAGCTGAACTTGGCAGTGCAGTCATGGGTCAGCAGCGTGAAGAGCAGTGGGCTGAGCACACAGCCTTGTGGGGCACCTGTGCTCAGTGTGGTAGTGCTCGAGGTGTTGTGGCCGACACGGACTGACTGAGGTCTTCCGGTTAAAAAGTCCAGGATCCAATTACAGAGGGAATTGTTAAGGCCCAGCAGGTTTAGTTTATTTATGAGCTGTTGTGGGATTATTGTGTTGAATGCCGAGCTGAAGTCAATGAACAGCATTCTAATATAGGAGTCTTTATTTTCTAGGTGGGTGAGAGCCAGGTGGAGAGTGGTGGAAATTGCATCGTCCGTAGAGTGGTTTGGACGGTATGCAAACTGGAGCGGATCGAGTGTGTTGTGGAGGCTGGTTTTGATTTTTTGCATGACTAACCTCTCAAAACACTTCATTATGATTGGAGTCAGTGCTATGGGAAGGTAGTTGTTTAGGCAGGACACAGGTGATTTCTTTGGTACCGGTATGATCGTTGTGGATTTGAGACATGTGGGGACGACTGCCTGGCTCAGCGAGGTGTTGAAGATATCTGTTAGGACATCCGTCAGCTGTGCAGCACAGTCTTTCAGTACACGGCCAGGTATGTTGTCAGGACCCGCAGCCTTTCGTGGGTTAATCCTGGATAGGGTCTTCCTTACGTCGGCTGCAGACAGACAGAGCGCCTGGTCATTGGGAGGTGTGGGCAGTTTTTGTGCAGGTGTGTCATTCTGCATTTCAAACCGTGAATAAAAGTGGTTGAGTGTATCGGGGAGGGATGGATCATCATCACAGGCCTGTGGCGGGGGCTTGTAGTCAGTGATGGCCTGAATGGCTTGCCACAGGCTCCGTGTGTCTCTGCTGTCCGTAAAGTGATTGTTAATTTTTTGAGCATATGACCGTTTTGCATTTTTGATGCCACAGGACAGATTGGCTCTTGCTGTTTTGAGGGCTGCTTTATCTCCTGATCTGAATGCTTCATCTCTGGTCTTTAGCAGCCCACGAACCTCTGCTGTCATCCACGGCTTTTGGTTTGCACGTGTGGTGATGGTCTTAGTGACTTTACAAACACTTTACAATAAGGTCCCATTTGTTAACATTAGTTAAAGCAGGTTAACATTAACAATGTGCAATAGCCAATTGTTGCAGTAGTTATATTCTTTGTTAATGTTGATTAATAAAAAATAAAACTATGTTAGTTAATGTTAGCTCCATTGAATAATATTAGCAGACACAACTTTTGATTTTATAATGTATTATTAAAAGTTGAAATTAAGATGAACATGATTAATAAATGCAGTCATTGTTTTTTCATGTTAACTAATGGAACCTGGTAAGTGTTACTGAACAATAATAACGAATCAGTCAATATATAGATAGGCCCACTGTTCTCTATTATAGATCAGTGGATAGGCCATGCTTTAGGTTAGAATTTTTTTTTTTGAAAATAAATAGCTCATTAAGTCTTTAAGTAATAATTATTTGATGCTATTGTGAAGACTAAAGCGAATATAACTATCTAAATGACTGTGAAACATTATTTACACAGTTTTAGGAAAGTAGCACAGCTGCTTTGTTTACAGGGTTACCGGGGTAACGGCAGCGTCAGCGTCCTCTAGTGGCGAATGTGCATTTCATTCAGCGCGTCTCCTTCACTCGCTCCGCATTTCTTCTCATCTGTGCTCATTTAAATTAAACCGTTGCCTTTTTAAAGTTCAGTAATCATATGAAGCTGTATCACTATTTTTCCATAAATAAACTGAATAAATTAAAGCCAATCTGTTTACGTCTCCTCAGACAACTGAGTTGGTGACGTATTCAGCAGGTGCCCTTTTATACTTTCGGGTACCTGCCTAGGACGTCACGGGCCACATGGACCAATAGGATTGGAGTTGTTTTACACATGCTTCAGGTACCGGTCACGCAGACAGCATTCCCCAAAGTGTCCACTAGGACGCAGCTTCTCGTTCCCTCTCAGGGAACCATGGTTACATGAGTAACCCGAGACGATTTGTTTCTGTGTAGACCTGCGCGTTAGCCTCTTTCGTAAACACTACATGCATAAATTGGTGGGCAGGGCTAAACAGGCAGCGATGTAGGAGCAGGCGTTGATCATCTTCTGTGGAGGTGATGCTTATCCACACTATTACATCATAGAGTGTACATTCCACAAGCTATCATTTTGGCAGAGTGGCTTCAATATAGGCTGTTTTTAGACTTACGAGAAAGCTTTTAGTTCTGAAACTTACAGGATGTTTTCATAGTACAATGACCTCTAATATGTGAAAAGATCAAGGGAATTTTGGTTTTTCAGTTCATGGCCCCTTTAAAGAGCATCTGCATAGATGCAATGACTTCTAAATTAACCCTCAAACAAAACGAAATGCTAAATAACTGAGAAGCTCGCGGCAACCTCAAATGTTTTGTGTTATTATCAGTAGCTGAAGTTGAACCAGTGGGGCAAAGTGGAGAAAAGCAGAGCTAGTGATTTCATTAACCAATAAACAAGACTAATACTAATTCCTTTCTGCACTCTTATCTCAGATCAGTTCCATTCTCCAGCATTTGCCTGAAGAGTACCCTCAGCATCACAACGCTCTCCAAAGGATTAACCTAACATTGGCAGAATACCGAAACAGTGGACTTCAGGACTGCCAGTGACCACAGAAATATGTATTGCATAAAATAAAAGTTATGTATGTACATACGTACATGTTTGGCAGTTGTTGGCCTGGTCAGTATGAGGTCTGGTTTATTATGACAAGTGTAGAGAAAAGTCAGCAAAAAGAATACTGATTGTCTGTTATTGCAAGGACGCTTTTATGAAGAGGTGGGACAAGGACATGTCTTTAGATAAAGCAAAATAATCTTTGAAACTAACTTTACTGTATCAGTGTACACACAGTTGCAACCATATTCATTTTAAAAGGCATTGCAATAGAGTGTCTTAAATTCGCTTAAAAAGCTTTGATTTTTCACAAGGTTATTGGAAGTTTTGTTATTGTTAATTTTTCTGTGACAGTGATGTGTGTAGCTACTTAACCATACTTTAGGTACAATTTTATCCCTAGAAATTAGCTAAATCTGACAAAAACAAACTCCATTTAGGGACTTCTAAAGATATCCTTATTTGTAAAAATGACTACATTAGTTACTTTATATTACTTAATAACATTAATAAATAATTAATGTTAATTTAAGTAATTTATATTAAAGCAACATGGCAACATGAGATTCCATTGATGTAGCTAAGTGAACAATTGTGTGCATGTGTATAATGACACTTGTACAGTGGAGTCTTCAGACACATAATAGCATGACAGGTTTCATTCACTGCTCTAATACAGCAGGGGTCTTGTTTCAGTCATACACCCAACCCTTCATTCAGGCCTGGGCCATGTCTGCCTAATATATTCATACAGGCTTTGTTACGTGTGCTTTGCTTTAGAGATGGCAGATAATGCATTATATACATTAATCCATTATGTTAGTCCAGTTTAATACAGATTATTATGAGCAACATGTGTATAAGTGGCTCTTATAAATATATGTTAAAATCCTTGGTAATTAAAAATGTCAACTACTTGAACACATTCTCATCCATCGTTACATTTTTTTTTCTGTGTTTTGTTTTGCTTTTAGGTTGAAGAAAATGACACCAGCAACACCGGATGTGATGACTAATGTATTTTTTTTTTATTTACTAGAGAAGATACTGCACATCTTATACTGAATAACCAAAGGTGCCATTTCAAGAACAAAAACATATTCTGCTAAATCAGTGGTTCCCAAACCTGTCCTGGAGGACCCCCTGCCATGCACATTGTATGTCTCCCTAATCAGACATACCCAACTTTAGTTCAATTCAATTCAATTCAAGTTTATTTGTATAGCGCTTTTCATGATACAAATCGTTGCAAAGCAGCTTTTCAGGAAATTAACTTTCAACAATATATTTAGTAGTAGCTTATCAGTGGTAACTTTGTCAAGTTGATGTACATATGGCAGAAACGTACAGTAAAAATCAGTTAATGACAATCAAACAGACAATGAACACTATTAACAGCAATGATTATATGTTGCAATCAAACTTATAGCAAAACTAGGTAGTTCTATGCGTTGTTTCAGGGTTGGCATCATCTCAGGTGTTCGGTTATCTCAGATCTTTCTCTAGTTCTTGCAGTCTCTACTAATGAGTTGATGAGTGGAGTCAGGTGTGTTAGATAAGGTAGACGTACAAAAGGTGCAGGGCAGGGGGCCTTCAGGACAGGTTTGGGAACCACTGTGCTAAAAAGACTTGCTAATGCTGGGTACACACTAAAAGATTTTTAAAATCTTATAAGATCTTCAAAATGTGAGAGACCACAAACATGAGGGAAAAAAAATCTTAGATTTAACTGTTTTGCTCCTATAGTGTGTGGTGTCCTAGAGGCTCCCCCCGACAACATGTTAAATATTTACGATTCGCAATCGGGGCACCTCCGACGTTCTTCCGAGCAGATTCAGTCACTCTTAACACGCCTCACACCACAGGAAAATCTGATAAGATAATCTTTAGAACCACCAAGATAATTGGGATATTACCTAGGATTGTCTGAAGGGGAGAAATCGGCCCAAAATCAGCCCAATTATCTTGTGGTGTGTAACCAGCATAAGAAGAACATCCTGGAGGGTTTATTCTGGTTAGTGATAGTTTACCAATCAACCATACAAAAATGTACAGTAAATCAGATGGTCAACCAGGATGATCATTCTGGTAATCCTGGTAGAATAAGCTCGTAAAGCAGCCTAGTGGTTCCCAAACCTGTCCTGGAGGCCCCCCTGCCCTGCACCTTTTGTATGTCTCCCTTATGTAGCACACCTGATTCCACTCATCTGCTCGTTAGTAGAGACTGCAAGAACGAAATTGGGTGTGTCTGATTAGGGAGACATACAAAATGTGCAGGGCAGGGGGTCCTCCAGGACAGGTTTCGGAACCACTGATCTATGGCCTAGTGGGAACACAATCATCTGTTCCCAGATGCTTGTTCTGCTTGTGTTTCTGTGGCTCAGTGGTAGAGCATTGCGTTAGCAGCGCAAAAGGTTGTGGGTTCAATTCCCAGGGAACACACATACTGATAAAAAAAATGTATAGCCTGAATGCACTGTAAGTCGCTTTGGATAAAAGCGTCTGCTAAATGCATAAATGTAAATGCATCCAAAATACCAGCTACAGTGACCTCAAAAAGTATTTTGTCATTTGACCCTCTGGTCCTCCTCACTTGTAGAACACCTGAAAATGAATCGATGTAATATTTTTTTCTTCAGTAATATTATTAATAGTATTTTGAGATAATTTTTTGTACTAATTAATATTTATGCAATAATTATAATCCACTAAAAATAATGCATTTTTTATAATTATTTTTAATTAATGCAGTATTTCAAGTTAAAATAGAGGCTATGCCTTTAAAATCTGTTTTTAAGGTTCTCTGGTGAAAGTAAAAAAAAGAAAAACATGTATAATGCCATGATGTAACACTAAAGAATCTTGTGCATTCCTTAGTTATTTTTAGACATATAATTACTAGCTTTTATTATACATTTTGACATTCTCAAAGACTACTTTTTGTCAAGGTTTAGATATTTTTTTGTTTGAAATGGTTATTTGAAGTGTCAGGTTTTGCATTATAATTACAGTCAAGCCTGAACTTTGTGTTAGAAAAGGAAAACATGGAAAGCATTTTGTTACAAACTGAATTAGATTCAAAACTGAATAAAAATACAATCACTCAATCATAACACTTTATAGTATAAACTTTTTTCAATCTTTGTTTGTGTGTATGAGTCTATTTTGCATTCTTCATATTCTTCCCATTTATTAATTTTTTTATGGTAGTAAATTTTTCACCCAGTTTTGTACCATTCCGATAAAGCTAATCTATAAACAAATGAAAAGAAAAAAAAAGCCATTTTTGTAATTAATTTTGGCTGGTCCTATGATGATTTTAATGGAATTTTGAATTAATTTCCTCTAACTTTCAGAACTTATACATGCTGTTTCATATAATTACTGATATTTTGTGCATTTTTAATTGTTTTACGTTTACAAACATTACTAGGAGCCATGGAGTGCTGGTGACCATCTATGTAAGGTCAGGTATTGTTGCTTTGAGTAAGGCTGGGAGTCAATCTCAAAAGGAATCGATTCTTCAATATCTGAATCATTGGAATTCTAGGGGAATCGACTCCACTAAACAGCCCTGGCCGCATTTAATATGATTGATTGAGGACCCAAACAACCAAAAGAACTGATTACTGCAGAACTGCCTTTATTATGATTAATTCTAGGAACTGAAATTACATTCATCAAAATTACTCGTTTAGATTCGTTCCAGTAGGCCTACCAGGTGGCGACAAAGACTAGAATACCAAAGACATAGCAAAACGTTGTGCACCGGTTTGAGCTTGAATGTGCCCCAGGTATTGTTGCTTTGAGTAAGGCTGGGCGTCAATCTCAAAAATAATCGATTCTTCAATATCTGAATCATTGGAATTCTAGGGGAATCGACATCCCTGGCCGCATTAATATGATTGATTGATCCTATTAATCATAAAAGTGTAAATTACTTAATATTTGCTGTATATTACCCACTGTAAGTCTGTTTGTCATCAACAAGCTGCTTGTTATAGTTCTAGTTTCTAGGGTAGATCATGTAATATGATGATGTATGTTAAAGAGTAGCAACATTAAGAATGAGGATGCATATGCCTGGGTTTTTTCTTCCTAACGCTGGAATGTTGTTGTGCACGTCACCATGACCGGTATAAACATTGTCATTGTGCTAAACCTGTCTGGGGTTTTTATCTAGTACTTTTTAGCTCCCTTTTTTTTTGACAGTTTGACAGCCAAAAAAAAATCCCTGGAACATTCAGATGACAGTGAAACAAGTTACTTGCAGACTGTTGTCATTAAAGTGACATAAGCAGATTTTGCATTTTAGCACCATCATACCTTAGAAAAAGCCGATTATAATCAGCAAAGGATGTAAATGTTGTGTTTGCATGTGACATGTAATTTCCCATAAACCTTAGAATCCTTCTTTCATTTCCTTTTTTCCTCCTGGACTTTGTACCTGTTCACGGCTTGTTTCATTTGTTTTAGATAGGAAGAACTTGCTTGTCTCACACAAGATGAGCGGATGGGTCTATGTTTTGGTAGCTACATTGTGATTTGCTTTGTAAATGAAATCTCTCTATTGCTTTAGTGGAAAATGGTAATCTGAGCAACACAACTATATAATCTAATTCAACCAATCCCCTAGTGAAAATAAACAGTTTGTAATGTCAGGCATCTTTAAGTATGTTTAAAATGCTGTGTGCTTCTTTTTATTTAAGGGGAAATCCACACCTGATTTGTGTGTGTTGTCGGGAAAACCTATCCTTGTCTTTCAGGTTTCCTCACACACCTGTGGGTGTGAAGGGGGCGGAGATTTATCTGAACTCCCCTTTACATTCTCACTGCTTCTCATTTCTCATCTGCTGTGTTTATGCTTGCACTGGACTTGTTTCTTTTTATTGTAGTTAGTTTTTTTTTTTTACTTTAATAACATTCTCTGTATTTATGTGTTTGGCAAAGAGTCTGATTTAGGAAATTCAGCATGGCTGAGAGTGTCCTAAATACTCCGGACCTGAAGGATCTGGAAGAAGAAGAATTGTGGGATCTTATCAATGATAACCGTCATGCTATCTCTCTTGGTGTCCGACCCTGTGTTCTCATCCCTTACCTGCGACAGGCACGGGTCCTCACAGACTTGGATGAGGATGAGATTCTCACCTGTTTCAATTTTACCAACCGCGGCATGAAGACAAGTAAGACACGCTGAATGATGTGTATTGGGGAGAGATGCTTGAAATATACCAGAGCATGAGAAAAGATAACAAAGTACAGCTATTTTTCATGCTAAAAACTATTTCATTTCTAGCTTAAAAAGTTAGTAAATGCTAAGATACATTTAATCATAAAGTGGAAATTATGATTTATTTGTTCTTTCAGGATTGAAGATCTGTTTTGGATTAGAGCAGCCAAAGTGAAAATGACCAGTTATTGGAATATTTGGGTGATTTCTTTCAGAAAAATTAGCAAGCTTATTGGACACATGGTGAAATATAGATTATCTACAGATAGATAGGTCAGCTAGATCAGAGGTTATGCTGATAAAATTCCCAAAAAGCCTTTCGTTTTTGAAAAGGCAAGAGCTAGAGAAAGAGAAAGAAGAGCATGTAAATTAAAGGAATAGTTTACCATAAATAAAAATGTATTATTCTCATTATTTATTTACCTTTATGTTGTTCCAAACCTGCTGTATGCTATTTTTTTTCTGTGTAATACAAAAGTAAACAATTCTTGCCATACAATGTCAGCTCGTAATGACCATAGCCAGCCAAAGCTCTAAAAAGGATAAAACACTTCAAGCAAAAAAGTCATTCATAGACTATTTCAAATATTCTAAAGTCATATGCTTTGTGTGATTAATATAATGTCTAGCCTGCTTGTATTCAGAATTCAAAAATGGCTCATTCAGTTCAGTTACTACATATGTGAGAACCAAAGCAATATTAGAATCAGTAATGTCAACACACGTTTTTGAACAAGGATGAAAAGAAATGCCTACAGGTTTGGAATGAAATGAGAACAAGTAAATAATTTCCATTTTTGTCTGAAGTACGCTTTTAAGGAATACTTGAATGTTGGTCAATTATATTGGAAATAAAAAAAATTCTGTTCAATGTTTCTTATGGTATGTACAATGTAATGTCTGAAATGTATATATTTTTTCTGCAGGTCACATGCTTGACTTGTTACGTGTACAGGGTCATAATGGTGCAATGGCTCTGCTTGAAAGTCTGATGATTCATTACCCTGCTCTCTACACACGGATCACCGGCCGCCAGCCCAGCATTGAGCCTTCAGGCTTCAGCGGTCAGTCAGTGCATTTCTATCCAATAGATTCTGATCATGCATTACATGAAATACATTAAATAATGTAACCCCTATGACAAGTGAATATTTTCATGACTGAAAATTCAAAGGGTATTTTTGTCACCATATTCAAGGCTCATTTGTAAAACCTTGCTTCTGTGCTTGCCAGGCCTGATAAATTACAATGAGTTGACAGAGTACTTGGTTCGTGCAGTGAGCAGTATGCAGACAGAGCTACAAGTGGCACGGCACGAGGCTTCGCGGCTGCAAGGCAGATGTTGTCAGCTGGAGGGGAAACTAGAACAGGCCCAACAAAATAATGAAGAGCTCAGCCAGATGCAGGGAGAGCATGCACGACTGCGCAGTCACCTGGATGGTGTGCACTTAACATAGCTTCACAACAGTGTGCCAAGCCTCCGTTTAATAAATCATTAGCAAAAATGTGTAATGTAATTTATTCATATCTGAATACATTTTAAAAATAAGAATCATGTTATGAAATAAACAAAGTATTTAAAAATTAACTAAAGTTAACTATTAAATGTAAAATGTAATAATATTTGTGAATAAAATGAACGAAAGTTAATTTTATTTAAAAGTTAACCTTTTAACAGTGTTGCATTTGAATTATTTGCTTTGAGAAATTCAGAATGTTCAATCAATGTTTTTGCACAATCAGTTTTTCTTTGTCTGTGTCAAGACTATATATTGTCCGGTCATCTTCTGTGCAGGTTTAAACAGGGAACTTCTGAAACTGAAGGATGAGAAGTGTGATCTCTATGTCAGATATACCACAGCTCTTGAGGAGAAGTCTGCATCTATTGTACGCAACAGAGACCTGCAATTGGAGGTAAGGAACCAGATAGTATGTGTTTGTACGTTTGCCTTCTACTTGGACTATAGTTACCATTCAATAAGTTATAATAAACGATTGTCTCATCCATATTACATGTGTTTGTGTGCCTGACAGAGAGCAAAATTCCATAAGGAGTTGGTTTGGAGGAAGTGTTTTGTGTGTGTATAGCATTTTTCAAATTCTGTAATGCGTCTTAGAAATTAAAACAACTCAACTGTTGGTTTTGTACTTGTTGCAAAACATATTAGATCATGTTTTCATCATTACTAATGTATAAATACTGTATCTTGACATTAGTTTTGTTTTTTGTATTTTCTGTTCTGGTTGACATAAAAAACTCTGAGAATCCCAGACAAATGTCTTGATGAATGTCTTGTCTTATTAAATAGATAAGGAACATGGTGTTAGTTTAGGTCTAGTTTAATCTATGGAATTAAACCAGTGTGAGATAAATATGTGGAAAGTATTATGTGGCATGCATTTTTTTTTTTTTTTAATAGTGGAGATCAGTTTTGTTCTATTTGGTTTAATCCGACCGAATTTATTTTGAGTGTTACAGGGCAATGAAACTTTAGCTACTCATTAACAAGAAACCTGAACCCTTTTGCTTTGCATTTTTTGCTACAGTAGCAATTTTTTTTACATTACTCTACTTGGCAGGGAGCCAGTGTAAAAAAACAAAACAAAAAAAATCTACAGTATAATCATCGCAACAAAAGAGTAAAGCTATATTGTTTTCCGAAAAACACCAGGGCATACAGAGATCTCTTCTCCTCACCTCTTCTCCAGATTTCCCATCTGCAGCATGAGTTAAAGAAGGCAAGGAAAGAGACAGACTTTGAGAGGAAGCGTTCCTTGAAGAATCCCACTGACACGCAGAAGCTCAAAGATGAGCTCAACGCTGTACGCGCAAAGTTACTGGAGACTGAGACGTTGTTCCCAGTAAATAAGAGACTCATTTTCATAGCAATATAACAAGTCAACAAATTATGGGACTCCATCTTATCTGATTGATTTTTCACAGTAAATCTGTCTGTCTGTTTTTGTCTCTTTCAATCAGGTACAGCAGGATATCCTGGCCCATGATTTAAAGGAGGTGGAGAACAGACGTTCAGAACTTGCTGAGGAAGTCAGCAGGCTGAATGAGGAGAATATAGGACTCCAGCAAGAGAAAGAGGAGGTAAAACTGGTCTTTCCTTAACCTTAATGTTGTTTCTGTATTTCAAAATGTTGGACTTTGTGTAAAACTTGTTATAATATTTTTTATTAGTTTTTCTCAATCAATTTGACAAATTTCTCCAAACTCAGATCACTGATGAATTGTACTACATTACTTTGAAGAAATGTGTCAAATCAATTGAGAAAAACTGTAAAAGGAGAATTTTCTACTTCTCCTCGCATTTTTTAAAATGTCTATATTCTTTCTATCACCCTCCTTCTCACCATGCTCCCCTCTCACCTTTTTTAGCTCCTAGAAGAGAAGGACTGTTTAGCCCTGGAGGTGGAGAAGTTGACTGTGGACTGTGAGATGTATCAGCACAGGAGCACCCTGTTTCATAGTCAGCTAGAAGAGGTGCAGGCAGAGAGAGACAGGGTCAGTACAATCAAAACCTATAATGAACAATATCTACTCATTAGGTAATTAGGTCCTAAATAAGTTTTTAGATTCAACAATGAGATCTGTATATACAGTACAATAAACTTTCAGTTCTCTTTCGAGGGAAATTCGACGGTGTGTCACAGTGTCACACCTAGGCAATGACCAGGGTCTGAGGCACTTGTAGAAACTCATTGAATTCTATTGGTAGACAGCAGCCCTATGAAGTTACATGGAACGCTGTTAAGAAGCTCTGCTCCTGCTTGGCTCTCTTCTCAAGGTTACAGGAGCCAAACATTTGCCCCCCGCAGTTCAGGCCCTGCGTCTGCCAAGGCAGTGCGGTGGCTTTCTTTGATCATGGGTATCACTAGTGCTGGCAGAGGAGTTTAGTAAGTGGGTTTCCCTTTCTTAGATTTCTCCTGCCAGGTCCAGGGCTCTCATGCCAAATCCAGAAGGCCACTCTGCAGCCTCTTCTGATTTGGCTAAAAACATTTTGTTACCACGGAAAGGCTGCGTTTAGCTTGGTCATGTGAAAAACAGGAAGTCTTGTTTTGGCAAACTCGGCAAGCGATTCCTAGCAGGTCAAAACCACCTCTTCCCTTTGAGCCTTCCATTCCCCCCAGACCTTCACACCGAGGTGTCGAGGTACTCCATGTGACATCATAGGATTGCCGTCTGCCAATAGAGATGTTTCTACACATGCTTCAGACACCGGTCACACTTGGGAGTATTCTCATATTGTCATCACCATAATACAGTATCTTGTTCCCATCACAGGGAACTGGGTTACATACATAACCCTAAGACGTTTAGTGTTAGTGTTACAAAGAAAGGAACTCAGTATGGACCAACATCTTTAGTTTGGAAGTGAAATAACATGTTTGGAAGTGAAATAACAACAAACTTCAGTAAATGCATATATGGTTGAAATCTTTGAGTCTTGGGATCAAAATCTAATCTAAATCTAGAAATAAACAGAAAGTTTTATTTATTTAGAAAAAAAAAGGCAAAAAAAGTAAATATTTCAGATTCTGAACTACTTTTTGTTTTTGGTGATAAAACCAAACAAGAGAATTTGTGACAATGAAACTGTTGACTCCTTTTTTCAAAAGGTCAGATTTTTGTTTTCATTGATGCACAAAAGATGCTTTCAGGCACATTCTTGCTGGAGAACATGCAGCATTTGCGCAAACATGTGGAGTTCAATAGTGGCAAAGTATTGTATAATAAGTATACTAGCACTCTCTATTCTAATTCTATTTTATCTATCTGTCTTCTGTTTATTTAAAAAACAAAAAAAACAAACAAAAAAACACATGACCCTCTATCAATTGCATATTTATTCTGTAACTGCTAGCTTTTATTGAAAAACTACACTAGCTTTCTTTTTTCTATTCTATCTACTTGTTTCTTTTAAAAAACAACACTAGATTTCTTTTTTCTATATTCTATCTACTTGTTTTCTTTAAAAAAAAAATAATAAAAAAATTGCTACGTGTACTGCGTTAGGCTAACCAAGACTTGTCATAGCACTTGCATGTTGTTGCTCTTTTGTTGGTTTTGATTGCTTCTAATGTCCTCATTTGTAAGTTGCTTTGGATAAAAGCGTCTGCTAAATGTCTAAATGTAAATGTAATGCAAATGTAAATGAAAGCTTAATTACATATACTGCTGATGTTTTCAGGCATATTTGTCCCGAGATGAGGCCCAGGCTCAGATTGCACGTAGTCTCGCAGAGAAGGACGTGCTGAGAGGCCAACTCATGGAGCTACAGGCGAGAGTTTTCGCCATGAAAGCCTGTAGCAAGCAAAGAGAAAGACGAGAAAAATCCAGGGTAACACTGACTAATTTTTATTATACATTCAAGAACCAACATATAGTAGTTTACCACAATCATTCTTTAGAGCAGTTTTAAATATTGTGCTGTCAAGTGCATTTGTAACCTAAACACAACCACACATGACTTTATTTTTAATATAATTTCTTTGAATAAGTAGGACAGGAAGTTCAGTTGCGATAGCAGCAGAGGTTCGTGCAGTGAGTTCCCTCCATCTAGTCCCCCACCCAGAAGACAGCTATGCCGCTTGAATGCAATTCTTCCTGAGAATTTCAACTCTTTTGATGCCTTTGAGGTACATTTATGCTGTAAATGTTCTGCTTATCGAATCCTAGTGTGAATTAGTCTTTAGCCTCATGGACCCCCCAACAGTTCATGCACTAGCTGTCTGATACATATTGGACAAAACTAAAATGAACTTTGTTGATGTTCTTTGTGTGATTTCTGGGAATAACTGGCAGATCAACATGCTACTAGTTTTCTCTCTAATATGGTAGGAAGAATTGTTTGAGTAGTGAAAATTTAATAATATAAAATGTGGAAACAATGTTTATTTTAACTGTGACTAAATGATTAACAAGCTGGTTTACAGTGACTAAATGGATGTAACTATGCAACAGAGTGCAAATTTCATGATGTCCTGAAGATTGTCTACTCTCTTCTGCTGCACGCTCTCTTCACAAAAAGAATACATTCAGGCATAATTTAAGTAGGGGAATTGGAACGCAACAAAAGTCATATTTACCAGATGCTGGTTGAGTGCTTTTGAGAATTAAATGATCACTGGATCCCAAAGTTTGTAAGGCTAGTGACATCAAATCTTGACAATGAAAGATATTCAGAGTTTTGCTTGAGACTTAATTTAAATTTCCACCCTAGTTTGTTATATATATACTGTATCTCAGATAACCCCGGCACTAAACCGCACATATGCACAAAACAAACCATGATTCATAACTTTAGATGTCAGTCTAAGCAACATGCAATTCCAGCACCTTTTGTGTGATGCATGTAGGTATTACTGGAATGCAGTTTCACAGTATCAGTGCAAACAAGATTGCAAAGCACATATGCATTGAAGGACAATAACTATAATTATAACTATAGTTATAAAGCTTAAAAAAGAAGTTCTAATTTAATTAAATAGGGACGTCCACACTTGATCAAATTATTATTTTTTTCTCCAGCTGATAAGCTGCCAATCAAAATCCATTTTTAGTAGATCCATGCTTAGTAGATACAGAACTTTATTGTCCATTGGCGTGGATGCTAATATGGTTACCATTATAGTTATCGTTCTTAGTGTGAATGGGCCTCTACACATCATAATTCAATAAATGAGACAATAAATTTCTTCCATTCCCTGAAGGTTTCTCCTCCTTCGTTGTTCTGTCTGATGGCAGCATGTAGGAAATAATAGAATTTTGATAGATGTTTTATTTTTTATTTATCTTTTGGTTGTGTATCAACCTTTTACAGTACAATGATGAAGGAATATGCAGTATCAGTTCCAATCAAGTGGAGCCCCCCTGTTCTGAATCTCTCCGCAGACGAGGCTTTGCCTCCAGAAGTGACGTGGAAGACATTTACAGGTGAGCAGCTCATCTGGTCTGTAGCAGTGAACTGTAATGTCACTGTAAAGCCTGCAGTGTGTAAGTGAAAACAGCGGTTTGGTACTGAGTTTTGCAGTTTGGCTCTATTATTGAGTATTATTGACTTTTAATTGACATTTTAAAATGGTTTATTAGTAGTTGCCCATTGAGAATTATTACATAATTTTAATAATGTAACTTGATAAGTGTATGTTTTAATTTACATGAGGAGGACCATGTTTACATCTCACTTGTAATCTACACAGACCAAAATCAATCTCCAAAACCAATGCTATAAGATCCAAATGATTATATAATTTGGATTCAGTCAGATTTGCTGAATAAAATATCCTGTTTGCATGTCACTGCATGTGGAGCTTGTCAAGCCCAGCAGACTTTTTCAGACTGCACTTTTGTGTCTGATGGGAAATAGCCATGAGAGCACATTTTCTTTTGTAAAACCTTTATTTTTTGTCGTCCGTGGTATAATTAGTCCATCCATTAGTGTTTCCTGTTTCCTTGTCTCTATGATCCTAATTGCATTCCTTGTTGCATTGTATGTGCCCATGACTCACTATCATAAAACTAACTCATAAACGGACAGGTCAATGTTTCTGTATATGTAGTAGAGATAAAGATGTCGTGTAGTAGGCATATCTAAAAATAACTTTAGAAATCAGAGAAAGGATGTTTGTATGTGTGCTAGCAAATGGAATTATTCAGAGAACTTTAGTTTGAAATAATAAAAAAAAACTCCTTGTTCCATTTTCAGCAGTCTGGATTC
This sequence comes from Schizothorax lantsangensis, assembly GCA_027422415.1. NCBI lineage: Eukaryota > Metazoa > Chordata > Actinopteri > Cypriniformes > Cyprinidae > Schizothorax > Schizothorax lantsangensis. The sequence goes on along the minus strand of CM049853.1, from coordinate 20,367,435 downwards.
TCTCAGCTTTGACCATGATTATGTTTTCATTTCTAAAGGTACTGTTACTTCTTCCTACATTTCTTTGTGGTTAACTAAATAAGCTAAAATTTTATTTTGTCACAAATGGTTGTGCGTTCAGTTACATGAATTGTCCTAAAAAGTATTTGCACACTTAAGCCACATTAAATTTTTTTTTTTTTTTTTATATACTGTATATATATATATATATTTGAAGAAAGATAACAGAAGCAATTTTCAGCTTTTTAGCTGAAGTTTTAGGTACAATATTATTTAAAAAAAAATATTGTAACAAATTCTGTTTGTCAAACATTAGTGTAACATGTTCATAGTTCATGCGATTAACAGCACCTGAAAAGGTGTTTTCTTAAACTTTCTTTTTTACTTATGTACCCCAGAGTATGTAAAGTTCAAGTACCCCTTCATCAACAAACAAGAAATTTATATATTAAATATACCAACATGTTTTCTTTATGCTAAACTGTAACAACATATTTTTTCATTCATCTATGAATATATAATAAAATGACACGTCTCAAAATAATAATAAAATAAAATAAAAATGGACATTTCTACTACTTATCGTTTAAACGTGATTTTCTTCAGTAATTACATGAAATACTTGAACTGAGCTTCATGACATACTTCGATGACACTTTGAAATAAAAGTTTCCGGTTGTGTTTACAATGTATCATTGTTGCCTAGTTCCCAAAACTCAAACTCATCACATATCGTTCGGAAGATATGTTATCCACAGATAATGCTCGATCTCATTTAGCATTCTCTTTATTAGTAAAGTTACTAATACTAAGTTAATCAATTCTGTGAGTAAAAGCAGACACCAAATGGTACATTTATTGTGCTATTCTGTTATCCACACAAATGTATAAAAATTTGCATACATTATGCATTGCAAATTATTTAGTTTTTGGTCCTTAAAAATGTTCAGTGTGCCGTAAATGTTGAAAAGTGACCATATACTTTTTAGAGCCACTGTATAACCATGGCAATTAGAATGAATCACAATGGCATATTCACCCCTTTTTGATTTCCATTCTGATAGGAGATAGTTTTGATGAGTCAAAATCACCAGCGTCACTTCCCTGTTCTACTTGCAGAAGGAGCCCTAATGACAGGTAAAATAAAAACTGAAAATAAAACACAATAATAACATTTATTTATTAATTTAATGAACATATTGTTAAACATGTTATTTTGTATAAATCTAGTGTCTCAAGAGCATCAGTCCCACCCTTCCTAATGCGCTCCAGACCTCAGGCCTTGCGGATCACTGGTCGCATACTCACTGTGTTTTTCCAGGGAGAAATGCTGTTGAATCAAATACAGGTCATCGGGGGCAATAAGACCGGTGTGTTTGTGCATCATGTGACCGAAGGATCATCTGCTCATAACACAGGCATCATCCCTGGATCTCAGATACTTCAGGTGAGAATTTCAGAATTTTTGTTAGGAAATATTTGGGAATTTCAAATTCTCCAAAATTTATTTAATTTAAAGGCAAAACCATTAGTTAGTCTTTAAGAGCTAAAATACCCTTTACCATCCAGAACTTTTGCAAAAACCAGTCTAGCTTGAATAGTGAAGACATTCCTCTGAAAAACAAAATGTGGCAAGTCCCTCCTGATTCTTTCAAAGATAAGACAGAAAATAAAAAGCTGTCATTTAATCCCTCTCCATGAATAAGGAAAGGTAACAGAAATAATTTTTGATCCCTAGAGGGACAATCAGGTTTTCTAGCAGCAGTTAAATGGAACTAATAAAAAACAAAATGTTGTGTTTGTAGCTAAGGTATGAGCGGGAACAGAGAGCTGTAATAATGGTTCTAGAAGACACCACTATGGAAGAGGCTCTGTGGGCCCTGGGGCAAGTCCAGGGACCATGCAACATTACACTGAGACCCAGCCAAGATGGTAAGAACCACAATCGGACATTCAAACACACTACATATTAAAACTCAAGTGATGTATTTTTAAAGCAGCCACTTTGATTCCCAGGGAATGCATAAACAGATGATTTTTTTTTACACTATTTTGATAAGACTATTTATTCATAATCACTCAATGGTGCCGTTTCAACATAATTAAAAAATGACTTTGTATTGATCATAAAGAGATGCAGTCACCACATCTCTAGAGAAGCTCTTTAGAGCAGTTGTTATTGCTTTTCAACATAACAGCTGTCAGATATCAAAATTCAAGCTTTTGTGACATTTTGTGCAGACTAAGATTCTTGAAATACAGGTCAACATGCTATTTTAATGGTATAATGCAAATGTTATGGTATAATGATTAAATTAGAAAATGTTTCAATTTATTTCATTTATTAATATGTTGGATTATCATCATGATCCTATACATGCTAAACTCGTCTCTAAAATTGTTAGTTTAGCATTAAATACACACTGTTCTGAAAGAGGGAACCTTTCCCTATGTTCATTAATTGAACCAAAACACTTTGTAATGTTTAATCTTGATTAATGTAAATTGTAAATGTTTAACAACATTGCTAGTTGTTGAACAGGTCAGAGACGTATTAAACCAGGTTAGAGACTTATTAAACCAAATTTTCTTGGTCACTGAAAATCTGCTGATTTCCTCCTAGCTTATGAGAACCTGCAGCAGCAGCTAAAGAACGGCGAGGTGATGTCGGGTGATTCCTTCTACATCCGTGTAAACATGACAATGCCAGGGGACGCAGCTGGAACTCTCACAGTCAAGTGTAACGACATTGTCCATGTGACAGACACTCACCATTCCAATGATGGCTCCTGGTGGGCCAGTCACGTGAACCCTTGTCACTTGGAAGACCTGATGAGTGGGGCTCTGCCCAACTACTACAGGTACACAACACCATTATTTCTCAAAATACGTTTTTATTATTAGAAAAACTGACATCTACAATGTCAATCTACAATCTACAATTTACAATGTTTTGTTTTTTTACATTGTAAAATGTGCCCAGTGAATGTAAAATGTTCTTGTCATTTTTTTAATGTTATTGTTTGTAGTTCCTAAGATTTAAAAGAAAAGCACTTGTTTATACAACCCAAATTCCGGAATTGTTGGGACGTTTTTAACATTTTAATAAAACAAAAACTAAAAGAATTTCAAATCACAATATTTTATGAGCAAATATTTTATTCACAATAGAACATAGATAACATAACAAATGTTTAAACTAAGTAATTTTACAATTTTATGCACAAAATGAGCTCATTTCAAATTTGATGCCTGCTACAGGTCTCAAAATAGTTGGGACGGGGACATGTTTACCATGGTGTAGCATCTCCTCTTCTTTTCAAAACACTTTGAAGACGTCTGGGCATCGAGTTTGTGAGTTTCTGGAGTTTTGGTGTTGGAATTTGGTCCCATTCTTGCCTGATATAGGTTTCCAGCTGCTGAAGCGTTTGTGGTCGTCTTTGACGTATTTTTCGTTTAACGATGCACCAAATGTTCTCTATAGGTGAAAGATCTGGACTGCAGGCAGGCCAATTCAGCACCCGGACTATTCTACTACGAAGCCATGCTGTTGAAATAGCTGCAGTATGTGGTTTTGCATTGTCCTGCTGAAATACACGTCGTCTGGAGGGGAGCATATGTTGCTCTAAAACCTTTATATACCTTTCAGTATTCATAGTGCCTTCTAAAACATGCAAGCTGCCCATACCGTATGCACTTATGCACCCCCATACCATCAGAGATGCTGGCTTTTGAACTTAACGCTGATAACACGCTGGAAGGTCTCCCTCCTCTTTAGCCCGGAGGACACGGTGGCCATGATTTCCAACAAGAATGTCAAATTTGGACTCTTCTGACCATATAACACTTTTCCTCTTTGAAACAGTCCATTTTAAATGAGCCTTGGCCCACAGGACACGACGGCGCTTCTGAACCATGTTCTCATATGGCTTCCTTTTTGCATGATAGAGATTTAGTTGGCATCTGCCGATGGCACGGCAGATTGTGTTTACCGACAGTGATTTCTGGAAGTATTCCTGGGCCCATTTAGTAATGTCAATGTCAGAATCATGCCGATGAGTGATGCAGTTTCGTCTGAGGGCCCGAAGACTACGGGCATCCAACAAAGGTGTTCGGCCTTGTCCCTTACGCACAGAGATTTCTCCAGTTTCTCTGAATCTTTTGATGATGTTATGCACTGTAGATGATGAGATTTGCAAAGCCTTTGCAATTTGATGTTGAGGAACGTTGTTTTTAAAGTATTCTACAATCTTTTTACGCACTCTTTCACAGATTGGTAAGCCTCTGCCCATCTTTACTTCTGAGAGACTCTGCCTCTCTAAGCCATCCCTTTTATAGCTAATCTTGTTACAGACCTGATGTCAATTAACTTAATTAGTTGCTAGATGTTCTCCCAGCTGCATCTTTTCAAAATGTATTGCTTTTTCAGCCCTTTGTTGCCCCCGTGCCAACTTTTTTGAGACCTGTAGCAGGCATCAAATTTGAAATGAGCTCATTTAGTGGATAAAAGTGTAAAATTCTACCGTTTCTACATTTTAGATTTAGAATATGATGATTTTCTACATCATCTGAGAGCTGAATAAATAAGCTTTCCATGGATGTATGGTTTGTTAGGATAGGACAATATTTGGCCGAGTTACAACTATTTGAAAATCTGGAATCTGAGGGTGCAAAAAGAATCTAAATACTGAGAAAATCGCCTTTAAAGTTGTCTAAATGAAGTTCTTAGCTATGCATATTACTGATCAAAAATTTGTTCTAAAAGTTTTGATATATTTACGGTAGGAAATTCACTAAATATCTTCATGGAACATGATCTTTACTTATATCCAAATGATTTTTGGCATAAAAGAAAAATTTATCATTTTGACCCATACAATGTATTTTTGGCTATTGCTACAAATATACCCCAGCTACTTAAGACTGGTTTTGTTTGTCCAGGGTCACATTTGTTATGTTCTCTATGTTCTGTTGTGGATAAAATATTGGCTCATGTGATTTGAAAATCTTTTAGTTTTAATTTAATTCAAATGTAAAAAATGTCCCAACATTTCCGGAATTCGGGTTGTATTATGCTTTTATGTAAAAAAAACCAAAAAAACATCTATACGTGTTAACTCATTTTTCAGAGCACAGCGGCTCCTAATCAGGACTCTAGAGGATATGACCTACCCTCGCAAAGCACAAAGAAAGGTGAGAGTCCATCAGTAAAGTCACAGAAATTATTTCTCTCTTTTTATTTAACTTTCTACATAATTTGTGATTTATGAACTATATAACTATAAAGCTTACAGGCAATTTTAGTGTTAAAACAATTACACATGAATGCAATAGAGTGCTGCACAACAGGGCCGTGCAGAGACCTTTGGAGGGGCAGGTGCTCAAAGTATAAAAGGGGGACATAGAACACGGCTTTTAATAGGGCTGTGCTCCTTGCTGATGTGTGTATCGAAATGGATGCTTCTGTATTGATACAGCAGCAAATGCCATGACGCAGGTTTGAAAAAGAAACACAGAACAAAAAAAAACATTTAAGTTTAAATGTTAAAGACATTTTTTGCACCTCTTAATTACTCTGGAATGATATTCTTATTCTTATTATTATTGTTGTTGTTGTTGTTGTGTTTACAGGGTATGGTGGTTTTGCTGTTGTAAACACTACTGTTGTTGTTGTAGAAAAAAATATTCCTGTCTTATTTAAAACAGAATTCTATTCGAATCCTGTTCTGAATTTATTTGTTTTTTGAATGATAATGATTATAAAAACAGGATGGATAAGTATAATTCGGAGGACGAGAAAATCAGTATAAGCCCAGTGTTGTGACAATTATTTTTAAGGCACTCTACGTTTTTTACATAAATACTGTAATAATAGTTCAAAGTATTAATAGTTTTTAGTCAGATAACATAAAAAAGACAAGACACCTCGACGCGCTTTAAACTTTTCCCAATTAAACAGCAAGAACGAAAGAGAACAAGCACCTTTGTTTTTATTGCTGTGTAGAACTACATTAGCTGCATTTTTTATTTAATATTAATTTTAATAAAATGTCAATTCGTCCCCCGCACTTTATTCAAGCTTGAGCAGGTGTTTTCACATAGAGGTTTCTAGATTTAAATCTAGATTTAAATTAAAAGAGACATGACCTGACGTTTTATTCGTATCCAAAATGAGGAGATACTGTATCTTTTCATCAGGAGAGATGAACACTCTTGTGCAGTGCATGCTTCATTCATACTCGAAGCCAGAGGGCGCTCTCGCGCAGAAACTTTTGACATATGGACAAACTCACACGGCTATCGCTGTAGCTGAGCTGAATAAAAAGCAGAAACGTTTTTACTGATTAAACGTGAAGACAATAAACACACGATTGCGAAAATATATGGTTTATGTGTGTTTTTCAAGTTATCTTCAGGTAATAAATAAAAACTATATGAAAAATACAGTACTGATTGACATATCATTTAGTATAGAAACTATAAAATATATTTCCTGAATTATTCTGTGATAAAAATGGGAAAAGGGTGTTCGTAGTAGCCTTTATAAACCAATCATAAAATTGTCATTAGGAAAACATTGAACAAAAATATTGTAGCCCCTTGCTGTAGTGCTTCCACAGGCTACACACAGCTGTGCATGATCTCTTCACGCTGAGAACTCCACTTACCGGCAGCCGCGGACGTTATTGAAGGCATTCTAAAGGCGTGTCTGAACTATAGACTGTAAAAAAAATGGACGTAGTGTCCGTGACGTCACTCGTAGGTTTCTGAAGAGCATTTTTGAAGCCTAAAGGGGGCGGAGCCGACCGCCGCCATCTTGGCAGCGCGTCACCGCGTGTCACTCCCGGATAATCGAAAATGGGCAAAAAGGTGGGACGTGGGTGAAGCTGAGCTGAAACCACGCCCGCCCGTCTATAGTGACAGCAGTGCTGCTGTGCAAAGACATAACGCCAGCCAGCAGCCTGGAGTTATACGGTATTCTGCCTTTGTTTTACTGTCCATTAAAGTCTACCGCGTTTAAATTAAGGTGTGACTTGTGTACTTTTATACATCTGTCGGCACATCATTAGACAAACAAATTAGATAGATTGCGATCTAACAAACTGCTCCATATAACAAAGCACTGTAAGCAATAACGACTAGATAACTTGGCAACAATAATTAATCGTAAATAATCTTTAAAGTGTTTTTTTTATAATGCAGATTATTCACACAGTGCCAGCTGTCAGTCTGGGGCGGCACACTTCTGTACGTGAGGAGCCGTGACAGCATATCACACATAAAATCAATAACTGTTCGCGATTAAATCCGTTTCCTTCCTTTTCTTGTAAGTCGATAAAATCCATTGCAATGAACGTCATCAGAGATGTTTAATTCACAATCATTCGGAGCATTATCCCTGCTGGCGTTCAGGCTGGAGTTTCACTCTCTGGAGCAGAGCGGCAATCCACCTGTCACTCAAGTGGCCACGCCCTTAATTATTCAGAACTTTAAGGCTTAATATAATTTAAATGGATGAGTTATAAAAAAATTCACCCCCCTCACAGTTGTCACGAAGGGCAAAATTAGCTATATAGACCAAAACCACTTTTTGTACCAGGCTGTAAACATTTTTTTCTGCTGTAAAGTTGGGCATTTTAACATGAGGAGTCTATGGGACTGACTCCCTTTTGGAGCCAGCCTCTAGCGGCCAGTCGATGAATTGCAGTTTTAGTCACTTCCATGTTGGTTTCAAGAGAGGGAGCGGGAGGTTGCCACTTGGTCTGAACCATGGTCTGAACATGAGGGATCTTCCCTGATGAGATCGTCAGGTGAAAGGTCATCATGTGGATAATTTAATTTACGGCTAAACTATTATTAATTAATTTTACTAATAGTTAGATTGGGCAGGCCTTCACAAAAGGGCGTTTAATTACAAAAAAAAAAAAATATTGCCTTGACAAAAGGGCACATTGTGTATCAAGGGGAAAAGGGGCAGGTGCTCAATCAGCCCCCCCCCCCCCCTCTGCACGTGCCTGCTGCACAATGCCTAGTACATAGATCTAAAACTGAACTATAAAACGATTGTCTTATCTGGCCTGTTGAAATAGTGTGTGTTTTAGATGAATAGTTGTGAAATATCTTAACAAATTCTTGTCTAGCTTTGTATCGCCTTAGTTTGGAATTATGGATATGCTCGCCAAAATATTGAACTGTGGGTGTGGTATGAGATACTTTGGTAAGGGAATAATAATGCATAACTTGGAACTCTGAAACTATTCATTAGTCCTCAGTACCTGTTTCTGTCCACAGGAGAAAACTTTAGCTCATGAGAAGCAGAGAGCAGCGAGGATCGTCATCACCGGTCAGCAAAGCAGAAACCCACTGTGGGTCAGTGTGGAGGATGACAACATCACAGCACAGGACAGTTAGTACAAGAAAAACTCCATTTAGCTCATTACTCCATTTTACTCATAACTAGACATGGGAAATATAAGAAAATAAACAATTCCAGTTCCTGTTCTGATTCCAGTTCTCCGATTCCAGTTCTATTAACTATGCTTTTAGTACTTTGAGGAGGAAATTGCTGGTAAAAGAAATGCAGTCTGACTGTGGAAGAGTGAGATCAATTCATTATTTAAAAAAATCCAAACAGTTCTTGGAAAAGGATTTTACATAAGTGTTTTTAATGACTTTTCATTGACATTTTGTAGGTTGTGTAAATGTAACACTAAACCAACAATTTGGTAACATATTTCGTTTATTTTAGTAAAATAGTACTGACAAATCTCATAACGTGTCTCTAACTACACATTGTCACATGAACAACTAGTCAGTAACTGATTTAAGTCTCACAAAGCTTAAGTTAAACCTAACATAGGAAGTTCACAGTATTCAGTATGTGTTTGCTTCACTAAAATATGTGACTCATTGTAATCATTCATTTGGTAATTTGTACTGTACTGTTGATGTAGTATTGTTGTGGTGAAGAGTAGTGCAGGAAATACAGTCACAATACTTTAGTACTGAACCAGTTCTGAATAAGAACAAATTCTTGTTTCCCAACCCTAGTCATAACATTGAACTTTAAAAGCAAGCTGTTGTGTGTGAGAGAGAAATGCTACTAACTTTTTTTACTAACAAATCTTTTATTTGAACTTTTGAGGTAATCAATGTCGGGCAAAATTCTGAATTCAAAATTCTTTCTCTCTTGTAGGTGATGGCTGTGTGCCCAGCAGATGTGTGACCCTAATGCCCTACACCCTGGTCTCACCTCGTTTCCCACCCATCTGCCGACCAGTCCTCCTCCTTCCCACATTGCTTGGCCGTATCTTGCACAAACGGTTGGCAGAACAGGAAGGTTATCAGCTCTGTGAGCCAGGTAAAAATACACTTTTTTTTTAAGTTTTCAAGTGTTTTCAACAAAGGTTGCTCAACTCTCCCATTACAGTGAGAAATCACTAGTATCAGTATTTTAAGCTTTAAAATATTTTTTTTGAATCTGGCTACTTAATCCAGATTACACGTAATCAGTTATTACCCTGTACTGCAAACAAAATAGTCAAAATACTTAGCCATGTTGTCGATATAACAGTGTTTTCTGTCAGTATTTCCTGTTGCAATGGCTATGGTTTTAATGACAAAAATTGAAAGTGCACAAGGCTGTTCTTTTTCTGTTATGGTGTATGGCCTATATCAGTTTCAAAGTTACACAATACTGCATTGGATATTGATTGTAACATACTTGACAGGATTCACATACACTTTTATTGTTAATCTGTTTAATTACAGCACAAAGTCATTGTGATACAGAAAAGATAAAAGACAATTTTTCCAAAGTGGAAAAAATAAATAAGGCAAACACATGAAACAGCCCTTAGGCAGAACTGTACACACTGTATGGGGAATTACAGTGCAGTCTTTCTCCTTCATTAGTGAAAGACAAAAAATTACTTGAGAGCCATTAATAAATTTAGGGCACAATTCACTTTTTTTTCGGACTTCAGTTTTAACTCTGTAGTCTTATTTATCTGCTTTGGTCTCTGGCTGTTTCCTCCTTTCCTTACTTTTGTCATCTCTTCCATCCTCTCATCTCTTATATTTTAGAGTTGCTGATGGCAAGTGAGCATGCCATTCAAATGCAGAAGGGGGAGATTCTTGAGGAGTGCGACTCAAAAACACACCTTTGCTATACGTTGCAGGGAGTGGAGAAGATCATGAAGCGGGTGAGTTATAAAACATTGCTATTTTATTACTAATTGCCTGATGAATAGCATTCAAATAGCAATTGTATTAAGGAAGTTGAAATAAAAGATTAAAGATGAGTGGTTTTACAGTAATACAATAATAGCAATTACAATAATCATCACTTGTAAAGTCTAAAATGCTTTGTAAAAATTAAAATATTTTTATTTATTAAGTACTTTTAATGACCAAAGAAAAATTGCACCCAACCCTGTTAACACATGATTCCAGTAAGACAAAAAGACAATTTTTACCTCCAGTATACAGTGTGTGTGTATGAGAGAGAGAGAGAGAGAGAGAGAGAGAGCGAGACAATGTGTGACTGTCTGTTTAATATCCAATGTATAGGGCACTCACTGTGTGTTACCGCTGGGTTTGGACTGTGTGCGTCGTCTCCACCGTGCCGAAATCTTCCCCATCATCATCTACATCATGTCTACAGAGAGGAGTCTCCGCAGATTGAGGTACTATAATTTCCTCTGTGAAACTTTTCACAATGAAACTAAAAACTGATTTGAATTAAAGAATCAGATTTATATCACAAAAATGCTGTTCCAGGAGCATAACTGCTGCTATATTTATCTGTTCTGTTATTGTTTCCTAGACACAAACTACGGCAGAATGTTTTGACTGAGTCCCAGGTGCTGGAGTGTTCCTGCAGCGAGGAGCCCCTTCTGGATAAACTACCCTGCCTTTACCAGAGCATTCCACCAGAGAGCTGGCATGACAGTGCCACCCTAATTGACACTCTGAAAACGGTGGTATCAGAGGAGCAGCAAAAGATTGTGTGGGTTGAGTCAGATACCTGGTGACAAAGTAATGGGAATGAGAGCATAAATTCAAAATCCCCTCAACACAATTAGAGTATTAAGGCCAATTTATACTTTGTCGAACCTACATTGTAGACACGGTTTAGTTATGCTGTTTATGATGTAGCCTGATGTGTACCTCTCCAGAAATGCTGTGATATGTCTTCTTTATAACCAAAGACCTTCCCCCAGGATGATTAAAAAAAATAATAATCTGCAGTAGTTTCACATCCATTGGGAATGAATAATAGATCCTGATTGCTTGAAGCTTCTGATGAAAGCAGTGAGGCTGATTACACAAACAGCAGGCTGGACAGAGATGATCATAAACCATAAATTAATTTAATGATCCAAAACATCCATATTCACACAACATTGTTTGTCCATACAACAATATTTATCATAACATGATTAAAAGAGAATTCCACTAAACATTTATGAGCCAATGCATAGAGGTCCAAAGAGGAAATATAATGGGCCTTTTAGATAAAGGTAAACTGAAAAGCACATTCTGTGCATTTAAAGCAAAAAAAAAATATTTAAAAAGTGGAGGTCTGCTACAAAGCTAAAAAGTTGTACACTACAGCTCAAAAAATAAATTGAGGTCAGTAGAAAGAATTATACTTTTATTCAGTTAACATGCATTAAATTGAGGAACAGTTACAGAAAAAGACTTACATTGTTACAAAAAATTATATTTCAGACAAATGCTGTTTTAAACTTTCTATTCATCCACAAATGACAAATGTATTACCGTTTTCCCTAGAGTATTATGCAGAACAACTGTTTCAAACAATAATAATACGAACTATTACTTGAGAACCAAATCAACATATCAGAATCATTTCTGGATCATGTCACACTGATGACTGCAGTAGACTGCAAGACTGCAGTCCATGGCTCCTGAAAATTCTGCTTTGCCATCACAGGAATAAATTAAATTTTTAAATATATTAAAAGAGACAACTGTTATTTTAGGTTATACTATTATTTCATAATAATACTGTTTTTACTGTATTTTTCATCCATTAGATGTAGAGCATTTTGAGTCTTTTCAATGATAGTGTGTAGTATATGTAAAATGTAATGTTGCAACAGCCACAGATAAGGCATTTTGTCCTAAGTGCTGAACCCTAAGGGTTCCAAGACTATCATTCAGTATATGTGCCAGAACTTAAAGGAGTTTTTTTTTCTTCTTTATCTAAATTGTAAAGTATTGCTTAGAAATGGGTCTAAAAGGTGCTTTATTGGGACTTGTTGGTAAGGTGTATGCTATATTTATTTATAACTATACTCTAAATACTCTATAATACTGATCCTCTATTTTGAATGTTCACAACTGCACAACAGATTAATATTAAATCAGATTTCACTGACCATCGGTGTATAAAACCATGAGTGGAATTTGTTTACAATGACTCAGCTTATATTAAGTAGCAACAGAACTCAAAATCCATCTGATATTCTACTTAATAGTGTTGTTTACCCCAGGCTCACAAACAGAGGTTATTGTTCAAGTTATATACAAACAATACGTCATTACTGCACAGAAATCCAAAAAATTAGGATATAGAGCACTGCCAGAGCTTTTTCCCCTCAAGCCTTATATCTAATCTCAGCCGCCCTGCATGCATTCCGCCAGACTAAACTCTGTTATACATTGTGAATTGTTTTTACTCTGGTTCAAATTATGCATTGTTTTTGTAAAACAAAAAGTCAACACTTTTCACAGTTTGAAAACTGACAGTTTAAAACTGAGAGCAAGTAACTATTGTATAGTGATTTACATTACAATGTTAATGTTCTCTTTTATATTTGTAGATTCTATTTCATTACAAATTCTGTGACATATGCTTCAACATTTGTGTACAATTCTGTTGTAGAGTATATCTCTTTATGTAAATGTTTTTATTTTTCTTCTCCTTTGATGTGTACTGATCTACACCTATACAAAATAAACACTTTGTCTCTTGATCAAAAGATGAATGTTGAACAGGAACCATACTTTCTTAACATAGAGCAAAATTCTATACATTTGTGTCATTCCTGTTTTTAAACAAGACGTAAACAATCAGCGCTGCTCAACTAGGAAAAACCTGTCCAGCAGCAACATGCCCTTCATTGATACTGTACCACAAATGTGTACTTTCCCATAACGTGAGAGATGTTAGCCAGCATTCTAACAATGTGAACAACAATAACAAGAATTAATCATGATGAGAACTTGTAAGCCTACAAAAATGCTTTGTGAAAATTTAGGTCAGAGGTGAGACATTATTTTAAATAATAGAGTCAGACAGACAGATATATAGATAGAATATTATCATTCTAAAATTAAAAAATTAAATAAAACGATACAACTATATATATATATATATATATATATATATATATAGTTGTATCGTTTTATTTAATTTTAGAATGATAATACACACAAAACAAATGGTTCTTATATACTACATATACACATTTAGTCATTTAGCAGACACTTTTATCCAAAGCGACTTACAAATGAGGACAATGGAAGCAATCAAAATCAACAAAAGAGCAATGATACACAAGTGCTATAACACGTCTCAGTTAGCCTAACGCAGTGCATTTAATGTGTAGTGTATTTAATAAATAAAAAGAAAACTGAATAGAAAAAGAATAGATCAAACTAGTGTTAGAGGCCTGTTTTCTTTTTTTTTCTTTTTGTTAATTGTATAAAAAAATAAAAAGAAAACAGATAGAATACCAAAATAATAGAGAAGTTGAAGTTGTGTTGATAAAAGCTAGTATCTATGTAGAACAACAACTGATAAAACCATTAAAAAAAACTAAACTAAAATCACTCTCAAAACATATATACAGTGCCTATAGAAAGTCTTCATAGTTAATTTTCATTTCTCCCATCTCTATATAAGATCATGGAGCTCAACCAAAGTGACCATCAGTGTCTTGATCACCTCTCTAATCAAGACCCTTCTCCTTCGATTGCTCAGTTTGGCCAGGAGGCTAGATCTAGGAAGAGTCCTGATTGTTTCAAACTTCATCCATTAAGGATTGTGGAGGCCAAATGCTCCTGTGAACCTTCAACACAGCAGATTTTTTTTTGTAGTCTTCCCCAGATCTGTCAACACAATCCTGTCTCTCAGCTCTGCAGGCCATTCCTTGGACCTCATGGCTTAGTTTTTGCTCTGACATCCATTTCAGCTGTTAAACTTTATATAGACAGGTGTGTGTGCCTTTCCAAATCATGTCCAATCAACTGAATTTGCCACAGGTTAACTCCAGTCGGAGTATAGAAACATCTCAAAAACGATCCAGTGAAACTGGAATGCTCCTGATCTAAATTTCAAGTGTCAAAGCAAAGGGTATGAAGACTTGTGCAATGTCATTTTTTTCAGTGTTTCCTTTTTAATAAATTTGCAAAGTTGTGATAAGTCCGGTTTTTGCTTTGTCATTATGGTGAGTGGGGTAGAGATTTATGTGGAAAAAAAGTAATTTAAAGCAGTTTAACATAACGCAACATAACAAAATGTGAAAAAAATTAAGGGGTATGAAGACTTTCTATAGGAACTGTAGTAGGCTATCGTCTTGTGAAATGTGATGCAGTGTTCCATTCTTCTTCTTGTTCTTGTTATTGACTATCATCATTATATTGATTTCTACTTCCACTCATTTTCTACCACAAGAGGGAGCCAAAGAGCAGTGTAAAAATAAAAGGGAGTGGTTGAGCACGGGTGAAAAAGAAAATGCGGTGTTTTGGAGAATAGAAAGATATGTAGAGAATCTCATTTCATTACACTAAAAGATGGTTGCCAGTTCATGTATAAATCATTTTGCTGGAGTAGTCTTGTTTTCAGCTGTTGAACTGTTGCTTTGGCTTTTCTGTTTGCTGTAGAGATCACGCTAAGCCAAATCAATGCACATCCCTTTCTTCTATTGACTTTAGTATTGTACAGCACTTCACCAAATCAATTTCCTCGCCGAGGCTGATTTTTTTCTTGGTTCCACTGGGGTTCTGGAACCCCTCTGGTTGCCAGGAAACGGCCGAGTGATTTGTTGTGTGTGTCAGAGTATATTTGAGATGGTGACAAACCCTCTCAGTAAGCTACATGCAGCCAAACCACTGCGTTTGGGATTAGAGAGTAGGTCTGACAGATATGATTTGTGTGGTGGAACACAAGTACTAATGCTCAAACACACGTGCATACAGCAGGCTATTTCATCCATAGTCAGATTTGTTCTCGTCTGGTTTCGTGACTGGTTTTGACTCGTTGCGGTTTGACCTTTTTTATTCTGACAAAGATGCCATTTTATTGCAGTGAAGATGACGTTCAGACCCTGTTACAACCCCACTTTAAGTCCTGCCATTTATGAGTGCAGTCAGTCATTTATAGAGATATTTAAATTCTGTTTTCAAAACATGTCTTTCAGATGGTCCAAATACTTGTCTCAAGCATTCAAGCAACTGTGTATATACGTATTCATAATATTTATAAGATTTAAAAATAATAAAAATATAGATTAAAAAAAAAACTTTTTCAGATCACGATTTTCATCCATCCAGCCATCCATAGGATTCTGTTCACATTATTTAAACAATTAATTTTGATTTTAACACCATTGTATCAGGTTTCTCCTTCAAACATGATTGCATCACGTTATACTGACTTGAAATGGTTAGGCTAGGTTACTTTTACACTTCCCATCATGCTATGCACGGGGCTGGATCGGCTGGATATGGGGAGAGAAAATGTTGAAATAAAGTATTATTTTATGCATTTTTTTTTAGCAAGATAAGAAAATAGGGAGACTTGTAAATGTCTAATGATCTATTATGTTTTCTCTATTATGTCTATTTTATATTTTATGCGAGTTACCATTGTGGTGAAGTGTATGCTTGGGTTGAGGACCTACTAAAAGGAAAGGAAAGGTGGTCAAGTATGGTGTGTCATACTCGGAATTTGTGCTCTGCATTTTACCCATCCACATACACAGCAGTGAGAAGTGAACAAACCTATACACACTGGGAATACACACAAGATTTCTGCAGGATTTTTAAGCCTAAATTTAAAACTTTTTAAGATCTGCACAAAAAAAATGAATACCATATGAGCAGGGTAGGGCAATGTCTATAGTACCATATTAAACTGTAAAATTACTGTAAAAAGCATCATTTACAGTTCAGATACAAGTTTTCACAAAAACAAAAGGTTTTATAAAATGATAAACTTTACATTTCAGCCTTTAAACCATTTTTAAGAAAATGGATGAGTCAAAAGTATTAATTATATTAATTTAAACAATTATTATCAATAAATTATTATATCAATTAAATAACATAAATCAGGGGTGTGCGATATTGACAAAAAATTATATCTCCATAATTTTCTGGGATTTTATCGATAACGATAATTAGACAATATTTTGCTGAGTGTTATTGTGCTTATATCTTATCTCTAATTGTGCTGACTGAATCTTTTTTAATATTCTTCATTCATATTCTGTGTGGTCATCTTGAATCTTGAATCTTGAGTCTTGAATCAGTTCACAGCAGTGATAGAAATTAATCATTTCCAACAAGTTTTATGGGCATTTTTACCTTTAAGCCATTTTTTCTATTTGAGTCAAATTCTTGCATTTGGGCTGTTACCAAGCAAATTAAATCAGTATCAACAAAATTGATCTTTGCAACACAGAGGAAACCCAGAAGCTGCATTAGTAGTGGCATTTAGATGTATTTACACACTGTTTAATGTAGCTGTTAAATGCATAAATTATGTTTTGATATTTTAAACATAAAACATTGAAAACTGATGTTTGAAATTATTTTAAAAATGAAAAGGTACCTTAAATGTGAAATTAAAATCGCCAGCAGGTGGCAGCAAGTAACTGTTAAGCGAGTCATTGCGATTGAACCGAATCATTTAAACGGTTGATTCATTCAGGAAGGAAACACCATCATGTTGCTCAGAGACGCAAAACAGCGCTGTGGCTTTGTTTGGAATGATTTTTGTTGGAGAAATAGAGCAAAAACTAGGAAATATAGTCTCTTCTTGTTTATTGAACTGTTGTATAAAATCAATATCACATTTGTAATCATGCTGAATTTTGGAGAAAAAAAGGTACTCTTCGTGTGATATTAACTATATGAAATGATAAATATATACATTTTCTGCCCCATATCTTGAATTATGTGATAATTCTAAATGCATTTTAATAGACTGATTCATGCAGTGAAAGAAAGCACTACAAATGCGGATGCACACTAGTCTAACCTGCTAGACTTCACGTAATGTATGCGGGCACTCTGTAGGTGTTTTGTTTGCTTTTCGCAATATACTCCATAATATCATAATAAAACAACAATTATGATATTATCGCAGACCGTACTGTCACACTACAGCTGTTAGGGAGATGAGGAAGATTATAACAACAAATCCTTTTAATGGTAATCCACACGAAGAAAAGGGTCTAACACACAGGGTAACATTCAACAATACCGGACAAAGACAGAATGCATAGACTGAACTAGGCACGGCCGCTTTGAATGCAATGGCGGCATTGCATTCAAAAATGTCATTTGAACTTCTACGGCCGCTTTGAATGCAATGGCGGCAGCGCGGCTCTGCCGAGCAGCGCGTCAGGAACAAGCGGCAACCTCGCTCCCTCTCTTGAAACCAACACGGAAGTGACTAAAACTGCAATTCATCGACTGGCCGCTGGAGGCTGGCTCCAAAAGGGAGTCAATCCCATAGACTCCTCATGTTAAAATGCCCAAATTTACAGAAGAAAAAAATATGTTTACAGCCTGGTACAAAAAGTGGTTTTGGTCTATATAGCTATTTTTGCCCTTCGTGACAACTGTGAGGGGGGTGAATTTTTTTATAACTCATCCGTTTAAATTATATTAAGCCTTAAATTTCTGCATAATTAAGGGCGTGGCCACTTGAGTGACAGGTGGATTGCCGCTCTGCTCCAGAGAGTGAAACGCCAGCCTGAACACCAGCAGAGATAATGCTCCGAATGATTGTGAATTAAACATCTCCGATGTCGTTCATTGCAATGGATTTGATCGACTTACAAGAAAAGGAAGGAAACGTATTTAATTGTGAACAGTTATTGATTTTATGTGTGATACGCTGTCATGGCATTTGAGTCCTCACATACAGAAGTGTGCAGCCCCAGACTGACAGCTGGCACTGAGTGAATAATCTGCATTATATATATAAAAAAAACTTTAAAGATTATTTACAATTAATTAGTGTTGCCAAGTTATCTAGTCGTTATTGCTTACAGTGCTTTGTTATATGGAGCAGTTTGTTATATCGCGATCTATCTAATTTGTTTGACTAATGATGTGCCGACAGATGTATAAAAGTACGCAAGTCACACTGTAATTTAAACGCGGTAGACTTTAATGGACAGTTACCGACCGTATAACTCCAGGCTGGCTGCCCGTTATGTCTTTGCACGGCAGCACTGCTGTCACTATAGACGGGTGTGGTTTCAGCTCAGCTTCACCCACGTCCCGCCTTTTTGCCCATTTTCGATTATCCGGGAGTGAAGCACGGTGACGCGCTGCCAAGATGGCGGCGGTCGACTCCGCCCACTTTAGGCTTCAAAAACGCTCTTCAGAAACCTACGAGTGACGTCACGGACACTACGTCCATGTTTTTTACAGTCTATGGTCAGGAAGCAGCAGGCAGAGAAGCGAGAATCATGTGATCACCGTGTCGGAGGACGAGGTTCGGAGGGCACTGAAGGG
This sequence comes from Schizothorax lantsangensis, assembly GCA_027422415.1. Classification (NCBI taxonomy): domain Eukaryota; kingdom Metazoa; phylum Chordata; class Actinopteri; order Cypriniformes; family Cyprinidae; genus Schizothorax; species Schizothorax lantsangensis. The sequence goes on along the minus strand of CM049853.1, from coordinate 20,348,646 downwards.
AGTGAACATCAGGAAAACGGCTGGACCTGACGGGATCACAGACCGGGTTCTGAGATCATGCGCTGATCAGCTTGCTGGTTTGTTCACTTCTATCTTCAACGAGTCCCTTGCTACCTCTGTAGTTCCCACCTCCTTTAAAAAATCCATCATCATCCCTGTGCCTATAACAATAAACCCTCCTGCCTGAATGACTATCGACCAGTGGCCCTCACATCAAGGTCAAGGTCAAGGTCAAGGTAGGTTTATTTGTCACATACACAATCATACAGAGTACAATCAGCAGTGAAATGCAGGGATTTTTGAAGAAAAATACAGCATAACATGAGGAGAGTGAGGAGGAAAAAAATAACCCCCAGACTATGCTCCTTGGGGAGTACAGTGTGAGAACAGGAAAAACACCTCAGCAACAAAAGCACATAATACACCATAGACACACGACTTTGCAACAGGGGAGGTAATCCAGCTCCAACAAGCAGCCATCCGGTCCAGAACCCAGCGGCGCTAGTCACAGACCCGCTTGTCAGGCTGGCGGTTCAAAGCGACGGAGGCGAGGGATCGGGGGTGGGGAAGTGAATGCATATATATGTGTGTGTATGTGTAATAGTTTGTAATCAGTATGTGTGTATGTGTGTGTATGTGTAATCAGCAGGTGTCTGTAGAATGGGGGAGGAACGCAGAGCGTCTCACTGCAGTGCTCTTCCCAGGGTTGATTTTCCAACAGCGGCCATGGCCAAGGCCAGTGCTGGTAGAGGGGAGCCGAAAAAGATAAGATTGCGATTTGTTTTGTCTTGGGGCGAGTAACCGCATTCCAATTCCACGGCTACTCTCTTTGTCCGTTCTGATCTCCAAGGCCGTCAATTTTCCTTTGCAAAGCCGTGAGCTTCTCCGTGATGGAATCCATATTGCGGTTAATAGTCTCAGTCTCAATGCTGACCGCTCTGCCCACTGCTTCAAACATGACGGGCAGCCTTGTGAGGCTTTGGACAGCTGTTCCCGTTTTCTGAATTCTTCGATAACCCAGGGCAAAGCCTAATCCAATCAGCAGAAGACCTGTTATCATGGTTCCGAATAGGTAGATATCTTCAATGTCCTCCACGGAAAGAGCCGCCAAACACACGATTCGCCATCTCTCCCACGCGTCCATCGTGTAGCCAGCTGCGAACGTTCCGTCAGGGCAGTCAGGTTCCCCCGAACCCGAGCTTCTCGTCGAGAAGATGGTGTCAATTGCGTTGAGAGACCAGTTGATCAAATCCATGATTTTTTTCCAGTTTTGGAGAGCAATGCAGAGAGAGTCTCTCAAGTATTACGAGACGAGACAAGAGAGCAGGCAGGGAGGGAAAATAAGGGCGAGGACGGGGAGTGAAAAATGCGACCGCCTCGGTTGAGTGCCAAAGAGAAACAATCAATAGTCATGAAGGTTTTTGAGAGACTTGTTAAGAGCCACATTAGCTCATCCATCCCTGTTACTTTGGACCCTCTTCAGTTTGCTTATCGCCCCAATAGATCAACTGATGATGCCATCTCTCACATTCTCCACTCCTCCCTCACACACATTGATAGCAGCAAAGCAAGACTGCTATTCATAGACTATAGCTCAGCTTTCAACACCATAGTCCCCATCAAGCTGACTTCCAAACTCACAGGCCTTGGCCTAAACACTTCACTCTGCGACTGGATTCAAGATTTCCTCACCGGCAGACCTCAAGTGGTGAAGGTAGGCCAGTACACCTCAAACTCCATCACCCTGAACGTAGGAGCCCCGCAGGGTTGTGTCCTGAGTCCCCTGCTCTACTCTCTCTACACACATGACTGCGTGTCCTCTCACAGATCCACATCTATTATCAAATTTGCTGATGATACTGTGGTTCTGGGCTCATTTCCAACAATGATGAGACCGCATACTTGGATGAGGTGGAGAGACTTACATCATGGTGCCAGGACAACTGTCTCTCTCTGAACGTGAGCAAAACTAAAGAGCTGATTGTGGACTTCAGAAAGAGACACCTGCCCTACACTCCTCTTATGATCAGCGGGACCCCTGTGGAGAGAGTAAGCAGCTTCAAGTACCTCGGTGTAAACATCTCCGAGGACCTGACTTGGACTACACACATTCAAACACAGGTTAAGAAAGCCAGGCAAAGACTGTACCATCTGCGACAGCTGAGGAAATTCAGGGTCTCACCAACAATCCTGAAAACTTTCTATGCAGGGACCATAGAAAGTGTATTGACTCAGTGCATCTCAGTGTGGTATGGAAACAGCTCCAGTCAAGATTGCAAGGCCTTGCAGAGAGTTGTGCGCTTAGCTGAGCGTATCTCTGGGTCTGCTCTCCCCTCTCTGCAGGACATCTACCTCAAACGCTGCAGAAGCAGAGCTGTCAAAATCATCAAAGACTCAAATCACCCTGGAAACTATCTATTCACTCTGCTGCCATCTGGTAAGCGCTTCCGCAGCCTGATGGCAAAAACTGAGAGACTTAGGAGGAGTTTCTTCCCCAAGGCCATCAGACTCCTGAACTCAAACTCAGCCTCTTAACATCATCTGACTTACTTCATAATCACTAATCACACACTCATTATTCTCTACCTCATACTGACAGTGTCATTTGCACATTTGCACACAACACTTTCTGTGTCTTGATATCTTATCTTATTTTTTATTTTTATTTTTTTTTGTGATTGGCTGCTTCATGTCAACCATGTTCAACCTGTTTGCACATTCCTCTCTGTACAGTCATGCTTACCTTAATATTTAATTCTACAGCATACTGTCATGCACATTCTTTTATACCTTAAATTTTATATTTTATTCTTTATATCTTATTTTTTATTCATTTTATTTTATGTATACTTCCCTTGTGTTGTATTTTTCAATATTTGCACTGTCCATGGAGCGGACCCGACTCACATTTCACTGCTGGTTATACAATCTCTGTATAGTCGTGTATGTGACAAATAAAACTTGAAACTTGAAACTTGAACTAAAAATAGGGGAGCTGATGAGGGACAGACAGGTGAGGATGAACTAATAATGACACAACGAGAACAGGAACATAACCAAATATGGGCACAAGAGGGAGAAAACACAACAAACAGTCCAATGGTTTGTGACAGTTTGCCCCCCTCCCTGAAGGCGCGACCTCGCGCCGCAGAGACAAAGGGAGGGATGGAGGGGGACTTAAAAGTGTGGATGTGGGATGGTGACAGGGGATGGCAAATGGCTGGCAGGAAGGCAGGCAGATAGTACTGGTGGAAGGCTCAGGCGGAGGACGGACACCCTGGAGGAGGACGACGAACAGAGTCCAGGGTGGAGATTATGGAGGGAGGAGCCAAGGCGAATCAGATGGAGGGAGGAGCCAGGGAGAGGACAGGAGGGACTTGGAGCAAGAGGAGCCAGGCAGGACCCAGGCCACAGGCATGATGGCGGCCCACGGTTGAGCCGACGGAGGGAGGAGCCGTGGTGGATGAAGGGCTGACCGCTCCAGGGGGCCGACCGATGGCGGCAGAGCAAGTGGAGGAGGAGCCCGAGGTGGAAAAGGAGAGCTGATCAGCCAGGGCGACAGGGAGGATCCGGAGTGCCAAGGCAGAGCAGATGGCTCCGGTGACCGAGGCGGAGCTGGGGTTCCGAAAGGCCGCGGTGGAGCCGGAGTGACAGAGGACCAAGGTGGAGCCAGAGGGAAGGAGGAGCCTGACAGAGCCAGAGGGATGGAGGGACGAGGTGTAGCTGGAGGAGTGGAGTCCTGAGGCGGGCGGATGGTCGACGACAGACCAAGGCGGAGCCGGAGGGACTAGGGAGCCCAGCGGAGCCAGTGGACTGACGGGCCACAGCGGAGAGGAGGGTGCTAGGAGCCACGGTGGAGCTGCTGGGTCAAAGGGCCAAGGCGGAGTCTGGGAGTCAGAGGCTGGAGGCAGAGACAAGGGATCCTCCAGTCACTGGCAGACCCGCAGCGATCCCACCGCACAGATGGTGGGCTGAGGGTGACAGCGATGACGATGGTGAGGACTGATACAGAGGAGGTGAGAGAGGGAGGCTGGGTGGGAAATCCAGACAGGTAGAGGGTTCAGGGATGTGTGTGCCGCCCACACACACCACATCGCGACTCCCAACACTGGGAGTGCGGCGGACAGGGGATGACCTCCGGGGTCGTTTCAGGGCAGGCAGACATTTCAGGGCAGATAGATTGTTCACGGCAGGCAGAGAGTTCAGACAAGGCGGGAGAAAAGGGGGCAACTCTGCATATATATCAGTATTGAAATCTATCAAATCCTGTTCAAAATAAAACAGTCCCAGATCCAGTTTCATAATGACACGAGAACAGGAACTGGAACATAACCAAATATGGGCACAAGTGGGAGAAAACACAACAAACAGTCCAATGGGGTGACACATATCGCACACCCCTATACTGTTTATATTTTTATAATGCATTGTCTTCTTATCGATCCACCAGTTCACATTTAAAGCTCTGCGTGTTTGCAGGGTAAAAACATGGGTTGATTTTTGTATTGGTCTGAACTCTGAACAAAACAACAGTTTTATTGAAAATGCTCGTTCATTCTCTGCAAGCAGGTGGAGTGTTTGGCAGAAATATAACTGTTTCCCCGGTAACGGCTGTAGACAAAGCAGCACAGCACCGGACACTGTCAGTTGGGGGTTCTGTGCCTTGCCCAAGGGTCTCACTTCAGTCGTGGTATTTAGGCTGGAAGAGAGCGCTGGTCATTCATTCCCCCACTTACAATCCCTGCCGGTACCGAGTCTCGAACCCACAATCCCGCAAAACAATCAAGGTTGCTTAAATTGAAAAAGAAAAGAAAAAGTAATTCTAATGAGAGTGCTAGGGATGTAAACAATGTCATGTTTAGACTGCCAACATGTACTGTCATGCCTGTAAAGAAAAGTAATATGTAACTTGTATGTACAGTATGTTATGGTAACATTTTGCCTATAGAAAGTGGTTCTACACAATAGAAACATGTTATCTCTACTCAAATACTTCATGAAGGATGAACTAAAGCAAACAGAATTAGTCATGTTCAAACAACATGATTCATTCACATGGAACCATTGTCCATGATTCAAATTCAATTTTTGGGTAAAATGGCCAGCCATATTTCTTCGACATTCTTAAGTACAGAAATTAGATATGAAGAGTTTAAATCAGCTCTAAATGTTTTAAATCTTCTGCATGGGAATCTTAACACACTGCTGGGTCATGAGTTCAGAACCAGTGTTGGGCACGTTACTTTAAAAAAGTAATTAGTTATAGTTACTAGTTACTTCTCACAAATAGTAACTGAGTTAGTAACTGAGTTACATCATTATAAAAGTAACTAATTACCAGGGAAAGTAACTATTGCGTTACTTTTTTTTTTTTTTAAATCAAATGTCAAATAACTTGGATGCCCCAATATTAAATATGTTAAATTAATGAAATGGACACTAAATAGAATAAATTATTATTATAAAACATTGTACATTAATCAACACTATTTATCTACTGACACTTAGCATCAGTTAATCAATCATTAATATGATATTATGATAATTTAGCATTATATGATGATAGATCTTTAGTAATTAGAATAACCAATGAATTCATATTTGTCATGTTGACTGAACTTAGGACTGGTGCTTAAGATATTGTTTGTCATTTAGTGTTTCTATAAAAAAAAGGGGGGGGAAATTTATAAGATAACAAAACTACTACGAATTATACCACTAATAACAATATAAAACGCACTAAGGATTAATGAGCTGCTGGGTTCATGAATATTAATCACGTTGTATGGATTCGCTCGAATTGATTCGCTGAAATCAAAACAGGCATGATAATAGGTGAGCGCCGGCCAATGAGATTGTCGTTTGCGCAGTAGCTCCGCCCACTAGCGGAGTTCTTAAAAACTGAAGAATTCCAAAGGAACTTCGTTATTTTGAAAAGAAAATACAACAAAGAATATCGTTTACATGTAGCGCGTCAATTCTGCATGTTATGAAAGACTCTCTCGCTCTGTATCTTTCTCTGCGCGCGCGCGCGCTGTGTGTGTGTGAGTGCGTGTGTGTGTGTGTGTGTGTGTGAGACAAAGCTACGGCGAGCCGTGCGCTTCACACTAGAGTTTACGGTAACGTTACGTCAAATACAGCTACACTGCTCATCCATTCAGATGAACTGAAAAATAAAATGATAATAATATTATAATAAATTATAGTAACTGCATTTTATTGTCAGTAACGGTAACGGCGTTGTAACGGGGGAAACAGTAATTAGTTTGATTACTCGTTACTGAAAACAATAACGCCGTTAGTAACGCCGTTTATTTATAACGCCGTTATTCCCATCACTGTTCAGAACAGACAGCAGTGGGTCTGAATTTTTAAGAGAGCCCAACTGTGAATCACATATACTCTATCCAGCACATAGAGCAGTGATCCTCACAATACTTGAAATTGAATTTGGAAATGTGTTTAGCTTTAGAAACTGGAGGAGAAAATGGTGGGGGGATCGAGCTAGACAAATTCAGAGAAAGAAAAAATCACGACTCTTTTATCGCTAGTGTGCTTTCAGGGTTATTTGAGAGTGTTAGAGTTGTGTAGCTGTGTACTGGGAAACTGAACAGATACCTGGGGATAATATACACAGAGTTTTAGGAATCATTACTGCTCAGGTAGCAGAGAGTGTGTGGTCTGTATTTTCTCTACAGACATATCTATGTGTGTGTGTGTGTGTGTGTGTGTGTGTGTGTTGTGAGTGCGAATGCGTGCGCAAGTGTGTTGAAAGCATTCATATATCTACACAGCCTGCAGTTGTGGAAGCTTCTCCTTAGGTTACCACAGCAGAGCCCCTTCCTCAGGTTGCCGGGAGACATATAGTCCAGATGCACTGTCAGGGGGAATTAAGCTCAGACAATCTGATTTTAGTGTCTGTCCGGTTTCCTTCAAAGCGCTCGAGCACAAGTCACTCATGCACCACCCAGCTTGTAATAGAATGCTTTTAATTGTTTCTGTTTCTAAGGTTCGGTGAGAGAGCAGATCACAGGTTAGTAGGTGGTTCCATCGTAGTAGTGAAATTATCTATAATAGTCAGATCCAACATCATCAATGGAGCTTCAGATTTGAGGGTGAATAACATAACACTCTATTTGTTTGTTTATTCTTTCATTCTTTCAAAATATATGTTAAAAAGCACCACAAATTACTTGGCTACAGTGCTTACATGATGAACATATTTTATTTTCTGAATTAACCAAAGTTTGTGCAATATGAATATGAATTTCATTTGTACGATTCTGATTTATGTTTATATAACATAAATGCAAAATTTATTACAATTTTAAGAAGGTTTAGATTCTAACCTTTCAAAAGATACTATACATACAGTATGTATATATTTGTGGTCCAACACTTATTTTAAAAAACACACATGATGCCGCACTTCTCAACCCGGTATCAGATTTAGAACCTTAAGAGGTTAAAATTCATTATGATATATATATATTATGAATATATATTATTTTGGGGATGCATAAAGTAAAAAATGTCAGGGTGATACAAACTTCTTGATAAATGATGAAATCTGTATTATAAAATGAAATTCTTGAAAATAAAACCTTTTAAAGGGACGTCATCATTTCCTCATGTCCTTCCAAAAATGTATGACTTTATTGCCTCTATTGCCTTTATTGAGATTTTTTTTCAATGGTCACAAAAATGACTTTGTTGCCAACTTTCTTCAAAATTTATATGTAATAATAATATATTTAATAAACCAACCTTAATAAAAATAGTACATTTCTAGAAAACTAGCACAAGTGTTTTTTTAAACTAGATTTTTTTCAGTTTCTTTATCGTGGACCCTCTTTCATGTGTTGCTGATCTGTGTACTGAATGGTCTGCTCAAAAATAAAAGAGAATCCACACTGTTAAGCAATATATTAAAGTTAAATGTTTAACAAAACAGTGCTAGAGACCTTGTATGCAAAGCACAATGCTTGTAAATGAAATTAAAGAAGTTAACTTTTTTAATTCCGTGTGCATCACAGGCATAAATACCTTACAATAAAATTAGTGTTTTATTTTGCTCCTCACATACTCTCACTGAAAATTAGCAAATAATTTACAGTTTCTGCTTTGATTCTAAGCAGTGAAGGTTTTTGGCAGCCTTCTTGCATGCTGAGGCTGTGTGTATTTGTCATGCCTGAGCAGACGTGTAACTAAAAACGTGTTACTTTGCGCTCAGCATGTGTGACAGCCAGCAGTGTGATACCTGGCTTATACCACGCTAGTGCCCTCAGGTGGCAGATCAAACTAGCGGGGGCTCTCTGTCTCACAAATGCTCCCTCTACATCCACAGGTTGCCAGATCTCAACCTAACTCTCCTTTACGGTACAAGATGCCAGACTCTGTTCATCTGTAATTTCCCTGTCTGCTCTGGTTGCTTGCTTTATAATCCCTGACCATACATGTTCTTTTTAAACTATTTCACAGGAGGCTCAATGCAATGAAATTTGCATTTAACACATTTCCTTTTCCCCCCCACCTTAAGGCCTCAGTCAAACCACTGGGGTTGCCAGATTCCACTCACACCTTCTCTAACTGTGCAGGTGGTCATATCTCTCCAAACCCCTTGCCGGGCGGTGCGTTGGCTGTGGTCTTGAATCCAGCTGGACTGGCTTATTATCTCCAGATGACACCAGCGGGAAGAGCAGATGCCTTGTGGCCACGTTTGGCTCAGCTGTGAGTTAGAACATTCATCACTCTCCCAAATCTCAGTCCTGATATTGAACTAACCATATACAGGTCTGTATGCAGACTACAAACCTAAAAATAGACCCCTACATGACAAAACATGCTGAACTATGATGCATATAATTTTTTTGTGTCAGAGGTTAAAAGGAATATCTATAGCAGCATCATAATTAGTGAAAGTGTATGAATCAGGAAGGTTTTTCGTGATGGAGCAAGTTCTAAGATTGGTATTGTTGTAGTATGTAGGTCAGAGCCATAAACACAAGAGAGCACTATCACTGTGTCTTTATAAAGCTACTCATTTATTTATGCGTGTGTGTGTGTGTGTGTGTGTGTGTGTGTGTGGCATAGGCAGCAGGTCTGCTAGATTAGAGAATGAAAACAAATCAAAGCAATGCTGCCAGAATTTGATTAAACCAGCTTTAGAATGCATGTGTCAGCGAGTGTGAGTTTGTGTAGGAGGGGCCATCTCTGGTTTGTATGTGGTTTTGTTTTTTTTGTCTGTATGCATGTTAGTATGTTTGTCTATGTGTGTGTCAGTATGTGTGTATCTTTCTGCAGACAGATGTGTTAGTATAGGTGTGTGTATGTGAACACGATAGTGCAAGCGATCTTTATCTCGCTCTATTATTATATATACCCTCTGCGGTGTATCTCTGTATGGACTTCCTTCCCGTCTGCTTGCCTGTAACAAGAAAAGAAGCTGAAGTCAGGAAATGATATTTTTAATCTGCCCCCTGCAAAGAGCTTTTCTTATTAAAGCTGCAGTTGGAGAGGACAGATCATAACCGACTCAGGATTCTATTAAAGCTTCGTCTGATCCTTCCTCATATTGTCTACACTCTTTTCTTCTCACTCTCTCTCTTTCTCACACCTGTTCTGTCACTCTTGCACACCTAGATTCCCACTCTCGATTCCCCAGGCTAGTACCTTTTGCTTTTTCTCAGTTTTCAGTCTTTTAATTCATAAGCATAGTAAATTAACAAAATGGCATATAAATGTCTAAAGCTCTCCTAGTTGGCTTCTGAGACATTTTATTCAGGGCTGCATGATTATATAAACCCCTCTGAGTTTTCCAAACAGGATATGTGACCCGGAGGATAAAACAAACACGCCAGTGTTACATTTGAATTGAGTGAATGAATGCTACAGTAAGAGAAACTATTTTCTGTTATTAGGCATGGAATTATAAAAATCCTCAGTTTTATAATTTAGATCTCGGTTTAGATCACACCATGATCATGTCATGTGAAACTGATCAGTGAATTGAGACAAATGAGAGTCAGTGTCTTCATTTGTGCCTCCCCTCAAGCTGACTGCTGGGGTGAGCATGCAAATAGCTATTGACCTTTTTAAAATGCATCTCTTTCTCACTCCCCACTGCTCCTAAAAGCCCATGTCATTCTGATTACCTAATGAAAACCCTAAGTGTTTTATTGATTGAAGTTGCTCTGTCCATTATTATCTTATAAGTCTAGCACATTTGTCTCACGTTCTTGCATTAGTCTCATTGTGTTTGGTTGTTAACAACACCTTGAGGCTGTGTCAACCAGATCCATATGTAGAGTGCTCATATTGGTGTAAGAGCCATGTGATTGGTGATCTCTAATGTTGTGTTTGGCATTAGAAAGCCAGTAAAGGTGCTGAACTCACTTAGATTCCTGCACCAAATAAATCGAGCAATAATGGGAGAGGGGGAGGGGTTTATAGGTCCATCTCAGAGAGAAGAGATAGAGAAAGGGAGGGATAGAGAGAAACAGAAAAAAGAAAGCTAGAGATCTGAGGACGGAAAGAGAGATAAAAAATAGAGATATGGCAGGAAGGAAGGAAGGAGAGACAGAGTATGAGAGTGAATAAATACAAAAAGGGAGAGTGGATGAGTTGACTTTTATAGCCTCATGGTTTGTCCTTCAAACGCAGCCTATATTTGTCAGGGTTCTGTTGTGTGTGTCATGTGTTCCTGCCTCTTGTGTCCATATTTGGTTTGTTTCCTGTCCTTGTTTAATGTCATTATGAGTTAAGTATGTTCCAGCTGTGTTTATGTGATTATGTGTTAATTTACCTGTGTATTTATAGTCCTGTCTGTTCAGTTTGATTTCGTCTGGTCTACTCGTTATTCCCGCTGTATCTTGTCTGTAAGCCTTGCCTTGTCCTGCCATGTCTAGCCCTGATGTCCTTATTAAATACTATTATTTGAGTTTACGTCCTCGTCTGCGTGTCCTTGTTCCTCCCTGCTGTGTGCACCGTGACAATATTACAGAGACGTTTTGTTCACTGGATTTTAAAATAAAAAGGGAGGGGAAACGGAATCTTTTTAACTGTCAAAGGTAGAATCTGAAAATTTCAGTAGTGAACTGACATTATATTAAATGCAACTCATTGTATTCTGCACTTGCTCTTCAGTATACAGCAATAAAAACACAATAAAGCATAATAATTACACATCATATTGCTTTTGCCAGTCTTATCTTTACTGTAGTCCCTCTGGCATGAGCTTTGAATGGTTTAAACTATAAAACAGCTTGAACTATAAATAATTTCAGGAAGGATGAAGAAGCTAAGCAGCATTAGTTTCTACAGCTACCAATGATCACAATGGAACCCTATCAATAATAGCCTTTCTTCTGGTTTTTCAGAGTCCCTAAATGCAATAATAAAAATCTTCTAGTAGGATGAAATCTCAAAGCATCGCTTTGTTGTACTTTGAACTCCATTTTTCATTGAAGCATATAATACCATACCATTTTGTTGACTTTACACAAAGCTTGTGGTGTAAGCATTTTAACTACTTGAAGGAACCATTATAAAAGCATCTGTGTAGCATTCATTTTATTTCAGGTCGTGATTGAAAAGATAGATAGAATAGAGAGATAGACAGACAGATAGATGATAGATAGATAGATAGATAGATAGATAGACTGTACGCCTTTGTAACCTGTTAAAAATATATATTTGGCTTTTTAAAATTCTATAGAATATAATATGAATAATTTATTATTTCAAACTAAAGGCTTAAATGAGTCCTGAAGAGAAGCATCACTCCTGAAAGATTAAACATAATTGCGTCCATGTCCAAAATACATACAGAAGGATTTTTACTTCTGTTTGATGCTAGCTTTGTATTGTGATCTGAACAATGAACACTTACCCTTTGTCAGTCAAGATTCCCCATCACTGATGTTTAAAGAGACCTCCTGCCTCTGTAGATATCCAACAAGGAACCTGAACTGTAAAAGCACCCAGACAGGGAGGCGATCTGAGAGGAGCATTAAGAGTCTCTTGTGGGTAATTTTTTTTTCAAATCGCTTCTAAAATGAAACATTAAAGCCCCTTTCACCCTGGATGTGCTATATCCTAAAATTACATCAATTACACTGCCAGCCCCTGCCTGACCATTATGTACTTTGAGAGGATACCTGGGAGAATAATAATTGAGGTGTGTGTGTGTGTGTGTGTGTGTGTTTAAGTCACATGAATAAGTCTGACATGGGTTAGATCAATAGTATTTGTATTTTATCACATTTCACATGTCCCAAATATTTAAAGCCTTACAGTGGAATCATATACCAAACATCACACACCACAGATCTTTGTATTTCAACTGTCAGTGTGTGTGTATGTTAATGTGTGCTGTTTGGGCACATGCTGGCATAAGTCTGTGTGTGTGGTGGGGGTGGGCAGCTCCTGCTGAGAGATTGCACTGACTGCTGAGTTATTGCTCTTTAATTATCAATTACTGCTGCAGTGGTGGGCCAAGAGCAGAAGAGGTGCTAATGAAAACAGAGGAAGCATTAAAATACGCACAGTGTAGAGGGACAGAAAGAAGGTTGGGTGTTGCTGAAAAAATACTCATCCTCAGGCCATCCAAGATGAGTTTGTTTGAGTTTGTCATTGGGACAGATTTGGAGAAATAACATTACATTAGTATTGCATTCACTGACGAAAGCAATATTGTTGATAGAGGACTCATTTTAACAGAAAATAACGATTTGAAGTCATCTTAATGATGGATTTGTTTATTGCAAGCATGCATATTTTGCTTCATGTGGATATGTGGATATGGTTATGTGGAGTTATGTGGATTACTTGTGGATTATGATGTTTTTAAAAGTTGTTTAAACTCTCATTCTGACGGCACCCATTCACTACAGAGGATCCATTGGTAAGACTAATGATGAATACCTTGGATGGCCTGAAGTTTAGTAAATTTCAATTTTTGAGTGAACTATACTTTTATTAAAGTAAATTATAAAGGTGTGGATGTTTGTGGTATAATCTGGACATAGGCCTACCAAATATGGCCTGTTGCCATTATCATGTGACTTACAATGTAAACTGTATTACTGCTAGTTTTTAATAACATAAATCAAGTTTTTTTCCCCATTACAAATATATATAAAGTGCTGAAATGAAATTTTAATATATAATAATTAGGGCAGTCATTTGATAAAATGTTTAATCTAATTAATTACAATGTGCCGATTAATTAATCTAATTAATCGCAAAATAAATTTGACTGAAAATACCCACAAAAGATTATTTAAAGCTATTTTTGTGTTAAATGAGAAAGTATCAATTAGACATTACAAATTGTAGCTTTAGAAAGAAAAACATTATTTGATTCAGAGCCGATCCTCCCTATACGCAGAATACGCAAGCTGCGTAGGGCCCCCTTGCTCTCAAAGATGTTTTAATTTTAGTTTCTTTTTTGAGTTTGGCAAGCAGTTATGAAAACATGAATGATAATTTATTTTAATGCGATGTGCTGTCACCCTCTCTACATAAAAATCAGTCTCTTGACAAAGGCTCGAGACAAAAAAAAAAAAAAAAAAGAGTACCGCGAGCCGCGGAAGAGATACTGTTTCTCGAGCGCCCTCTGCGAGCGCGATTCGAGACGGAGTGAAACACGGACAAATGCATTTCATCCATTCTTTCAGCAACCAAGCCCAACCCCCTCCCAGTTTTGCGTAGGGCCCCCAGAAGTCTAGGATCGGCACTGATTTGATTCAACATAAAATTGTTACAACGGCCTAACACAAACTACGGAACATAAAAGAAGATAATTTGAGAAACATCTCAGTATTTTTTGTTCATACAATGAAAATCATTGATAACCAAAACAGCTTTGTTACCAGTCTTCAAAATACCTTATTTTATGTTCCACAAAAGAAAGGTTTGAAACGACATGAGAGTGATCGAGTAAATTATGACTGAATTTAATTTTTTTGGGTGAACTAGGCCTATCTCTTTAATGTATTTTTTTTATTTATTTTTTTATGAAATGATACTCTAAATAAGAAATTAACTCTGCCAGCATGTGGCGGTAAATGATATTCATTCGTTCAAACGGCTGATTCTTTCACAAATTAAGTAAACCGCTCTCTTTGTGAATGGGCCTTTGAATCATTCATTCAATCAATTCGTTCAAAACGCGGATTCATTCAGAAACTAAACACCGCTGTGTTGCTTGGTGACTGCAACAATTCTGCTATGGCTTTAAAGGTAATATGTGACCCTGGTCCACAAAACCAGTCATAAGGGTACATTTTTCAAAATTGAGATTTATACATCATCTGAAAGCTGAATAAATAAGCTTTCCATTGATGTAGCCTATGGTTTGTAAGGATAGGACAATATTTGGCTGAGATACAACTATTTGAAAATCTTGAGAAAATCGCCTTTAAAGTTGTCCAAATGAAGTTCTTAGCAATGCATATTAGCCTACTAATCAAAAAATAAGTTTTGATATATTTACAGTAGGAAATTTACAAAATATCTTCATGGAACATGATCTTTACTTAATGTCTTAATGATTTTTGGCATAAAAGAAAAATCAATCATATTGACCCATACAATGTATTTTTGGCTATTGCTACAAATATACCCCAGCGATTTAAGACTGGTTTTGTGGTCCAGGGTCACATATATTCTTTGCAAAATTGAGCAAAAACACATAATATTGTGTTTAAAATATAACACAATATCAACTTCTTATTTACTGAACTGTTGTATAAAGTCACATTTAAACGGGACAAAGAGCTCTCATGATATTGCTCTCCCTGCTCGTGTGATATCGCTTATCGTATGATAAAAATGAGACAAAATCGCATACAAGGGCATTTTTGCACCAATATCTTGAATTTTAGGGCATAATTGCATTTATGAAGTTGTTGCCCTGCATATTTGTGAACAGTCAACTATCCTATGCAATGTAAGATGATATACAGGCCTGATGGGGGCGGGGCCGGTGCGTTAACTGCGTTAAAATATTTTAATCGCGTTATTTTTTTTCATAACTAGGCCTAATTAATTAAGTTAACGCGCTAAACTGACAGCCCTAATATATATATATATATATATATATATATTAGGCTAATGAAAAAAACAACAACAACTAGATTTACGATTTACGTTCGGATTAGAATAGACATTCGCCGAATTAGAATACCAAACGGACGCCATTTTGAAATTTAACACCGTTACGACCTACTATCAACAACGTAGGCTAATTTATAAATGGCAAGCATAAAGAAAGTCACAATTCTCCATGTAAACCCAGAAACACATTGCTTGGAAGAAGTAACTAGAGATAAGAGCTGAGAAAACTTTAAAACACAGAAATAGAGACATGTGGTCACAACAGGCGCGGCGCGGCTCGGCTCATCTGTATGGGCAGGTGGGGCAGAGCCCCACCAAAATATTCATCCAACATAGACCTCTATATAAACTGAATCAATAACAAATTGTAAATGTGTTCAGCATTCTGCAACAAATATTGTTCGGATTTCCTATGCTATTTTAAGTCGTAAAGTAAGCAGTATATATTAAAATCCCGCGCATGGCTTTAGCAGGCATGTATACATGATACTAAGTGGGGCAGACGGTGCCTGAGCCCTCCCGAGCTCAACAGCGCCCCACAATTTTGCAACGTAAATCTGTGGTGAAAAGGGGAACTTCAGCGCGCCATTGGGGCAGATTTGAGACTGCCCTGCTTATTTTCACGTTAACGTTACCTTACGTGAACCTCGCTCCACCAAGACGATATCAGTCTGCTTCAGCTATGTGTCTGCATCAGGTCAGTTCTAGTTGCGTCTGTTTTTTTTTTCTATGTTGGAGTAGTGGATCAAATTAACCAAGTAGGCTATATGTTACATCCTTTAGTTTAAATGTGCTCACAAGAATAGCCTTTATATGGTTCTGTTGTGTTTGTTTTGTTTATTCTGAGAATAGACATATAATCTTCTTTCCTCACCCAAATTGCTCCACAACTTGTAACATTCTAAATCAACATTTGGAGGTGATACACACTATATTAAGGCAATTATTATACAGCATTTTATGCATGTAACATTACTTTGAGTTCGAGCCTGTCAATCAACATTAGCGCGCCACCCACAGGATAACACAAGGACATCTCAGCCAAAATTTTGTGTTCAGAGATTAGAATATAAAGTTTACAAAATAATCTGCCCCACCTAAATTTACGTCCAGAGGCCGCTACTGGGTCACAAGGTCATTTTTCTGCATAGATAATAGCTAACTAGTTCATAGTTTCATAGTAACTTTTATCGCCGCTTGATTTTTTTCCCCGAAACCTAATCTTCAAGTAAGATGATACAATAATTTTAGCTCAAATCATCATGGTCATCAATTATCACCCAATATAATGATACAAGACCACCTGCTTCGCACCAGTGCCCTGGTCACAATTTTGCCATAATAATCGGCTGATTTTAGTAGCATAGCTACTTTACATATTAAACATTTGCCAGTGATTTCACCAGGCACGTGCAGAAGGGGGGGTTTTGGGGGCTCAAGCCCCTGCCCTTTTTCAAAATTATTCAAAAGTGCCCCTCTCAGACAAATAGCAATGATATTGTAGTCAATAAAACAAAATGCATTTGAATTATAATTAACATGACAATGTGTACAAAATGGTAACTAATCGCTCAAAAGTCAGAAAATTCTGTTTATTTTATCTGTCAATCTGAGGCGTTGCTATGGGTTGCGTGCGTTTTGCTCTTGCTTGACCGACTGATATTCCACAGTCTGTTCAGAAACCTAGTAGTCCAGGTGATATGTGCAAAATCTGAGGTGAAATGTTCACTTTTTCATAAAAGCATGAAATTTGGTACACTTGTATAGTTTGCGGCCCTAAACATTTTCCGCCATAACCAAATGATGTATTTTGTGTCATATCTCCTGAACCAAACATGATAACACTGAAAAGGTGATGTCTACCCCCTATGTTTTGATGGTCAAGGATTATAATGATACCATATACAACAACATACACTGTTCAAGTGAAGAGTTAATGGTGAAATCAGCAGTGAGCATCACAGTATCACAGCATTTACAATTTCCATTTTTTAAGAAGTAATGATATCAATTAAGTTTTTTGATCTCTATGAAATACCCCATGTTCAATTGCAAAATTAAATGAATTAAGCATAAGTATCCCTACCAAATCCCAAATTTCTAAATATAATTCAGGGGGGAGACCATCTAGATTTGCCCTTTTGAAGGCTTTTTAGAGAGACGTGGAGTTCCTCCAAACTTAATGGGGCCTCCAAAGATTCTTTATCCATCTGTGAGATCCGAGGCAGTTCCAATTTATCTAAATACTGCTTACAAATTGGTTCATCAAAATCCGTTTCGGCTTTATACAGATTTGTGTAAAAACCTTTAAATATTTCATTAATTGCCACAGGGTTCGTGGTGACCTGATAATCCGATGATTTTATTGCGCTAATATATGCCTTAGACTCGCATTCTTTCAACCTAAGGCCCAATAAATGACTAGGTCTCTCTGATTCGAAATAATATTTTTGCCTAGTCCTATGTAAAATAAATTCTGCCTTTGAGTGTGAAAGTAAATCATATTCTTCTTTTAAAGAGGACAGCTGTGTAGCCTGTTGCTCAGTAAAACGTTGTTTTTGTAGGTTTTGTAATGATTGGATTTTATTTTCTAATTGTGTAAACTGGTGAGTTTTCGCTTTGGCAAGAGTAGAAGAGAAAGATATACAGAAACCTCGTATAGCACACTTAGTCGTTTCCCATAGTATTTGAGGATCCATATCAGAGGGCATATTAATTTCAAGAAATTCCTTAATATATTCTTTTAGAGAAGTAATGAAAGTCTGATTACTTAATAATGATATGTTAAAGCGCCATCTAGGGGACTTGGCTTTAACATCGGAAAGAGGAACACTGCACAACACAGCAGAATGATCAGATAATAAAATTGGTAATATAGAGATGGAGGAATTAGACGAAATTAAAGATGGGCTGAGAAATATGTAGTCTATCCTAGAGAAAGTCTTGTGTCTATTAGAAAAAAAGTGAAGTCCTTAGATTTAGTATTCTGAATTCTCCAAAGATCGATTAAGTTGAGCTCAGTGATAAATTTATTCAGTAATTTAGAGGATGGATTGGCTGTTGTATCAGATTGAGATTTATCTAAAGCAGGATTTATGACAGCATTAAAATCACCACCCACCACTAGAGGGCAATCAATCTCCTCAAGTAGAGTTTTGGAAATCTGTGTAAGGAATGCACTGTCTGTCTCATTCGGACCATAAATAGAGACCAATGCTAACCTATTATTATATATTTTGCATCGGATAAAAACAAATCTACCCTTCTCATCACTACCAAGGTTCAATTGTTAAATTTAACTTCCTGTTAACAAGGATAAGCACCCCCTTAGTTTTATTAAGAGCGCAGGAAAAGGCTGCTAACTTATAATACTTATTCTGGAAACGTGCCACGTCAGATTGCTTTAAATGCGTCTCTTGTATTAGGGCACAGGAAATAGATTTACGGTGTAAATATTCTAACACACGGGTTCGTTTAACAGCAGAATTTAAACCATTCACATTCAGTGATAAAATATTTAGAGTATGCATTGAATATTCATAATCCCAAGATTGTATTCAATAAATGAAAAAAAGCAGAAGCACTTCCATTCTGTAAATAACATGTAAATGCTGATGTGCATTTTAGATACCAAACCTCCTAGATGAAAAATCCTTTTAGAAATAGGGTAAAATAAAAGTATAAATGTCTGTTGTAAAAAATAAAAACAACACAAAAACATGAACAACCGACAACCATAAACAAGAAACAACTCAGACCGCACATTACCGAGAACATAGGTCTGATTGAGCAACACAAAATAGTGATGGTTCGTGACCGATCCACTCCAACGCAAGACATGTCCCCCGAAAGGCTCACACAGCCAAAAAAAATTTTTTTTTAATTAAACCTACTCTCCATTAGTCCCCTCCAAAAAAAGAAAAAAGGGGTGTCAGTCTTACCAGCAAAGAGATCGTTGTACCGGATAGATAGGGACAATATCCCAGTAGGAGAGAGGAGAGAAGAAAAAGCAAAAAACAGGTTTAGCAAGCGTCCATGTCCATCCTGCCATCATCCCCTCCTGGGCAGCTAGGACCGCCTCCATCCCGGCCATCAAGCCCCTCCCGCCGGGCCGGAGAGATAGTGGCCGCTGTTTTCCCGTTGCCTTCCCGTAGAGCCGCAGCATACGTCTTCTGCTGAGACAGGGAGCTGATAAAATCCTCCGCTTTCTGAGGAGAGTCTAAACTGTTCTGCTCCCCTTTGTGTCGTAGTTTAATTACCGCCGGATAGATGAGGAAGGGCTGGAGACCAAGCGCTGTCATCTTCTTCAAAACCGGATTAAATGCCTTTCTCCTGATCGTTGTGGCTGGACTAAAGTCAGGAAAAAATAGTAGTGTGACATTGTCCTGTGCGCATTTCACCAGATAAGCCTGCCGAGCACCTTTCAGGATCTCCGATCTGTCATGCCATCTTAGTACATGGAAGATGAGAGTGCGCGACCGATCGGAGACCCTCCCTCCGTCATACACGCGATGCGCCCGGTCAATCTCAATGTCACGGCCTTTCAGCGAAGGAATCCACTTGGAAAGATTAACTCTGAGGAAACCAGCCGCGTTGGAACCCTCCGCCCCCTCTGGTAACCCCACCAGTCGTACATTGTTCCTCCTGCTCCTATCCTCCATATCCGTCATCTTCTCGGTGAGTCGCTCCAGCTGATTTCTTAAGTCCGTGACTGCCCTCCTATCCTCACGTGCAGCTGCCTGAACAGAATCAACCCGGTCACGTGTCTGCTTCACCGCGGTAGCTATCGCCTCAAGCTCCTCACTTAGCTCTTTAACAGACTTGTTGGTCGCTTGTATGTCCTCACGCAGTTCGCGCAATGCTGGAATCAGCACAGAGTCCACCGCATCTCTTACTGCTGAAGCCACACCCGAATATTCAAAGTGCTTTACTGATCTTTAAGTGCTAGCTTAATGCCGTTAGCAATAGCATCGTCGAGGTCCTCTCTGGAGATGGTGGAATCTTTGAATTTTTTCTTCATTGGCGATTGCTCAATCTCTCTCGCCTTTGTCTGCTGAAGCACTCATGATGGGTCCAATGCAGAGTGGTTTAAAGTTTACTGACAGGATTACACAATATGTGGCAAAGTGAGCAGAGCGAAAGATTAAGCTTGCACTGCAGTCGAAGGGTCACGTGATCCCCAGAATGTTTATCTATCTGAATATACTTTAAAATATCATTTATTTCTGTGATGCAAAGCTGAATTTTCAGCTTCATTACTCCAGTCTTCAGTGCATGATCCGTCAGAAATCATTCTAATATGCTGATTTATTATCAATATTGGAAACAGCTGTGCTGCTTTTAAAAATATATATATATTATTTTTTATTTATTTATTTAGTTTCGGAACCCGTGATACTTTTTTGGGGTTCATTGATAGATAAAAAATGAAAAAGAACAGAATTTATTCAAAATAGAGATATTTTCTATCAATATCAATCTTTACTATCACTGTTTCTATCAATTTAACAAATCTTTGCTGAATGAAATCTAATATCTTTCAAAAAAAATAAAAAAAATACTTACCTCAAGCTTTTCAACATAGGCTATTGTTACAAAAGTTATATTTTAAATAAATGCTGCTTTTTTTTCTTTTTTTTTTTACTTTTTATTAATCAAAGAATCCTGAAAAAAGTATCACAGGTTTCCAACATTGATAATAAATCAGAATTGCATAAAATGTATTTTAAAGTATATTAAATATCTGATCAAATAAATGCAGGCTTGATGACCATAAGTGACTTCTTGCAAAAATATAAAATAGTAATGTATCCAAACTTTTGACCTATATATATACTGTATATACTGTATATATATATATATATATATATATTATTTTTACATTGCCCCTATATTACATTTGAGCCCCTGCCCCTGAGGAACTCTCTGCACATCCCTGGATTTCACTGTCTTTCTTCCCTAATGCTGTGCAGTGTGACTCCTTTGAAGCTATGGGAGCAATACAGCTGTAATCATCTACCGAAGTGCCACGTTTCTTGAGCACTTGAGCAGAACTGGTGAGATGGGAGATAGAAGAGAAACGTGACCGTCTGCCGGTAAGATCAGCCAGAGGTCTGTCACATGCTCTGCCAACCTGACATGATGGCATCGTGCCAAAAAGCACATTTCTCGTGTATCTGCTCCTTCATATAATTACAATGTCACCCATTCTTCTTCCTTTGAACACGAAAACGAGATCATTTTACATATTAAACACTTCTGTGCATGGATAAACATCATTATTTTTTGGGCTCAGACCTCAGTGCCAAGTTGCATGCGCTTTAGGTTAAGAAAACCTTTAGTAATAAATTGTAGCCTAAATGTTTTAAAATAGTTTTCTTAAGGGTTTTTAAGGGGGTTGTTGGATATTTTGTAATAAAATACACGTCTAAACATAGCCTCTAATTTACAAGACAAATAAACTTATTTTGTAATCCATCAAATTGTATTTTCTCGAGATATCAGAAATGTTTTGAATTTGGTTTTCACCTTTTCTATGCAGCAAATTCTGAAAAATATGTATTGCAATTGCCTTTCTAATAAAAAAATGTGTGACAAGTAGTTTAGATTACTATGTTGGAAATTAAATATATTTATATAGTGAAGGTGAGTTACCTCAAGCAAACAAACTTGCAGCGCGTGATTCAAGCCCGGCTATCAGTGGCACGTGCGCTGAAAGCGTCAAAGCTTTCAGACACATTAAATATATGCGATGTTTTTATTCCTGGAGTACAGTTAGCGCACTCGTGTCAATGAAACTTCAAGAGAAAGACAACCATAAATAGAGATGAGGAAATTCATAAATTACTGCGTTACTGTAGCCTGCAGGTCCAATTTTGTTACAACTGTGTTGGAAGGCGTTGACAACTCTTTGTCTTTTCTAATAAAACGTTTGAAACTAAACTGATAAGTTCGCATATGCCGGTTTTATTGTTAAAATGCTTGCATAAGGTTTACTGTTGGACGATGACGCACTAAGTCTCACGTGGGCAGATAGGTAAACAACTGCACGAGGACAGCAGTTCTGACGCACGGGGACATGTGCATCACACAGTGCAAGAGGAAAAAAAAGAAAGGAAGAAAATAAATATGATTCAAAATACTTTCCTTTCAAATGATAGAAACGGGCATGTGATATGCACAAGAGGTTTGTGAGGCTTACGATTTTTTGCCGTTTTTCAAAAAACGTCATATTAGTCCCCCATGAAGGTAAAGTTTCTCAAATAGTTTTAATCGAATTTCAGCCTAAAAACTTTATCTATTAAGGCTGTACACTCTTAAAATAAAGCTTCTGTAGTGGTTCCATTGTTGCTGTGTGGTCTCATTTAGTTGGCTGTAGCTTTGTAGATTAACATTTAATGTATTGTGACGAGTCAGCTGCCTCCCCCTAATTATCAGCACTCCCCGTCCCTTAATCGCCGCCCTTCACCAGGCTCCCGACGGGAGTGGGTGTGTGAGAGAGGAGGGGTGCTGAAACAGCCAGGTCTGGCGGCGTGTGATGAGGCACACACCTGAAGTGAATGGAGCCTCATCACCGCCGCTGTTATATGCCGACTGCGCCTCTCCTCTGGAGACCGGTCTCTTCCCCGTGCATGCACGCTGGTGTCCTCGTGGGTCCAGGAAGGGAGCGTCGAGCGCGGAGGACCGCACCCGCGAGACGGGGGGGCTGACGGGCCAGGATACCCCTGGAAGCGCCGCGGGCCCATAGAAGCACCCACACCGGACTCCGCCCCTTACCTGGACCCTTCCTACCCCTCCAGAACACTGCCCCTCCTTCACAACCCGCGCAGCACGACGAGGATACCAGATCCCCTGTTTATTTTGGACACTTAATCCCCTTTGGACACTTTATTTTATTATTTCTGTTTAATAAAAGCCTCTCCGAGGCCTGACGCCACACCCACTGTGTCTGTCGTTTGCTCCTCCCGCCACAGTATAGACAAATAGACAAATCCTAAAGCAGAGGTTTGCTAGGTAATTAGTAATAGTAAACACACAGGTTAAACACACACACACACATTTGCAATAAATGTGTGTGTAATATGGTCAATGTGACCAATCCATATATGACTATGTTTTCTCCTCATGCACTTGTGATTGTGTAGTGATTGTGCATGTGTCTGCAGTTGTGGTTAGTGTGTCCATAGGGAACAGTGTGGTCATTCCCTTTTTCTATTTGAGCATGTTTGTCTCTCTGTCTTTGTTGCCATTGACAGATTGGATGTGATGAATGCCATTTTTCTGCATGCCAGCATGCAAGACATCCCAAAACCACTGCCAAACACAAATGCGCATGGTGCACACACACACACACACATACAAATGTGCGACCATTAAAATCTCACCTGTGTGTCTGTATATGCAGGAATGTTTGCCCAGACACATGTAGTAGTCACACAAGACAGACAGACAGTCACACACACATACACTTCAGGCAGATGATACAGACTTATTAAGCTGCTGTGTGAGAGAGGCAGGGGGAGGGGAACAGACTGGTGGCTTCCCCCAGCATCACCCCCTCCTCTCCCCTCTCTCTCTCTCTCTCTCTCTCTCTCTCTCGCTGTATTATGAATTATCTTTGTGTTCCCTCTTCACTCACTGAAGGTCTGTCCTTCTCTCCTTTGCTGAGCTACAAAACTGGCAAATGCTCTTTTTAGTGGGAGGAGGAGCAAAGGAGACATTTAAATCCCTGAAATCTCTTTCACACATACACACACTGGCATTGGTGCTGACAGCTACAAAACAATCCTACTATTGAGAGCTGCCTTTGTTCTGTCAGACTGGATTCTCTTGTCTCCTATTCAGAGTGGTTGCACTTTTCACAGCTGTTTTTTTCTCTCTCAGGTTATTCCTTCTGACCTGTGTCCTGCACTCTGATGCATATGAGCGTATTGTCCTTTTCCACCTTTTTGCATCTCAATTCTCTTTCTCTCTCTCATAAAGGTGTGTTCAATGCATGCAGACATTAGTATTGCACACCAGGGAGCTTACAAGCGGAAATTAGCCATTTTATACATGTGCTGAGTGACAGCTGTGTCTCCCAGAGCAGTTTTCTCCTCTTCCTATTTCTCCTTCTCTTCTGCTCGCTCACTCTCTCTCTCTCTCTCTCTCTCTCTCTCTCTCTCTCTCACACACACACACACACACACATACACAAACACACACGCAACTCCCCTGGGAGAATAAATCTGCAATCAACCAGGCCTAAAAATAGTTGGTGATAAGAACCACCACCCTCTCTCTCCCTCATCATAGATTCTTCCTGTTTCATTTAACAATCCATCAACATTATAGCAGTATTATCATATTACCCAAAAACAATCTGCATGGCACATTCAGAAATTTCAACATCATTCATAACATTTATGCCATGACAATGTAGGTAATATGATCACAGTCAAAGTTCACTGTATCATAGTTTAACATCTTTATGTTCGTGGAGTAGTATATATGTGTGCCAGCAGTTTTCATCAAGCCTCCATGAATAAATATGGAAATATAATTCTTTGCTTAAAAATAGTTAATGCAATTGAAATGGTACAAATACATCAATATGATTCAGCATAAATAAATGTTTGGATGATCAATAATTATATCAATAAATGCCTTTCAAAGAGGCTACAATATGTTTATTGGCCTGCTGGGATCCATGTGTTGTGTAATGATGTGGGTGTGAAGGAGCCTTGGCTCTAAATGGCCGAGCATTTTTCCTGCTGTGTTACAAAGACAATCAGCTTATAGACCACAGTCTTCTGTAACTTTAAGTCCAGCTCAGTGTCAGTCTACTGATTTCTAAAATGTAGTTTTGTTGGCGTAACCTAATTTATTCAGGTTGATTCAGTAATGTTATTTTTTTTTATTTGAATAATATATATATACAGGTGCATCTCAATAAATTAGAATGTCGGGGAAAAGTTCATTTATTTCAGTAATTCAACTCAAATTGTGAAACTTGTGTATTAAATAAATTCAGTGCACACAGGCTGAAGTAGTTTAAGTCTTTGGTTCTTTTAATTGTGATGATTTAGGCTCACATTTAACAAAAACCCACCAATTCACTATCTCAACAAATTAGAATACTTCATAAGACCAATAAAAAAACATTTTTAGTGAATTGTTGGCCTTCTGGAAAGTATGTTCATTTACAGTATATGTACTCAATACTTGGTAGGGGCTCCTTTTGCTTTAATTACTGCCTCAATTCGGCGTGGCTTGGAGGTGATCAGTTTGTGGCACTGCTGAGGTGGTATGGAAGCCCAGGTTTCTTTGACAGTGGCCTTCAGGTCATCTGCATTGTTGGGTCTGGTGTCTCTCATCTTCCTCTTGACAATACCCCATAGATTCTCTATGGGGTTCAGGTCTGGTGAGTTTGCTGGCCAGTCAAGCACAGTAACACCATGGCCATTGAACCAGCTTTTGGTACCTTTGGCAGTGTGGGCAGGTGCCAAGTCCTGCTGGAAAATGAAATCAGCAGCTCCATAAAGCTTGTCAGCAGAAGGAAGCATGAAGTGCTCTAAAATTTCCTGGTAGATGGCTGCGTTGACTGTGGACTTCAGAAAACACAGTGGACCAACACCAGCAGATGACATGGCAGCCCAAATCATCACTGACTGTGGAAACTTCACACTGGACTTCAAGCAACATGGATTCTGTCCCTCTCCACTCTTCCTCCAGACTCTGGGACCTTGATTTCCAAATTAAATGCAAAATTTACTTTCATCTGAAAAGAGGACTTTGGATCACTGAGCAACAGTCCAGTTCTTTTTCTCCACAGCCCAGGTAAGACACTTCTGATGTTGTCTCTGGTTCAGAAGTGGCTTGGTAGCCCTTTTCCTGAAGTCGTCTGAGCGTGGTGACTCTTGATGCACTGACTCCAGCTTCAGTTCACTCCTTGTGAAGCTCTCCCAAGTGTTTGAATCAGCTTTGCTTGACAGTATTCTCAAACTTGCAGTCATCCCTGTTGCTTGTGCACCTTTTCCTACCCAAATTCTTCTTCCAGTCAACTTTGCATTTAATATGCTTTGATACAGCACTCTGTAAACAGCCACACCTTTCAGTAATGACCTTCTGTGACTTACCCTCTTTGTGGAAGGCGTCAATGTTCGTCTTCTGGATCATTGCCAAGTCAGCAGTCTTCTCCATTATTGTGGTTTCAAAGAACAAGAGATACCCGGAATTTATACTGTAGGGATGGTCATTAATTGAAACTCAAATGTAAATATTCTAATATTTTGAGATACTGATTTTTGACTTTCATGAGCTGTAAGCTCTAATCATCAAAATTAAAACAAAAAAAACTTTTGAAATGTTTTACTTTACATGCAATGAATCTAAAATATATGAAAGTTTCACTTTTTGAAATAACTTACAAGAAAAAATGAACTTTTTAAAAAAATATTTGTAAAAAAATATCAAATTTTGATGATTAGAGCTTACAGCTCATGAAAGTCAAAAATCAGTATCTCAAAATATTAGAATATTTACATTTGAGTTTCAATTAATGACCATCCCTAAGTGCAAAAGACTTGTGCACAAAGCAAAAAAAAAAAAATATATATATACATATATATATGTATATATATATTTTTTATTTTTTTGCTTTGTGCGCTGTGATGTTTATACCTGACTATATATATATATATATATATATATACCTGATATAAATAAATAAATTCATTCATTCTTTTCTTTCACAAAATTCACACTCTAGCATCTTTTTCTCTCATTTTTTAATGTCTTAAAAATATTTTCTAATAATACTATTACTAAGATCTGAGTGATTTTTTTAACTGATGTATCTTTTAATTAGTTGCATGTTGTTGTTTTTTTTAAGTTCACTTGATTGTCCATAACTCTCAAAAAGACTGAATAAATCAGAATAAATGTGCTGCGGTGAGAAAGGTCACAGTGACAGCATTGATTATCTGTGTCATTAAACCTCAACGCTGATTCACTCCTAATGAATCTATTTGCTGAGGTTTTGCAAAGAGACAATAGGAATCAACATGTCTTTCTAATGAGATCTTAACAGACAGTGAGATGAGTGTATGTGTGTCTGTGTGTATGTGTGTATGTGACCCCTGCTGTGGTATATCCACAATACGTGTGTAGACCTATGACCTTTTCATGTCCTAATGGTTGCTCTGGGCCATTTTTGTGTTGGTGTATGGGGTTTTCTGTGGCAGGGGTCTTAAATGTGTCAAAGGAATCACAAAATTGTGATTGTTCAAAGGAATATGGCCTAATGCTGATTTTCCAAAACTCATTTTCTTTTAAAATCAGCAAAAATCAAGGATATAGTGAGGCACAAGTGTTTTCTTTTCTTTTTTTATGATTTAAAAGCCGAAATGTAAGCATATAATGTTATATAAGCAATTACGGTACATTGATTCTTCTGTTACATCTTGTGTATTATGTGAGCTGTAAGTTGTTCATTTTAGTGTTTTAGGCGTGATGTCATGGCAACAAAGATGAAAAACTGGATATCTTTACATAGTAAATGTTATGTGACTTTTTTTGGTATGTTTGTCTTTTTCAGATTGGCCCCTTTCACTTACATTGTAAGAGCCTCAGTGTAACAGATTTTTACTTTTTTTTTATCAAAACGAGGGATAAGATAATATACATTTTATTGTAACAATATGCACTAATTTTTATGAACCTTTAGAAATGTCTACAGGTAATATGAAAAATACACAATCTAAATGCAGAGCTTTTATTTAAAGTGAACAGAAATAAATTTATGATGTCTGACAATAATTTTTAGAGGAGCATGGTAATTCCCATTGATAAACACTTTTGTTGTGATTGACATTAGATGGACATGGTTCTCCAACCCAATCTTATGAGAAAACATAATTATTTTACCAGCAAGCTATTTTATATGACCTTGATTGGAAATGTATATTTTACTAGAAAAAAAAGAAAAAGTAAGCAACAGGGTTCACCCCTTAACCCATTTGTCAGTATGATGTAAGTAGATGTGAAATGTTAGAATGAGCATGAAAATGTTAGAATGAGATTCAAACAAAACAAATTATTTATTTATGTAATAAATTGCCACTAATTCACCAAAACATAAATGAGTTATGAGTTGTGTGACTGTGTTGGCTCCTCCTAAACTTTTGTTTAGAACACTATTAAATTCTCTTCACACATCTTATTTAAACAAACACACTCTCTCTCTCTCTCTCTCTCTCTCTCTCTCTCTCTCTTTGTAGGTGTGTTAATGGCACATTTAATGGTATGGAGCCAAGGGAAATGTGGAGTAATCAGCAGCCATGTTAGTGTGCAGAGATCAGGCTGAATCTCTAATGGGGCTGAACTCTCACAGTCACGGCTGCTCTGGAACGCTGAATCGCTCACTCCCTCTCTCTCTCTCTCTTTCCACCTACCCACCCCCAACACACCCACCCATCATACGCCCACAATTTACTCATCCATCACCATCAGCTCTCTC
This sequence comes from Schizothorax lantsangensis, assembly GCA_027422415.1. Lineage (NCBI taxonomy): Eukaryota > Metazoa > Chordata > Actinopteri > Cypriniformes > Cyprinidae > Schizothorax > Schizothorax lantsangensis. Next base: position 20,320,028 of record CM049853.1, on the reverse strand, counting down.
TCCCCTTTCCCTCCATCTTCTGCTTCTCTGTGTACCATCTCTCGTTTTTCTCATCCTTTCCTGCCCCTTCTGCCTTTCACTTTTGTCTTCTGACCCCCTCCTCCTCTTCACTCACTCCATCTCCCTCTCTTTCTCTTCTGCAAAAAAATATCTGTTTTTTTATGACTGCATAATATACAATATGGTTTCTGTTAAATATATTAAATATAAGCATGGATGTGCATGTGTTGCATAAATGCATGTGTGTGAGCGTTGTGTCATTCACGCAATTATAATCAAGCATTTCAGGTTACAAATAGATACACCCTCTTTCAACCCCTCACAGGCCTGATCACATATTTGCAGTGAGCCGTGTAGTTCTACAGAGACAGGTTACCTTATCATATCACATTTAGCTATCAAGCTGAAAGGACAAAACTGATGTACAGACAATTCATGACGGGTTCAACCACTTTATCTGGCTGATAGGTTCAGGTTGATATCTGGACATTGTTTGTTTTACTGTGTTCTTAACAGGGCTTAGGCCACAGTTGCACTGGCTGATACTTATACTACTTATACTGGCTCCACAATCATAGTTGTCAGAATAGAAGCATTTGATTATTAGACAAACTGATTTGTATTTCTATATAAAATAGGAAATCATTGATAGAATTATTTAGCCTCTATTAAATCAAAATTTTCCATCTACTTGGAGATTTCTGTCCTTGCCAGAAAACCTTTAAAAATAAATTACATGAAACTGCTTTAATCATGCATCTGTAAGAGTAAAGTCCCATCAAAAATCACAGAACATTCAATCTAACACACACTCTTATATAATCTATGCTCATTGATGACTGCTTTATAATGAGCAAATTAAAATTGATATTGTTTTGCAACAAACCAGAACAGAAAATTACACACAAATATATGTACCATTTAAACTCCAACTATTAAAAAGCTGAAGGAGTGGATTTTATAAATACCAATGCTATTTAAATTGTAATTGTACAACAAATAAATTAATAAATGGATTGATGTCATCATTTATTTTCTTTCTTTCAAGGAACACAAAATAATAAATTTTGAGAAATGTATTAATTGTTGTTCACCATGCCATTACAGTGGACGTTAGTTTTGAAGCTTCATAAATGAAGTAACATTGGCAGACATATAAAATAATAATTGTATGGTGATTTGTGTAATTTTTGATTAACATATTTTATATATTGCATGGAAAAATTATCTACATGAACAGATTGACATGGCGGTCCTCTGGACCCATTAGATCAGAATCCAAATGTGGCACTGAAGGTACACATGAAGATGCATATCTTGAAACATTTTATTTCTGATGACAATCAATGATGACATAATTTTCATTTTGTGTGAATAGTTATTCAGAACAGGTCAAGACGAAGGTTTCACCCAGTTACCAGTTAGCAGAAACACCAGACGGGGTAGATGATATAATGAGCCTCATCTTCTGCCTCTCTCCTATCATCTCGCTTTCTACTCCTCCCCCTGCATCCCTCTATCCATCTCGTCTCCTGTCCCCTCACTCTGTCTCCCCCCACCTTCTGCTATATGTGTGTCTCTACACCTCTGTTGTTTAACGCTGCCCTCTCTCTTTCTCCCTCTCGCTCTCTCTCTCTCTCTCGGCCAAATGCCCCTAGACACCCATTAGCTCTCGTTAACCCTGTCACATTGACAGCAGGAATTAAATGTTTCCAGATATGCATCCTCACGTGTTCCTGGGCCCTGAACGCTAGAGATCATTCGTTTTCTCCATCAGATCTTCAGTGCCACTTTTGCCTTTGTTTTCTGATCTAAAGGGTCCAGGGCACCTCTGTGTCAGTCTGTTCTTGTAGGTACAAGCACATTTATAAATGTGGTCATCCTGAATGATTCTAGAGTTTCTGTTTAATTTTAAAACATGGTCTTGTGTTTAGCTGAGGAGAACAAATACTGTAACACAGTAATAACAGACAGGCAGATTTCCACCATTACACAAGCATTCTTTGAATTTGAATTAAATTAAAAAACTGGATTTGTTGTTTACAAGTTTAGCTCATTTTATTAGACCAAAGTCATATTTTACCATCTGCCCAGGTGGCAGTAAATTCAATAAAGGCAGATTTTGCTTGAATGCTTCATGTTTTTGAATGACTGTATTTTGAATGTTAATCTTTAGATCACAGCAAATGCTTCATCAACATTCCAAACACAAGCTGCTAAGTGATCTAATTACAGCAACCATAATCGCTCTGTGGATAATCTGCTTTAAAGTCTTTATTTGTACTGTAAAGAATAATTCTCTGTTCTGACACTGAAAACAATAATGTGTAGAGATTAAAAACCAACCATAGTCTTGTTACTCTTGATTTTTGTCTTTATAAAATACATGCAGTGTTTAAAACAAGCCTATTTTGTGTGTTTAAATGTTTTGGTATTTTGCAGTATAAACTCCAGTTTATTGAATACTTTTGAATTGTTTTCTGTACATGTTTGTTCATTGTTTGTTCTGAAATAAAGCAGGTTTGATCACTCCCCTAGGCAAATTCCTTAGCCTGCAGTCAACAGGACCTTGAATGCACTGTTACGGTAATCTCAGAATCTCTTGATAAGAATGAAAGGGATTATTGTTTGTGCTTTACTGTGGTTTTTCTGTTGACTCTGCTCTTCGCTCTTCAGTGAGTCTCACGTTTGCGTGTGGTTTGCTGTAGAATGGTAAAATGGGTGGTTTGTTTCGGTCAGAACCTAAGCTGTCCTCTCCCGATCCATTAAAACTGAGCAACAACATTATACTGGAACATGAATACATGAACTCTGATGCAACTGTGGAGAGAGAAATGAAATGTTTTTTGTTCTTTGTAATTTTTTCTCTCCTATTGTTTCTCTTTGCCTCTGTTTTTGTCTTACTTCTCTCAGCATATTCTCTCTCACACAGTTTCCTTTTTTTTCTGCTCTGCTGTTGCCTTTTACATTTTCGCACATGTAGTCAGAGAGCTTTATTTGATATTGTGTGTACACACAACATGTTCTATATATTTGTGTTTGAAATGAAAAAATGTGTTTGGTGCAGATATAATGCGTTATAATCAGCTATACGTGACCTTGTTACATGGAGCATTGTAAAGTTATGCTGTGACACGTGTTTGGGTAATGGCTGTAATATGGTCATAAATCGAAATCAGGCAGCTCTAACCAAACTGTCAAATAAAATACCACAGCCAGAGAGAGAGAGAGAGCAAGCAAAACGGAGGCTAAGAGAGTGTGTATGAGGCGTGGATGTGCTCTGTATGTCAGGTGACAATAATTCTTTGTCACTGCAATGAGTCTACCAGAGGCAACTGAATCAGTGTCATTATCTCCTGTATACATGTAGACACTCAATTTCACATGAGTGATCATGTGTGTGTACGAGAAAATGGAATTGGATATATGATCATAAAGTGCTGTGAGTGCATGAATCATTCTTATGAGGAAAATGTGTTTTTTTATGTGCATACGTGTGTTTGTATATGCATGTGCATATTATGCACATGAATGTGAGTGTGTTTAAAGTGGGTGCAAGTGTAAGTTAAATGATCCTTTTGTCAGGAGTGTGGGACTGCTACCCTATCAACCTGTGTAAGTGTGTGTGTGTACATGTGTCATTAGCCGCATATCCATGTTGCCATGGCCTTCAATTAGGACAGTGAGATAAAAATGGCATTAGCATGTGAAAGCCAAGCTCTCTCCTGTACAGTCAGAGCTGGAAAACACATTCTCTTCTCAAGCCGGGAGGGGAAAAAACGCTGTAATTCAACCTTCTCATCTCTATTCTGATATTAAACAAATCTTCATGCTCTTATAGAAGCTGAATGAAAATACAAATCTGAGAGCAGTCCGAATGTTTGGGGTTGAGACAAAGAGAATTTTACAGATTTAGATCCTGGTAGTTTTCTGAACATGAGACAAAATGCATTCTCTTAATTACCATCCTTCAACTGTATTTAACAAGCATGCATTACATAAAAAGAATGTTTTTAAAGATAATAATCAACCTGCATGCAGAGAGCAGGTTTTTGGTGTATCCTGTGCCTGTTTCATGTTGCACATATATGTATTTTTATGTCTCTGTTTGTGTGGGTGGATGTGTGTGTGTAAGTACATGCAAGTATGCATGAAATTGCAATAATATGCATCTGAGTATGAATCCAGTGTCAGGATCTGCTTTTAATCATAGGCTGATGGACAGAAAACAGACAGAGTACTCACAAAACCACAGCCATGAGGTGGAATGATCTAATTACACTTAAATACAGTAGCCACAATGTGTCTATAATAACTTTAAGATATAATAACATAATGCACTCTTCACATCAAAAACAACAACAACAATGCTGTGGAAATATCAAGGCAGCCAGTTGATTCAGTATGTGCTGAATTGAAGGAATATCTTCTCAGTTGTTGATGTGATGTGTTTTGAAGTGTAATGATGTATGTTCTTTAGGTATGGAGGTAGAGTATAAATACATATCCTGACATGTTAACACTGTCCTGTGACCAGTGTGTTCTTTTACCTTTGACATGCACAAAGGTGATTGAACATGCATTACATTATCACTAACGGTTACATTTTGAATGTCATTTTGAATGCCTAAATCAATAGCAGATTTTTATATTTAAAACTTTTTTCTTTTTGTATTACTTTAAAAAGTATACAAAATCCAAAAAACAAATCCCACACTTAAAGGGATGGTCACCTAAAAATTTTAATTCTGAAACCAAGGCTCATTGGAAAAACATGCCAGTGGTGACATTTCTGCTAAATGATGTTATGTTGCTTCTTGCTTGTTTCCTGCCACTTTTGAAATGAAATGTCCAGAGAATGGCACTAAAAGTGTATTCAGTTTTCAGTAAATCCGAAACACATGAATATGAATCTGGCAACATTTTATTGCATTGATTTTTTTATGTGTTACAGCAGTTCAGAAATGAAATGTTCGGTGAATTGTGCTAAAAAAAGTTAATGTTCTATTGCAATCTGTTAACAAAAGCAAATGTGAGATAAAACACATTTGCAGAAGCAATCATACAATTTTTAGCTTGATTCCACACATCTTTGAGTTCTTTTAAAAAAATATATATATATATAATATCAGTGCTCCACATTGCAAGTGCAATACCAGGTGAGGTGTACCAAGTTTACTATGTTAGAAAAGCCATACAAATGGAGCTGGTTATGTGATACAAATGTAAAAATGTATTAGTTTGCAAATAATACAATATGGTAAAAGTATTTTGATTTAATAACATAGTATTATGCAAGGGACTGTGCAAAAATAAGCCTTTATTAATCGATAATCAGTGTCATCAGAGTTTGAAAAGGAATAAAAGCTATTGCCATTTTGCTGCCTTTATAGTGAATTGTATGTAGGCCTATAGGTACATTTTTGGATGTTTGCAGAAATGTAGGTAGAGGCTTGTTTTTCCATTGAGACTAGGTTGCAATTCTGTCTTTATCCATTTACCTAAATTACTTGCTTTAATCTGTGGAACACAAATCAAGATACTATAATAAAATATGTCCGTTTTTTTTCTCTCCATAATGAAAGACAGTGGGGTCCAAACAATTCTTCGAAATATCTTATTTTGTGTTTCACAGAAGAAATGCATACAGGATTTGAACAACATAAGGCTGAGTAAATGATGTGACAAAATTTGTATTTTGGGGTTTGAATTCAAGTTTGAATTTAGCATTTATGTTATTCAGACTAAATTAATTGAAGACATTTAATAATTAAGAGTGAGGGAGTCCTGTCCTGTAAGCAATGTAATATGAAAGCACCACAGTTCCATTGTGTGTATGTGTGTGAGTGAATGAATCTGTGTGTGTCCTTTGCTGGGCAGAAATGTTTTTTGTGTTCTCTCATAGCCTCTGTGTCTCTGTCAGGGCGCTAGGTCAGCAGCAGTCTGTATAATACTGGCCCATAGCAGCTGGCAGAGAGAGCTGGAAAACCTCTCCCTCTCCATTTTAATTACCTGCACCCATGACCTCCTAGAGGGGGGAGAGAGGGAGGGAGAAAAAACGAGCGAAAGCTAGAGGGGGAGGGAAGGGTGTGCGTACTTGTGTGTGTGTGTGTGTGTGTGTGTGTGTGTGTGTGTGTGTGTGTGTGTGTGTGTGTGTGTGTGTGTGTGTGTGTGTGTGTGTGTGTGTGTGTGTGTGTGTGTGTGTGTGTGTGTGTGTGTGTGTGTGTCTGTGTGTATGAGAGAAGGTAACAAAAACAAAAATATTTTGAGAGGAAACTTTAGTCTGGCTTTAGTTAATCGAGCACTACACAGCTTCATTGGCAGGACCGAATGGGCTTGCTCACGTAAGAAGACACGCACTAGATAGAAAATACATAACAAAGGATTCCCAAACCCCTTTTTGTCACAGGACAATGTAGGATAACTATATATATTTTTTATTATTCTTTAGTTCCAGAACTTCAATAACAAGTTTATGAAGAATTTCATATCATGAATCATTGTTTAAAATAGTATATATAATAATGAAGAAAAAACCTCATTATATGAAATTATTGGGGGGAAAAACTTTTAAAGCAGTTTGGCCTAATCTTCATTCGAAAAAAATAAATTATATTAATATTTTTCAATGCTTTTTAATATTTAATCATTTTTATTCAAGGTGAAGACAATTCCCATAGAGGATACAAAAGCTAAACTAACCACAGTCTGGATTAATGTCATCCCTAATGAAAAATAAATATACAAAAAAATTTTTTGAAATACATTTATATAATGCCTAGTATACTACAAATACATTTACATATTTATGTACTTACATAAATAAAAATACCCTGCAATTGTAGTAAACTAAACAGGCATACTTAAAGTCTGCTAAATTGAAACAACTAATTTTGAACTTAATCCACTTTAATTGTGTGGAAGTGGTGCTGAAGTCCAACTAAAGATATACTGAAGTATATTTGATTGTGCCAAAGTGGAACTATTGCAAGTATACTTTAGGTTCACTTTAAATATTTTGCATTTAAAAACTGATATTATTCAAAGATCATACAATCCTCATCAGTACTGACATTAAAACACATTTTAGGCTTAATATTAAGAAATGTACATTGTGCACAATTGGTACTTCAAATAGTTTAATTATAAGTTTTATATCAGTAAGTCTCGGGCGATATGTCAGTAAATATGTTAATAGGTTTCAACTATACTTAGTATAAATACTTTGTATTTATGCACATTTAAAAAATTGTAGATATTTGTGACATAATTTTAAGATATTTTCTCTCTCTTTTTAGTGTGTTTTCTCGTCTATCTTCAATTTCTCTGTACTGAAGCCAAGGCTGTGGAGGATGAACTTGCTTGATGAACTGCTGAGCTCCTCAGCACTTGGATATAATTGTTTTGATTAGTATTGTGACGCAATTGTGAGTAGGAGGCTGCTGCTTTCTGATAGCCTATAATAGGCCTGTGGGAGTGAAGCCAGGCCAATGGTTGACTCACCATCCCAGCCTGAGTCACTCACACCTGAGGACTGATTTTTGTCAAACAAATAAAATTAATTGTAGCAGAAACCGCATGCTTAGATTTTCTCAATTATTTAACATTAGTATATATTATTAATTAGTATATAGTGTGCATGTTTACTGTATGTCTAAATGTTTACCTGCTTCCTTTATATGTGAAAAGAATATCCCTTTGACATTTCATTCTCCATGTTATAAAAGGTCATTGTGATGCAGTAGACCCTTGCAGATCTACTGCGGGACGTTTTAGGTCCGAAAAAAAATAAAAATAAATTAAAACATAGGTTGCCTTGACCCGTAGAAGTAAATGAAAGGTAACTTTTATTTACAGTGCGCTGTAAAAATGTCCAGTGGTGAGAGTATATACAGTATTTACACAAGTGCTCAGTCCAAAAAAAAAAAATAGCAAAGTACCAAAACAAATATATAAATAAAAGAACAAAATAAACAACAAATAATATGAACAAACGAGTATCCACAATATACAAGAGGTCTGGTTTTGCTCACAGCACCGCAGTAGCATGCTCGCTGACTTGGTAAACAAGCCACTTGGTGTGAGCCTGGCCTCCCTTCTTATAGGCCGGCCCTCCCCCCCTACCTGGAGGGTACCATTAACAGGTAAGTATTTAGTTTTATAATCTCATTTTAACTCATAAACTTCATGCAAAACATCAATCACATTATGAAACAAAAAAATAATAAACCATTATTAAAACATATTAATAATACAAATCATTAACATTTAATATCCTTTCTCTCCACAGAAAAGACGACACAGTTCCCCACACAAAAACAACAATGGTTTCGTCGGACTAAGATCACATTGCGCTGGCGCAGCGTGCAGTGATGTCATAAGTGGGCGCCGCTCGATCGTTTGGTTTGGCCAGCGCAACGTGGAAGTCCGACTACTTCCCACACACACAAGACAAAACGAACTAATAATAAAACTTCAAACTAACAACAGTGTGTCTGTGTGGTTTATCCGGGGTATGTATACTGTAAAGGGGGTGCAGAGTGTGTGAAATGTCTGCGTGCCATCGAGATTACGTGTGCACCCGCTCTCCGATGGCTAAACAGCAGGGGTTGGAATGAGGTAAGTGTGTATAATCCATGTATAATGTGTGTGCCAGTACTGCCGTTCCCAGCAGTGAAGATCAACTCTTCACATCACCTCCCCCCTCTCCAAGCCGCTTACTGTCCGGGTACCGGGACAGGTAGTCGGCAACCAGGTTAAGCCTCCCAGGCCGATGTCGTACCATCTCGTGATGCGGGCGTTATGATCTTTCATCGTGTGAATCCACGTCAATGCCTGATGGTCCGTCTCCAGGTCGAACTCTCTCCCCAAGAGGTAGTATCGGAGGGATTCCAGGGACCACTTGATTGCGAGACACTCCTTCTCGATCGTGGAATACCTGGTTTCTCTGGGCAACAGCTTCCTACTCAGGAACACGACTGGCTTCTCCTCTCCCGCAGTCCCCTGGGCTAGTACTGCTCCAATTCCCTTCTCTGAAGCATCCACTTGCACCAGGAACCACTGATCGAAGTTGGGGCTTTGTAGGACTGGGCTGGAGCACATCCTCTCTTTTAGCTGCTTCGTCATCTCAATTTCCTCCTTCAAGCATTTCAGTAGTCTCTCTGAAACGTACGGCCGCTGTCGTGAAGGGGCTGTATCTGTAAGGTGGATGCTGTGCTGTACCAGTTCTGTCCGTCCAGGCCTCTTACGGAACAGTAATGGGAAGCGGTCCAGGAGGTCTTGCATTTCAGCCCTTAAGGGATCATTCAGATGGATCAAGTTCACCTTTGCAGGGTGTCTCTGAGGTCTCACCTCTGGAGCAGGCTCATCCTCTTCCTCATCATCCACCTTCCTTAACATCAGCGACCACTCTGGTGTCTTATTTGGTGTTTCTTTCCATTCCTTCAGCAGGTTTACGTGGTATGTCTGGTGCGATTTCCTCTTGTCAGGGTGGTGAATCTCATAGGTTACTGGTCCCATCTTCCTTACCACAGTGTATGGCCCTTGCCACTTTGCCAGGAGCTTGTTCGTGGAGGTGAGTAACAGTAACAGCACCTTTTGCCCCGGCTGTAGTTGACGGAATCGTGCCTGTTGATCGTACCACTTCTTTTGTGACGCTTGTGCCTGCTGTAGGTTTTCTTTAGCTTCTTCTCTGTAACGCTCGCGCTGATTTCTCATTTCCAAGATGAAGTTAACAATGCTCCTCTCCTCTGTCTTATCTGCTGGCGCCATCCAGGCCTTCTTTAGCAGGTCCAGTGGGCCTTGGACCTGCCACCCATACAGGAGCTCAAAGGGGGAGAAGCCGGTTGAGGCTTGAGGTACTTCCCTGTGGGCCAAGGGTCGGTAACCCGCGGTTCCCAAGCCGCATGCGGCTCTTTCATCGCTCTGCGGTGGCTCCCTGTAGCGTGGGTGTACAATACGTGGGGAAGGTGTCCCCCCGACTTTTAATACAACCTAAACTCTAACCCCTGCACTTTTTCTTGGTCAAGTGTGTTATCTTGGATTCTTTTTCCAAGATGGCGCTGCTATGTTCGGCTGCCGTCCGGGCCGCTCCGCTAAGACTATGCTTTTATTTACTTTTTTACTTACTTTTGATTTCTATTTTTACACACATAACGTCGGCACTGATCACCTATGACAAAAGTGCACTCTTGGACATCGGAAACCGCCTCACTAACCTGGTTCAGGACACTTTATCACCGAATCCATCGTGGCCTCTTGAGATTCTTCGGAACGCGGAGAACAAAGGACACAGGAGACGGAACAAAAAACACCGTGGAAAAAGCGCTGGGATTCGGAACAGATTGAGGAAAAGGGCTCACAGTCCTCCTTTACCGAGCCTTTTGCTCGCTAATGTCCAATCCTTGGATAATAAGATGGACGATCTTAGAGCCAGGATTAGTTTCCAACGGGACATAAGGGACTGTAACATCATCTGTTTGACTGAAACATGGCTCACGCCCTCGGTTCCGGACACTGCTGTAACGCCGTCTGACAACTTCTCTGTTTTACGGATGGACAGAACAGCGGAGGCTGGTAAATCCAAGGGTGGTGGTGTGTGTTTCATGACTAACAAGAAATGGTGTGACCCCAGGAATATCTCCTCTCTGTCGCGATCCTGCTCGCCTCATCTGGAACATCTATCCATTATTTGCCGCCCATTCTATTTACCCCGCGAGTTCTCCGCGGTCATCGCTACTGCCGTTTACATCCCTCCACAGGCAGACACGAGCTTGGCTTTGTCTAAACTTCACGATGTGATCAGCGGCTACATTAACCAACATCCTGACGCTGCCTTTATCATCGCAGGGGATTTTAACAAAGCCAACCTCAGGCAGGTCATGCCGAACTTTCACCAGCATGTATCCTGTCCAACCAGAGGACCGAATACACTGGATCACTGCTACTCTCAATTTAAGAACGCCTACAAGGCCCGCTCTCTACCTGCTTTTGGTAAGTCTGACCACGCCGCCATCTTCCTCACACCGGAATACAAACAAAGGCTCGCACAGGAACCCCCGGTGAAGAGGGAAGTGACGCGTTGGTCCTCCCACTCTGAAGCTATGCTGCAGTCGGCTCTTGATGACGTCGACTGGGACATGTTCAGGGCGAGCTCATCTGACGTCAGCGAGTTCACGGAGGTAGCAGTGAGCTTTGTAAACACACTTACCGAACAAGCTACAGAAACAATAACTGTAAGGACTTTCCCCAATCAGAAACCGTGGATGGACAGATCAATCCGTGAAGCGGTTAACAAACGCACTGCCGCATACAACGAGGCTCTTTTGTCTGGGAATATGCGCGAATATAAAGCTTCGTGTTATGCTCTCAGACGAGCTGTAAGTGCCGCCAAACATCGCTACAAAGAGAGAATTGAGTCTCATTTCCAGCTCAATGACTCGCGACGCATGTGGCAGGGACTAAGGACCATCTGTGCCTTTGGAAGCAAATCCTCCGCGCAGGTGAGAGCAGATCCGTCGCTGGCCGAAGAATTAAACACCTTCTACGGCCGCTTTGAAAGCAACGGAGGCATCGCGGCTCTGCTGAGCAGCGCGTCAGGAAGCAGCAGGCAGAGAAGCGAGAATCATGTGATCACCGTGACGGAGGACGAGGTTCGGAGGGCACTAAAGAGAGTGAACATCAGGAAAGCGGCTGGACCTGACGGGATCACAGGCCGGGTTCTGAGATCATGCGCTGATCAGCTTGCTGGTTTGTTCACTTCTATCTTCAATGAGTCCCTTGCTACCTCTGTAGTTCCCACCTCCTTTAAAAAATCCATCATCATCCTGTGCCTAAGAACAGTAAACCCTCTTGCCTGAATGACTATCGTCCAGTGGCCCTCACATCTATAGTCATGAAGGTTTTTGAGAGACTTGTTAAGAGCCACATTAGCTCCTCCATCCCTGTTACTTTGGACCCTCTTCAGTTTGCCTATCGCTCCAATAGATCAACTGATGATGCCATCTCACACATACTCCACTCCTCCCTCACACACATTGACAGCAGCAATGGGAACTATGCAAGACTGCTATTCATAGACTATAGCTCAGCTTTTAACACCATAGTCCCCACCAAGCTGACTAATAAACTCACAGGCCTCGGCCTAAACACCTCACTCTGCGACTGGATCCAAGACTTCCTCACCGGCAGACCTCAAGTGGTGAAGGTAGGCCAGTTCACCTCAAACTCCATCACCCTGAACGTAGGAGCCCCGCAAGGCTGCGTTCTGAGTCCCCTGCTATACTCTCTCTACACACATGACTGTGTGTCCCCTCATAGATCCACATCTATTATCAAATTTGCTGATGATACTGTGGTTCTGGGCCTCATTTCCAACAATGATGAGACCGCATACTTGGATGAGGTGGAGAGACTAACATCATGGTGCCAGGACAACTGTCTCTCTCTGAACGTGAGCAAAACCAAAGAGCTGATTGTGGACTTCAGAAAGAGACACCTGCTGCCCTACACTCCTCTTATGATCAGTGGGACCCCTGTGGAGAGAGTAAGCAGCTTCAAGTACCTCGGCGTAAACATCTCCGAGGACCTGACTTGGACTACACACATCCAAACACAGGTCAAGAAAGCCAGGCAAAGACTGTACCATCTGCGACAGCTGAGAAAATTCAGGGTCTCACCAACAATCCTGAAAACTTTCTATGCAGGGACCATAGAAAGTGTTTTGTCTCAGTGCATCTCAGTGTGGTATGGAAACAGCTCCAGTCAAGACTGCAAAGCCTTGCAGAGAGTTGTGCGCTTAGCTGAGCGTATCTCTGGGTCGGCTCTCCCCTCTCTGCAGGACATCTACATCAAACGATGCAGAGGCAGAGCTGACAAAATCATCAAAGATTCAAATCACCCTGGAAACTGTCTTTTCACTAGGCTGCCATCTGGTAAGCGCTTCCGCTGCCTGATGGCAAAAACAGAGAGACTCAGGAGGAGTTTCTTCCCCACGGCCATCAGGCTCCTGAACTCAAAGTCAGCCTCTTAAAAACATCATCTGACTTACTTCAAATCACTAATCACACACTCATTATTAATCTCTACCTCATAACTACCTCATAACTGTCAGTGTCATTTGCTCATTTGCACACTTGCACACTTGCACACAACACGTTCTGTATCTTGTAAATCGTATCTTATTTTTATATTTATTTTATTTTTTGTGATTGGCTGCTTCATGTCAACCATGTATAACCTGTTGCACATTCCTCTCTGTACAGTCATGCTCATATTAATATTTAATTCTACAGCTTACTGTCATGCACATTCTTTTACATTTTATATTTTATTCTTTATATCTTATTTTTCATTCATCTTATCTTATGTTTACTTCCCTTGTGTTGTTTTTTCAATATTTGCACTGTCCATGGAGCGGACCCGACTCTCATTTCACTGCTGGTTATACAGTCTCTGTATACGTGGGGAAGGTGTCCCCCCGACTTTTAATACAACCTAAACTCTAACCCCTGCACTTTTTCTTGGTCAAGTGTGTTAAAGTAGAGGTTTTCAAGGGCCAATGTGAATAAATCTAGATTTAAATTAAAAGAGAAAAGATAGTCACGTCGTTTTGGATACGAATAAAACGTATATGTGAACATCACGGAGCGCTGAACACTCTCATGGGCTGTATGTTTCATTCATACTCGAAGCCGGGGGGGGCGCTCTCATGCAAAAAGTCCAAAACGGAATCAATATGAGAAGTAATAATAACTTTTGACAGGCATCTCGCTATAGCTGTAGCTAAGCTGAATAACAAGCAGAAAACTTAACTGATGAAACGTAAAGACGATATGGTTTGGGTGTTTTTCAAGTCTTCTCCAGGTAATAAATATGAATTATACAGTGGTAATTGACAGCATTAATTACAGTACAGAAGCTATAAAATGCATGTTCTGCCTTATGCTGTGATAAAAATGGAAAAAGTGTTTGTAGTATATATACTGATTGTACAATCATAACCATAAAATTGTCATTTGTAAAATATTTATCAAAAATATTATAGAAGATGATTATAATATTGGTTATTGTCCAGCGGTGTATTTTATTTCTTAGCCAATTAAAAGTAAGATTTTTTTTTTTTTGTCAATTATACAGTACATACATAAATAAATATAATAATAATAATTATTATTATTATTACTACATTTGACATGTCTGTCCCCCTCACTTCTTAAATGATTGCTACTCCTCTGCCCTGTAACATAACTGAATATAAAACTTTAGCTATATGCCATGTTATCTTAATTTGGGCATCAAATATTTTGTGGCTCCACGTGAATTTTATTCTGTGGGAAAGGGGCCAAAATGGCTCTTTTGACGTTGAAGGTTGCAGACCCCTGCTGTAGGCGAACAAGACGAAGGGCAGCCACTTGTCCCAGTCGCGTCCTGTGTCTGTGACGATCAACTCTTCACAGTCATAATAGAAAAAAAAAACATGCAAGATACATTTCAGCTTGGAATGTCACAGTGTCAACATTCTGTTGGGTCAAACTCTGGAATGTTGCTATTCTATTGATCTGCACTTAACTGCAGATAAATGCTGCAGCTCAGAATGACCTTACACTTTTTATTCCATTTGCAAAGTGCGTGTACTCAATACTGAATTGAAGATATGAAATGATCTTGTAAAACAATTCATATACCTGGTTCAACAATACTGTTCTTGTTTCACAGCTCAGCTCTAGAAGCAGAATTTGCCATATCTACAGTGACCTCTTACCCCTGCGGTCTAATGTGTGTAACTGCTCTATAGAAAGCAGGGTGTCTTTTTGAATCCAGCATGTTCACACTGTGAAGATAAAGATCTGTTTGCTTCAGCGTTCCTATGAGCGTTGCACAGTTCTCCTCGCTGCTTCTTTAAAGGTGTGAAGTTTTTACACCCACAGATATTTTCAGTATGAGTATGTAGATATTGATGTATGACCTCAAAATAAATACACAACACTACCACATCTGCAGAGAGTGAGAAACGACAATAACAATAGTAGAGAAACAGAATTTGGAACCATTGAAACAAGAAAAAAAATAACACTATATGATCTGTCTATGTATAAACAGAAATCAGTATCAATCATTATCAGTGAACTGTTCTAATGGCTAGAATATGATGAATTATTGAATCAAACCAGAAACATGATTGCTGGTAAAATTTGAAATTGTTAGAATGCAGTGTTTTCCTTTTATTTTCTGACTTGTGTGCAAAGTCTGTTGTAGACACATTTATTTGTGTGATTCTGCAGATGTCTTGCATAATATTGTTGCTTGAGATCCTTGTGTCCAATTCAGTCTTTTTTTATAGTTTATTTTATTAAAATTGGCCAATTGCAAAGAGTTCAAAGTGTACTTCTCTGAAGAAAATAATCAAGCAACATCTTGTTAAACTGAAGTGTTAATCTTTAAAATAATCTTGTTTCTGCAAACCTTCATTCCCACATTAAACTTGAAAGAGCCAGAAAATGCTACAATTTATGACTATTAATCAAGAGTTTATTGCTGGATTAATAGCTAGTATAAAAAAATGCAATTGTGGTGGGTCCTCTATCCCAAGCGGAGGTGGAAGCTTACTAAATGGAAACTGCAGGATGTCTGTCAGTCTCTTTCTCATTTCTAATTCTACAGAATTAGAACTGCAGAGCTACAGAAATGTACAGCTATTCCTCTCACTGTTTGTGATGCGGTTGTAAATAGTTATGGTAGAAACTGACAAGTGTAAGATCTTGGTTATGCATTCACTGTCTAGGCAAGGCAAGGCAAGGCAAGTTTATTTATATAGCACATTTCATACACAGTGGTAATTCAAAGTGCTTTACATTAAAGGAAGTGAAATAGACATAAAAAATAATAATAATCACAACAATAAAAACAAGGAATAAAAAAATAATAATAATAAAAACAAAATTATATAAAAATCGATTTAAAGGGGATCTATTATGCAAAAATAACTTTTATAAGGTGTTTGAACACAGTTGTGTGGCCGCAGTGTGTGAAAACAACCAGCCTATAATGGTAAAAATCCACCCACTCATTTATTTATAATCTAAATAATCATAAACAGTCTCTCAGAATGAGCTGTTTCAGATTCTCCCTCTGTTCACGTCACCAAGGGGAAAAAGTCCCACCCATTTGTGATGCTGCCCTATAAGCATAGACACAGCTCTGAGTGAGAAGCTGCGGTCCGCCTCCGCCATTACTGATCACTTGCTGTAGCTGCTGGAGATATACAATGTCAGCACCAAAGAGGCATTTCTAGTGTTGTGTTTTGGGATGCATTAACAAACATAGGAGTCTCCATAGACTCCCTCCATCTGAGCCTGAGGACACTGTGGTTAAGTTTCATTGTCTAAGGAAAAAATCCTGGAAAAAATCTGTAAAGTCCACAATACGTGTAGGGATCAATACCAAAGCTTTGTGTGTGAACGTCAGCTCCAGACAAAGTAAGTATCACGCGTTTGTTTTCCAAATTGCCCTTCTGAAAGAGCTTCTTAGCATTCTGTAAGGCTAATGATGTTAAAGCTACCATTGTCTCTGCCTGTATTCAATGGTGCTGCCTTCATGAATGATCGTGAATAGGAATGTGGTGGTTAAAAGTTGCATATGAAAGCAATGTGAGTCGATCGCTTGAGTTTGTTGAGCTCATAATCACGAGTGGGACTTATAAAGTTTGTGATAGCATGCCATGCACCATGAGACCAGCTATGTTGTTATTTTTTATCATCCCTGTCTGTGTAATTCATAAACGCAAATTTATTATGCACAGTACAATCAGATGACTGACTTTGAAACAGAGTACGTTTTCTGTAAAGATAACAGGCTTGTACTAATAGTGGAATGTTTATTTGCAAAGGCTAACACTGCTGAGCTCTTGAAGCTCCGCCCTCTTCTCCGGGAGCACCAGCTCATTTGCATTAAAGCAACATACTCAAATACAGAGCGTTTTGGTTCATAGCCTAAAAGTGGCAATTTTAACAAGCTATAAAAAATTATCTGTTGGGTATTTTGAGCTAAAACTTCACATACGCCCTCTGGGGATATCAGAGACTTATTTTACACCTTGTAAAAAGGAGCATAATAGGTCCCCTTTAAAAAGAATTTAAAACAGTTAAGAATAGAAAATGATTATACATAGTGCAATCAGTTTGGACGTAGCACAGTGCTCATTCAACAAATGCACAGCTAAACAGATGAGTTTTGAGTCTGGATTTAAATGTGGCTAATGTTTTAGCACATCTGATCTCTTCTGGAAGCTGGTTCCAACTGCGGGTGGCATAATAGCTAAAAGCGGACTCCCCTTGTTTTGTGTGAATCCTTGATATTTCTAACTGACTCGATCCTAATGATCTGAGTGGTCTGTTAGGTTTATATTCAGTGAGCATATCTGCAATGTATTTAGGTCCTAGGCCAATGAGTGATTTATAAACGAGTAAAATCAATCCTAAATATAACTGGAAGCCAAGTGTAAGGACCTGAGGACTGGTGTGATATGCTCATATTTTCTGGTTCTAGTCATATTTTCTGGTTCGAATCCTGGCAGCAGCGTTCTGGATGAGCTGCAGCTGTCTAATGGTCTTCTTGGGAAGGCCGGTGAGGAGACCATTACAATAATCCACCCTGCTGGTGATAAAGGCACGAACAAGTTTCTCCAAGTCTTCACTGGAAACAAAACATCTAATTCTTGCAATGTTTTTGAGATGATAGTATGCTGATTTAGTTACTGCTTTGACATGACTACTAAAACTAAGGTTTGTCTCCAGAATCACCCCAAGATTTTTGACTTGATTTTTAGTTGTTTGACCCCTAGAGTCAAGGTATGCATTCTTGGCCTGTCAGAACAGATAACACATCATCTTGCATGTTTCCAAATGTGATAGACAAGACCAGGGGACAGAGAAAACAAGAGAGAGAAAGATGTGGGGAAAGTCAACAAAGAAGGGGAAGAGAGAGAGAGAAAAAAAGGAGAATGGGGGATAGAGAGAGAGAGGGAGAAAAAGCAATTTTCTCCTTGACAAAAAGAGAAAACAACCGAAGACACAACATCAAAGAGACTGCAGCAACAACCAACATCTGTAAAATCACAATAAATTCTAAATGTTAAGTTATTGAGCAGCACACATAACTAATATTACAAAATGTTTTGAAGCACAGCAGATCAAGACAATGTGTGTCTGTGAGCACCTGTTTTTAACCAATTGAATCTTGATGTACACCTGTGTGTGTGAGCGCGCTGTGTTCATTTCCTCCATGTAAATGTTTAATAGTGTGTGTGGGGAACAACAGAGGGAGAAGCAGGCACGGAAAAGACCCGGGCCCCAAACATCAAGGGCACGGGACCCCCAGGAGAACCACCGCAGGGACAACCGCGGCCTCCACCCAAAAAGGTATGCATTCTTGAGAACTATCTTTGTTTCCAAATGCAATGACTTCATTTTCTCCTTGTTTAACTGAGATTCTGGCAATCCAACTGTTAATTTCATCAATGCTTGGCAGGGGAGTAATGGGGCTATAGTCTGGGTAAGGCTAGGTAAATCTGGGTATCATCAGCGTAGCTGTGATAGGCAATTTGGTTCTTTCTCATTATTTGACTTAGTGGGAGCATGTACAGGCTAAACAGGAGTGGTGCAAGAATTGAGTCTTGTGGGACTCCGCATGTCATAGACGTCCATTTAGACTTATGCTCTCCTATACTCACATAATAACCTCTCCCTTCTAAGTATGACCTGAACCATTTGAGTACCATCCCAGAAAGCCTGACCCAGTATTTCAGTCTCTCTAGAAGTATGTTATGATCGACAGTGTCAAACGCAGAACTAAGATCTAGTAGTACCAGCACTGATATTGTGCCAGAATCAGAATTAAAGCGAATATCATTTATTATCTTAATAAGCGCGGTCTCTGAGCTGTGATGCGCTCGGAAACCAGATTGAAAATTGTCCAGGTATCCATTTGAGTTTAAGTAGTTTTTCAGCTGATTAAAAAATACCTTTTCAATAATCTTACCTATGAAAGGAAGATTTGATATTGGTCTATAGTTGCTCAACATTGTGTTATCAAGATTGTGCTTTTTCAGAAGGGGCTTAACTACTGCAGTTTTCAGGGAGTTTGGAAAAGTCCCAGAAAGAAGTGAGGCGTTCACCACTTCTAAGAGATCTGCTTCTAAACAGTTAAGCACAAAAGATGTGGGAAGTGTGTCAGATAGCAGGTTGACGATTTAAGGTGCTGTACTATTTCTTTCAAAATTTGCTATCAATTGCTTCAAAAACAGACATAGTCACTTCTTTTTGAAATTGCGGTCAAATCTGTGTGACCTCTGCATAACTAGAAGATGTGCCAATCTCCTTTCTGATATTATTGATCTTCTCAGAAAAGAAGGAAGCAAACTCATTGCATTTGCTGTCGGAGAGAATTTCATTGGGAATCTGACTTGGGGGGATTTGTCAGTCTCTCCACAGTAGCAAAAAGAGTGCGAATGTTGTTTAAGTTACTGTTTATGAGGTTTGAGAAGAAGGTCTGTCTAGCTGTGGCTAGTTCCACATTGAAAGCATGAAGGCTGTCTTTATAGATGCTATAGTGAATTTCAAGTTTCGTCTTCCACCACGTCCGCTCAGCTTTTCTGCATTGTCTTTTCATACTGTGAACTGCTGTTGATTTTCTCCAAGATGGTTTTTGTCTGCCAGACCCTTGCCGGAGCAATATCATACATTCTTATATATCAATAACATTCTTAACTTTTGAGTTGGAATCCAGGAGAAGATCAACAAAGTCTGCAGAAATGCTTGGTGTTAAAGATATAGCCTTCATAAATAGCGCACTAGTGTTCTCGTTAATGCATCTCTTTCTGACAGAGACAGATCTAGATTCAGTGGTAACAAAGATCAATATATCAAAGAAAAAACAGAAGTGATCAGATAGTGCTACATCCTTAATAACAATGGATGAAATGTTTAGACCTCTACTGATGAGTAAATCTAGAGTGTGTCCACGATTGTGTGTTGGTCCATGCACATGCTGAATCAGGTCAAAAGTGTTTAAAACAGTTATAATTTATTTTGCAGTTTTGATTTCTGCATTATCTATGTGAATATTAAAATCCCCTGCAATAGTAAAACAGTCAAACTCTGAGGAAAGTCCTGCAGACACTTATAAAATTAAAGTTAGGAGGGGCTGTTTCATTGAGGACTGTTGCACTGCAGCTGTCTTCAAGCCATGTTTCATTTAGAAACATACAATCCAGGTTGTTTGTGGTTATTAAATCATTGATCAGAAATGATTTATTTTTTAGTGAGCGAATGTTTAAAAATGCTAACTTGATGGAATTACATTTTGTCTAGGACTACAACACAAATTCTACCTTCCTTTTGTGGGCTTGCATGTGTAAACTTCACATAGTGCTCCTCTTCTTTGCTCCCTCTCCCCCTTCCTCTCTGGCAAATCTAAAGTCCACCAGCAGTGGGAAATTCTTCAAAATCCATAATTTACACTCAAGTTCACCCCCCCTTCTTTTACCAACACACACACGCAGACACACACACCCCTTGCATGAGTTCCCTGGAACAGCTCATTGAAGGAACCGGTCATGAGAGGTTTGAGTGCAAATACAAGCATATGGAAATACAAAACACACAAGCGTGCACTTGGACAGCACTAAACACTTCCTCTTGTTTCACTTATATCTCACATATCTATGGAAATGCAGATGTACTGTGAAAATCAAAACAAAGACACACCCTTAGACAGGAATGCCCTTCAAACACACACGTACATATGTCTGAGATGTCTGACAGTTTCCAGGGCCTTTCATAATTTCTCTAGATTAATGTAGACGCAGATTAATGTCACATTTCCCAGTGTGCTCTGTGTGTGTCTGCATGAGAGAGAGAGAGAGAGAACTTATGTGAGCGTCTGTGCTAACTGGTGCCAAATCAGGGTTGGGTTACACACTGTTAGTTCTGCAGGATCTGAGCTGAAGCCAGAGGAGGCCTTTCAGCCCCTCTTAGGCCTCTGCAGGCACTCTCTGTTCCTGCTTAAAGGAATAGTTCACTCCAAACTGAAAGTTCTGACATTATAATACTCAATATTGTCCTGTTCCTGTGGCTCAGTGGTAGAGCATTGTGTCAGCAGTGCAAAAGGTTGTGGGTTCAATTCCCAGGGAACACACATACTGAGAAAAAATATATATAGCCTGAATGCACTGTAAGTTGCTTTGGATAAAAGCGTCTGCTAAATGCATAAATGTAAATATTGCTGACCATTTTCAAACCCATTATTTCTCCATGGAATACAATGAAGAAATATGAAAAATGTTTATGCAACTCTAGTCATTTGGTTTGATCTCATGACATCTGAGCACGAGACACACAGGAACCAGCCATGTTTGATATTACAAATGTTACAAACTATAGGCATCATATAGCCTATACTTGAATTGCTGAACAATGATTTAAATTTTTGCATTATTGACACACTATTTTCCTATTTGATACTGTAAAGCTGCTTTGACACAATCTGTATTGTTAAAAGGGCTATATAAATAAAGGTGACTTGACTTGACTTAATGAGTAGCCTAAATGATTTCAATTGTGGTCTGCTCTTCAAACAAAGTATGAATTCTTATGGCAAAATATAGATGGTAAGAGTTGGAATTAGGTCATGATATCAGATTTTCACTACACGATTATCATGGCCAAAAGAATTCATGATAACAATATTAGTGCAATATCTATAGACATTAAAAAATAAATCAATAATTAAATATTCTCCTGTTTTATGATGGGTGGCAAACAGTGTAAAGGTGCAGGTTCATGTCTTGTTTAGTTTGTTTGTCATGTTCTGTTTAGTTTCTAGTTCATGGCTTTCTTTTTCTCTAGCTACCTGAGTTTTCATTCATCTTTAGTTGTCATAGCTTCTGATCATGCCTTTGTTTGTCTCCTAGGTTACTGATTAGTCCTTGTGTTACATCTGTGTATCATTTGTTCATCTGTTCTTGTCATTACGTGGTTAGTTTGTTCTTCATCTTCTTGGATTATATTTGTTATTTTGTTAAATACACTTAAATTGCTGCATTTAGATCCAGCGTCTAAAACAAAACAGAGCTTAGTAGCGGAGTTTATTAGATTAAGTAATTTTAAATATATATATATATATGTATTCTTTTTACAGTTTTAAACTGTAAAATGTACAGGTTCTATAAAGTTTTAATGTTACAGTAACACTTTAGTTTATAGGGACCAATTAACACTATTTTTATTAACATGCATATTACTAGCTTATTGGCTGTTTATTAGTACTTATAGACCATATTTTGATCTCATAACCCTACCCATACCTAAATTTAACTACTACCTTACTAACTATTGATAAACAGCAAATTAGTAGTTTATTGAGGCAAAAGTTGTTAATAGTGAGAATTGATTTCCAAACTAGAGTGTGCCTAATTTTTACTTTTTTTAAAGTAATTAATTCTGGCAACCACAGCTGCCATTTTTGTAAAAACATTTTATTTTTATTTTTTTACAGTGTGACAATTTTCATTTTTGAGTACTGAGTAACTGAAGCTTCTGTTTGTTTCTTTTTCTCAGAGAAACACAGAGCATTTAAATTATATGACATAACTAAACATGAGCACCTCTGGAACCTTTTTGTATACAGTCACACGAGGAGCAGATCCACACCATTAAAACAGTCGGAAATCAAAAAGGAGCACTTGAGATTCATTGACTGATTTCATTATGTTTTGAGTTGTGTGATCTGGACGGTAGCAAGTGTCCATGTCTTTGTTTGAGATGGGGGGGTGGGTTATTTATAGAGTCGCAACCAAGTGTGTGGGAGTGTGTGAGAAAGAGGCCAGGGTCATATAATTCAGGACTGCACACCAGGACATTTCATTCTCTCTCTTTCTGAATTACAGTAAACATCACAGGAAACATTCAGATGAATTGATCCTTTCTGGAATCAGTAAAGTGTATTTTTCCATTCTGCTGAACATATTTTTGGCAAAATCAGTGAGGTTGGACCAGCTCCCTGTCTAACTTGGGAAACGAGGTTCACTGAAATTTAACACCCAGGAAGGGGATCATTTAGCCATTCAGCAAAATCTGGATATGTACTAGATTTTGTTGATTCAGCACTAGTCATCCATATCAAATTATTTCCATTCATGAATAAATACTCATTTGAATTAGAAACCGACAATGCAGTTCATCACAATTTGAATTTATGATGTATAAAAAATCATTAAAAATTCATTGTAAAAAAGAGAAAAATGTGCAGTCATTACTCAAAGTCGTTACATGACCTGACCCTTAAAAGTTACTTTGGTTGGTGTACAGTCAGGTTGATTCATTGATATTTAATCTTATTTTTTATTTGAATAAATCCAGTTAATTTCAACACCCTAAATTTTATAGTGTGGATAAATTAGATTTAGATTTCAACAAATAAACCAAAAGCTATGTGATCAATATGGAGATAAACTACATTTGGTTTTTAAAGGCTTATGCGAAACACTGAAAAAAAAAAATTCTGATCTTTTGGTTTTGTTAATAATACGTTTCTCATTAATCATGACATTTCTCAGTAACCATATTTTGTTTTGCAAGTACTCAAAAGCAACCACCATGCATTTCGCATTTAGTCATTTTCCTGAAATATGATAATCCAGCATGTAATTGATATGAAAATTACTCGTCTCCAGTCAGGACTTTGCTGAGGGATCATTATTTGTGGCAAGCTGCTGATGAGTTTTGACTGTAAGGTAAATCTGTTCCTCTTTCTCTCTCTCCTGCTCCAGTATATTAACATGCAAACAGGCAAATTAGCCTCCCCACAAGTTAGGTACTCCAATCAATGGCCTTGTTCCATGGGCAAGAGGGGAAACCGAGGATTTGCATGACAGAGGTGATGGGCACTGGTGCATGAAGAGGATTAAAGTGTGCTAAGATGGAGATGTTTCAAAGATATGAAGTCCTATGGCAGGTGCACAGGTTTACAGTAGTATGTGCTTATTTTAAAGTCACACGACTTGCCAGAACTTGAAAGAACTATTAATGCTAAAAATTAGTTTCATGGAATGGCAGATTTGTGTTTGTAAAAACAACAGGATTTGCAAGTGCATTTAAATGAAAAGAAAGAAAAAAATCCTTTGATGTTGATCGGTTTTCCTTTTAATTGACTCTAAACAGACCTGGAGTGCAGTATTCCAAAATAAACACCATACACTGTTCTTGCGTATCTTTTGTTTGAGGGTTACCTGCAGGTTGTGGGTATGTGCATGGCCCTACACACTCTGATGCACACACTTCGCTTCAGAGCGCATTTTGCTCACTTTCCTTCCCTGTGGCTGCAAAGTGCTCAATACAGTATTGACTTGTTCTCCACGGCAACCTGCAGAATTCCACCGACTCCCCTCCACGAGCCTGGCGGTCCGTCTCTCCACCCCTCCCTCATTTGCTTGCTCTGTCTCCATCGCTTCTCCCATCCCCCCCATCTCCAGCTCCAGGGATGTGGTGACACTAAATGTGTGTGTGTGGTTGAGAGAGGGAGAGAGTGTGTGTATCATGACTTCAGATGTGCATCATGCAAGTGTATGTGTCCGCACACCATGTGAGTGTGTATGTGTGTTGTGGGGGTGGCTCGTTGCGTGGTGCTGCAGGCAGTGTGTTTTAAAGAGCCAGTCACTTCAGCAGTTGTGATAACAATGGCTTCAGCACAGCCATTTCAGAGCACTAATCCAGAAAACACACACAACCATCCGCATCTGTCAATCTATTTTTCTGTCAATAAAATTTGTAAGAATGCATGTGGCGTGAGGTGCACATAATTGCTTTCAAATATGCATATCATTCAGAATTTGCTTCCTGTATCTTACCGCTGTGCAGCTATCAACTGGATTTGATCTCTCTCAGTAGCATGACTCTGACAGAAGGACACAGAGGGTCTGCCTGAGGGATGAAGTGAAATGAGTATGTCATTATAAAAGGCTTGTTATGGAGCCGGGTACTGATCATTCTGCTCCATGTTAATGTGGAAATGTGAGGGTGAGAGTGTCTGAAGCTAATCACCTCCTGCTGATGTCTGACTGCCATGCTCAGTCTCACTCATTACATGACATTATTTTTCAAAAATTCTTTCAGTTTTAATATAAAGCTGCATTAATCAAATATAGACATATAACAGCAAAGAACCACATGGATTGAGTGTGTAAATGTTCTGGCTTCTAATTGTCAACTATTTAAATATTGTTAACTACAGTTATGATGTGGACTTCCAATACCATTCCATAAAAATTACAGAGTATTGGGAACAGTATGTCAAGCTGATGGGTGTGAGTCAGCTGTACATATACAAACTACACTCTGAGAAAAAAAAAAGGACAAAGGCTGTCACTGAAGTGGTAGCCTATTATCCTTTAAACTACTACTATGTGTCCTATTTGGGGTAAATACACCTAAACCATTTTGCCAAGTATTAGTAAAGTGTACCTTCTGAAAGAGTACTGCTCCAGTGACAGCTTTTGTACCTTTTTTTCTGAGTATATATTAAGCCCACAGATTAACCTTTACCACCAAAGAGTTAGTGCGTCAGAGCCACAAGAGAGAAAGAGAAGGAGAGAAAGAGTGGTAGAGCTAGACAGGAAGAGATTGTGTGTGTGCACAGAATAATAGTGTTCCACAGTAAGACATTCTGTCTGGTCATCATTGTTCAATAATCATGAACATTACCTGCTATTTATTGCTATTTATGTACTGCACTCTGAGGGACTCTGAGCCAATCAAAGTGCCTAACTCAGAGGGCTTGTCTGAGTCACTGTGACGGCAGTCTGTTTTTCTGTTCTCATGAGCATTGGCAATAAGGCCTTTAAGTTATAACTTATAACAAATATTGACTCTGTTAGTGTGTGTTTGCAGGTGTGTATACACAATATACAGTCAGGTCCATAAATATTGGGACATCGACACAATTCTAACATTTTTGGCTCTATACACCACCACAATGGATTTCAAATGAAACGAACAAGATGTGCTTTATCTGCAGACTGTCAGGTTTAATTTGAGGGTATTTACATCCAAATCAGGTGAACGGTGTAGGAATTACAACAGTTTGCATATGTGCCTCCCACTTGTTAAGGGACCAAAAGTAATGGGACAGAATAATAATCATAAATCAAACTTTCACTTTTTAATACTTGGTTGCAAATCCTTTGCAGTCAATTACAGCCTGAAGTCTGGAACGCATAGACATCACCAGACGCTGGGTTTCATCCCTGGTGATGCTCTGCCAGGCCTCTACTGCAACCGTCTTCAGTTCCTGCTTGTTCTTGGGGCATTTTCCCTTCAGTTTTACATTTACATTTACATTTAGTCATTTGGCAGACGCTTTTATCCAAAGCGACTTACAACTTACAACCAGTTTCACTGGCAGCCATACATGCCCACGCTACCACCACCATGCTTCACTGATGAGGTGGTATGCTTAGGATCATGAGCAGTTCCTTTCCTTCTCCATACTCTTCTCTTCCCATCACTCTGGTACAAGTTGATCTTGGTCTCATCTGTCCATAGGATGTTGTTCCAGAACTGTGAAGGCAAGGAACTGCTCATGATCCTAAGCATACCACCTCATCAGTGAAGCATGGTGGTGGTAGCGTGGGCATGTATGGCTGCCAGTGGAACTGGTTCTCTTGTATTTATTGATGATGTGACTACTGACAAAAGCAGCAGGATGAATTCTGAAGTGTTTCGGGCAATATTATCTGCTCATATTCAGCCAAATGCTTCAGAACTCATTGGACGGCGCTTCACAGTGCAGATGGACAATGACCCAAAGCATACTGCAAAAGCAACCAAAGAGTTTTTGAAGGGAAAGAAGTGGACTGTTATGCAATGGCCAAGTCAATCACCTGACCTGAATCCGATTGAGCATGCATTTCACTTGCTGAAGACAAAACTGAAGGGAAAATGCCCCAAGAACAAGCAGGAACTGAAGACGGTTGCAGTAGAGGCCTGGCAGAGCATCACCAGGGATGAAACCCAGCGTCTGGTGATGTCTATGCGTTCCAGACTTCAGGCTGTAATTGACTGCAAAGGATTTGCAACCAAGTATTAAAAAGTGAAAGTTTGATTTATGATTATTATTCTGTCCCATTACTTTTGGTCCCTTAACAAGTGGGAGGCACATATGCAAACTGTTGTAATTCCTACACCGTTCACCTGATTTGGATGTAAATACCCTCAAATTAAAGCTGACAGTCTGCAGTTAAAGCACATCTTGTTCGTTTCATTTGAAATCCATTGTGGTGGTGTATAGAGCCAAAAATGTTAGAATTGTGTCGATGTCCCAATATTTATGGACCTGACTGTAAGTATGTATTAATATTGCATTTTAAAGTTGGGGCACAAACACAACTTTAAAAATGTTATTATTCTATTTCTATTTTATTTTAGAGGGGTTACAATCCTACGCCATTCCACATTGGACAAATAGTCCACAGCAGTCGGAATAAAATAATATTTCCAATGACAAATATATACAATATACTATAATACAAGCATCATATGGCATTCCAATATATTTCCAGTAATAGGCAAATACAGTAATAGGCACAAATATCCCCCTCAAGGGCAAGGACACTGATATCAGCTGGGGGGCCACAAAGCAATACACAGTACACAGGGCCCAGAAATCTTTGCCCTATAGCCATTTACCCAACATCTTGTAAGGATGAATGCAAGAACTTACAAGACAACTTTATATGAATAAACTGAAGGTTAGGATGATACTTTCCAGGTCCTCTCTGTACTACATTCTTGCTTGTCTTTCTGTTCTGTGATATTACCTGAAATTTGTTAAATCTGTTTATTATAGATACAATTTATAAACACTTTTAAGGTCCTTTACAACAGTTACTTATTTTAGGTTTTCATTGGTTCAGTATTAAATGTGACAGCGATAATGACATATGACTCATGGTAACTAGGATTTATTTTAATTTTTTTTTATGAGGAGGCGTGATTTGAGGTATGCATCTTCAGATGTTTAGTTGTTCATTACAAACTGGTTGGATTAGTTATGAAGGTAGTAATATGCATGTTCAATGATTAGTCACGCATCAAACATTTTCCTGGTAGACAGGACTGTTGAGTATCAGATGTATTTTTCAAAAAATCTCAACTCTCTTTTTTACAGTATAGTTGGGCTTTGTTTGTGTGTTTAAATTCCAACCTGCTTAGCTGTTACACCATGCATTTCCCCCAACATTCCATCAAAGTCTGATTGTAAAGGTGGTGCATTCCTTACAGCCAATGTCAAACAACAATCATTGTGCCACTGAGTACACAATGGGTTATGTTAATCAGTCTGTCTTTATTGATGGGCAATATCAGATTTTTTTTGAAGAATATTCAGCCATGTTGCTGCATATATACAGTATACATACTGCATATATTCACTACACAATAGAGTTCTAGAGTTAAAGAGTTATTCCCTGTGTTCACATCTGCACTGTCATGACAAATAGTCATCCAAATATGATAATTCTGTTCAAGTTACGCAAAAACTCAATATCCATGTCAAAGTTTAACTTCATTGTCACTGAGAACAGGTGTAATATAATTAGTGTTGACCTGGCTGGGAGTTACAACCAAGGAAATAATTTCAAACTCTGTGTGATGAAGGCAGTGTATTACAGGTAAGCTAATTATTTTTTTTAGCTAATTATTGTTTAATTTTTAATATTTTTTTTTTGTTGGTTGTGCTCTGCTAGAGGGCAAATAAGGAGTGAAGTCATCTTCTTGTCCCCCCTCCCCCATTTGCTTAATGAAGCATGCTAGTGATCATTAGTGACTGTTGAAAATTGAGCAGGTAGTCTTCCTGACAACTGTGGCCATGTTCTGAGATAAGAAATTACCTGACTCCTATCACACAGAATTGTGATGGTCAGTGAAATTTTAGTGACAGCAGCACCGGAATGAAGTGAAATTACACACACGCTGGACACCTGGGCAGATTAGGATATCAGGGAAAATGAAGTGCAAAATGTGGGACAACAAGCGAATTTTTAACTAAACGTGTTGCCAAGTTTGCATCTTTTCGTGCTATTTGGAATATGTGCTCTTCAGTGCAGTGTTACATTTTTTTTTTTTTTTTAAAGTCATGACATGTCTGGATGTTGCAACAATTTGGAATAACGTCAACTCTTGGTTCCACCAGCATCAAAAGGAAATAACGCTGGAAGCATCTGAAGCTCAGCTTCACCCGCAACCTAAATTGCACCCCTGGATTCCAGAGAGCCTTTATGATGATACGACGGGAATTTTAAAGTGTTTTTTAAACGACATTAAATACAATGACGAGCACTTTATTAATAGATTTAATTTGTCCAAACACCGACAATTTCTTCAAAAGTTAGCTAGATCAGTTTGTGACATTTTAATGACTATGTAAGAATGGCCAATCGAAGACTGCGATGTCGAGTTATGCACTTCAGAAAACAACAGAACAGTCAGCTCGAGGTCAAATCTAGTGATACCTTAGCCCAGCCCAGTGTTACCATTACAGTCTTTATTACTAACTGCAAGAAGGAGGTTTTTTGCATGTCCAACGTTGAAATCAAAGCCAGCAGAAACTTCATAAGTCATACATTTTATATCTATGTGAAAACGAATTCCTGAAAACATTATTGTGATCAAATCTTTGAACATATAGGGAAGTACTGCTTCTTTTTCCAAGGGCATTAAACAATGTTTCATGTTCTCATTTTAAGAGGATAAACTGTGCGTTGACGGGAGAGAAAATGCTGAAATATTTCGTTGCATTCAAAGTTTTATCCGCACCGACATTTAGGGATAATTAGAGATGCCTTTCTTTCAGAGTTTAATAACCCTTTCCCTTCTCATTAGTCACACGAACAATTAGGCTATGTCGTTTTTCAGAATATTCAGAGTGTTTTATTGTATGCAGTACGAAGTCAGAAGATAGAGAATGTGTTCTGCAATTTAATCGGAAGCCACTGTTGTGTTATTTCTTGGTTTTGCGGTGATGTTTAAAAACACTTGGATTTTATGCAGTCCGTTCTACATGTTAAGCTAGAGTATAAAAAAGACTTGACCCGACTTTTTTTTTATCTATTATGAAAGTACTTAACAAATAAGGAGTTAACAGGAACATCTCACACGAGATACGAGCTCCAGAGATCAGCAGGTTGAAAACACTGAGATGTTGCTCGTTGATGAAACAAGTAACTCAGGATTGTCTTATGATAACATTAGCTTTCGCATCGGGTAGACCATGACAATTTTACGCAACAGAATTCTCTGTAAAATGACACAGATGGGTTCGTGCGATGAAACTGTGTTTGCAATGCGACAATTCGTCGTCCTAGCACAGATTCATTACAAGAAAAACTTTAATCTCTCTGAGAAGTCCATTTTTATGCAACTGCATAATTTCAGTGAATACTTCATCATAATGCATTTCATATATTATATATTCAAGTATTTTCGCTGCTGTTCGACAGTCATTGCCTTATAAGGAAAGGCAGTCGTGCCTCTCTGCAATAGGCTGAGATTTGCCGCCTGCAGTTAACCCTTCTCATGCTGAATTTTTCTTAAGATTTTCATCGTTTTGGGCTCGCAAAGACACATTATTACGTTTGTATGATCGCGCAGATTATTGGGTGTATGTGTGTAAATGCATCAGTGTATATTTTAACTATGTGTTCACATTATTGATTGTACATGTCTTATTGTATGCGCTTGTGTGTGTGCGTGCGATTTCTTTCCTACTCGGAAGATACAATACGTGGCGCATAGCCTTTGTGGCACAGGCAGTGAATGATTGGGCATTGCCCAGGGTTTTCACACGTTCGTTTGCCACTGCAGTTTATTTTTCACAGGTCTTGCAGCAGCCGTTGGCCGTCAGAAGGCAGATGTCAGATGAGCTGAGAGCTTGAGGCTTTGAAGACCAACCACAGTGACCTACATATTGTACATTCGCGGTCAACTCTCATGTGCATTGAACGTGTACATGAGTTTAAACAACTACGTTGCTAGCATAGCTACTCTAATTGGCCATTTGTAATCAGACAACGAAATAATTTCTATCTTAATGCAGTTTATCCAAAGAAAGATGTTAGGACATTAAATAAAGTGTTTAGAGCGAGTAGGTACGCGCGATAATCCTAGCCAGAATATCACGTTTTAAGAATAAAATTCACTAAATCTAATAACCAATAGGAAATCCAAATCTGTCATTTTAATCCGCCAAGTATTGGTCACCAAATGATTGTTAAAGATGAATCCCAGTGCCACCCATTTGATTATTTAATGCATCAGTGGACTGCATTGATTCAGTGGAGAAAAATACAAATTAAAATCCCTGTTCAAAATGAGTCTCAAAATATATGCTGTTCTTTAATAAACTTAATTTATGAATGTTTTAGCGTCATCGTATGGGTTTTTGTGTAACCTGGGTGTTTGTTCAAAATAAACAAACAAACAGATTTGTTCATAGCTTAAATATTCACTTTAGTATGCCTATCTGTCATGTATTCTTTTTTGAAATGTTTCAGAATATTATCTTCCTCAAAGTTGTCTCTCCACTGATATAAATTTAAAATGGATGGCAAATCCACACGATTAAAAACCTTGCTAATGCTGATAATGATTTAGCCTGCTACCTAAACTGCTAAATGACAATTGAAGAACTAATCAAGCTTAAATTTAAAAATTGCCACAAGTGTGCCCTACTTTGCGTCATGAAGGAGGAATTCTCGCTCAGTACTTGAAGGGCTGCAATACTCTTCATTTGCTCAGTAAACCCGCGGCACCGGGCTGACGAGCCTCTACACCGCCCCTCCTGCTGTGACGTCACGCTCATGGCTATTTGCATGAAGTACGTTGTACAGCTCATTTGAGAGTTAAAACTGAATCTCGCTTGAGAAGCGAAAGACCATACGGAGCGGGAGAGCGCGAGAAACCTGCGCGAGAAGAGCACTCATGTTATCGCGCGCACACTGAGAAGTATTACAGCGCGCGCTGAAAATGGAGCTGCCCGCCGCGGGTGAGCACGTCTTCGCGGTGGAAAGCATCGAAAAGAAACGCATTAGAAAGGTTTGCGGTTTTCTCTTAACAAACACTATACATTTATTCATGTTGTAAGCCTATAAAACGTGCAGGTAAAGGTTTGTATTTTAAAAGAGAGCGCACAAGTATAGGGATTTGTTTCCGAAACCCAGGATAATGGATTATTTATTTTATTTACAGTAATTCCCAATCGTAACTGACTTGGTTTTTATGATATTTGCAGGGAAGGTGTGAGTACCTGGTCAAGTGGAGAGGCTGGTCTCCCAAGTAAGTTTCACTTCAAGATGCCACTTGCTTTGCTGTTTTAATGTGTTGTGTGTTGTGTTGTGTTGTGTTGTGTTGTGTTGTGTGTGTGTGTGTGTGTGTGTGTGTGTGTGTGTGTGAGAGAGCGAGAGAGAGAGAGAAAGAGATAGTTAGCGCTTAACTAATGCAGGAATGTCATAACTTGTGTCCGCGATGGTAAATAATGTTTCAAATGTAAGCTTTATGCTATAGAAATGTGGTTCTGTTTTTGCAAAATAAAACATATATATAATAGTATACTAAAAAGGAAATGATGCATCAACCACGTAGCATCAGTAGCCTAGCCTATTTTTAATTCTCTAATATTCTTTATATTAGACCTTGTTAGTGGCGTTAAGTCCTTCAGATGACAGCCACGTTAGATAGTTCGGTTGAGGGAGCTGGTGATATTCATGCTACTCTGCTCTCCCCTCTCCCCTCGCTCTCCGCCTCCTTTCTTCTCTTTATAGATATAACACGTGGGAGCCAGAGGAAAATATTCTGGACCCGAGACTTCTCGTCGCTTTCCAAAACAGGTGAGACATTGCAGTCTTGGCTTGACGCTCTGAGCTTGTACAGCCGAAACGGGAGGAGGGGAGAAGACGCTTTCGCTGCCGCTGTGCTCATGCTCATTCTTTTTCACTTTCTCTCACTGACAGAAAGGGGGTGCACACAAGAGCTGTGTTTCGACTTGTGCGCAGGCGCGCCATAATATATGACTGAATTTAATTGCGCGGTACAGGAACCAGCCATTAAAGAATGTTTACATACAGACGTGGCCAGAAAATGTGATCCTTTGAGACACTGCATTCTTTATGGAACCGCTTTTATATCAACAAACGCACTATTTCTATATTGTACTATTATTCATTTCATCCGGTTGGATGACCGTGTCCTCTTTGGACGTAGGCTACTCTCTAGACGCCCTAAACCGAAAGCATTGCAGTAAGCGCAAATACATAATATATATATTATTTTCTATCAATCTTATAGCCGAAGTGCACGCCCACACTAATTGACTGCATTTTTTCATTACAAATAGGCAGTGTTTCCGTGGCTACACATGCATTCACGCTTTCCCGAAATTCCACACACATTTTTGTCGGGTATTCATCCCCTTTGACTGGCATCTGCGCGCACCATTAGCAGTCTCCCTCGTGACGCGGAATTCTGTTTGGGGTAATTGCCCGCGCCCCTTGAGTATAGAACCGTTCTAGGTCGTCTAATTAGGTTTTTGCAATATTACTTTATAGAAGGTCGATGGGAAAAGAGCTGATGGCCCATTTTTTTCGACAGCCTGTGTGCGTAGTTTGAGCTAACAAATAAATAACAGAACTCATTGGAAAAGCCTGTCAAATAACGCAATATTATACAACAGAGAGCGATTTATTAATATGTTTTGTCATCGTTGTTTTTATTTCTTCCATTCCAACTGGGATTGTCCACCAAATTAGTAAACAAGTTGTGTGCTGTCTGAAGCAAAACATAATGTTCTTTATTTTATGAGAGAAAATTTTATGAATGCCAGTGGTGGGCTATTTAAAGCCAGACCATATTTGAAAGGATACACAAAACAGGCAGTAACTTGACCATAATGCACTCTCATAAATAAAGGTGCAAAAGCCGTCTCTGGGGCAGTACCTTTTCAAAATGTGCTAATATATATAATTTGGGTACTAATATATACACTTTAGGTACTAATATGCAAAGGTGTACCTTTTGAAAAGGTACTGCCCCAGTGACAACTTTTGTACCTTTTTTCTGAGAGTGTGGGACAAATCGTCAGAATAAATTAAAAGTTAAATATATTAGCTTGTCTTATTTTTTATTTGATTTCTTTTATCATGATGTTCTATAATCTAAAACTTGTCCATTCAGGGAAAGACAAGAGCAGCTAATGGGTTATCGTAAACGGGGGCCAAAACCAAAACATCTTCTCCTGCAGGTAATTCACCATCACTTACAAACATGCCTATGTGTGCCCAATTAACTTCTGTGAAAGTCATGTCACTAATTGTTTCTACTGCAAAGCTCATTGTTGATTTGTCTTATTTATAAGGTACCATCATTTGCTCGAAGATCGAGTGTTCTTACCGACCTTCAGGAGGTGTCACAGGGTGAGGATAACCAACCCAAAACAACTTCAGACCTGGTCCAAATCCAGCAATACCAGCTTAACAGCAAGAAGCACCATCCCTACCAGCCCAACCCAAAAGACAAGCAGGGAGAGGCACGAATAAATGGGAAAAAGAAGCACTACTACCAGCTCAACAGCAAGAAACACCACCACTATCAACCAAACCCTAAAATGTATGACTCCCTGTATCAGAGGGTCAAGGAGACCAAAGTTCCTGAGTTGACTGACAAGGAATGGAACTTATCTCCAGCTCTACAGCAGAAATGGGTCAAAAGTAAGGATTCTGAGTGCCTCAGTAAGGTGAGAAATATTACAATGGAGTTGAAAAAGCTTCCTAAACTAAATGGTGGAGCTGACTTAAACATGAACACAAACAGTTATGCAAAGGAAGATAAGGCACCGCCCAATGGAATAAGCAGCAAACTGAAGATTGTGAAGAACAAGAATAAAAATGGGCGCATTGTCATTGTCATGAGCAAATACATGGAAAATGGCACCCATGCAGCTAAAATTAAGAAAGGAACAGCAGATTCTGAGGAAAAAAGGCAAGCACAAGATTGTAAGTCCTGTGCAACAGATGAGAGCACAGAGAAGATAAAGCACACAAAGAAGCAAAGTCTTGTGAAAGTGATAAAAAAGGACAGTAAAGCGGAGTCTGCCTGTTTTAGGCTTTCCAATGGACTTTCATCTTGTGAAGGGGACAATCCTAAAAAAACATGCTCCAGAGTGTTTGAGCCAAACAACTCAAAGAAACCTGGCAGCACTGGAGATTATGTATCTAATGAACAGCCCTTGCAACTGACAAACAAAACCAGTCTGACTACAGTGCCTATTGAGACAAGTGATCAAAAAGGCACCCAATCTACTCAATATGGTCCCCTCACCTTGCCTCGAAAGCGTTGCTACTCTGAGCCAGACAGTGACAGCGGGGAGGCTAAAAGGCTCCTAATTTCTCAGAGTACAAATGCTCCTAATACTGACTTGTCTCACTCTTTTAACGGCACCACACACTTCAATGACCATCAGCACTCTGGCGGACATGACTTTGAAATTTTGGACTCCAACCAAGACGAACCCATAGACCTCAGCTGTGTAAGGTCGAGAGAAGAGAGAAAAAATCCTACACATTCTCAGATTGGAAACTCTATACCGACTGGGAAAGCAGCGGTCTCTGCACCAGAGCAAGTAGAGAAAGAAATGAAAAAATCTGTTCAAAGCTTTACACCTTTTCTTGGGAATATAATAATCACAGATGTCACAGCAAACTGCCTTACAGTGACATTCAAGGAGTATGTTACAGTTTAGGAATATGTGATGGATATAAAATCTATAAAGACTACTATTTACTGTGAATTTGTATAAATGTAAAGCATGTCTAATCATCAAGTCTTCAAACTTGCCTGAAATTTTTGAAACAATCAAGTGTGAAGTTTTGATAGTTTCAGATTGTGTTTGATTGAACTGATCTGAATTAATTTTCAAATTCACACATTTAACTATTCCATGTTAGGGATAGAAAAAAAACCAAACAGGTTTTCCTGTTATTAGCTTGTATCATATTAGCTTAAATCTGTTTGCAGTGCTGTATTTCAGAAGGCTTAAATATAAGAAGCACTTACTACACATGTAATACTGAGAAACATTTTCTACTGATCTGTCTTTTATAGTCTTTTTTAAAAATGTCACTTGAAATGTGTTATTTAGGTTTGTCTAAGCATATTAAAAGTTTTATTTTACGTTCTTGAGTAAGATCTTTGCTTGTACTGCAAGCAGGTGTGTGTGTGTGTGTGTGTGATGAACAGAAGTGTTTCCTATTTAACTCGCACCTGAGACGAGCTAACAGATAGCCCATATGAGAGATAGCAAAACATTACTATCATGTAAATGCAAGACATCAGTAGTCCTATCAGACTGAACTTTGCACAGCCTTTATATAGCACATGGACTTGGACTTTTGCCATGCAGATTTTTTTCTAATTTTTTTTTTAGCTAAAGAGGGTTTGCCTTTACACCATCTCCAATGCTATACTTTTTCACAAAATAATTATTGAGATGAGCACTCATTCTCAATTCAAAGACTACATAAATAGTTTATTTAATTTAGCCTACTTACATAAAACTGCAGCTAAGTTTAGCACAACTCCGACTAGTAGCCTATCCGATGAAATCTTGCACGTCTGTGGGAGTAGTGGAAACAGCAGGGTTGTCTCACTTTTTTAGACTAGGCCTAACTTAAAAGTCCTCTAGAAAAGAAGGACAGTAGGGCTTTACAGCCTTTCATTATGCGCGAAGCTTATCTACGCATATATCTGGACGCTGATTATCGAGATCACATAAAGCATCCCATTTCAAACAGCAGGGTTGTCAAGACAAAACTTTTCCTTTTATTGCCTGTTGGATTTTTTTAAGAGATGTCACATTTCTTGCTACAAGACACATTTTACCCAGGAACATCTAAACTAAAAATCTATTTTCATATTGATATTGCAGAAAACCCAGAAAACGAAATTCAATGAGCTCAGATAAGGCTACAAGCATAAGCAAGAATGAAACTTTCACCTGACGTTTTAATGGATTTACCTTTTGTGTTCAGATAAAGCTCACGGCTATTAAGAATGATTTTTCTGTAAATCGAATTTTGTGTCACAGCATTTTGGGCATTGACATACAAGTTGTCCAAAAAAAAAGAAAGAAAAAGGACTATCGGATAGCTGGTATACTAAGCTGGTATATAGGCCACTGTTATATTGCGGACACGCAAGTCTAATTTGTCACGTCTGCCTCTGTGAAAAGCCTATTCAGCAGGAAACAAGTAGGACAGACATCACAATTAACATCTTACAGGCATTAGGCTATATGTGCGTATGCAGGCAGAATGCTATGCAGCTGCCTCATAAGTATTCCGAATTCGCTTTTATAGATAGAGTGTATATTTTAATGTCATCCAAATGGAATGTGCCTTCAGACTATTACCAACTTTGTTTATGAGAACAATACGGTCCATACAAGACCGGCAAGAAGAGATTCATCCCGTATAGGCATCGTCAAAGGTTTATAGGTAAAATACACTATAGCTTATCGGCTATAAGGATAGAAGATGAATTATATTAGGCTTAATAGTAGCTTTCGCAAATAAGCTACTATCATTGGGCATGTATGAAGCTTTGAACAGCCTGATGTAGAAAACTCGACTTTTTTTTGTCAGCGCTAACATGGCGGACAGCAAACGTCTCTCTTTCTCACGGCAAGATCATGATTAGAATTAGTCTATCCAGAAACTAGGCAGAGGTTGGTTAGAGGTGAAATTTGTATCAAAGGTGGGCTACGGAAACGCACTTCAGCCTCACTGAAACGGAATCAACCATTTCCTTTGCAGCACCGTCTGAGATAAAGCTGCTCTCGCTGCGGTTATAAAATGGCTTCCTTTGGTCCATCCACTTTATTTGCGATCAGCTTATGAATTCCGCTTTACTGCAGTACATTTTAGATGTAGCTGGTTCATTTCGCCAAGTTTATTTAAAAGACGACTTGAACAGCTTCTTTTGAAATAAAATAATAAAGATTATTTGAGTTAAGCATTAGGTTACTATCACAGATGGCTTTAGTCAAATAAAACGTTTTGATAATGAGAGACAGAGACGTTCTAAAACTTGATGTCATTAAAATATTGTCTTGTTTAAAATATCCCACCTACGATAATAATGTGATCACATTAAATAGGCTAATAATAATATGATGTTAATACAAGCTGCCTTCAGGAGCATAACTAAAATAATTAGGCTAGCAGAATATGCAGTTGGGCTGCTTTTTTAGCTAGGCTACTTAAAAATCAAAGATAACAGTCGAAGTTTTGGCAACGTGTTTATTGGCAAAGCTTAGATTAATTTTATGTGGCATTTAAAAAATATATATAAATCAATAGTAATGCACGTCTTTTCCGAAATTCGCCCAGGTTCTCCGTTTTATAATTATATAGAATTTTAAAATATTTGGTGAATGGTAAAGTAATATGCAGCAGAAAGTGCTCGATTTATGGTCTTATTAAATGTGTAAGTCCTGGACACAATGTGATCTAAATAATCAATAAATCCAACAAAAGCACGGAAACCATGTAAATATTTTTGGTAAAACAATTTACATCGAAATACATATTTTTAACTTGATCGAAAATTGCATCAAACAGACTGAAACACAAGGCAAAAATAGTAGTGTATTTGCCATTTCCCTTTGTAAATTGTGCAGAATTTCCCATGCTGGTTGCCCAGAAACGAGTTAACCAATAATATTCTTCCAGCTCGATCTAGAGCCCATACACGGATATAACCACTGCAGTAGTCAAACCACCAATCATCTTCCGCAGAACCAACCACAAGCCTGTTGTTTACCTGGTTTGTTATGTATATAAAGACTAAAAATGAAACGGAAGCCTTAATTTTATTGTGGAGAAATCATTATACAATCGTCACAATATTTCTTCAAACCACTATTCAACTGCATTATTGTATAGTATAATCTTTACTCACGGAATAAACACCTAGTAAACTAATTTACAAGCCACCAAGTTAATAATCACTATCCCATCATTCATGTTCATTTTCAAAATTTTAAGATATTATTTGAAGATATTATTGTTTATAGGCCTATCTAAATAATGGTACATTTAAAAACCTGTTACAATGTGAAAATTTCTCAAATTAACACTGGAACGTATTAATTAATGTCATAATGTAGCTATAGATGCTATTTTTGTTGTTGTTTGTTTTTACCTGACATGCCCTGTTTGAAACCCAAGTGATTGTGCAGAACTGAGCATGAGATTGGTAAACATTTTCGGAAACGCTTCGAAAACAGGGTATTCCCTTTTATATGGCCATTAATGGTAAAACACAATAAATGAATTAATGTTTTCCCTTCATGCTGGTAATGTTTGCTTGGAATTTCAATGCTTAGGCAAAATTAATTATATTTCTACCTATAGGCCTAATTTTATATTTAAAATATGTTTTTCGTTAAACCAACATAATTATGTGAGATTTTATAATCGAATTAGGCTATATGGAACACCCAATTTCAAAATTATATTTTTAAATTTGTTTTAATAAAATGTATACAATTAGGCCTATCTACATCCTTTACACTAAAATTAGAATATTAAATAATAATAATAAGTCAATAAATAAAATAGTTTGAGCTAAAATAGCGATGTTAATGCAAAGTCTGGCCTATGTAATCGTTTAAATCGGGGAACCATTTAAGAGGTTACCTACTGTAGTGCATTTAGTAACTCGTGTTAATAAAAAGTTAATAATTATGAAATGTTCCTTTCGCATTATTTTGTGCTGTATGTTTCTTTGTTTCGTTGCCTTTAGAATAAGTTACTGTTGTTGTCATCTTTTGCGTATTGTAATAATTAATAAGATACATAGGCTATTATTATCATCATCATCGTTTTACATTTTTTCAATAATTAAATTGAGGTATTTATAAATAAAGTATAAAATATAAATCTACTATAGTATATTATTGTATACAATGGTGCTGTTTTTAATCAGTATGATTTTTGATTTGGCTGTTCAATGTTAGGACTAAAAGTGTCAATCAATTAATAATTTTTTATTTTATTTATTAGCTTTTTTTCTCGAAAAAGCCATACAGTTGAAGACAAAACCTAAATATTAATTAATAATAATATGAGTAGACGTGTGGGCTAAATGTAGGCTACTGGATAAAACATAGCCCAAGTAGCCTATGTGTTCATTTTTCTTTATCAAAAAACTACGCTAACAAAAATCTAACACCTCTAAGAAAAAATTATGTGGTAAAGTAGGTTACCGTGGGCTATACTTTAAATCATCATTTAGCATACTCACAAATTCAACCCGTTCCGTTTATTTAACGGCTTTTAGAAAATGTAGCCTATGACACGAAAAAAAAAAAACACCAATCATTTTGTGTAAATTTAGGCTATTTTTCTGCCGTGGAACTCATATTCAAACCAATATTCATTTCCATCTATGATTAGTTTGTCGTGGATAAAGACTTCATGTTCGTTTTTGGCGGGGTTAGTAAAATATTCTTGTGAATAGCAGAATATCGATCAGAATAAGATGGCATACATTTTACTATAATAACAGTTGTACAGTAGCCTATATCAAAATAGCTATTAACCGATTTTTTTTAATGAGTTATGCCTGTTTGAGAAAATACAGAATTTTTACAGTTCGCATAGCCTACACGTCCTTGTTCTGCTAACGTTTAACTGATTACGTTTACCTGTAGGTCTTGTCGTAACGTTTATGATGAAACTTTAACCTTCTGATGTAGTAGTATTGAGCAGATCTTATCATATTTCTGTCAAGAATGCAGGTATGTCACTAAGAGCAAGCCCCGGCCACTTAGCAACAGCGGAGCCAATGAACGGCCTCCAAATCTTTCCACCTACAAGCGGTGCCAAGGCAACATGCTAAAGAACGTGATGACGTCTGGCTGTGCACGAGAGTATTATGGGCTGTATGGAATTCTGAAGCTAGAGCAGGCGGACCGGACTCGCGCTCACGGCTAGCTACGCTGCAAGCTAACGGTAGACGAAGGTAAACATGGAGCTGTCGGCTGTCGGAGAGAGGGTGTTCGCTGCCGAATCGATCATCAAGAGACGAATACGACGGGTATGTGTTGTGGAAGAGATATCTCGAATTTTTTTGCATGTATGTGTCAATGTCGTTGGCTCGCGCTAACGAATTATTTTTCTGATGGCACGCGCAGGGTCGAATGGAATATCTCGTGAAATGGAAGGGCTGGTCACCCAAGTGAGTAATACATGCCCATCCTGTCTGTTGTGCCTTGCATTGGTTATTTTGGTGACAGTGATGGCTGTCAACCCTGCTAGATATCGCGAGGGGCGTAACGTTACATCCACGGGCAGGTTAACAAGCTGGTTATTACTGCAGACTGGTTTTGGCAGATGGCATGCTGCAACATTAACTGGCCCTGCTAGCTGGCCCGGTAGAGCAGCGGTTTAAATGCAGTTTGAGATTGACAGTCATCACGTGAAACTTTTTTGTTCTCACAGGTACAGTACTTGGGAACCAGAGGAAAATATCCTAGACTCACGCCTATTCGTTGCCTTTGAAGAGAGGTATAAAATAAATAAATAAAGTAAAACTATTAGGCGGCCGAAAATACAGACGTTTTCACACTTGCACTTGTATTTTCATGCAGGGAGCGTGAGAGAGAAATATTTGGCCCCAAGAAAAGAGGACCTAAGCTCAAGACTTTTCTTTTAAAGGTTAATGTCATTTATTTATTATAAATAATAATAATCCTGAAATTATCTATATTGTGTATAATATTATTATTGGATTTGCACTCTTTTTTTCTTTTTCTTTTTTTTTTCTGTGTAAATGAATACATTTTATAGGAGGGCATAATTTTGAGTTCTGTGCTAATTTTTCCAAAACATGTATTTTTCACAGGCCCAAGCTAAAGAAAAGGCGATATCTTACGAATTTAGAAATGAATCATCCAGAGCCATTGCATATCCCAGTCCAGAGCCTGTGGTAACCCCTAGAGCGAGAGAAGGACTACGTGCTGTGGTTCCCACAATTTTCCCTCCCAGCACAGTCAACCGAGGGGAGAGCGTAAGGATTCCACCTCCAGAACCAAGGGAGCATCGTTCTTCACACTCACCCAGACCCAGCACTGATGCTTTTACCCTCACCCCAAAAAAGAGAGGACGGAAGCCCAAATTACGCTTCACAGATGGCTATACAAGCTCCTTACATCCAGAGCATTCAAAAAGAGCAGCAGACGAAACCATGGCAAGCATTCCTTCCAAAATGGCAAAGTTAGGTTTGGGAGAAGAGGAAGAGAGATGCTCAGAAATAAGTGGGAGAATTAAGATATCTCATAAGCACATGGATGCTACCTATTCACACAAACAAAACAGAGTTGTTCCAAGCAGGAGTACCCAGCACATTTCTCCAGAGTGGAGTTTGCATTCCAGCAGAGTTAGTGCAGACTTACAGGGCCACAGGACTAATCCACAGACAAGCCACTTTCACCATAAACACCTGAAGCACCATTCAAAACGAAGAACATTTGAACATGGTGATTCTTCCAGCAGACAACCTTCTCTTATTGCCAAAATTCCAGTGTCACGCATATTTGGAGAGCGAGAGGAGGGCGATGCTTGGAGACCCTCCTTCAGCAATGTGGAGAAAGTCGTAGTTACCGATGTGACATCGAACTTCCTGACTGTAACAATCAAAGAGAGTAGCACAGATAAAGGCTTCTTTAAAGACAACATATGATTATTTACTGCAGCCAGTATGCTCCTTTCATCTCTTCAGAAGTCCTTTATTGTCGAAAATATTCTGTGTATTGTATAAAAAAAATCTTATTCCCTTTTCTGTCACGCGGAAATCTGTATTTATTGTGAAATTGCTGCTTTTGCATGCACTAGACAAGATAAACAAAGACAGAACTGCTTTCAAATGCATACATGAGTTCTCAGATCATTTGTTGTAGCCTAAGTATTAATTACAAATTGTTTACCTATAAATATATAAATGTATCATTTGTCTCCCAGACGAATATTAAAACATTTATGTACAGACTAAGACTTGACATTTTGCACACTAACCGTCTTATTTTTTTAGTCACATCATTACCTTTTCAATTCTTGTAATTTACAATTTTATTTTGTCATTTATTATTGCCAGTTACCTTGTACACTTGTTTCACGGTACAGCGACATTAACAATTTATACATATAAAAGTGTAAAATGAAAATCTAATTTTCATCTCAAAATCAAAAGTAAAGTGTAGAATAATGAACACGTTTCTTTTGTTTCTCTTTACTTCAGCTCAAATTCGTATTTATAAATATGTAGTAATGTTAAATTGTATAAACTTAAGACTTCTAATTATTTTGTAGGGCGATTGTAATTGTTATTATCGATTAATTGTGCGAATTAAAGTTCATTAATATGACATTAAATAGAGAAGCGCACATCTAACGTCTATACAAAATCATAATTTTACAATATATGTATATGTGTGTGTATTAGTCCTGTAAAAAAAAAACAACAACACGTAAAACGTAAATTTATGCTTATTTGCCTAGTTAGAGTAGCATTTAATGCAAAACGAGATGTCGTTGTTTTAAGGAAAAACCGGCTACATTTTAAAGTTCCCAAACATTTAACTTATACAGTGTTATACAATGGTGGTACTTGATGATTCCATTTTACAGACTTTTATTTTGTTTATTTATTTGGACTTTACGGTTTCTTTTGTGACACGTAACAAAATGTAAACTTTCAGGTTTACACAACACATTCATTGTGCTTTCGATCAATCAGTGTTAGGCCTTCAGAT
Source organism: Schizothorax lantsangensis (assembly GCA_027422415.1). Classification (NCBI taxonomy): domain Eukaryota; kingdom Metazoa; phylum Chordata; class Actinopteri; order Cypriniformes; family Cyprinidae; genus Schizothorax; species Schizothorax lantsangensis. The sequence continues at coordinate 20,276,117 of CM049853.1, read as the reverse complement.
ATTGCCGTAAAGGTCAAACTCTTGGCTATGTTTGTGGACCATTTGCGCGTCATCATTTATATATATATATATATATATATATATATATATATATTTTAGTTTCGATTTTATATCATAATACAACTAAAATACTACTAAAACCCGAAAGATGAAAACCACAGTCACAATCAAAATTTAGAGCACAACATTTTTATTTTATTCATGAGTCTCTTATTCAAAATGCAATTTCGTTTTTATATATATAAAAAAAAAAATCTTCTAACGATTCTAAGATTTTTCATCTAAATAAGACATCTAAAATGCGTCTACACTATCGATAGGTGTGTGTCTTCGTGGATTTTGTGTCCTTGACCTTCTCGGCATTTCTAGGTCTTTTCGTTCTCATCGCAATCCATTTCATGGTGTTTATCGGCTTTCTTCCTGTCTTCGCCCTGAAAAAAAAATCACCTTGAATTGATTTGCCCTCAGATACGTAGGGCAAATTTGAGTAAATATAAACCGTTTTTCATGATAAAAACCGCATTTACATTTAATATGCCTTTAAAAGCCAGGGCAGAACTAAGACAAAAAGTCAGAACAGAAAGAAAAAAACATCCCATATGATGTAGAGTGTTAACAATTATTAATGCATTCAACCAAAAGACACATTGCAAATCTAATTACTTTCTTCACCTAATTCTCTTTTATTATAAGGAAAAGTGTGAATGTATACAATTTACATAATATGTGAAATCATGATAGTAAGCTCAAACATTGCAGTCTTGAGTGAGATACAAAAGCTGAGGGGTATCAGAACCTGTGGATCACAGCAGGCCTGTTACACAGGGTAGCCGTAGTTGCGGTCACAGTGAGGGAAGCAATGAGGGTTCATCCAATGCTCCATGCTGGTCTCTCGAGCCCTCTGTTCCAGCCTCTGCATATGCAGCATGTGTTCCTGAAATACACATGAACTCTGAATTCTAGAGTATTGACATGGAGCTGAGTTCACTTATTGATTTGTTAAGAATTTCGTATTTAAAACCAGCACAAAGCAACATTGTGAACAGATCTTTACTATCACAAAGAATTACAGCCAGGCTCCCATGCATGATGTTTTCTTAAGCTTTGTTATTAAGCATGCAATTAAAAGGAGTCTGTTGTTGGCACCCAACCCTCATAGGTTCATCAGGGTGTCCAGGCTTCTGTCTCTTGGTGCGGAGTAGCTGCTTTGCAAAACTCTCCTTAATGATGGGGCTTGCATCTAGAAACATGACATACGTGTATCAAGATCACCATTTCACACTGTAATTTCATGGTAATGACAACATGATTTATTCTTGTGAATACATTTAACTGATTGATTTGTCTAAATAACTAAGGGGTTGCCTATATGAATAACATGTCACAACATTTGATTAATTATGTATATTTATATGTAGTATACAAATGAGATTATCAAAGACTTTAATTTTTGTCATTTAATATTAGCCTACCAATTTCTCCTCCTTTCTTTTTACTACATGCTAATTTTATTTTTTCCATTCTTCCCCAGGTGGCCATTCTTCCTGTGAACCTTTATTCTTTCAGATTTCCTCGAGTCCTTTGGGGGTCTAATTTGTATGAATTTTGGCCTTTCTCTTTTCCTCTTTCTTCATCTCGCTCCCTCTTTTTTTCCTCTCTTTCACACAGACATGCACGCACACACATACACTTCACTCACTTTCTCTCCTGCCTCCCCATTTCACCCCCTCCCTCCCTTTCCCAGCGCTGTTTCTCTATGGAAGAACACAAAGTGCCCATTCATGAGCGCGTCTCCCCGGGGAGCGCGCCCCTGCGCGCGCGTGACCTGGAGCTCTGACCCGCGAGGGGTATGAAAATGAGCCCGTTACGGTAAACACCGACGTGGCAGATAAACAGCCGCACAGCGTTTTTCATAGCAGTTTTTACACGTTTCGCTCACGTTAGTCTATAATAAGATACGATTATTTAATTTATAAATTTTGAGTACATTTTATAAGTTTTGAGTTTGAGTTTGCTATAGCCTAGATATTAGAAATCGTTTAGTAAGTGAGGGGGGTAAAAAACAATGACAAAGTAGGCTATTAGGCATAAACATAATGAAAATAATCTCACAGAAATATACACTAATTTCTGTCTTTACTAGAACAGCAAGAAGGCCGAAAATAAAAATAGCCTAGGTATTTATTTCAAAAGTCATTATCCAAATATTCCAAAACGCTCTGATTTTACATGAAAATAAAACTCGCTAAAACAAGTAATATGCACAAAAACGTCACAACCCACAGTGAAAAGAAAAATAAATACACAGTAAGGTGCAAATAAAACCATTGGTATTTCAGCAAGAAAAACATACCAGTACAGAAGGTCAATAAGATCACGCAAAAAAGGCATACCAACAGCTTCATTTTCATTTCCGTCCGTCCTCAGTTCGAAATAACTGCACTTGAGTGTTTACCCAACTTATGAGGAGGAGAAATACACGACTACGTCATTTAGAAGTTACCCCCCCAGCACCCCTGCTTACAGGCTACTGGATAGGCTACAGAAGAAGACGACTCCTGGCTGCACATCTGGATGAGACTGTAGTTACAGACATATTCCACAAGATGTCGCCTTTACTTTAACTTACAGTTTTTCTCGATTGCTAAAACACTATAACTAGGCTTTTGAACTAAAATTTCAAAACCATAACGCCATTTTTCAAAAAGCACACCCATTTTGCTGAACTATAAACACTATTCCCCTGCTTTAACACATGAGTCAGATTTGGTGAACTGTTACTGCAAAAATACACACAAATCCCTACATTTCTCAGTGCTTACACCACGTGGTCATTTAGAAAGCACTAGCATTCAATATTTTTCACTCAAGTCTGCACAGTTTGAGCTCAATTAGCACACAGTTACCCAAGTAGAAACACTAGGAGTCAAAAGTTATCACACACCAATCAGAACCTTCGATGGATAAAGGGCCAAAGTCAGCTTACAGTTTTTCTCAGTGGCTTTGGTGCATTTCTCGAATCAGAAATGAAATTCTCAAAACTACTTGTTCAACCTTCACATCATCTAGTCACGTGTGCACATCATGAAAAGTTTCTAATTCTTTTGAACAAGTTGCGATTGCTTTGGTACATTCATGCAACTGATTATGTACATTTGTCTGCGGTTTACTACATTATCAGTTGCTAATGTCATGTTGCTCAAAATGTATTATATAGTTTTCTGTGCAATAGTCTTACCCCTCAAAACCTCAAGTCATTGGTTCATCGTATAAGTCATTATGGTAAATGCAAAATGGTTGATCTAGTTGTCATAAACTGTCAAGCATATTTTCTACACATTTCTATTGGGCTTTTTATAAATTTGCCATGAATTGAAGAGAATGAAGAGAATATAGATCAACCAATGACAAACCAGTTCTCTGAAATAGCTCAAAGGTGCATCTCATCAACCTTCAATTGGAAAGCATATATAGACAGAGGACAACACAGGAGTTACAAATTCTGACAGTGGACTTTCTAATTTTTATTTTCGCCTTTGTGCACATATTTGGTTTTCTTTTCTATTTCACAATGACGTTGTAATGTGTGTTTCATTTTTTTTTTTTTGTCAGACCACTAGTAAAAGTGTAACTGTGAATCATATCCAGTCTTTTTCAATCAATATCCCACATACAGTAATGTGTACATTTGTACTTTTGAAATGGATATATGGCATACATAAGAAGTGCAGCCTTCTGCATTTCAATACAGTAACTGTCATCCAAACTGTTGCCATAGTTTACATCAGGTAATACTAACAGAGTGCACTGTTATATTGACAACATGACTAGGCATTTTGCCTATCTTGTTTGTGAACAATGACACAAGGACATCAGGCATGCAAGAGGATTTTTCCCCTGCTGCCTGGCCAGGACCAATAGAGCCTGTGATGTTGAAGAGGTTCTTTGGCCTGTCCCAGACCAAAGACGGGTTGCTGGGGCAGAATAGTTATTTTTGTTGTTGTTTGCTGTATTGTACTGTACTCTACAGTACATTAAACTGAGGAATAAAACATTTGGGGAGTACCACACTTATTACCGGTTTTTGTAGTATTGTTTTGAATTGATCTCATCAGTGTGTAAAACTGTGTTGTAGTGTGTGTGTTTTTGACTGTTTGTGTGTCATGTCTGAGAGCAAAGTTTGGTTTTTCAGCAAGATTGAGTTGTTTTGAGTGGAGAGCTTCATTTTGACCTGAATATAGGAAGTTTGTGCAATTGAGTTAGAAGTTATGGATTCGTGTATACTGTTTTGAGAATACGAGGCATAGTTTCAAGAAATGTGTTTAAGCAATCGAGAAAAACTGTAAACGTCAATAGGCCTATAACCCTGCTACATAATGGTTAAAACACTGATCTGAGAAACACAACCTGTTTGTTGTTGTTGTTTTTGGTGTTTTTTTCATTGTAATTCTACAAAATGTAACTCCACCTGACAGTTTTTTTTTTTTTTTTTAAGTTTACAGGATTTGTCCCTCAATACTTAACATTTATTTTGGTAGCAACAGAGCAATAACTCAACTTTGATGTTACATCTTTTTAGGGAAGATGATTATGAAAACGGCCCTCTGTAACAAACTCCTTTTACAGTTTTGTTATACAACACATTTTTATGCTGCAAAATTAGCTTATTTTTTGTACTTGTGGACAGGCACAGTGTGTGCTCAAGGGCTTCAATATCAACACTTTCTTTAATATTCACCTTTTATTGCATCTTACATGCACCTGACTTGTTTACTGGTATAAAGGCTTTATTTGTTTAGATTTTTTCCACCTTCAGGGCACAGTTTGCATTTGGCTCATAACAAATATAGTATTTTCATAGTAGTAGGCATTTTTATATACTCTGAAATTCCTTTCTTGATGTAGAAATGAGGACAATGCATTGCAATTATATCTTTGTGTTTGATTTCCTCTAGGTATTAGTTTTGATTCTGAATTTTCCTCTCTGTAGTTTTTGTTTACTGTAAGATGGATCAGCAGATGAAAATGCTCTTGGTTAGGCAGAATGTTTTTCTTCGAGGGATTTTCAGCTGTGTTGGCTGTCATCTTACTATAGTAAAAGTTTTTGTTCTTGTAAATCTAGCTCTCATATAAAAGTAGCCGTAGATCTGAGAGCTCAAGTGGAAAGTATTATGACTGTACGGTATTGAGAAACTTTCACATTGGCATATCAAACTCAGCGAGTCTCTCAGGTTTCCGGTGTTCAGTTATTTTGTTGTTTGTAGTATTGGTCCTAAATATCACTGTTAAATACCTCTCTGTCTAATGTTATCTGCAAAACATTAGTATTCGTGCCTACAAGTGAATCACACACTTTATTTGGATGCATATATTTGGTTCATTTCTTAAATTTAGCAGCTTGAATATCAGCGACCACAGAAAGAAACTTGGGTCATTATATTACAAGTGCAAACTGTAAGAAGGTGCTTAATCAGACAAGCAGTAGAAATGATAGTGTTCATTGTTCTTCATATAGCTAGTTGAATGATAATTGTAAGAAACCACAGATTGGGATTAGAGGGGAGCAGCTAAAATAAACTCAACTGAAAAAACAAAACAAAAACAAACAAACAAAAAAGAAACCTGGTTAAAACCTGATCGCTGTGGTTTTGTGGTTGCCAGAAATTTATTGAAAAAAACAAACAAACAAATATAACGTCAAAGTTTCAGGCATTATGGAATAGCATTTTGGTGTCTGTGTATTTCAGTAACTGAAATAATGTTAATATTGGCTATCCAGTAGATGGCTACATAATAAAATGTCATCAGAAATGGCCTATCAATTGTTATTATAAACATGAATTGACAGTGCACATTTACCCACACAAAACACCGGGCAAAATCAAAGAAATAGACTAATAGACTGTAATATGCGTTAGCATACAACAACATAAAAGGTAACATTAACAACACCTATATAACAAAAACAATAAGAAATATAACTTATGAAATATTTGGGGCATTTGGGGTAAAAAGCACCTCTGCTGTTAGTGCTATAGGGACGATAGTTAACATAATGATAAATAGGTGGCTGACTTTTACAGTTGTTAACATGACATGGGTGTCCACTTTAGAGATAATCACCATATTTATAATGGAACCATCATCAAAATACCATATTTAGCTATTGTTACTACTGTAAAGCTATATTAAATTAGGCCTACTATAGGATCTCCTTCAATGCTTTCAGAATCTTTTTTTCTGTATTTTTAAAATGAACATTTTAACAACAGTATTGAACAAAAATAAATGATTTTATTTATCAAAATAAACAGAAAATAGCATACACTTTGCTAAAGTGAATGATCTGAACAATAATTCACTTAGATATTATTCACAACATACTATTTTAACTGAAGTATTTTTGTAAATAGGCAACGTTGTGATTTGCACCCATTGTTTGGAGACATGGAGCCGACTCATACATTTATAAGATTTTTAAACAAAACAAATCTCTTTATGATTTATTCCTAAACAAAATATGTTGCCTCATAAAATATCAATAAAAACATGTAGGCTGTATATTTCGTCGATCGTAAATCATGGGAGTAGTGAAAAGCACAAAGGTCAGGCCTTGTTTTCAGTATTAATTTACCACCTATAGTATTCTTAATGTAACATTTATTATTTTATTAATTTACCACCTATAGTATTCTTAATGTAACATTTATTATTTTATTAATTTACCACCTATAGTATTCTTAATGTAACATTTATTCTTTTATTAATTTACCACCTATAGTATTCTTAATGTAACATTTATTCTTTGTAACACTTTCCTCTGTTTCATTATTATACCTCATTTATCATCTTTTCTTTCTTAAGACAGGCTACATGCTACATGCTTAACTGTCATCCTGTGAATAAAAATCGTGCAAAATGTTACGGTTCTCGTTCTGAGACGTATCGTGTTCCTATTGGTCACTGAACATGTTCCGTCATAAGCCTACGTCATCATTTCCGTTTCCGTATATTGAACTAAATGAATCTTGTAAGGTTTTTTTTATCGCTTTTTGTGTTCCAGTGGTTTCAATGCACTTTTAAAATGCGTGGATAACAAAGATGAAGACGGGATCTTCCCCTTGAAAACAAAATGTAGCTAGAACATATAACAGTTACGTGAATGCATTTATCTGCTGTAAGTACAATTTGTCTTGCTGTACCAAGTGTTTGACAGCAAGGAGGTGTTTACGATGGCTGTGCTGTAACATCAGTGTGACTCAGGTTTTCTGCATTGCCTGGCGATGCAATGATGTGCTGCTCGGATGGGGTTAGAAATAGAAGATCGTTGTGGGACGTTAAAACTTCCACACCTTGACTAATGACGATCGCAGGCAATCACTGATTATTTTCATCTGCTCTGACTTGTGCATGACGAAATAATTCCTGTAAAATTAGAATTGTGGCTATGGAGGAGAGTACTGAAGAGATGAGGGAAGAGTGGACCTTGCTCCTCTGGACCACGGTTGCTGTTCTGGTCCCAGTGTTCATCACACTGTGGTGCAGCTTCCAGCGTCCCAAACGCAAAGTTCAGCTGAAAGATCTGTTCCGAAAGAGCAAACACGGCTGGCACTACACAGACCTGTTCAACAAGCCCACCTACTGCTGCGTGTGCTCTCAGCCCATCCTGCAGGGGGCGTTCTGTGACTGCTGCGGCATATGTGCGGATGAGGAGTGCATACAGAGGGCAGATCGCATCCTCTCATGTAAGGAGATCATGACCCAGAGTCAGACAGATGGGAGGTTTTATCATCAGTGGGTCAGGGGAAATGTGCCCCTCGCCAGCTACTGTGCTGAGTGCAAGCAGCAATGCGGGACTCAACCTAAACTCTGCGACTACAGGTATTTAATATAAACATGAGCTTTCTTTTTCTTTCTTTCTTTCTTTCTTTCTTTCTGAATTTCTGAATTTCTGATTGATAACAGGAAAAACACAAATTATCCTCCTGATGCAAAATAGCCTAAATCAGGATCTAAAACAGTCATATATTTTGATATACTAAACTTGTACCACAATTTTGGACAAAAATGAATAACCGTGTTTGAAGAGAATATGAAAGGGGAAAGGATAAAAGAAAACTTTATATTCATATTTCATTTTTTAATCAACTTAGGAAAAAATAACAACTGCACTTTCACATGATCAACTTTAAAGGTTTAAAAATGTAATGAACGGTTTTGTGAAAATAAATAAGAATTAATTTATGTATTGAGGAAAGAACAAGGCAAACAAAACAAAACAAAACAAGCTTCTAGCATGGGTTTGAACTTTTTCAGTTGAGAAAGAAAATACAAATACCTTCTCTAACTATAAACAACAACTACAAATTATTTTGAAAATAACTGATGCCCACCTTATAGATCTTCCTTAGTTTTAACAATTTTTACAGAAGTCAGTCAATATTTACAAGAAAATGTTAAAGAGCAGACAAGTGTTTTTACATCTTAACTTAAAGCAAAAAGGATGGCAGAATGGCAACAACTTTAGACACTATTCAATAGCAGCAGAGAGCACACAGCCTAGAACAGAATCCATTTTTGTTGAGGCTGCGGCACTTTAAAATACATCACTGACTGTTGAACAAACGGAGCAAACCAGAAGCCTGTCCTTTTCTCTTGTGTTTAATCTTTCTAAAGCATGGTTTGATTAAAGATTTGGTTTAATAATGATTTATTAAGAATATATTATGTGCAAAATAAGAAATCTTACTGTGAGTTTTACTACAGTGGGTTTGCAGTCAGTACAGCTACCAGTTCTAAGTGCCCTCACTCACATTTTTTTGTTTTTATTTTGAAATATATATAGGTGTGTATGGTGTCAGACCACAGTGCATGATGACTGCCTTTCTAGTCTGAATGATGATTTGTGTGATCTTGGAGAGTTCCGCTCTGTTATCATACCACCGTATTACCTCTATCAAGTCAACAAACTCCGCCGAAGACACCCCGATGAGTACAGCAAGGTGAGGATCCATCCACAAACACACACATCTGTAAAAAAAATTACAACAGAGACAAATTTTTTCTCTTCTAAGCAGGGCACAGAGGTTATTGGTCCAAAAACAGCTTTTGTTGAAACCAAGCTGCTAAAATGACTAGTTTTCTACTTTTTTTTTGTCTTAAAGGAGACGTGCCTGTTTTAAACCAGAGGTACAAAAACAGGGAATAAAACGCCTGTTTATTTCTACAAATTTATTTCTATTATTTTTTTATAATAATCTCTAGTGCTAGTTTAAATGTAGTGTACATTTTTCCAACGTGTACAGCTAGCCAAAAATATGAGACCATTATGTCCCATTTTACATACTTTTGCACTATTCTTCACCATTGTGTAGTGTAAGTTCCTGGCTGATGTACATGTTCATTGTGATTGTTTTTACGTATATGATATTCAGTAGTAGTAACCTGTTGAGAATAATTGACAGAACTTTAAAGGAGAATTCATTTTGTGTAGTTTTTCTTTTTCAAATGTAATTTTGGCATTTATAAATGTCATTTTTATTGTTGACACAAACACATAATAATCAAACCAGAACATTTATAGGTATACAAACTGATTAACCATTAATCAAAATGCAATGTAATTAATGACAGTCAGATGTATTGCTTTTATATGTAAAAGTGTTTTAGACTGACATCTTTGACTTTTTCAGCATCTTGTGTATGAAAAAATGCAACTTGCATCTTGAGTCACTGCATTATTTCCATTCTTTAATGCAGTATGTGTTTTTAAATAAAAAAGGTGACAAAGGCTTTTATTTGAAATGAGCAGTATTTATAGATTAAACAAATATATAAATTAAAAGATGCATAAACATTTGAAAAAACACAGCTGTGAATAAATTACAAACAAAAGAGTTTTGAAATGTTGCAAAATGTGCAAAATAGATCAATGCTTGCACAGTCGACTAAATTATAGTTGTTGTTGTTTTTTTTTGCATGCAGCTTGCTGCAGTCTGTGGGAGTGGCTGGACTCCAGTTCTGATCTTGGCAAACACAAGAAGTGGCAACAACATGGGAGAAGCTTTGCTGGGAGAATTTCGTACCCTCCTGAACCCCGTGCAGGTATCATTTGGCTCTGTGCTTACATTCACATAATCAGCCAGTCTCTCTCTGTTTCCATGCACTCTTGGCTCTTTTTATTTTGTTTGAAAGATAGATCACATTGTTCCTACTATCTAATGGTTAAAACAAGAAGTTTATGTATTTCATTTTTTTCTTTCTTCCAGGTGTTTGATCTCTCTGAGCTGCCTCCCTCTAAAGCCCTGCAGCTGTGTACTCTTCTGCCCCCAGGCAGCGTGCGTGTTTTGGTGTGTGGGGGAGATGGCACAGTAGGCTGGGTTCTGGATGCCATTGATACCATGAAGCTGAAGGTGAGAGCTGTAGCTGAATAGTTGAGTGGACTTGAAAGTGTAATACATTATATTAAAGTCAGTTGTTGTGGATGTAAAATAGGGCTGAACGATTAATTGCATTTGCGATAATATCGCGATATGAAAAAAACGTGAATTTTCAACCGCAGAGGCTGCGATTACACTCTGTCACGTGACACGCGAGAGTAAAGAGGTGTGTTCGACTTGAAGATCGATCGTATGACATCAAAGTACGGCGAGAGAAAGCATTAGGAGACGTCCGCTCTCTTATAGCTCTCACAGTACTTTGATGACACACACAACGATCGGTCCAGCAGCGCTGCTTCAAGTCGAACACATCTAAGCAGTCTTCAGAGGAAGCATCAAGTTGGCACACTATGTTGCCAAGTCCGCAGTTTGCCGCGGGTTATCTTCGTGTCCGTGGGTCTTGCATAGCATGCAGAATTGACGCCCTACATGTAAACGATATCCTTTGTTGTATTTTCCTGTCAAAATAACGGAGTTCCCTCGGAATTCTTCAGCTTTTAAGAACTGCCAGGTTCTCCGCTAGTGGGCGGAACTAATGCGCAAACGGCAATCTCATTGGCTGGCGTTCACCTATTATCATCCCTGTTTTGATTTCAGCAAATCAATTCGAGCGAACGCAGACAACCTGATTAATATTCATGATCCCAGCAGCTCAATTATCCTTAGGGTGTTTTATATTATTAGTAGTAGAATTCGTAGTAGTTTTGTTATCTTATCAGTATTATTTGTAGTTTTCTTTTTCCTTATTTTATAGAAACACTAAATGACAAACAATATCTTAAGCACCACCACTAAGTTCAGTCAACATGACAAATATGCATCCATACATGGTTATTCTAATTACTAAAGTTCTATCATCAGTTAATGCTAAATTATCATAATATCATATTATAATGTTTGACTGACTGATGCTAAGTGAGATATTTAAAAAAAACTGTGCCATTTTACAAACATAAGCTATATATATATATATATATATATATATATATATATATATATATATATATATATACTGTATATATATATATATATATATATATATATATATATATATATATATATATATATATATATATATATATATATATATATATATATATATATATATATATATATATATATATATATATATATTAGTATATATATATATATATATATATATATATATATTAGTATATCAGATAGTTAATATTAGTCTGGTGAGTAAACTAAAAAAAAATTACAAGCCAATGGAGATTCTATTGCCAAGGTGTCCATAGAGGGTTGATAATATTTACAATAATCAATTGAATTTGATGGGTATCTCTCACATTGTCCCACAGAAACATTAAAATAGTGTAGATTAGTGTGCAATGTTTTATAATAATAATGTATTCTATTTAGTGTCCATTTCATTCATTTAATATTGGGGACATCAAAGTTATTTGACATATTTGAACATTTAAAAAAAAAAAAAAGTAACAATAGTTACTAGTAACTCAGTTACTATTTGTGAGAAGTAACTAGTAATATAACTAATTACTTTTTTAAAGTAACGTGCCCAACACTGCATACTATACAATGATTTATTACTTGTCTTTGTTGAATAATACAGAATATAAAGAGCTTTAAAAAATAATCGCATATTAAATCGCAATCGCAATATTGGTAAAAAAAAATCGCAATTAGATTATTTTCCAAAATCGTTCAGCCCTAATGTAAACCAAGCTTTTTTTCCCCCATGTGTTTTAGCGCTGTGCCATATAATGACTGTACATGTACAGTATGTGGCCTTGCTAGTAGGATCTGTAATGTCATTATGTGATGCTTATATTCACATTTGTGGTGTTATTTCATTAAAAAAGGTAATTTGTTGTTTCTTGGGTTATTAAAATATTGTCTGTGTTTGTCTCTCTCTCATTCTGTAAAGGGTCAGGATCAGTTTATCCCTCTTGTGACTATCCTGCCGTTGGGCACAGGCAATGATTTATCAAACTCTTTAGGATTGGGAGCAGGATATGCTGGAGAGATTCCAGTAGAACAGGTGCTCAGGAATGTTCTAGAGGCTGAGGTAGTCAAAATGGACAGGTAAGACCCTGGCTGTGCTGTAAAGTCTTGAATTATGAGCATGAGGAATGGCTTTTGTCATTCGATTTATTTTGTATTTCTGCTGTTAATGTGTTAGGTGGAAAGTTCAAGTTGTTTCCAAAGGAAACTATTTTCGTAAGCCAAAGGTCAGTACATACAATATATGACCAACCAGCAGGAAGATGTGCCCCAGAATGCAAATTAAATTATTTGTATGCAAAGCAAATTTTAACATAACCAATTTATTAGCATAAAATCCCATGAAACACAGTATTTGTTAAATCAATCATGGCACGTTTAATTCATGAAGTTGTTTTCTTGCCAGGTGTTGTCCATGAATAATTATTTCTCAGTGGGTCCTGATGCTCTCATGGCACTGAACTTCCATGCGCACAGAGAGAAAACGCCCTCCTTTTTCTCCAGCCGAATCATCAATAAGGTCTTAGGCATTTCCTGTCAATCTTTTCATTTTTTATTTCAGGGGATTAAATCGAAAAAGCATCTAACATTGTTTCTATGCAGCAAGAATGTTCATTGCAGAATAAACTGCATATTTCAATGTAAAAACATTTATATCTGTAAAGCCATCTAATTCCTTAATTTAATGTATATTTGGGGTGGAGTATCCCTTTAAGTTTGCTTACAGTTTACTTGTTTCAAAATAATTTCTTCAGTGTAAAGGCTGTGTATAACTGAGAAAATGTCATGACTCTGAAGTTGATATAAAAACAGACCCTTTTTATATGAAATGTCTTTAACTACTATGTACTAGCTTTTAAATTAATATTTTAATACACTGCACTTATTGTGTACATAAATGTACAGTGGGAAAAAAAAATATTTGATCTTCTGCTGATTTTGTACATTTGCCCACTGACAAAGAAATGATCAGTCTATAATTTTAATGGTAGGTTTATTTTAACAGTGAGAGACAGAATAACAACAAAAAAAATTGATAAGTTGATTTGCAGTAATAAGTATTTGACCCCTTCGCAAAACATGACTTAGTACTTTGTGGCAAAACCCTTGTTGGCAATCACAGAGGTCAGACGTTTCTTGTAGTTGACCACCAGGTTTGCACACATCTCAGGAGGGATTTTGTCCCACTCCTCTTTGCATATCCTCTCCAAGTCATTAAGGTTTCGAGGCTGATGTTTGGCAACTCGTTTGGCAACCTTCAGCTCCCTCCACAGATTTTCTATGGGATTAAGGTCTGGAGACTGGCTAGGCCACTCCAGGACCTTAATGTTCTTCTTCTTGAGCCACTCCTTTGTTGCCTTGGCCATGTGTTTTGGGTCATTGTCATGCTGGAATTCCCATCCATGACCTATTTTCAATGCCCTGGCTGGTTTCAATGCCCTGGCCGTGACGGTACATGGCTCCGTCCATCATCCCTTTGAGGTGCAGTTGTCCTGTCCCCTTAGCAGAAAAACACCCCCAAAGCAGAATGCTTCAACCTCCATGTTTGACGGTGGGGATGGTGTTCTTGGGGTCAGAGAGGCAGCATTCCTCCTCCTCCAAACACGGTGAGTTGAGTTGATGCCAAAGAGCTTGATTTTGGTCTCATCTGACCATAACACTTTTCTCCCAGTTCTCCTTTGAATCATTCAGATGTTCATTGGCAAACTTCAGACAGGCCTGGACATGTGCTTTTTTGAGCAGGGGGACCTTGTGGGCGCTGCAGGATTCCAGTCCTTCATGGCGTAGTGTGTTACCAATTGTTTTCTTGGTGATTATTGTCCCAGCTGCCTTGAGATCATTGACAAGATCCTCCAGTGTAGATCTGGGCTGATTCCTCACCGTTCTCATGATCATTGAAACTCCATGAGGTGAGATCTTGCATGGAGCCCCAGACTGAGGGAGACTGACTGTTATTTTGTGTTTCTTCCATTTGCAAATAATCGCACCAACTGTTGTCACCTTCTCACCAAGCTGCTTGGCGATGGTCTTGTAGCCCATTCCAGCCTTGTGTAGGTCTACAATCTTGTCCCTGACATCCTTGGACAGCTCTTTGGTCTTGGCCATGGTGGAGAGTTTGGAATCTGATTGATTGATTGCTTCTGTGGACATGTTGTCTTTTATACAGGTAACAAGATGAGATAAGGAGCACTCCCTTTAAGAGTTAAAATAATTCTTAAAAGAATTAAAATTATAGACTGATCATTTCTTTGTCAGTGGGCAAACGTACAAAATCAGCAGGGGATCAAATATATTTTTTTCCCCACTGTAAATGTACACCTTTTATTTAAAAAAATTACATCTTAAATTAATTTCTTTAGATACATCTATACACTGTTGACCTTACCCCTGCCCATTAACCCACCCTTAAACCTAACCATACCACACTAAACCTGCCCCTAACTATGTCTCACCTCAGTAGCAGCTAAAGTGTTTTGCAATAAAACATGAATGCAGTAGGATCACTGTACCTATAAAAACTTATCTATCTACTACTAGTAGGACTATTAGACACCTTTTCCTGTTTAAACACACTGCTAGGTTCCCCCTTTTCATTAAAAACAGAAGTGTTTTGTAAATTCATGGCTGATAGTGCTGACAATTGTCTTTTCTCACAGGCAGTGTACTTCCTCTATGGTACCAAAGATTGTTTAGTGCAAGAATGTAAAGATCTGGATAAGAGGATTGAGGTAAACATTTTACTTTGCTTACTGAGACAAGTGATTCAAGGGCAAAGTGTTTTCTAATTGTTTCCTTTGTTGTTGTTGGCGTCATATGATTAGCGTGTTCTCTGGAAGCCTTAGCCTTGACATGAACTTCCTGCTTCATTGCTGTGGTGTCTCAGTTATGATATAATGATGAAATACTAAAGCCTGGAATACACTACATGACTTTTAAAATCGCAAAACAATTTTTAAAACGCAGTCATGGCCATCATACACTAAACGCCTGAGGATCAATGGATGGAATCGTAGTCTGAAGCTAAACAATCAGAGTCAGTGATCATCATACACTATGTGATTTTCAATGAAATCTGTAAACTCAAATCTGCGGACTGGCTCTGACTTTCGACAACTAGCATTAACTTCTTTGGACTGTAAATCAGGGGAAAATCGGGGCAAAAATTGTGTAGTGTATTCTAGCCTTAAGAATCTATTGCTGCATCCAAATTCACATACTATCCATCCTAAATAGTATTCAAAATTAGAATTAGTGTGTCCCAAATGGTAGTTTGTTAAAATGAGTATCCCAAAGGTACCCAGATGGTTTACTATTTCTGGTGGAAATTTAAAGTCCAGATCCGTGCACACAGCTAATACTTCCCACAACCCATTGCTTGTTAGATGAGGATTAGATTAGAATTACAAAAATGAATTAAAAGTGATAAAAATCTTCAGACATGGCGGATATGTGAGGCCGATGGACAAGTAGAGTAAGGTGACCTGTTGAAAAAATATTTATTTAATGCTATCTGCGTTATATTCTATCTGCAACAACATTGAGATATTTTATACAGATACATTGTCATTCATTTTTAAATGCAGTATTATGCAAACACATTGGGAGAGCTGAAAGATCATTTCTCTCCAATACCATAGGAAATTAAATTAAACGAAATGTTAACTGTGAGAAAATGATTGACAGGGCAGTTTAAATGATGACAGGATGCACATAACTAAGCAACAGAGCACTCTGTTAAAGACATAATTATGATGAAGTAGTATGTCCCAAAGCTTGCATACTGTTCTGCTACACACTCAAAAGTATGCACTTTTTCTTCAAAAAAAGAGCACATACTTTTAGGGCATAGTATAAGGGGGCGAATAGGAACACAGCATATCTCTAACTAATGGCTTCAAGCAACAGCTCTGTATTGTTACTTTTGGTTACTGATTCCTGGAGCTTTTGTGAGAACAGGGTTTTCTTTCTTAAAAGCTGCACTTTAATTTCTGAACCGCTAGCAGCACCAAATGGAATTGCAAACATGATTACTTTTTCTAAACAGGTTTCCCAAATATTGCTTTATCTACCATTGTTCATACAAACAGTTAGACCATCTGCAGCTGGCATCGGCAGACCCAACAATTGTGAAAGCCCTGTAGTGTTTTACATTTTTTGTGCATAAACCTGAAATGGGAGAAAGTATTTTAATGCTATGAAGCTTAACACAAAATGCAGTTTTTGAGATTGTCACCTGAATCAACGTGCTGTAACCTTTATACCACAGCTCTGACCAAAAGTGTATTTTTAAGCATAAACTATAGAAAAATCCTGTATCTAATAGCTGTAACTATGAGTTTATAGTTTCTCTTTTTCGCCACACATATGGAAGATTCTGCGTTATTATAGTTTTAATGCTCGATAATGCTTAATTGTGCTTCTTTAGCTGGAGCTGGATGGAGAACAAGTGACTTTGCCCAGTCTGGAGGGGATAATAGTGTGCAATATTGGCTACTGGGGCGGTGGCTGTAGACTGTGGGAGGGAATGGGAGATGAACCCTATCCTCCAACACGGTGAGAATCCACTCTATATGCTTTATATACTCTACTATACTATACTCTAATATACAGACTTGACCTTGTCAAGATTAGGTTGAAATTAAATAAAACTTCATACCTATAGATCTGGATCAGAGTAGAATGACCCTTGCAAATATTGCCTTGTTAATTAGTATTTTCTTTATGTCCTTTTTCTTTCTTTAGTGTTGATGATGGTTTATTAGAAGTGGTGGGAGTGTATGGCTCATTCCACTGTGCACAGATCCAGGTGAAACTGGCCAATCCTGTGAGGCTGGGACAGGCACATACAGTACGGGTAAGACATACAAATGTTCTTTATTCATACAGCTTAAATGATGCTTAAGTGTGAGTCATGGTTCAGCTCCATAGCACTCAAAAACACTACAATGTCTCCACTTTAGGGTGTGTCTATAGCAACTTTGTTTAATCTGTTTTTCAGTACACAGTCAATATAATCATATATGTCAATTTAATAAACTTTTTAAGTCTATTCACAGTGAAAGTGTTAAAACTACAATATTTAACATATATGTAATAACTACTAAACATCCAATGTGTAAACAATATGATTTCCGCACAAAATCCAGCAGAAACTCCAGCACAATCTGTATATTTTAAAATTTTCAAGACAGATGCTGCTCATTTGCATAGTTTTTTACTCTCTTGGATGCTCAGTGTTTTTCACAAGCCAACATGTGAGCTTCCATAGAAATGAATTAGAAAAACTAAACTAAACTATACTTTAACATGCCTATCCCCTTGCAATGACGTCTCTTCCCTTTTGACGTGTCTACAGTATCAGGTCTGGGCAATAAGGTTGTCCAATAGCCAGTCAAGTCTCAATGCTGTCCCTTCAGCAACCTGTCACTCACATGAAATGACTGCAGTAATTAGCAAGCAACAGAAATCTGACTATCCAATCAGTTTTGAAAGACAAATTCAAGTCCCTTCCTTTATTTTTCTTATTCAAGAAGCAATTTCACTCGGATCACAATTGGGAAAAGACAGTTACAGTTTTTATTTCATGCTAACTTTAATGCCTGTTTAATGTTCCCTCCTGGTGGAATGACCTGCCCAACTCAATCCGAGCAGCGGAGTCCTTAGCCATCTTCAAGAATCGGCTAAAAACACATCTCTTTATTTGAACCTCTAACTCTAGCACTCTCTATTCTAATTCTTTTCTTAAAAAAAAAAACCTTGCCCCTTTCAGACTTGCACTCTATTAATTTACTAACTGCTTGTTTTCTTAAAAAAAAAAAAACTAACACTAGCTTCTCTATTCTTTTTGTATTCTATCTATTTGTTTTCTTTTTATTTATTATACAATTAACAAAAAGCAAAAAAAAAGGCCTCTAATACTAGCTTGCACTATTCTTTTTCGATTCTATCTGTTTTTTTATTTATTTATTATATAATAATAATAATAAAAAAAACTGGCTACGTGTACTGCGTTAGGCTAACTGAGACTTGTTATAGCACTTGCATGTCATTGCTCTTTTGTTGATTTTGATTGCTTCCATTGTCTTCATTTGTAAGTCACTTTGGATAAAAGCATCTGCTAAATGACTAAATGTAATGTAATCTAATGCCTGTGCAGACCTCTCTGCTGAATAATAGCAATCCACAAATCGGTGTTGGCGATGTTGGATGAGAACAAACTGAATTGAGCTGGATGATGACTCATTTGTCTTCTGTAGAGTTGCTTTATAGCCTTAATTTTTCATGATTGATGCATTTTGCAACATGTTCTGTTATTGAACAGGATTGAATCAACATTGAACTGACTTGAGCTGAATAATGACACTGTTGCCTTCTTTAAAGCTGCTTTTGATTTGATCTCAATTCACAATTTGATACATTTTACAATATAAACATTCTTATTGAACTGAACTGAACCAACACTAAATTGAATTGAGCTGATTAATGACTATTATGTTTATATCTACTTTAAAGCAGAATTAGATATTTTTTCACGTTTGAAGAAATTTGCATCACTAATTCTGTTATTTTCCTATTTAATACTGTAAAGCTGCTTTGAAATGATATGTATTTCATAATGCACTATATGAATAAAGGTGACTCTTTTTTTTGTGGTAGCTGGTGTTGAAGAGTTCTCGGATGCCAATGCAGGTGGATGGAGAGCCGTGGGCGCAAGGTCCATGCACCATCACCATTACCCATAAGACCCAGGCCCTCATGCTGTACCACAGTGCAGAACACACAGATGATGATGACTCCAGCACCTCGGAGGCTGAAGAACCCTCAGCCGATCACATTGACACAGCTAGCAACACACAGGAAACTGTGACAGTGTCTTAGTAAGGCTGTAATCATTCTGTCTGTGCTATATCCACCCCAGAAAGTAGCACAGCATGAAAGGAATGATGTGATAAATGTCTGATGTCATAAATGTAAATGTACATAATGTGCATGTGCTGCTCTAGTAATAACATCTGCAGTGGTTATTTCTGTGTTTGAAGGCCCTTTTCTCTCGCAAGCACAGCTCCTGCAGTTCTCAATCTGTCCACAAGGTGTCTATCTCTGTTGAAACATAGGTTTCTAGATTTGTTTGCATACAGTACTTTTTTTTTTTTTTTCTCCCAGGGAGTGTTACCCGGAAGCTGGAAGAAGTGGCACAGGTTTTAGATATTTAGTCCACAATGGAATCATATTTAGCTGTAAGGAGAGCTCAGGCAATCATAAAAAAGAAAATTCAGTCCAGTGGAGAATGTTACAAACAAAGCTGCTTGGACACAAATGTTTTGCACTGATCTTGAGTGCCATAGGTCTGTAAAAATACAACTCGCTGCAGAAATCTTGTATTTGAGTTGTATATGTAAATGAAGCTGTGCAATAATTTTGTTTAGGTCCTTATGTTTTGTTACTCCTTTTGTGAAACACCTTTGCACTGCTTGAATCTAGAGTAGATTGTGAATGGGCGTGCCGTTGATATCTTATTATTTTGCAACTATTCCACTTGTGTTATTGGTTTAGTTTATGAAATGGCAGTAAAAGGTTTCAGAGCACTGGATTAAGATAACGTTATTTATTTTGTTTTTCGCATATGCTGATTATAAGGCATTTTTACTGTTTTATTCATTATTCATTTTCTCCACATTTCCATAGAGCTTTATGTTTTTATGCATCCTGCTTAAGTAAATTTTACTTTGCCTAGAATATAACCACCCTAATAGGGTTTCTGAGTATTTTCTTTAGTCCCACTCTTCCAAGTCTTTCTGCTTTCAGTGCAGTTGTAGCATAAGAACAGTAATGTTCTTGAAAAACTAAGACAGGATAGAAAAGAAAAACAGCTTTTGGAGTGGTAGTATGTAATGTCACAAGTTTCATATAATTATATCTACATCTATGGCTTTCCTAATGGTAACTCTCCCTGAACTAGCGTCACTCTCTTTGCAAGAGTTAGACATATTATCCATTAAAACCTTTTTTGATTAATATGAGGTTTTGCTGATGTAATGTATTTGAGCAGTTTATAATTTGATTTGGTTAATTTCAGAGTGATTTTACTGAAACAATCTTACAGATTGTTAAAGAGAACTGTTATTTAGATGGCAGCCATTTTTCAAACATAATTTTGAAGGAGATTTTGATGCTTTTTTGGAAGCTAAAAGGTTTACAAGAGTGTTACCAAAAGAATATATAATTTTTTCTCAAAGACTGAATATTTTCCCGTTAAATGATCTTTATCAGTTGTACATAAAAATGTAGACGGCTGTATTAGTTTTATTAAAAAAGTTTAGTAATGTCTGAAAACTTGAGAATGCTTCTATATCTTGAGAAAGGATAAAATCAAAATTGTGATGTTTTTTGATTAGTGTCATTAAAAATTACTTTTTCGAGTATGTTTGTGCATAAATACTGAAGCAGTAGTTGTGATGAAAACATTTTTTTTTTTTTACAACTGTAATTGCACTCGTTTTTCTTTTTACTCATGCTCTAAATGTGTCAAAGGGGTTTTAAACAAGAATATTATTCTCTTTGGAAATACTGATAGTTTATCATTTTAAACGTTTGTGAGTGTTAGATGAAATGGGATTCTCTGTATTGAATACTGAAGGTTGAAATATTTTGCACTGACCTCTGTACGCTAGACACATGACACGAGGATAACACCCGTGGCTTATGTCTTGTTTTACAAAGTCAAATGAAGCCTAGTTTTTATTTGGCAGTAGCTGCTCCTGGCATTGTGTTTAATGTGTAACTAGGCTTGTTTGTATACCCAGATAACATTACAAGTTGGAGACGATTGAGCCAAAACATTTCCTTAATTTAGAACATTAAGTCCAAAATTCCTTGGTCAAAAATTTGGTTTATTTTTTTATTGTTCAACACTGAAAACAATGCAAGCTGCACAAATGAACAATCACCATTACAGGAGCAGGATTAAGTCATCCCATAACAATTTCACAAATGTGATCAATACAACAGAAGATGAGAGAGAAAGAACAATAAATCTAGATGATGTTATATTTATTCTTATATGAGACTTGGTCATGCAATGCCTTTACTTGGTATCATTATGATATTTTACTTTATGTATATTTTGCTCCCCAACAATGTACAATATTTTCATTTACATTTTTTAAATAATCAATTACTCTATGCAATATTACAATTTTGGTTGATACGCATAAAGCAAACAATAAATCCCTACTAAACTTTAACTAAACTTTTCTTTTCACCATTAACATTTTTAACACACATTTAACACTTGTTGGTTTGATAGAATTGCACATGCTTAAAAACGGACTGGACCCAGCGAGGATACTTTGATCAGGAACCAATACAACTCCATCTGGAGCACACTGCCAGTGGACTTTGCCCATGTGATAAAACCAACAAATGTCAAGTGTGATCATGTGAAGTTAAACACTTCAAACAACTCACAAGTAAAATCTGCAAACATAACAAAATTCACAGAACAAAGTTAAGATTTAATAATGTGTGAACATTTGCAAACCATATACGTACACTGAAATGTCTCTTTTCTGGATCAATGACGTCAATCGTAGCAATTAAGCCAAATACTTTTGAATAATGACCACTAAACGATTCAATTGACTGTTGTCTTATGCTGTTTTCAACTTAAGTATTTTCAGCATAGCTGGGCTAGTGTCTCTTGCATCACTCTGCAATCTTGTTGTTTTTACTTAAATAATTTCAGATTAAATCAATATTTAATTTACTTTTATTTGGTAAGTAGCCATATAATAGGATAACAGTCATTATTGCAAATGCAATACAAACCCCTTCACTTTGTTGAGGTTTATTTTGTAGTGACAGTTGGACTGCATTAGCCTTTAGATATCATCCATCCATCAATCTATTTTTTTTGGTCAACATTAAAAGACGTTACCGGACATTTATAGATTAAAACTGCTTTAAGACTGCTTTATGCATTCTGTACAGTCACAACACACCTACAATTAGAGTTAAAAAGATTATTTGCATCAAACCTGGCTTGATTAAACCCCATAAATGAATATTCTGTCATCTGTTACTCATGCTCCTGTTGTTTCAAAAGACTTTTGATCATCTTTGGAACAAAAATTAAGATATTTTTAATATATCGTAATTATTTTTGCCCATCTATTGAAAGTCCTTCAAAGATGTCAAAGATTTCATGAAGCTTGAACATTCTGGTTGTGTGGACTCACTGAATGGACACAAAGATGATATAATTTTAAAAATATCTCAATTAGTGTTCCAAAGATAAACAAAACATCAATTCATTAAAATGAATATCAGTTCGACTTAGATACTTTCAATTGTTGAGCTTGCACAAAGAGACAGAAGAGCCATTTGAGAAGATCCAGAAAGCGGGATACACAGCCTCAGTGAAAGGAAAGACAAATGTGTGGAAAGGGTAGACCCGGTCCTGCACATTATAGAATGTTGCACTTCCCTGATCACAGTCCAGCAAGACGCCCACGCGGCTTGGGTTGGGATTCTGCAACACCGTCTCGATGCTGTTGTGCCATGCAGAAAGCTTCACGTTAAACCACTCCACACACCAGGAATCTGCATTACGCCCCAGACGGCTAGAGGGACCCTTGCGGTCAATTCTTCCATATGCAAGTCCCAATCCGCAGAAGTTGTTACTGCTCATTTTGATCTCCCAATAATGACGGCCCTGAGAGAACCCCTTGGTGCAGAGCACCTGGGAACAGACAGAAAAGCGAAGGGGAATATCTGGATAATGAGCTGGGTCGTCCGAGACTGTCGCTTTGGTGTTGTTTTCAGACAGGGAGATCCGCTTGTGAGCTGTTCTGACGTCAAAATTGAGGATAGTGCCATCTAAACAAAAGAAACACAAGCAAATAGATGTAAAAGGTGATGAACATGAACAAGTGGATAAAATCTAAACTATGTCAAACTCACATTTAAGAAGGTCACTTCGTTTAATAGAGTTTAGCACAGCTGGTGAAATAGCAAGTGGATCTGTAACGAGAGAAAGAGGAAATAAAAAGCTTTCAGAAATCACTAATGTATTGCCTCCAAAGGGAATGAAAGGTTCGCTCATTTTATTAATGCATTAGTATAACAAATCCAAACAATCAGGGGTGCATTTCCTAATAGCACTGTTAGCCAACTATGGCTCTTCTGTCGCTACCCACAAAATTCAACAATTTGCTGTTTCATGAAACCATAGTTTCAACAAACATTTGCAAACAGGGTTACAAACTTGTGTGGCGGAACTATAGCTCTCAACCTGTGGTTAGAAGCATAGTTTCTACTAAGCTTCTAGGTACAACATACAAATCCACACAAATATATATATATACAGTAGGGATGGGCGATATCTTATCGTTTGCGATATACCGTTAAAAATTCTCCCCACGATAAAAATTTGTCTTCCCGCGATAATAACGATAAAGTCTAGTTGTTGACATATAGTTGTTGAAGGTGGACGTGCAATTGAGGAGTTTATCCTAAATGAGGAGCAAGGTTATTTTCGTAAACTAAAAATAAAACTAAGACAAAAACGATTGATGAAAAAACAATTTCATAAACTGAAATAAAATAAAAATGTCAAAATATTTGATAAATGAAAACGAAACAAAACTAACAACAGTTATTGATTAACTAACTGAAATAAAATAATAATTAACAAAAATAAATTATCGTTTTCGTAATCATTACGTTCTCACCCCTTGGCTGAAAAATATATGAGCTGTGTGGCGGTGTAGGGAAATACCTGTAAATGCGCATTCTGAAGAGAGACGCAAAGCGGTTAAAGCACAGTCCTGCACGGGTCCTGTTTGGTAAACGTGCACCAGCAGTACTTAACAGAACACCTGACCCGTTATCCCACAGCAGCACTGTACCAGACCAGAACCGTTTGACATAAAGACCGCGAGTGCAGCCGAACCGCACCCGCATTAATCTACAACATCAGGTAGGCAAACTTATTAATTTTCTCATATAACACAAGAATCAAACCATCATTAGGCAATTGGTGTTTTGAAGAAAAACAGATACGCAACATGATAATTAACAGAAGAAAAAAAATGAGAACCACCTTTCTGTAAACAATACAAAACTTGCCATGCATCTTACCTTGTGATATGCCAAACTTTTGAACAAATAAATTACAAAGGCTAAATCACATCATACACACGCTTTAATTCTTCATAAATAAAGAAAATAACATATTCAAATGTAGCCTTTATAGGCCAACGATTGCCGTTATTATTGTTTCATAGTCCCAGTTATGATTTATGCGCGGATGTTCACGAAAAGTGCGCAAGGCACGACAGTACAATATGGTAAATAAGAAAAAAGACATAGGCTATAACCAAATTAGGCTACGTTTATTTTCAGATTAAATATCTCAACACACCATTTAGAGCACAGACTTGCATCCTTTGGTGTATATTTGTAAGGCTTCTTTTACCATCTATCAATCTCAGATGGGTTAATTTTGTCGCTATAAACGTTTGCCTCACTAAGGTTAAATTATGCTAAGTCTTTCTTTGCCTTCATCTGAAGTGATCTGTTGATTCTGCTAAACTATAATTAAAACTGAAACTAACTTTAAAACTAAATAAAAATGTGCCACAAAAAAAAAAACTAAACTAACAAAAATATTAATGAAACAAATAAAAACAAACTGAATTTCATAGCAAATTTGAAAACGATATTAAAATAAAACGAATTAAAAAAAATTAAAACTATAATAACTATGAGGAGCTCCTTCTACAGTTGGAACTTTTGGTTAGGGCTGTACTGTGCACACACAAAAAATGTCTGAATAAATGTACAAGTAGCATTTGTGATACAGTTTTGCATGTGTATGAGCTTTTACAAACATGTTGAACAAAGAAAATTTATTGACAGCTTTTTGTCCATGAACTTAATAACATAGTTGAGTGTTTGAATTAACTCTTTTTGTGACCAGACATTTTCATATTACAGAATGATAGTATTATATACAGTGATAAAGGCTATGTCGATTAGCTTGCATTATACATATAATTTCCTTATAAAAAAAATACCCAAGATTGAAGAACACAGATAAACATATGGGAGTTTCTGCGCAAGGGTGCCCTCCGGCTTCCAGAGAATTAAACAGTCATACATACTCATATGTTCAAACACCCTATTTTGAGTAAAAATAGAATAATACTTTTCTCTAAAAAAAGGATTCCCTATTATCGTCATTGATATCTTATCGCATAAAATACCAGAAATATCGTGATTCTTTTAAGCCCATTCGCCCATTAATATACAGAATAATTTTATAAATGTTTAAGTGTGTCAACAATCAGTGTCATTTTTGAAGAGTACACATGTGCATTAATTAATATTACTTCGTTGTGTGGGACCTGCACCCCTGCATGACTTTCAATAATTTAAAAATGCCTGGTGTGATATATTTCTTTTCTGCTTTTACAGTAGCATTTGCAGTCTATTCTGGAATTACAGTAAATGGTATAGTTTTGGAGCACAGACCCCTTATAGTAAAGATTCAATTTAGGAGGGCATGATTGAAGAAGAACTTTTTCCACATACTTATGTCAGGTATGTCTACTACAGTTTTAGCTGTGATGTCAAGCAAGTTTTCCATGCTTTTGGAGAAAACAGGATTTGCTCCTTTAGAGGGATTCCTAGATTCTGGCAAAGAGGATATACATATAATGTTAGAATAATTTCTAAAAAAATATTAACTTGATCCACATTCCTTTTCAGAATAATTTTATAAAATCTCTGTGAAACGGAAACTAACACAGGCCCCTCCTTTTTAATCCAATCACTGTGTGAATATGTTCAACACACATAACAGTAATCAGACAAACAGTAATAATCAGTTGTAAAATAATTAACATATGGAGGGGTAGTCAAAACTTACTGTTTGGCTTCTGGTCTTTGCGCTCGTTTTGATCCTTCTGATCTTTAGCACTCTTGCCTATCAAGAAATAGAAGAACAACGAGAGGAAGGTGTACATTTTAATTGTTGTTTATATTATTAAAATATTATTTAAAAAAATATATAAGCAGTTGACTTGCTGGAATTTCTCTGTCTAGTTCCTGGAGCCTTGGCTTTGGGACCACAGATTGGATTGGGAGATCTCAAATGTGCTGAAGGGTCATGCCACATCAATGCATTAGGTGCCTTTTGCATCCCTAAGAAATAATCAAACAGAATTAATAACAAATCAATTTGTGATTTAAAAACACAGAAATATTATGTATTCTTTCATCAATATTATATCAAATTAAAGGCAATTAAATTTTATTTTAAAAAAAATAGCATTTATGCTGGTAAGGGTAATGTAAGGTTTTTGGCCTGTCCCTCACTATGATTTTTCTTTTTCAGCAGGACTTTGAATTTGCTAAATAAAGGCAAAATTATATAAAAATCACATTTGCATATTGTTCTAAATACAGTTTTATTGTTAAGCAATGTTTTTGGCATAAGTGTATATTTTTCTATAAATTAAAAATCATTTTATTGGTGTCCCCTGGTTTCATGTCAGCCCTGTTACCCTCATCAAAAAACCCTTGTAAAATAATGGTACATTCAAGTGACATCACCTCACATCATCTCTCAGGATTCCAAAACTTAAAACAGAAACTTGTTTCTCTCACTCCTCTATAATGTTCTGTTTTTGATGATTTATGAGGTTTGACTGAGGGGGGGACATCACGCAATGTCAATACTGTTACCATTTTTAAAATGTAAATTTAAACTATTATTTTTTACATTTAATATAATCAATATCTATAAGTAACATGCTTTCAAAGTGTACAACGTGCTTTTGTGAACTTGACTATTAGCTAGAAATTAGCAAATTAGTTTGAAATCGTCAAACCTGTTACTGTCAGCCCTGTTTTCAGAGTAACAGGTTTTGACGAGGGTAACGGGGATGACACAGATTAGGTGTCACCCTGTTTTTAAAGATTGTCTGTGTAAAATTCAAACATTTTAAAGGTCACCCTGGGTTTATTATTGAGCTAATGCCTATATCATTCAGTGGCATATGAGCATCAGTTACATTTTTAGTTAGTATTGTTACTATTACTATTGTTGTTAATGACTGGGATAAGATGACCAGTCTCAATAAAACTCTTTTTTTCCCCATAACTCACTGTCAATAAAGCATACATGTAAATTCAATTACAAAGAAGAGCAGCAAGATGACTGCAGACCCTCGCCCAGTCTTGCAATGTTCAAGAAAGTAAAACCAAATTTCAGCATCAAGATCTTGGTCTGGTTTCAGATGATCACAGAAAGACCAAGATTTGATCATCTTCCTTGCCTAATAACTGAACCAAATCAGTGTATTTTAAGTTCTGTGAGGGGACACAGACAAACAGATGGACACATTAACTATTTACAATACCCAACTTTGGATAGCTCTTAGAAATGACTTTAACGGAACTCTATTGTCCTCCTACATTATCGACACTATTTTCCAGTTTAACATTGTAAAGCTGCTTTGACAATCTGTATTGTATAAAGCGCTAAATAAATAAAGGTGACTTGACTTGATCTTCACTAATACAACTATGCCAAGTAAGTGCAATACAATATAATGCAATTTAAAATGGTAAAACTTTGCAGTATTATGTAAACAAATATGTGCAGTGTGCTGAAGAAAGTGTGTCCTGTCATCGCTGTTACTTTGGTCAGGCCTGTGACGTCAATCCTGTTACTGTCATTAATTTAATAAAAATTGTAAAGATGATATTTGATACAGCCTTTCGTTTTTTTTTTATTGTAACTGTAACTATATTTTATTTTGGACAAAGTCCTTTTTTAATATCTCTCTTGTAAAAATATATATTTTTCTTAATTTACGTGGTCACCCTCCAAAATTAGAATGTTCTTGGTCATCTGAATGACAAATATTAAAATATTTTTTAAAAATCCAAAATTTGAAACAATCCCAGTGAAAAGAAGGACTAAAATGCTGCTCATATATGTGAAAACTATCACATAGTATCACATAGTTCTAATTAAACTATAGTATATCGTAACGCTTGTGTCTATAACAGGGTTGACAAAAATACCAAAACATGAGGTAGAAAAATAGTTTCAAAATAATAAATTGCATAGCTTAAGATGGCACAAAACAATTTCCTGTCATTTTAAGGTGTCTTCATTTTCATGGATATTTAAAAAATGTTAATTAAACATTTGATTTTTTAATTTTTCCAACTGGAAAAGGCACCGATTTCATGTAATTACCCTGAAACATTGGGAGAAAAATTATTTAAAAAAGATAGTGATGAATGGATGGTTTAGGTTCATGAATCAAGAGGCAACAAAAGCCCATTCAATTGCTACTTACACATGTCTCTTGGATTTGGCAGGAAGGAAGGAATCTCACTTGGGATTACTGAGAATTGGTTTCCTAGACCTAGAGGATTAGAGAAGTGGTTCAAATCTTCAGGCAGCAGTTTTATTAAGAATAAGGCCCTATGGCTGGGCGATTTTTCTGATTTTATGAATTAATTTGAATTTAATTGATAAAATTGTTTTGCCACAATTTAATTTTTTATAAATCAAGGAACTGTAAATACATATTCACAACTGTAAATAGAAATATTACCAAATGTTAGAATTAGACACGTTGACAATATGCTAATGATAACAGTTAAGAGAAAACAATGATCCGAGCGCATGATACACTCTATGAAGGACCGAAAGCAGAACATTTTTCTAGGTGCTATTCACACAGATTGTGCTTTTGCGTTGAAAAAGATATGACAGGGGCAGTGGAATAGGAAAAAATGCAAGGAGATGTACGCTGAACTTATAACTCAAGCACTGCATTTTTAGAATGCCGTTTCATGCACAAGGTGCCACAAGAGATACGAGTGCAATGGTCAAATGCATCCATCAAGCGCATGTTTATATAGAAAAAACTGAGCAGTGGAATGCAAAAACCTGTAAAAAACTATGTCTGATATTTCATGTTTGCATGAAATAGTCTACTGGAATTGCATTGAATTTTGAGATTTTATTTAGCATTTCTCTTGTACTATTTCTTAACATACAGTACATGTTTAAGACAAACTTGTACAATAAGTGCCTTTATATTTCATGCATCTTTACTGTAAAAAAGATATCTAACAAGTGATTTGTTTTACATTTATATCATGTTGACAACTTAGATCAGAGAGAACGCGTTTTTCAGGTTTGAAAATGAATGGGGCAATGGACTGCCTTTTTTGGTTGACTATTTTTCATTTAGAAAAGAGCAGTGTGCTGCGGTTTTTTATGTTGCTAGCCAACCACTGAAACAGCTGTTCTGTCAGTCTAAACAAGGATTATAGCGCAAATGCACTAGAATCTTTGATTTGCTGTTAAGTAAACAGTCATATTAGCAGAAACTTTAAACATAGTGGTTCGTGAAGTCAGCTCCGGGTAACCTGCGACAGTCACCACAAGTTTCTCCTCCATCATTGCAGTCTCCAGACGTTCTAAGCTACTGTAAACTTCCATTACCTCAACGATCTCTATTCATTCGATTGGACAATGGAAAAAACGCAAATGACATTGGGTGTTCAGAGCGCTCCTACAAAACGCAAGGCACAGCAGGTGGCTAAAACACGAGGCCCCCGGGGTGCATAAACAGCACACAATACTGTTCACTGCCAATAGAAAACAATTTAAAAAAGCACCTCTCACTGCAAAAAATGCATTCTGTCTGATCTGGGCCTTAATGTGTGGTACACTTAATAGAACTTTCTTTAACTAGATGGGAATATAGTGAATGTTACTTGAATCATGTTACATTTTTAAAGGTGACTTAAATGTTAGTTAAATGTAGTTAAATTTTTAAAGTGACTTAAATGTAAATAAATAAATAAAAATAAAAATAGAGAATTGGTCAAATGTTCTGAAGAAAACAATCAAGATTTAATTTTTTGCCATATCACCCAGCCCTAGAATAACCTCAACAACATATAACTGCCAACAAAACCACTTGTATAAAAATGCTTTATATGATTAGTATGTCCCAGATTTCCACACCAATTATTTCAAAACACAATCTCATCTGCGACAAGAACAGATTTCTCAAACTCTGTAAAACATGTATATCAGAACTCTTAGCATGCACTATGACTGTGTGGTGTTACTGTACACAAACATCAAAACATGCTGCACAATTTATACTTACACACCTGGTTTAAGTACAGAGATTCTGTTTTCTAATGGCTGCTCCATTAATTTGGTGATCCACTCCTTCAGTGCAACTGCAGAGGAATGATAAGCTATCACCTCTTTACTTTCCACAGTCATACGAGGGTTATGGGGCTCAAAATTTACCACAGAGGGCAAATCCACAGAGGCCTGTGACAGAGATTGGTAAAGTCAAGAATACAAACATAAAATCTACACATCTTGAATTGACTTTTACTTTTTGTAAGAGATCCTAGACTAGCACTGGGCTTCGCACACAATATTTAATATTATATATACATCTAGGGCACAAATAACAGTACTAAAAATGAAAAATGTATTTCAACATTTGGTCACATAATCTCTGCATCACCTTTAAGAATGCTAGTGACTGCGACTGGTCCAGCAGAATGTTGATCTCAGATTTGGTCCTACTCATCGTCTCGACGTTCTCATTAAATTTCTTTATCAAGGAGACCAGTTTGCTCTGACCTTTCTCCTGTTCCTTATCGATAGCAAGCATGGCTTCTTTCTCATCTCGGTCAATCATTTCTCTAATCTGCCTGTATTCTGCCTCAAGAAAACGTTTGCGGGTTGCAGCTAGGTCCTGGGAAAGCAAAACCAAAAGGAAACGAAAGCTCCACATGCTGACATATGTGATGTTAAAACTGTATATGCACATCTTGTCATCTCTTACAGTACCTTCATCTGATTCTGCTAAAGAGTCCAAAAGAAAAATAAACATTTCCGAACCTTTAATTTGATTTGTTGCTCCTTCATCTGTGTGATAACCTGCTGATTCTTGTCAGTTTTGACATCAAGGATGTTGAGCTTGTCAGTCAGGTCGGTCTAAAAAAGTTTTAAGAATAACAACAATTTTAGGGAATCCTTTCATTGCCGTATGTTTAAAACCACACAATCCTACTAAATGTTTATATATCAAATAATACAAACCCTTAAAAACAAACAAGCAAATATTATAATTATTGGACACTATGCTTATGTTATTTTGCTTAGGGTCAGTTTAAGTCAGTATGTCTAAGATATATACATATAAAAAACATTGTCAAAATCTATTATTGGAGAGGTAAGGACGTGATGTGTGGCCAAGTATGGTGTCCCAGAATTTGTGCTCAGCATTTCACCCATCCACGTGCACACACACAGCAGTGAGTTATAAGTTATAACCACAAATGTGCAAGCATTATAATGTATTATAATTGTTGTTATGATTATTTATAAGATGATATAACATAAGTTTTTTTAATAATGCATTATGCATACATTATAATGCCTTAAGAATACCCTCATAATGTATTATAGAGCTGTCACGATTCGTCGATTTTAGTCGACTAGTCGATTTTGAAAAATCATCGACTTCATTTTGCTTGCGTCGACTAACAGCAAAATACCGGAAGTGCCGCATTTCACAGACGAGAATCCATAAAACACATTGTTAGACTGTTTTCCAAGGCTGCATGATATTAAACCCATTTAAAAATCACAATTAAGCATAATTGTGAATTCACAAACGCTATGATTTAATTAAATAATTATATGCATTGCAGTTCTAACACAGAATATGAGCTTTAATTATTTACATGCGTGTAGGTTAAGTACGTGCGTCACACAGCGGCTCCGTTCACAGTAGCTCCACAGAAACTTATTTACATGTGGAGCGTCTCAAACTCCATCTCTGCATGTTGTTGTGAGTTTGGGTTTATTATAAGGTTCATCTGGGAACGCAACGTGCGCCATTTCATCAGATTTGTAAGGTAAATCATTTATAAGCCTGTGCAAACACAGGAGAATACATCGCGATTTCAAAATAAAAGCTCAAACCCTCACTCTGAGTTTACACGTTTTGATGAACACATATTCATTTAATTACAGTGGCTATAGCATTTCTGTCCTAAAGAAATGGCCAAATATTAAAGATTAAGTGGACATTTGAATTAAATGGTGCTTGGTCAATATTAAACAAGGATTAGATCGCGCAGTAATGTTTGGCTGTCGGCGCCCCCTGCTGGCCTTTGTTGTAATGCGTAATGTACATTAGCTCTATTGTTTATAATACATTATGTATTTTAACAGTTTTGTTCAATAAAACCATATGATTTCTTGCTTTTGATACTTTATTTGAACTAATTATTATTGCATCATTGCTATTATATATGTATTTTAAGTCATTTTAAAAGCTATTGTTCACTTACATCTATTTTTATTACCACAAAAACATTATTATAATTATAGGGCCCTATGAAATCCGTTTTATTTCCAAATTCAGTTTTTCCATTTTCATTTTTCTATACTCTGTTTTAATGGTTAAATTAAATTTTATTAATCAAAAAGCCTGTCTAATTAATTGAGTTTTACAGTTTTATCTGTACCAAATTCTGTTTTCCATTATTTTCTGGATTCCATTTTAATGGTTCCATTAATTTTTTTTTTCTTTTTCAGAAATACTGCACATTTACATTTTTCTCATAAATAAATTCTGGTAAATAATATTTCTGGTAAATACTCCTTTATTTAAAATACTGATTATAATTTTATTATTAGACTAGAACACGTGGATATGTTGTCATTCTTACACTATAATGAATGAATGAGGCATTTATATAGCGCTTTGTGTATGGTTGTACACCCAAAGCACTTTACAATCATGTGGGGGGTCTCTCCTCAACCACCACCAGTGTGCAGCATCCACTTGGATGATGGCAGCCACAGGACAACGACGCCAGTGCGCTCACCACACACCAGCTACAGGTGGAGAGGAGAGAGAGATGGAGCCAATCAAGTGGATGGGGATTACTAGGAGGCCATAATTGACAAGGGCCAGTGGAGGGAATTTGTCCAGGACACCGGGGTAGAGCTGTCGCGATTCGTCGATGTTAGTCGACTAGTCGATTTTGAAAAATCGTCGACTTCATTTTGCTGGCGTCGACTAACCGCAGAATACCGGAAGTGCCGCATTTCACGGACGGGAATCCATAAAACACATTATTAGACTATTTTCCAAGGCTGCATGACATTAAACCCATTTAAAAATCATAATTAAGCATAATTGTGAATTCACAAAGCTATGATTTAATTAAATAATTATATGCCATGCAGTTCTAACACAGTATATGCGCTTTAATTATTTACATGCGTGTAGGTTAAGTATGTGCGTCACACAGCGGCTCCGTTCACAGTAGCTCCACAGAAACTTATTTACATGTGGAGCGTCTCAAACTCCATCTCTGCATGTTGTTGTGAGTTTGGGTTTATTATAACGTTCATCTGGGAACGCAACGTGCGCCATTTCATCAGATTTGTAAGATAAATCATTTATAAGCCTGTGCAAACACAGGAGAATACATCGCGATTTCAAAATAAAAGCTCAAACCCTCACTCTGAGTTTACACGTTTTGATGAACACATATTCATTTAATTACAGTGGCTATAGCATTTCTGTCCTAAAGAAATGGCCAAATATTAAAGATTAAGTGGACATTTGAATTAAATGGTGCTTGGTCAATATTAAACAAGGATTAGATCGTGCAGTAATGTTTAAAAATAATCATCAGGCTGTCGGCGCCCCCTGCAGGCCTTTGTTGTAATGCGTTATCTACATTAGCTCTATTGTTTATAATACATTATGTATTTTAACAGTTTTGTTCAATAAAACCATATGATTTCTTGCTTTTGATACTTTATTTGAACTAATTATTATTGCATCATTGCTATTATATATGTATTTTAAGTCATTTTAAAAGCTATTGTTCACTTACATCTATTTTTATTACCACAAAAACATTATTATAATTATAGGGCCCTATGAAATCCGTTTTATTTCCAAATTCAGTTTTTCCATTTTCATTTTTCTATACTCTGTTTTAATGGTTAAATTACATTTTATTAATCAAAAAGCCTGTCTAATTAATTGAGTTTTACAGTTTTATCTGTATCAAATTCTGTTTTCCATTATTTTCTGGATTCCATTTTAATGGTTCCATTAATTTATTATTTTTTATTTTTCAGAAATACTGCACATTTACATTTTTTCTCCTAAATAAATTCTGGTAAATACTCCTTTATTTAAAATACTGATTATAATGTTATTATTAGACTAGAACACGTGGATATTTTGTCTTTCTTACACTTTAATACTGAACTGATTTCAGTGATCTGGACTGAGATGAGATAGACACTTGCTTCTTGCACTCTATGTTGCACTTTACTTTTGCTTTAAAAAAGGATTTCATAGAAATTTGGATTTAATTTGGTTTAATAAAATATTCTTAAGTAAATTTTTTGTTTTTTTGTTTTGTGGGAAATTAATCGTTTAGATTAATCGATAAATTAGTCGATAGATTAATCGAAATAAAAATAGTCGTTAGTGGCAGCCCTACACCGGGGTTACACCCCTACTCTTTTACGAGAAGTGCCATGGGATTTTTAATGACCACAGAGAGTCAGGACCTCGGTTTAACGTCTCGTCCGAAAGACGGATAATACTGAACTGATTTCAGTGATTTGGACTATGAGATGAGATGGACACTTGCTTCTTGCACTCTTTGTTGCACTTTACTTTTGCTTTAAAAAAGGATTTCATAGAAATTTGGATTTAATTTGGTTTAATAAAATATTCTTAAGAAAATTGTTGATTTTTTTTGTGGGAAATTAACCGTTTAGATTAATCGATTAATCTATAAATTAGTCGATAGATTAATCGAAATAAAAACAGTCGTTAGTGGCAGCCCTAATGTATTATAAATATGGGCTTCATAGAAAGTGTTACCTTAATTTCATATTTGATTAAATTTGCAACATCCTCTGTCATTGAACTAAACTGAATCAACATTGAACTGGTTTACTTTTTACTCATGATGCTATCTACTAACTGAATTTAATTTGTTTTGGAGGACTGCAACACTGACAATGTTATTGAACTAAACTGAATCAACACTGCCTAAATTAAGCTGAATAATGACAACTGTCTTCTGTAGAGCTGCTCTTCAGCTGAAATTTAAGTCATTTTAGAATTTAATTTTGCTACACTGTTTGTTTTGGTGAAGCTAATTTGAAACAATCTGTATTGTATAAAAGAGCTATACAAATAACGGTTGTGGTCAATTCTGATTATTACCCCTAGTATTGGTAGGTTTAGGAGTAGGTGTGGGGGAGGGGTTAGGATTAGGGAATCAGGTAGAGACTAAATAATTTGGCAGGGGGTCAGAATTGGGCACAACACCTGCGTTCTTGCTCGAGTGATATTATTTGAGTAGATTATGCTACAGTAAAAGCAC
Organism: Schizothorax lantsangensis; assembly: GCA_027422415.1. Classification (NCBI taxonomy): domain Eukaryota; kingdom Metazoa; phylum Chordata; class Actinopteri; order Cypriniformes; family Cyprinidae; genus Schizothorax; species Schizothorax lantsangensis. Next base: position 20,240,181 of record CM049853.1, on the reverse strand, counting down.
TTAACAGGATTATCTATCACATTTGTTCACATCTGTTCCTACATTCAGGTTTACAAATAGGCCCTACCTTTTGTTTGAAGCGTCGCTCATCTGCCGTGATAAACTCACAGCCTTTATGCATGTCCTGCAGACAGGTACTGCAAATGCAACTCTGGTGCTGATTGCAGTAGAACTCCATCAGTTTGCCATGATTTGAACAGAGACGCTCCATCAGATCTGGCAGCGGATCACACAGTTGATGCGCCCGAAAAACGGCATTCTCCCGGTGAGGCCTGACATGATCCTCACAATAAGACGCCATACATGTAAGACAAGTTTTGACGGCTTTGGCTTCCATGCAGTTATCACATTTGATCTCATCTGGATCTTTCTTTTTCACCTCGAAATGTTCCTTGACGGGTTCAGAGACACCTGCTTTTATTCTATAGGCGTCCAGCACCGCGCTGAGGACGGTGTTCTTCTTTAGTTCAGGTTTGCTGGGGAACGCCATTCGGCAATGAGGGCAGGACAGAGATGATATCCTGTCTTTCCATGTCGCTTCGAGACAGTTGGCGCAGAAACTGTGTCCACAGATTAAACTCACCGGGTTCTCGAATAGACATAAACAGATACTGCATGTCAACTCGTCCTCAAGACTCAGAAGAGACATATTTTCCGCCATTGTGACACGTCCAAGTTAACAGCGATACTGACAACACACTCAACTGCGCCCTGAGTGAAAACGAAACTTAACTAGGCGGAGAAACGAAACTTCAACGGTCCACATGACACGGAGTCATGAATCAACTAATGAACTAGGAGTTGTCAATAGACAAAATATTACAAAATTAATTGCGATTGTTTCTAATTTTGAATGCACTGATATCCTTAGGTCATATGTAGAAAATGTTTAATTTAAATAAGTACATTCTTTCATGCTACGTTCAAATGTTCTAATACAGTTTATATAAAAATAAATGTAATAATAATATTTTTTTAATAAAATTTTATAAAAAAAATAAAATTGCGTAAAGGTACAAATATCATACAGTTTATTCAAATGTACACAAGAGGGCGCTGTTTGCTTAAAAATCGTTTGAATATTTGGTTTGGTAAAAGCAAGACTGAAAATCTGTGTAGAGTTTGGAAGATTCTGAAGAACTTTTTAAAGAATAATTGTAGCATTATCATTATTTTATTTAACTATAGACTCTACGTCAAGGTGTTATTACAGTTGCCACTCAATTTCACAAGTAAGTCCCTTCAGCAAATAGTATTCATGGAAAAAGACCACTTCTCTGAATCTGTGATCTCATACAGACCAGAAGACTTTTGTGTGTCGTGGTGAATTATACTTTAATCTGAATGTTTATCTAAATTAAACTGATAAACAATGCACAGAATTTTTTTTTTTTAATTCTACAATCTGTATTTAGTATTCAACAATTTATTTTAAATGGTATTTATGAATTTCTCTTCTGGTTACAGATAGATATTCACAATATATATTTACAGGTATATGCCTGTTTCATTCATTCATTCATTAGCCTATTTGAATTAATTATGGTCTAACTTTGAACAGAGATGTTTTACTTATAATACTACTAGCTAACTTATTATTTGACTCATTTGCTGACCAATCCCCTCATGCCTCCGTTCCTCTCTTGTCCCCTGATTCCACACACATTCTGAATACACATTAGAGTATCAAACTTAGAGTGTGAAACTTAGGAGAACAAAAATTCCATCTACACTTGTCCCTACACTAGCACTGTCTATTCTATTTCTATTCTATCTACTTGTTTTCTTTTTATTCATTAAAAAACCTTGACTCTCTAACACTAATCTATTTCTGTTGTATACTGGTTTTCTTTTTATTTATTATAAAAAAACCTTGGCCCTCTTACACTAACACTCTCTATTCTATTTCTATACTTTTCTTTTTTATTTATTAAAAAACTCAGCCCTGTAACACTAGCACTCTCTATTCTATACTTGTTTTCTTTTGATTTATTATTTAAAAACTTGACCTTCTAAGACCAGTACTCTCTATTCTATCTACTTTTTTTTTATTAATTTTACTTATATATTTATATATATACCGCGTTAGACTGTCCAAAACTTGTCACAGCACTTATTGTTGCTCTTGTGTTGTTTTGATTGCTTCTATTGTCCTTCTATTGTAAGTTGCTTTAGATAAAAGTGGCTACTAAATGATAAATGTAAAATTAGAGAACTATTAACATTTTAATTAAATTATAGTTGAAGTACAATTCGATTTGGAATGTTTATGGAGTCTAATGGCCTTTTGATGACTAAAGTTGGTCAACTAACTTGCTTAGTGACTTCACTGCCTTTATTCTAAATTATCCACAGAGGTCTAAATAAAGGTTCTTGAGTGTGTGCGGTCACATGCTTACTGACTCTCAGTCTGACACACTTTCTTTCTGCATGTTTTATGTGCATATTTATGCATATCACATGGATTTTTAATTTTTTTAGTTAATTACTTGTCCTTTAATCTATGATACATGATTTTGTTGTTTGATGAGAATTAAGATCACATACAGCAGGCCACCTGAAAGAGCATCAAAAATCCATTCGGTGAGTTTGCCTCCATGCATCACATTGAGATCTGACAATTAATCCTATAAGGTTGACCCCTGACTTTGACATCTTCCGGCATGCTGTATGACATGTTTGGCGCCATGCTTAGCTTTATCTTATGTTGGCAGCTGATACGTCTCAGCAATAATTAATCCAGTGTTAAAGGCTAACCTAATTACACATGGAATCAATGACCTTTCTTCCAGCAGGAAATACTTCAGGAAACTGCTAAAAGTTATTAAGGGCCACTTGTAATTTTAGCAGTACATTTAGCATAAATTATTTGAAGAACAGAGGACCGTAATTTTATGATTTAGAAGGCTTCATATTTTAGGTTGGTCTGCCAGACATGAAGTGAAGGACAATTTGGTAATGAATGTTACATGACAGTAATGGTCTCATCTGAATCAGTAGGTTCTCCTGTTTAATTTGGAGTATTGTATGTAACATCCACACATGATTTTTACTTAAGCTAGATAAGGCTGATGGATATGGATCATGGATGACCAGTCACGAAGAGTTGACAGTCATGGTAATTGTGAAATTAAAATGTGTAAAAATAATTTTCACTGTTTAAGGACAAATGGTAAAATAAAAAAAAATAAAAAAGTCCATATAATGATGTTAAACAATGCATCACATTTCTCTGGACTTCCTGTTTCAGCTTTGTTCAGTCTTTCACCCCGCAGCAGCACACCAGCCTTTTAGAGTGAAGAAGTTTATATTTATAATGTCATTTCTGTCCACAGAGGAACTGCATTATAGGAACTAGAGACAAAGAGAGGAAGAATAAAAATTCTACTTCATGCTTGAAAACAAAGTTGATGTTTGGGTTCAGGATGACCCTTAAATGTCATTGAGTTGTGTGAGGGGTGGGTGTGTTTGACATTTGTGATGTGTTGAGTGTCCAGATGCTCACAGCAGGGATAACCTCCACCTCCTGCAGACTGTGGCCATTTGGTTTCACACAGAAACACTCACATTGACACACATGAGCCTTCATTAACACCTTACAGTGCCACTGGTAAACAGATTCCATTTCTCCATTTAGACTCCTGTAGCGTTACCCTGACTGTGACAGACAAAATCTAGGGAACAGAAGAACCCTCAGGTTTCTTAACCCTGCATACATTATGAAGATATTGTAAAAAGGTTAGTGTAACAGACTTTACAAATCTATAGGTACAATTGCCTTGTAGCTTAACTTTATACTTACATTTTACTTACACTTTATGACTTTATACTGTTACATAAATGCTTTTTTAAAGTAGACACTTTAATTATGAATAAACAAACAAATAAATGCATAAATAATACAACATGACAACTGCAATATTCTCTATATGGCTGCATCCATATCACTATATTCATCCTTTCCTCCTTATATAGCCAAACAAACAGTTTCTTTGTATATGACTATAAATGGTTTGAAATGTAGTTTATTAACGAACACATTCAAATCACATTTCAATGCCTGAAAAATAATAATAAAAATGTTTTCACACACATATTTTTATATGACCAGGATTTAGTGGGACCAAGAGAAAGCTATTTTTTGGTTTGTTCAAAGTCATACCTTCTTTATTAACCACTTTATCTAATTTGCATCATGGTATTGCAAAGTGAAGAAAATTGGTTTGATAGCCAAGCTCTTTAAGCATTAATACAGACACGCACGCACGCACGCACGCACGCACACACACACACACACACACACACACACACACACACACACACACACACACACACACACACACACACACACACAGACACAGAGACAGAGACAGCAAGACATTTCATGTTATCAGTTTTCTCTCTGATTTGCCAGCATAGTGTTTGTTTTCATCATGCCCTGGGCCTGGGTTTACTGTTCAATAAACCTGCTATGTGAATCTATGTGATTCTTGGGCTCATTGCTTTGTTTTTCATGTCAACTTATGGCCAGAAAACACCCTATGTTAGATTTGTCATTTGCTTGTGTATTTGAGTGTTATTTATTTATCTGACTCAGAATGTGACAGTGCCATTCTCAGAATTTCTTCAGGGTTTTATACCACCCTTTCTTCATACAAACTTCTTACACTTACTGTGTTGTTTTTCTCTTTAGCTCTTTCCCCTCCCCACTCGCAGACACACAGACTTTCTTTAATTAGGTTGCAGAGTGCTCTGTGGTGTTATGGTTGAATGAAGGTGCTGTCACATAGACTCAGTTCTGTACTACTGCATACGCACATACACAAACATTTCCATTGAACTCAGCACAGTAGTTGATTGTACTGGGACAGCCAGCAGGCTCTTTTTTATTACCTTGTGTGTGTATGTGTGTAGTGCACAAGTCAGTATTCCCTCTACAATTATTTTCTGTGCTTGTGTTTAGTATGAACAGAGACCTGCTACTGGTACTACCACTTCCTGCATCTACAATATTTTTTTTTCTAATGTGTTTTTCTTATGTATTATTTTCTTGCCTATGCCCTGACAACCCTATCAGTAATGCTCAAGTAACCCTTCATTTATATAACTTATAACACACTGTATATCATTTTGAATTATTATTATTAAATGGCAATTATTACAGTTATTTACTTTTAAACTAAACAATGATCTGACCAGAACATTTCCTCTTGATTTATTAAGACTGGGTAAGAGTAACAATTTGTTTGTCTATTGCAGTTGTTGACAGTTGAATAATAACTCAATGGGACTTTAGCAAACTTTTTGTATGCTAGAGTTTACTTAACATAATTTTTCAATAAATATGAAATATATTTTTAAAATCTTTGAAGATGTTATTCAAATTATGAAAAACTAAACTATCCCTAACTACACTAATAATTTGCATGAAGAAAAAGTCAATGAGGACCAGCAACTGTTTGAGTACCAACATTATAAAAAATATCTTCTTTTGTGTTCAACAGAAGAAAGAAACTCAAACAGGTTTGTATCAACTTGAGGGCGAGTAAATAATGACAGAATTTTCATTTCTGGGTGAACAACAATCTCTTAAATGTTAAACTTTACAATCAGGAAGGAGGACCTTTTATGCTTTTGACAATGATTGTGTTTTCTCAACAATTACAGCATGTGTTGCACAGGTGAGGTGTTCTTTAGAGAATGTATGTTTGTATGTTCCATATAGCTGTGATATGTTCTCTGGTCTTTACATTTATTGACTCTTAAAGTGAGACTTCTTCTCTACTATCTGTTCCAAAAACCTAGAGAATTGCCAACCTAGGAAGCATTTTAAGGCATCACGGGCACAGGCTGTGCCCTGTAAACCTTACTGTGGTACAATTTTAACAGCACTAAATAAACATTTAGGTTTTTACAAATTCACAGCCATAAGACACGGAGAGATAGGCAAGTAAGACTGAGTTTGTTTGTCTATTGCAGCTGTTGACAGTTGAATAATAACTTAGTGTGACTTTTATCAAATCATTTAATTCTAGAGGTTACTTCTCATCAAAGCTTGATAAATATGAAATATCTATGAGCAAACAGAACAATCATTTCTTTCCTTAACATTTTTTTTCAAAGCATACTAACCTAGTTCCCTACTTTAGCACATACTAACCTGATCTCCTCATCATTACTGTGACCCAGAAAGAGATAAACATTGAAGTTTTTACAAATTCACAGTAATCAGAAAGTTTAAGAGACATATTTAGGAAGTGTTCCACATTTCCGCTTTTTGCATGACCTGACTTTCTGCATATCTGATTTCTTTTTCTTTCCTGTGACTATGCAGTCAGCATGTAGGTGCTTTTGTGCTGGGGATTTTTCTACAAGCAACTGATTTCTGCAAGCTTTTCCATAATTCTTAAGTCTTCCATGTTATACAGTTTTTCTCGATTGCAAACACTATAACTGATTCATTTGACCCAATTTTCCAACTTATACAGTTCTCGAAATGAAGACACATTTCTTAAAACTTTTAACACATTTCACCTGTTTTCACACACGTTCCAATTTGTTCAGTGTTTTCTGAAAAACTCTACACAAGAACCATGTTCTCATTTAGAAAACACAAACACACAATATAACTACATCAAGAATCACAAAATGAACACAAATAGCACACATTTATCCATGTGTGAACATTAAGTAGCAAAACTGATGACACAGCAGTCAGAAACTCAGGATGATATGAGAGCGCAGGTGATTATGTGTTTTGGAAAATGAATCCTGGTAGTGGGATACAAAGAGGAATAGGAGGAGAAAAGAAAAATGAAGGGGATGAGGTCAAAGTTGATTTGTTGCTGATGAAATATAAAGCATTATTGTTGACCATGTTCTTGTGCATGGAACGATCATAAGGAACGCTGGCCTGCAGGCTCATCTACAGGGTTTTACACTTCTTACACATTACAATTACAGTACATAGTAGCAGTACTTCAGATGAGAGAACTTTCACTATTCTTTGTACTGTAAATACTGTACCACACACCCTCAAACTCGTAACTGTTGAATTGATTTGTAGCCAAGTATTACATGTATTTGTGCAGAACTGAGAGTTGACTGTCTAGGAGAGGCAGACAAAATCGTTTGTCAGAAGACTAAAATTATAGTCTTATATTATACAGTAATATACTTTAATACAATAATATACTTATTATAGAAACTGTTATAGTATAACAAATAAGGATATTACCAATACTGTAATGCAACTTGGCAGAGGATGCAGTATTTATTTATTGCTGTACAGTAACTGACAGGATATTCCAATGTGTGTTTACTGTATATTCTGTTGTTTGGTTTTTGTACTTTTATCTTCTAGTGCTTTTCATCTACTGTAAGATAACTTTACACTAGTGTAATGAAAGTAAACTTTTCAAAGTTCAATAAACTTCACAAAGTTTATTGGTGAATTTTACTGTATCTGCACAACTCTATTTATGCTGCATACTGTAACAGACATTGACTTGCAAGATGTTTCCTGTTTCCCAAAAGGAGGTTTTTGTAACAGTGTTTTGAATTGATCTCACTGGTGTTCTTGTATTTGACAGTATTTGACAGCTTTGTGTGTCATCTGAGGCCAAAGATTAGATTCTGACAAAAGAGAATATGTTTTTGACTAAAATGTTTGACTTTGACCTGGAAGTTTGAAGTTTTCTTTTCTCATCATTTTATTTTCACTTTATTCAGCTATAATAGATTTAAGTTAATTGTACAGCAGGTGGCATTTTTGCCCCAAGCCCCCATTCATTTTTAAGTGGTGCTCACTGCAGAGCCAAATGATCTAGTCCAGGTCCACCTCTGTGGACCTGATGGGTGGAGCTTGGCCTAGTTATGTTTAGGGATAGGGTTATGGTTGGGTGTGTTTGGACCTACAAGCTCCACCATTTACATCTAGAGAGGGTGAGCTGCATGCCAAGCTCCAACCTTTGGCTCTGCAGCAAGCACCTTCTCATTGAAATTCCGACCCATGGCCAGGGGAAGGCTAAGCCTTATCCAGCCTTACACACACTCTGCCTAGGCAGTCTACTTATTTGAACTTTTATTTCACAGTGGGCTGTAATATATCTCGAGCTCACAGATTAACTCAAACTCTACACTTTGATTAAAAATGGGAAATGCATTCTAAAGTCATTTTATTCAAGGCTTTTATTCAGTCTGTCCATGTGAATTATACTCTGGACTGCAGAGTCTGAATAGAATCACTGATAGCCTTTACAAGGAAAGGGGCACAAACCTTTAACAAATTGCATTTAAACAAATAACCTGCAGCCATTGGTTGACCTGTGGCCAAACTCTTTCTGAGAGAGCCCATGAGAAAACATTCCTTTCCAGATAATTAGCTTTCATTCACCCATCCATCCCCCCTCCCCCCAAAGAGCCCAATCTCTCGGTCTCACTTTTTTCTCAATCATTATCCAATGTCTCTACATCTTTTTTCTTATCAAGAAGCTAAAATATGGTAGATAAAATCAGAGGTCAGAGGGAGGGAAAATTGACACCATCCATTTTTTTGTTCCTCCAAATACCAGGAGAAACATGATACCGCTGTCCAAATGAGATACCAGGAAGAATAAGAGCCGTAAACGCACTAGTGTTTTTGTTTTGAACTTCCCTCAAGAGGTTTGGCTAAAAGAGCTGGATGTGGTTTTGTGTGGTTTGGGGTCACTTGTATTAATGTGACGTGAACTGAGAAACTGGAGACAGGTGTGGATAAAGAGCATTTACCCGAGCTAATGCAAAACAGACAGTGAGAAAACTTGATATGAGGAGACATACAGGGAGTGTGAGAATAAAACAGGTCAGAAGACAAAAATCAACAACACATGTTTCAGAAAAAGAAGAACTGGGGCAAGTACTGAGTCAGCACATGGTTCAGTAGGTCTAGAATGGAGTAGCAGGTGTATGCTATTTCATTAAGCTGGGCTTTGTTTGTGAACAAATGTCTTCAGGGATTATGATGTTGGGGTCTCATAGTCACAGGGCTTTAGAAGTCACGGGCCATTTGTTAGAATGATCAGGGTGGGAGGTAGGCTAACAGGACAGTTCACTGAAATAAATTAGCATTTAATGATCTTGTCCATCTAATTTGTTTTTCACAATTAGATTTCAGAGCAGATGTAACAGTAATAAGAGTAAGTTTCACTCTGAGAGATAGTTGCAGATGTAAGAGGGCTTTTTGAAAGAAGACATGTTTCCAAGTCTGCAATAGTGCAATACAACCACAAATCCAGTTTCACAATGAATCATATGCGCAAACACACAACACAAACTGGTCTTATAAGGAAGGAAGTGAGATTGTGAGGTTTGGTACTTTTGTGTGTGATGTGTTGCAATTAATATCATCTCCTCCAACTTCCCCTTTTGTGCCATTTCTGGTGATACAAATCCTTTGAAAGTTTTATTTTCATATGTTTAGATATTTTTTATTTTTTCACCTGAATTTGAAAATGTTTCACTTGAATTGAATTTTAGAATTTTTTCAATTGAATTGAAAGTCCCTAAGCCTCTCAGCTTTCAAACTAACGCACTTCTTGTTGCCACAGCGACTAGGTGTACCTGCATATGCAAATACTTTAGACAGGAGCCAGCGTACAGCTTTTTCAGCTCCACCCACAAGACCTCCCCTGAAGCCGGTTGCCAGACAACAGCCATAGAGATTGAGAAGCGGAGAGTAGGAGTGGCTGGAAACCAGCAACTGCTGTCAGAGCTTCTGTGAGTGTGTTGAGGGAGGGTGTGTGGTCAAGCAAGCCTGAATCGTGCAGTGTGTTTGCACAAGTTTCAGAAACTGTTAGATTCATTCAAGAAGCAAGCATATGAAAACAGTCAGCATAAGGATTCTCTCTCTTTTCCTTGGCTGTGGATTACAGTAGTTAAGGACTTTTGAACAGAAGCTTACCAGTGGATGAGGCCTCACCTGTTTGGATTTGAGTTGGATGACTACAGTGGATAGTAGAAGTGGACTGTGAGGAGTGGAAGAGATCATGGTCACTCGTCTGTGAGAGACAGGGTAAGAGAAGCTCTTTGTATTGTGTTTGACCGAAGGAGGAAAGGACTTTAGGAATATAAGGAATTGATGTCAAGGGTTTCATGTTTGTGTTGCTCACTCGTGGATTACCTTTACTTGTTCCCTTCTCATTTTTGTTACTTCTCACACTCTGTTTCATTTATTTTCCCCAAGTCTGACATTCTTTACTACCACTAATATGCCTAGACTGTCTTTTTTGTTCTCTGTCGTACCTGTCTCTCTCTCATTGTTAAACTGTCTGATTGCCCTGCAGTCAGTTGATAATGAGATTAATTGTTAATTGAGGGCAGCTGACAATTTGTGTGTGCATAAACCTAAAAGTAATATATAGTAGCAGCAGACATGATCAATATGTAGGTCAAAGTGTAGGTCAAAGTATGTATCGCAGTTGTTTCTGACCTTGACACTTTATTGTCTTTTTTGCTAAACAAAAATTTCCTTTAAAAAGGAATTATTGCATATACTTGATGTATGTGGAACGTATCAGAGTGATTGACATTAGAATGCTATTAAAACCTGGTGGAAGCTAGACTGTTATGAAGTTTTGTTAGAATATACTGACTAATCTCACAATCTGGTCTAACAAATGTAGGTCTTAATGATATAATTGACAATAATCGTGTTCCTGGAACATGTAGAACGCACCTCATCAGGTAACTAGACCAGCTTGAGCCATGATAGGTCATTTAAAATGTATTCTAGGTGAGTGTTTTAGATATGATTTGAGTGTCACTGAATATGGATGTCAGTTGCTTAAATATCTGGTCCGTAACTGAAACCTTCAAAGGCAGAATTTCCTTAGAATTGTAATTGTCTAGTTTGTCACAAATTAAATACGCTGTTAAAACTGAGTCTACTGATAGTAGACTTTAGAGAAAGATCACCATTACACAGATTTGGGTTAACTTTAATATTGGATTTTTTAAATGCGTAACTTCATATTTTAAAGTTAAGTTGTTACTGGAAGTATGTAAATGTGTTTGAGACAGTGTGGCAGCCCTGCTGTCCCTATCTATCATTTTGCTGACATTTGTTATATCACCTGTCCCTCACCCTTGCAAACAGCCTTTCTTTTTCTCAGTTAGTTTGAGTCTGCTAAATATAGACATAACAGGACCAGGGCATACTTGAATTTAATTGCCCACTTGACTTTCGACACACTTAATGTATTGTGTAAAATATTCAAACACCAACCTGCATAAAAATCTCTGAAAATCTGTCAGAATTGATATTTTAACCAGTAATCAATTGTGACATTTTTTAATTAGAAAAAATTGGAATTTGATATTTAGAACTCCTACAACATTTATTCAATATACATATTGAATATGTATTCAATATATATAATATACATATCCATACATGTATGACATTCAGCATCAGACATGCTTCGTAAATTGTAGCTTTTTTTGGCTTTGACAACTGTGTTGTTAGAAGTACTCTTGAAATCCCCTTAAGTGTTTTCTGTATCTCTGTGTCAAGATATCTCTCACACAAAACCCCTCGGCTTGAGTTACCAGCACAGTCCAGGTTTCGATGCACTTTACAAGCTGCACAGCAGAGTCTAAACAAAGACCAGCTGTATGTTTGAAAATAATAAATAAATAAATAATCGGCATAGCAGCCAGGCACAATCTACACTGTACATATATACAGATAGCAGTACACATAAATAGTACGTTTATAAATATGCATTTTTTGCTGATGCATTAAATGCACTGTTTAAATCTGAGAATTATGCATTTGGGAAGTACACCTGGTCTTGACAGGGAGTTTTTGCTATTGACGAAACCATAGTTTGGGCACGTTGTTTTTTTTTTTTTTTTTATTGCAAAAATTGCAGTGCATCTCAGGATGGTGAGTCATTGGTTCCTGTGCATCAGCTCGGCCCTGACAGATCTTTTTGTTTTTTCCTGGGTGTGTGTGGGAGTGAAACAGTCTCCTCAGCTGAGTGAGAAATATGAGTCAGTATGATACATTATACTGTAATCATTATAAAAATGGAAAATACACTTGTCACTTCTGTTCTAAATCTGTGCTGATTCCAGATTTTGAGAATATAAGAAAATACCATGAGATGGGTCAAGATTTATATAGACACTAGATTTTGCATGGTGGCAGTAATTTCTAACACATGATCTCAGCTTTCCTGTTAACACACCCAGTTGTGCCAATGTGCAAATGCCTCTTGGGAATCCTCTCCCTGTCTCCTAAAATGATTTCATATTTAGCTGAACAGGCCCTGAATCAGTGGTCTGAATATTCTCATTAGAACATACTGTCTCACTATTTTCTCCTTTTTCTAATCACAATCTCTGATCAGTTTCACTTAACCTATAAAAAAATATAATAACTGTTTATATAAAAAAGACTTTGACTTTCCCCAGTGTAATAGATATATTAATCATAGATAAGAAATTACTTCTATAAGAATTATCTTTAAGATGTAGTGCAGCTAGTTTAGCTGTGACATCATGCTGCCTCCCATAGGTCGCTTAGTATTGTCCAAAGAGTTTCTGGGTTTACAGCTGATAAATAAGAGCATTCCATAGAAACCCCTCAGCATAGTAACCGCTCCTTCCTTATGTGACAAAAACACCTGAGCCTGCTTTTGGCCTAATAGAACAGTCAGGTTTTGTACAGAATGCAGATTCTGTTATGACTCTGAAAAAGGCTTCTTTTATCCCTTTATTTATTTAAAAAAGAACAAAACAAAACAAAACGTTACTTGTAAAGTATGGTTATTATCAGTTTGGTTTGGCAGGATCAAAAAGTAATGCATTCAGTTTTTGCTACCAGGATTACATTTTACTCCAGTGAATATTTGTAGGTGAATTTTGAATTTTTGAATTTCTGTATTGGGACATACATTAATTCTTTGGATACAAGAAAGCTATTGAATATTTTCACCATTTCTGCTCAGGAAAGACATGGATTAAGTTACAATGGAACCTGCCATTAAACAATCTATTATAAAGCTTATTATTATTTATTTTATATTATAATTTATTGCGCTAAAGCAATTATAAACCAATTCATGAAACAGCAGAAATTTTAAATATAAATATATATATATATATACAGTATATGAAAAAATCAAACCATTGGAACATTTACAATGCCTGTGACAACCTGTCCCCCAACCTGACATTTATGAGAAATAGCCTTGTATTGAGAACCATTCTATCTATCAAGTAAAAATCTTCATGGAAAACCTTCATTATATAGTAGACCTTTGCTTAAATAAAAGCTAGTGTGGTTTTATTGAGTTAACTTAAAATGTACTTCCAGCTACAGTAATGCAAACAAATTGTCATATTAGAATTTTACTTTGAAGCATACAATTCACAAAAAAGTTTAGTCTACTTGAAATGTAAAGGTGTATTAACTAACACCTTCGATAATTGAGTTATCTCATGTCCAATCAATCCAGGGAAGTTATTATAATGGTAAATTTTAAGAGCATTTTTTAACAATGAGTTGTGTTATTTAACTCTTATTTGAAAACCTCATAGTTCTTGAGATATAGTAACATCTTGATATAGTCTGGTGGTTAATCTGTGACAACATCTCCAAGTAGACACAGTCTCCTATACACATTTGCGTGTGTATCTTTACAAACTAAAATATTAAGAAAAGTGATAGGTTATAAATCCAAGGTAAAATCATCCGTTGACTGTGTAAACTAATGAACTTAACCAAGAGTTTGAAGCGTGTATGCACTATATGGGTAGAGCTGTTGCACATTTAACTTGCTTTTGATTCAAGTTAGTAAAGAGGCCTGATGAGGATTGCTATGAATTCTCTAGGCAGTGAGCAGTTAAATGGATCTTATGATGATAAGCTGTTAATAAGATGGAAATGAGAGCAGGGCCCGTGGGCTCTTTGGTTCAAGGGCGGACATGAGATGTCACATTCCAAAAAGGGTCTAGAGACCCTAATTAGGGATGCAACGATACCATTTTTTCAGATCCGATCCGATCCGATCCAGAAAATTCTGAGTATCGCCGATTCCGATCCGATCCGATCCGATCCGATCCTAGCGCAGTTTTTTTAATTTTTTTTTATCAATGTAGAGTTTCTATACTTCTGTGTCACTCTTTTGTGTGTTAAACACAATCTACTAGACAACTTAATTTTAATGAAAAATAACATGAAAATATATATAGGGGCTGTTTACACCTGGTCACTTCATGCGTTTTGTAATATAAATCCGATCGCTCAAAACCACTTCAGGAGGAGGTCTGGGCCGCATTCCAGACGAACTGGACATGTGTAAATGCATCTGGTTGTTGAAACCACATATGTGAATTTTACTCCTCCCAAAATGTAAAAATAATAAACGTGTGAGACCGTGTTATAGGCTATATGACATTTTAGTCAGATATGACTGTGCTAATGCAACAAGCATCACCGCGAATGAGTAGCTGAGCATCGCAGACGCGCAAACTGCCGCGAATGAAACTGAAAGAAAGACACAGACGCTCAACATCTTCATTAAAAGTATAAGACAGGCTTATCTTTCCAGTGCTGATGCCGTGCGCTCTCCTATTGCGGTCTTTGATCTGGAAATGAGCTGATAATTAATAAAATGCAGCGCTTTTGATTTCGTTGACGTGAACTTCGTTAAATTTATATACAGCGCGGGAATTGAAGATCGGATTTATATCCGTTTTGTGAAGATTTATGTGACCAAGTGTAAATGGAAACGTTTTAACAAATCAGATAGATATCAGATCAGAGAAAACGCATGACGTGCAGGTGTAAACAGACCCATTCATAATCTATGACAAAAATAATATTATAAACTAGGTTAGTGGATAATTTAGCAGCAAAAGTTATTCTAGAAAAATCATGAGTGCACAATTTTATCAAATCTAAACATTTAGTGAAATAACATCATTTAGCGGGGAACAAATAAAAGTGAATATGTGAAGGACTAAATCTGGTAAAATGTTACACATTGCTCTTTGCATTGTTGTAAAATACATTAATGAAAACAAGTAAATGTATTTATTTATAAATATAAACTACAAAATTAAAAGACATTTCTTTTAAATATATAGCACAGTAATGAAGGCAGCAACATATGATAGAGGAGTCCTGCCTCCATTACTGTGCTATAATAATTATTAATAGCCTTGATAGGACAGTACAAGAAACGCTATAAATAATTTCATTGCGCAAAAGTATTATAATACGAAAAGCTCTAATAGAGAACGGCACAAAGCCCTTATGCGCGTCCCGTGCGCAGAATGATGCGCTTGAAGCAGCACGGAGTCACAGCACAGCTCCGGTCAGAGAAGTTCAAAGCACAGAGGAAAGAGAGATTGATGCGTAGCTTATTAAATCTGCGCGATAGTTTATTGAGCCTTTTCTTTTAACGGTTTTAAATCTCAGTTATTGAGCGCTCTTGAAGAGAGTTTCATTGTTTTGACTGTCTTAACCGAACGCAACACACAGTTTGAACGCTGAACGGAGGATGACAGACAGCCGCAGCAGAGAGAAGAGTTTACCTGAACTTGAATTTAACGACTTAAATATTCATCTGTACCTCACATTAAACTATGGAACGGCTTCAGAACACTTGGACTTTGACTTTATGGTGCTTTATAATGCTTTTGTGCTTTCGTGGGGCTTAACAATAACACAGAATAGTATACACACAATATCGGATTTGGATCGGTCTCGTCTCTCCGATACCCGATCCGCAGAAAATGACCGGATCGGAGCCGATACCGATCCTGAGTATCGGATCGATGCATCCCTAACCCTAATGTACACTATTGATTCTGTAGTTGTCTTTAGCTGCACCCATTCTGCCCTGGGGAAGGATTATGTTTTTATAATTTCTCCTTAGTGATATTGCATGAGTTTACCTTTCTAGCTTCTGTTGTTGCATTTCATGTAATTACCTGACTAAACCAGTTTATTGTTTTGGGAGCAGTGTTTCACCCTGCACGAAACAGAGACTTCTCTAAGAATGATGTAAGAGGTGGAGAGGTTTGTCATTGCTAAGCTTACTTTTCCTTGTTTTACTTAATCCTAGTATTCTGTTTAAATCCAGTGACAAAGTTTTTTTTTTTCCTTTTCACTTCAGCTGGTTTCGAGTCATTTAATAATTGGTGCACCTCTTGCTTTCTGTCTAAATTAGATCATGCTTGCTAACTGTACATGTTCAAATGGTTAGTTAGGCTCCTTTTAGTTTTGCTTACTGTATTCATGAAACAGCTGCCCACAGTGGCCTTGAAGCTGTTTGCTGAAACCCATTAAAGTATTATATAGTGGCTGGTGGGTGGTATGTTTGTGACTTCTTAATGCATCTGTCTAAGTGGACTGGTGGAAGACTCGCACGTCTTTGACTAGACAATAAGTCATTGCTTCTTCAGTTTCTCAATACTTAACATTGTGTTTGTGCTGAAAATAGTTTTAGATATTGTTCTCAATGACAGCTGGGAAAATCATGAGATGAGAACATAAAAGATGTCTAACCATAGAAAGAATATTTTTTCTCATGTTAGAGTACACATTGTAAATCTATGTCATAACAAACACAATTGTTAATTGTGTACAGTCATGTCAGGTCTCTGAGGTTCACAAAGAACATGTTTTCAGGCAGCATGCCTTTTCAGTTTCATGTATGGCATATTGTCTGATTAAGGGATTACATAATGCCTGCAACTGACAAGTGTTTTCAACAACTGAAAAATACACTTTTTTTTTCTTTTCTTTTTTTCCCTGAATGTTAAAATTATTTTGGAGACCATTATGTAATATTATTATATTATTTTAAAGGTGCACTGCACTGTGAAATGCTATTGCCTTTTGTGTGTTTCACACATGCATAATAAAGCATTCAGTGTGTGCATGTACAGATCACTTTCTAGCATTTACAATGAAAGTTGGCATCGTTTATGTAAGAGCTTCCTGTAGGGCTTTGAATGTCATGTTTCAAGTTGCGGCGAGTTGTGTGCATTTATAATCGGGTGCTCAAACATACAGAAGGTACACATACTCATACCCTGCTGTTATGTCAAGGATCATATTGTGGAGGAGGAGTATGGGATCATTTTCCCGCCAAAAGTATTGCAGTCACGGATAAAAAAATAACAAGCGTGAAAACAAAATTTAAAAACGCAAGTAAAAATATATTGCACAAGATTTAAAAATGAAAGCAAAGTTTTCAGAATAGCAAGCAATGGTCACGAATCGAAAAATAATAAGCGTAAATAAAAAAATGAATAATGCATTTTTAAAACTAATAAGCATGAATAAAAACTTTAAACACATTTAAAATCATATTGCACAAAATTGAAATATTAATGCAAAATTATCTGACTTTAGCACAAAATCATGTTTTCCTTGGTTATATTTCTCAGTTTTTTCTGCTCTCATAAATTTTCTGCTCATATTTTTATTTTTTGTATGCTTATGCTGTTTTTCCCTTCGTGCTTGTTTCCATGTTCTGCGCTTGCTTTCCCAAATGTTGCGGTTAGAGTTTCATGTAAATCAGCGCGGGCTCAAGCGTCTTCATTGGTCCACTAGTTCTAGATTGACAGCTCCTCCTCAGCCAATCAGTCGAAGAGGGGCGGTGACGTCACTCCAGTGCGCCTCATTAGCTGCCGATGCTCAGTGTTCTGTTCACTTGTACAGGTGAAAATGGATTACTGTCAGCTGGGAAACATATTTCCGTACAGGACACTGTTATATGTGTCTGTCTGTCACTGCTGTACGCCTGCCTGGTGATCCGTTAACGTTAAATGAGTAAATTGGTAAATTAATTATGAATGAATGAATGTAATGTTTTTGCATTGACTAGGCTAGATTTGACTACTGATCAATGAAAGCGATAGTGTTACAGAGGAGACAGTTACAGATGCCAGGTGGATTTGATATACACAATGATTCATTTGCATAAGATTCATTTGTATATTGTGTTTATTTACATAAACACAATATGCAACAAGTTACATATATAATTGCATAACACTGTCATATTAATGTTTTAAATATATAAAGCTACAATACAGCAACAATATGAAAGTAAAACAGCCAGCAGGTGGCGGCAAGGATCTTTAGAGTAAGACATTAAATCATTCATTCAAACGACAGATTCATTCAGTGAGGAATAAAGTGAATCATTCGATATGAAAGCTGCTGTGTGTTGCTTGTAGGTGCTGTTCTGCTGTGGCTTTGTCAAAATAGAGCAAAATGAGAAAATAGTTACAATATTAAACTCACTCAAATTTTCCTTCTTGTTATATTGATTATACTACAGTTCAATAAAGATTTTCAATGGAGCTGATATTCGGGGAACACACTCTTCCTGATGTGATATTGCTTAATTGTATGTCATTTTCTAATCTCAGAGTAATACAAAATGTGATAAATCTTACAAAACCATCAACCTTATCAATTACATACTGTGCATGAAAGAAAACGCTGCAAATAGCTGTTTACAAAAAACAATACATGACAAAAAAAAAAGCTAAATATTGCCCACATGAGCAATATACAGCAAACTAAACAATTGTGACTGGGATGTATTACTCTTACTCATATTATCCTCTCCTAACAGTAATAACCATAAGACTTATTATTAGTCAGGTATGGGCGAGCAAGACACATATAACGGTGACTTCATGAGGCCGGTGCATATTGTGGCTGCTCCCTTTCGCGATGTGGCCATATAGGCGAATAAATACAGGTGAATATAACCACGACGAGTCACTAGGACGGCTCATTTAACGTTAACGGATCACCAGGCAGGCGTACAGCAGTGACAGACAGACACATATAACAGTGTCCTGTACGGAAATATGTTTCCCAGCTGACAGTAATCCATTTTCACCTGTACAAGTGAACAGAACACTGAGCATCGGCAGCTAATGAGGCACACTGGAGTGACGTCACCGCCCCTCTTCGACTGATTGGCCGAGGAGGAGCTGTCAATCTAGAACTAGTGGACCAATGAAGACGCTTGAGCCCGCACTAATTTACATGAAACTCTAACCGCAACATTTGGGAAAGCAAGCGCAGAACATGGAAACAAGCGCAAAGGGAAAAACAGCATAAGCATACAAAAAATAAAAATATGAGCAGAAAATTTATGAGAGCAGAAAAAACTGAGAAATATAACCAAGGAAAACATGATTTTGTGCGAAAGTCAGATAATTTTGCATTAATATTTCAATTTTGTGCAATATGATTTTAAATGTGTTTAAAGTTTTGATTCATGCTTATTAGTTTTAAAAATGCGTTATTCATTTTTTTATTTACGCTTATTATTTTTCGATTCGTGACCATTGCTTGCTATTCTGAAAACTTTGCTTTCATTTTTAAATCTTGTGCAATATATTTTTACTTGCGTTTTTAAATTTTGTTTTCATGCTTGTTATTTTTTTATCCGTGACTGCAATACTTTTGGCGGGAAAATGATCCCATAGAGGAGATCTATTCACAAATACAAGGGCACATAATTACCTACATTTTGTGACCTGTTTTGATTTTGTCCTATGACACAAAATTTGAGAAAAGTGTGTGTTTGTTTTGTGTGTGAGAAAGAAGGTGGGAGAAAAAACGCTTTTTGTGTTTGTGTGTGTGTGTGTGTGTGTGTGTGCTTGCTTGCTTCTGTGTAAGACCACTCACTGTTCAAGCAGCCTGACCACACACTGGCATTTTGTATCCCTGCCCCCTCATGTTCAGCACAACAGAATACTAAAGAGCTCTTTTTTCTTTCTCACACACGCACACCCACCTGCTCTGTGCTCAACTTACAAAAGTGACTGTTAGTTGTAGAGCCAGTTTAGTAAACCACAGAAGCAGTGCGTTATTGATAAAAATTTGGGAAGAGATTACAATATTGCAGTTCTGTCCATTATTCTGCAAAGGAGGAACATTGGTGCCTGCCCCATTTTAGCCATGTAGCTTTTGTTTTTGTTGTAGGTCTGTCATGTTAAATATTCCTTCATTTCCTTCTGTGTTTTCCATGCCAAGACATATTATAAGCAGTTTACTTCCTTCTGTTTCTTTCTTCTATTTTCTTTATTGGTTATTCAGTTTCAGGGTGATACAACTTTCCTGATAACACAATGAATAAAAAGGCCTCATTAAAAGAATGTCATTGTAGAAAAAAAACATATAAAGTATGGCATGTTCTTTTATTTTTATTTTTTTATAAAAAGGCTACAATTTTTTTTACAACAACATAAAATTGATTTAGATGAGACCCCTGACTTATTAACCACATGCCTGTATCAAGGTCAATATGTTTCTGAAACATAATGATATTTGTAAATAATATTATGTGATAACTTGTGATCATAATTTGGGATAACCTTGAATAATAAACTTTTTGGAATATAATGATTATGATTTTTACTTGCTGGTTATACCTCATGCAGTTTTAGTTACATTTATATGGTATAAACAGTGTAAACATTTTTCAAAAGAGTATAAAAACCAATATGAATACAAAGAATGTTTACATATTTAACATTATTTTTAAAAGATTTTTCTTTTCTTTGTGTCCCTAAATTGTGTTCAGTCACTAATATTACTAACATGGGTGAACTGTTGATATTCATATTCACAGCTTGTGAGTCACCAAAATATGGCTGTGATAATCATAGATAAATGCAGTTGTCACTCCCAGAGATTTTATCCGTGTCAGACATCCATGCGTTCATATTTTCATAATTGTTTCTATTCTTATGTAACAGATTGGGTGTTGTGTGACTGTTCTAAAAGTTTAATGTCTTTTGCTTTTGACAGTACAGTGAGGACAGGTCGTGCTACTAGTTATCATGTCCATCCAGGTGTGCCCAGAGAGTCCAATGCTTGAGGATGAGGAGGGTGAGGAAGGCAGAGGGGTGGAGAGAGAGTCGGACAGAGACAGTGCAGTAGACAGCGCTCTGTCGTCAGAGATATCGGATGGAGGGAGAACTGGAGAAAAAGAGGAAGGGATTGGGCTTTGCCTCCCAGGAGAAAAGTGAGTGCTTTTATCATGTTTTCTTGTGCACATAAGGCTGAATTTATGGATTTGCAAATGAATTGACTAATTATTGCTTTCATTGATATTAAGTGAAAAAACTAAGTCAAAATAAATGTTTTTTTCATTTCCATTTCCTCTCTTGTTCCTCAAGGTGTGGTCAGATGTATAATCGCTCTGAGACTTCTGATCATTCTACACGTTCATCTGCCTCATTAAATGAGGAGCAGTTTGAGGACTATGGAGAAGGAGAGGATGGAGACTACAATCCTAGCAGCCCCTGTCCAGACGATGAGATCCGCATTAATGGATGTTCAGATCTGGGATCTTCTATTTCCTCCAGGTATGTGTTTGTCTGTGTCTGTGTGTGTATTCCTAAGGTTTTTTTTATTATTATTTATTTAATTATTATTATTATTATTTTTTTTTTTTTTACATCTAACCACAACAGTACTGTCTCTACCTCTGACTGCCCCTAAGCCTGTTTTCAAAGGGATTTACCTTAAAATGAAAGGATGATTAGTTTAGAAATCCAGATATCTGCCTTCATTACACAAGATTTCTTTCAGCATGTATATATTAGTGACTGTATTAGTGGATGGAACTGTCTGACTGTGGGAAACTTTTTCACTCACAGGGGATATATATATATATATATATATATATATATATATATATATATATATATATATATATATATATATATATATATATATATATATATATATATATATATATATATATATATATATTTAGCACAGAGTAGAAAACCATTTTTTTTTTTTAAATCAATTTTACTTGTTCTATACATGTTTACCTGTCCCCCAAAACCACTACCTTCTTCTATATCTTAATTTAATATGTGACCCTGGACCACTAAACCAGTCTTAAGTCGCTGGGGTATATTTGTAGCAATAGCCAACAATACATTGTATGGGTCAAAATTATCGATTTTTCTTTTATGCCAAAAATCATTAGAATATTAAGTAAAGATCATGTTCCATGAAGATATTTTGTAAATTTCCTTCAGTAAATATATCAAAACTTATTTTTTAATTGGTAATATGCATTGCTAAGAACTTCATTTGGACAACTTTAAAGGCAATTTTCTCAATATTTAGATTTTTTTGCACCCTCAGATTCCAGATTTTCAAATAGATGTATCTCGGCCAAATATTGTCACCCTAACAAACCACATCAATTGAAAGCTTATTTATTCAGCTTTCAGATGATTTACGTCTCAATTTCGAAAAATTGACACTTATGACTGGTTTTGTGGTCCAGGGTCACATATAGTAAAAAAAAAAAAAAGGAATAATTGTATTCCTACTGTCTGCTTAGCCATTATATGTCAGGTAGATGTTGACTTGTAGTATATATCAAATTAAACAAGGTCATCTGCTTCATATGATACATGTTCTGTCATCTAATATGTATATCTGATTGTAAAATGAAGTAAAATGTTTTTTTTTTTGTAGCCCCAAAGCTTTTTTTAGTCATATAAATGCTTTATATTTGTACACAATCTACTACCGCCTCAAAGGATGGTGGTCATGTATCATAATGATTGCATCCTTGTACCTAATTTCTAAGTGCTGAAACTGATGGTGTTGCAACTCAGTGTTACCACCATCCCCCAGTCTTCTTTTTTTTTTTTGGAAGTTGCATAAATATAATCTACTTGGCTCAAATAACTGTTGAGACATGTTTGAATAGGTAAGACGCTTCTGTTAGGGAGATTTTTATCAGACTTGGCTTACTAGAGATTCTCACTTTTTATTTTTGGCTTCCTTTTGTTTTCACTATTGTATATAATTTTTTTCTACATTCTGTTTATATTGTTTAATTCAAGATTCAAGATTCAAGATTTTTATTTGTCACATACACGATTATATAGAGAGTATATAACCAGCAGTGAAACGTGAGTCAGGTCCGCTCCATGGACAATGCAAATATTATAGAATACAAACACAGAGGAAATATACATAAAATTAAATAAGTAAAGAATAAGATATAAAGAACAAAATATAAAATATTAAAAAATGTGCATGACAGTATACTGTAGACTTAAATATTACGATAAGCAGGAATGTACAAGAGAGGAATGTGCAAACAGGTTGTACATGGTTGTCATGTTGCAGCAATACCCAAAAAATAAAAAATAAAAATAAAATACCAAAACACAGAAAGTGCTGTGTGCAAATGACACTGTCAGTATGAGGTAGAGAATAATGAATATCTTACTGATTGTTAGTGATTATAAAGTGGAGTCATGTGATGTTAAGAGGCTGAGTTTGAGTTTAGGAGCCTGATGGCCTGGGGGAAGAAACTCCTCCTGAGTCTCTCAGTTTTTGCCATCAGGCAACGGAAGCGCTTAACCAGATGGCAGCAGAGTGAAAAGACAGTTACTTGGGTGGTTCAAGTCCTTGATGATTTTGACAGCTCTGCTTTTGCAGCGTTTGAGGTAGATGTTCTGCAGAGAGGGGAGAGCAGACCCTGAGATGCGCTCAGCTAAGCACACAACTCTCTGCAGGGCTTTGCAGTCTTGACTTGATCTGTTCCCATACCTCACTGAAATACACTGAGTCAAGACACTTTCTATGGTCCCGGAGTAGAAAGTTTTCAGGATTGCTGGCGATTTTAGGTGAATTTCCTCAGCTGTCGCAGATGGTACAGTCTTTGCCTGGCTTTCTTAACCTGTATTTGAATGTGTGTAATCCAAGTCAGGTCCTCGGAGATGTTTACACCAAGGTACTTGAAGCTGCTCACCCTCTCCACAGGGGTCCCACTGATAATAAGAGGAGTGTAGGGCCACAGGTGTCTCTTCCTGAAGTCCACAATCAGCTCTTTAGTTTTGCTCACATTCAGAGAGAGACAGTTGTCCTGGCACCATGCTGTAAGTCTCTCTACCTCATCCAAGTATGCGGTCTCATCATTGTTGGAAATGAGGCCCAGAACCACAGTATCATCAGCAAATTTGATAATAGAAGTAGAGCTGTGAGAGACACGCAGTCATGTGTGTAGAGAGAGTAGAGCAGGGGACTCAGGACACAGGCCCTGTGGGGCTCCTACGCTCAGGGTGATGGAGTTTGAGGTGAACTGGCCTACTTTCCCCACTTGAGGTCTGCCGGTGAGGAAGTCTTGAATCCAGTCGCAGAGTGAAAAGTTTAATGAATGTTTTCAGAATGCACAGCACATTTGCACACATGTGCCATAAATGTGTTTGACCTTGTCTCTCTCTCTCTCCCTCTCCCTGTTTCCTCCAGTGCTGGTCAGACTCCTCGGAAGATGCGCCATGCTGGTGACCAGATGGATATGTTTTGCTCTCAGTGTTGTAAGAGGGTCAGTCTGCTCAGTGACCTGGAGAACAGGCTGAAAAACCTCAAAACCAACAGGTACTGCAAAGTTTACATCTGTTATCTGAAAGCTAAAGTTATAAAATACTTTTTCACCCAGATGGGTTTGTCATACACTGGGTGTAAGCTCATCTTCAGGAAGACTTGTTGTTGGAGTTAAACCTTTGAAATAAGAGTTAAGTGAATATTGCCTTGTCTAGTTTCTCTTCAGTAATGGAAAAGGAGTGACCCCTCACATCTGGGAAATAAACTTTAAGTGGCTTGGAAACCACATTAGAGGCGCTTTGAGAGGATTAGTGTTTATCAGTTCTACATTGTCTTCCTGTGGGCTACAATAGACAAAATTAAAGCAACAGTGTAATAGAGGCAGAGTGTTCCTCAAGGAGTTAATGCGAGTACATGAGAACACAGCTGAGGTGGAGGAGCTTTGATATCTTGCTGCAGTCTCTCTGCACCACAAATGATTCACTTCCTTTTCCATACATCATTCATCCCACCACTTTAGAGCCCATTAGAGCTTTATTAGGCATTGGGAAGTGAGCTACACACACATCCACACATTCATCTGACTCTGCGCATTCTGTATTTTGCCGTCTCTGTATCATTCTCATTCACATCCACATGAAACAACACATGAACAACAGGCAAACCCTTCTGAGGCTTTGGATACTTTGGATACTTTTCTTGTCTTTTCTTCACCCTTGACAATTTCCAAGATTTCCAGTGAGTTTGCTTTAACATTTTTTTTTCTTTTGAGAGGGCTTGTAATAAGATTCTCATATCTTAGCCTCTCAAAACAGAGGATGAAATAGGAATGGGATAGAGAGGAGGAATGGAAGCTAATAATGCCCTGTCAGCAGTAGGGCTGCAACGATTAGTCGACATTATCGACAACGTCGACAATAAAAAATTGTCGACAAATATTTTTGTTGTCGAGTAGTCGTTTGATCTCATATGACCTAATTAAGAGCTGCAATCTGCGGTTTGACCAGTGTGGCGCTGTAGCGCAAACTCTAGTTCAGCCCTCCTGGATGCAGATCAAGAGAAGAACACGCACACAGCACTTCAACAAATGCTCCAAACTTGAGCGGCGTTTGGATGAATATGTAAATATATATTGCGCGCTTTCCTCTCAGTAACGAAATAAACAACAAAAACTGACAGCAGTGTGAAAGCAACAGTTAAAAATGCATCTGATTACAACGAGTGGAGTTTGCAGTGCTCTGCAGTTCAGAACGAACATTACTCCAGTAGAGTTCGGTCACATTATGTTTATTTATATAGACTTTATGCAATAGATAGCCTTAATTGAAGCGCTTTACGGTATTAAACATGAAAAACATTAAAGTCAGTGTCGCTTTCAGTTAAATTACAACTTGATTTTCTGTTAAAAGCAGCTTCCAGTGTGAGCTAGCTAATGATAAAATATTTTTATTAGTGGGAAAAAATAATAATTTCATTAAAGTGACAGTTTGGTTTGCAGAGATCAAAGCTTGATCTAGCTCATGGCTGTTTTGATTATCATAACCCTATAAGGTATTTTAAGACATTATGTTGTGAATAAAATAGTTTATCCAAAGCATCTTATCACTTACCTTTATTTTGTTTCTTATCTATATGACTTACAAAAGGAGATGTTAGGCAGAATGTGCAAAATGTGTCATTCAGTTACTTTTTCATGTAGCTAATTAAATGGTGAGAGAGTCTTGCTGGCATCTCATTTTGTGTGCCATCTATTTTTATAATGAATTGGTAACATTAAATAAGGTACATTTGTTAACATTAGTTAATGTATTAATTAACATGAATGAACAATACATTTATTACATTTAAGTATTAATCTTTGTTAATGTTGGTTAATAAAAATACAGTTGTTCATGTTAGTTCACAATGCATTTATCAATGAAAAAAAACAACTTGTATTTTAATAATGATTAGTAAATGCTGAAATTAACATTAAGATTAACAAATGCTATAGAGTATTGTTCATTATTAATTCATGTTAGGCAGCAAGTTTATTTATATAGCCATTTCATACACAAAAAAAATTCAAAAACACAAAAGTGCTTTACATAAAAGAAGTAAATAGACATTAAAAATAATAATCACAACAATAAAAACAAGGAAATTATATAAAAATTTATTTAAAATGAATTTAAAACCGTTACAATAGAAAATGATTATACTAAAATACAGTGCGTCATGTTAACAATGAACTTAATGTAAAGTGTTACCAATTAATTGTGTAATAATTGTAATTACTAATATGCTTTTCTAAGCTGAAGTGACCTTTATTTATGTTAGAATATGTATAACTTAATATTCTAACTAATTGAAAAACTGAATAATCAATCAAAGTCTACTGATTAACCAGTGGACTAATCGACGATTAGTCGATTAATCGGTCTAATAATCGTTAGATTAATCGATTATCAAAATAATCGTTTGTTGCAGCCCTAGTCAGCAGGCTGCTTCAAGAAATGCATTAGTTCACACCTCATTCTGTCACTGCTAGAAAAGCTATGTCGGCAATAACTCTGCTGTGTGTGTGTGTGTGTGTGTGAAGAGAGAGAGAGAGAGAGAGATGAAAACAGCGCTGAAGAATATCAGAAAGCAATTAGCAGCCAAAAAATACAAGCGTTGACTGATAACTTTCTAAATAACTCCTATACTCACACTAATGAAGGGGTCAATCTTGCTGTCAGAGATATAAATTACATATTTGAAAAATCAGCAAAACAATCCAAATTGATGTATAGATGTCCTGCAGAGAGGGGAGAGCAGACCCAGAGATACGCTCAGCTAAGCGCACAACTCTCTGCAAGGCCTTGCAATCTTGACTGGAGCTGTTTCCATACCACACTGAGATGCACTGAGTCAATACACTTTCTATGGTCCCTGAATAGAAAGTTTTCAGGATTGTTGGAGAGACCCTGAATTTCCTCAGCTGTCGCAGATGGTACAGCCTTTGCCTGGCTTTCTTAATCTGTGTTTGAATGTGTGTAGTCCAAGTCAGGTCCTCGGAGATGTTTACACCGAGGTACTTGAAGCTGCTTACTCTCTCCACAGGGGTCCCACTGATCATACGAGGAGTGTATTATTATTATTATTACAATTATTATTCTTTTTCTTTCTGTTAATACATATATGCACTACTTGTAAGCAGCCCAGCTGCAATTGCTTTGGCAATACAAATGTATAGTTTTTGTCATGCCAATAAAGCAGCCTTGAATTGAATTGAATAGAGAGAGAGAGAGAGAAGAGAGAGAGTTTTGTGTATGAAACTTTAGTATGTGCTTTCTCATAGAAATGATTAATATTTGAATTCTGAGTGGATAGTGAAGATTTGAACAGTCTTATAGAAAGGAAACCATTAACATTCACATGCTTTCTGCTCTTGTGTTGATCTCTTCTCAACTGCAACTTTTACTCAAGTAGCAGTTGTATATTTGAGCTATGTAACAAACTCTATTCAAAGACCTTTTGTGAGCTTTGTTAAGGTTGGAGGTATGTGACCTGATGTTCGTGTCAGGGCCAACGCTATATTCAAATATATTGTGAGTGAGTCTGGGTTAAGTGCAAATAATGAAATGCCCAAAAATAGAATGAAGCCTCTGGAACTTTCCACTAAAATAAGTACAATTTGGTGTACCATTACTTTTTAAAAAAGCATCAGACACACAAATCTCATGTTTTTGTTTAGAGAATTATTATCTACTAACATATAATTAACTAGCATGTCTATATCACCCATATGATTATGTGATTTTGATCTGCTCCACATCAGAGCACTTGAACATCTTGACTAAAATCATATAATATTTTGAACTGCTATTCAGTTAATTGTTGTACAAATCTATTGTTTTTTATTATTTTTCATAACAAATTTTCAGCAAGAATGTAATGTTTAACAATCAATAACAATTTTCGGTAACACTTTATTTTAAGGTGTCCTTGTTACACGTTACATGTACTTACTATTATAATAACACTTAATTATGCGTAATTACATGCAAGTAACCATAAGCCAAACCCTAATCCTAACCATTTTGTAAGTACATGTAGTTACTTAATATTACTCAGTACTTAAATGTAGAATTACACTGTAACAAGAACAACTTAAAATAAGGTGTAACCCAAAGTGTAGCATCCAATGCATTTATCAAAGTCAACCATTCAGTTCTGTTATACAAGTTATTATAAAAACATGGGAAATATAAGTTCAACAATAACTACAAACCATGCAAATCAACCCTCATATATACAGTATATGTTTTACTGAACAATTGTTGAAAAATAACAAAATTTTCACAGATATCAAACTGAGGGATTTACACAATTTATTACTCATTTATTGTCTCCTTTACTTTGATGATGTAATCATATTCTGTATTTTATTCTGTATTCAAATGCTTTGGCAATACTGTAACACAAATGTCATACCAATAAAGCAACTTGAACTTTATTTACACCTGCTAATATGTTGAAGTTCTTATCAGCTCTCCTTTGTTTGTTTTCCAGCCCAAACAGAAAGATCTCCAGCACTGCATTTGGAAGGTAGGTCACTCAATATTGCTATGCTCTGTGTTTGTTTGTGTAGTCTATGCTGTGGTTAATCATTACTGTGTTTGTTTCCAACTCATTCACTGCTTTGACTGTGAGCTCCTCCTGTAGTTAAATAAATGTTATATGAAGTTGTGATATCAATATTAAGCCAGCAATATTAAACACAATGAGAAGACCGCTTGGGAAAGGAATGTCAGCTCTATTCTAATTGAGATGGTTTTAGTGAAACGTTATACTCCAGTGATAAGTCAACTGAAGAAGTATAATGGAATAGAAGCACATAGAATGGAAATTAGCTAAATATGTGCTCTAGACAAGTATTTGCTTATGTACCCCAATAGCTCCTCATAAGGTCACATCAAATCAGGAAATGTTCTTCATATCAGCAGCATACATTTAAATATGGTGTGAAATCTGTAAGTTGCGATAATGAGAACACAATTTCCTTTCGATGGTTGTAAAATTAAATATGTAACCATACATATGTCTCTCATGAGTCTAAATCTGCTTGAAAATGATTCATTATTAATATTATAGATATTAAATTTAGATTTTCATTGAGGTTCCAGACTTAGAATATTATGGTTTGTGGAATAGTTGGGGTTATGTTAAATTGTTATGTTTTATTATTGAAGATTTACATTGACTTAAGTGATTGCACACCATGCTGATACAATTTGAGAAATAAGCAATCTGTGTTTATTTTACTGAATTTACTACAACAGTTGTATCTGCTGTATGATTTTCGATAGAGAGAGCTTAGCATTGTTGTGAAGAAGAGAGTGTGTCATATATATATATATATATACACTGTGCTGGAAGTATCATCCGCATGCAAATACAAAACTTACACACTTTGTTTAAACATCTTTTCAAGAAACCCCTAGGGTTTGGATACCCCTGGTTGGGAATCACTGCTCTAGACAGTTCCCTTTGTGTTTAATTGCAAGAATCTGATCAAATGTTGCGTGGGAGTGTAAACGCTGGGTGTCAAAAATTATGTGGGTGAATGGCAGTTTTTCTTGTCCCTTTGGCAACCAGTCTCCTACTCTAAATCACAGTGACAAGATGAAAGCGGCCTGCCACAGCTGACCTGAGTGTAAGAGAGAGGGAGAAAGCAGAACCACAGAGAGAGACCGATGTGTGTAATTTATATAATGGATTCTCATGTGCGAAGTCATTGCTTTATTGAGAATGACACACAGCAATAAAACAAAGCGACAACCAAGACCTGACTCTGCAGAAGAGTGTGAATGTGTATTTGTGTACACGCAAGATTACAGCTTTCAGAGGCTAATGCAAGTGGGACAAGAGAATAGTGTGCATGCCTGCGCATGCGCTTGTGTCTTTTAGACGAGTACTGTTTGGTTCTGTGTGGGTGTGTCGACTGGATCGGACACTGCACCAGCTCTCACAATGCCTGTACTGGTCAGTCCCTTCTCTCCCTCGTCACTGCAGTGCTCTTAAAGATGCTCAGGCATGGAATACAGATTCATAGAATGGATGAGTGGTCTGCTGCAGTGATGCAGCATGGGTAATGTAGTTTGCAAGTATTGATGCTGCAGTGTAGTCCAATCCATCCATAGGTCTGAGCAGAGAGGTAAGTGGGACGTTACTCTTGCAAAATATAGCTGTCAGCATGGGATCTGAATGCTGAGGATGCACAAAATGAACTGGTGTGGCGTGGGATGAAACACAATATAATGTAATTGTAATGTTATTGTGATGCATTATAGTATTTTATGATTAACTTATCTTGTTTATGTGTGTATTTTGGGTCCAACAGGCATCTGCTCCACAACAGTAACCTCAGCAGTAGTAACGGCAGCACAGAGGATTTGTTCAATGACAGCATTGACTCCTGTGAAATAGACATTACTGAGAAGGTAAAATCCACTCACAGTACACTCACTTCCTTCCTGAACACAGCACTGTGAAGACTGCATCACCAATGCAGTCTATCTTAGGAGTGTCTTATTAAACACATGCTTAGTCCTGACCTCAGGAAATCACATCCGTAGATGTAAGCTTCTTAATGCAGGGGGTCAAATGGGTCCAGATGATGCTGATGACTTGCATTGGATTTTGTCTATGTCTGGGTGTGCACTGTTATGTCCCAAGGGTTGATTTTAATTAAACTTTTCTACCTCTTCATTGCCTTTATGTATAGATTTGAGTGTTTTCCAGACACAGACTTTCAATCTTAAAATATGACTTTTTTATTATATATTATTATATATATATATATATATATATATATATATATATATATATATATATATATATATATATATATATATATATATATATATATATATATATATGAAAAATACACAAACACGCACACAGTATATATAATTTTGCCTTATAATACATACCATATACAAATATAAGTACATAATTCAAGATACTTGAGTGGTGGAAATAATGGATTATGACGTTTCAGAAAAATTACAAAGTTCAGCTGCGATACATGTCCACTGTTGGACCTTGTTATCATACACATAAAGTACACTAGTTGGTGTGTGAAAAGTATGTTTATTTTCCAAATGTCCACAGGGCCAAATATGCTTTAGTTGAAAAACCACAATCTGTTTTTATTTTATTTTATTTTATTTGAATCAGGATCACTATAGGTTTGTACACAAACACTTTTCAAACTCTTAACCTGCACTGTTGTTGCAAAACCTTTTTTTTTTTTTTGGATGTGCAGATCAAGGGTTATGTTTCATTGTTGACAGTCGTTCAGACTAAACTGGTTCAGAAACGACTACTAATTCAGAGCTGTTCTGTGAGTGATAGTAAGATTTGCATATATTCTTACTTTTTTACAGGTGAATTACTTGGACAAGAAAGTGACAGAGCTGGAAAATGAGATTCTGATGAGCGGGGATGTGAAGTCGAAGCTGAAACAGGAAAACATACAGTTGGTTCACCGGTAAATCGCTACTCAAAGTCCACCCACCCACTCTTCAGACAAAGTTCAGTTCACTGGAACTATGTTATATGCATATGTATTTGCATACTTGTCTCTTTAAACAGCAGATTCTTTCCACTAGCAAAACCTTCCATGAAAATAGTCCTAACAAAAGTTTTGCATTTGCTAAATGCTAAAAGGTCAAAGTGGGCCTCAGCAGGACTGACAAAATATTCATGATGATGATGAGGACTGTGCTTCAACAGGATTCACGAGTTGGAGGAGCAGCTAAAAGACCAGGAGACCAGAGCGGAGAACATGATGGAAGAGGAGCTCAGGAGACACAGAGAGGCCTACAGCCGACTGGAGAAAGACAAAAACACACAGATAGAGCTGCTCACAAATAGGTTGGCTCATCTCAAGACCAGAACTGCAAATTTTCTTCTCTTGTTTTCCTGTAAAATTATCTAAACATTTTTAAAACAAGATAATTTTTCATAAATCTAACTAAACACGGTTAAAACAAGAAAAATGCTTTGCCTGTGGGTTAAGAAAAATTTATTTAATTCTGTGTTTTGAAAACAAACTTGATTCAGTATTAAATTTGTTTATCTTGGTATATTTTCAATGTTTAGATATTTTTTTTATTGGAAAACAGGGCAAAAATATTAATAATCCTATTATTTTTGTCATGCAGTATAATGCTTTTAATTTTATTTTGAGGTTTTACACTGTCCATTGTCCCACAGTTCCCCCCCCCCCCTCTTCCTGTATTAATGCACTTTATTTATAAAGCAGTCTCAGAGTGTTAGACAGAAGAGTGACAGTTGAGCCACTGAAGGGACCCTGATATTTCATCCAGAAATCTTCATCTAGAATTTTTGATTCTCAGGGCGTTAGAGCAGTGGAGGCTTATTGCAAGAGTATGATGGATGGCTTGTTTTTATTTTATTTTTCCCAATGGCAGAGTACACCAACTTGAGGACGAAAATGGAGAGATGGCAATAAGCACGAACAGACTGAAATCCCAGACAGAGAAACTGGATGAGGTAAGATATTTTTATTATACAGTAACTGACTTTTCTTTTTTTTTGAGGAGAAAATGGAGGAAATTGACCATTTTGATTTAAGGTGAAGGAGATTCAAACGAGGATGTGCGAATGCTTGTTATGGCACTGTTTGTTTAAATGTTTAGAACAAAATTAATTCCTCACACCTGTTAGTATTGCAAAGCTGTCTCTGGGAGTTCTCACTCTTTCAAAATGATTAAAGCTACATGTATCTTATTTTCAGAGGAGGAATATTAAAAAATATATTCTGTACAATACAATTCTATAAAACACATTTTTTTATTATTCAAAAAAAAATATGCATGTTGGTTTGAGTTTGACCAGTCTGAGATTGCAGAAAGGGTTTGAAACTGAAAAAAAGAACAACATGAACATATGATTATGAAAGTAGTAAAGTATGTGAAAAGTGTTTTCTAAATGTCCATAGAACCAGAAGTGCTCATAGGTAATAAATAAATAAACAGAAAAACAAACAAACCAAGGCTTTGATGGTATCTGAAAGTAGTATAGTATGTAAAAACTGTTTTCTAAATGTCCACAGAACCAGAAGTGCTCATAGGTAATTATTAAATAAATAAATGAACAAAACAAACAAACAAACCAAAGCTTTGATGGTATCTGTTTTAATAAAATATTATTACATCAAACTTATTTTTAAATATTGGGTCACAAAAAATCACCCAATAGTGATTGTACAGATAAATAAATGACCTGTAATTGACCTAATTGACTGTATGCATACATTTTTTGTTTGTGTATGTAAAGGACAGACAGCGGATGACAGATAAGCTGGAGGATACAAGCTTGCGGTTGAAGGATGAGATGGATCTGTACAAGAAGATGATGGACAAGCTACGACAGAACAGAAATGAGTTTCAGAGGGAAAGAGATACCATGCAGGAGGTAAGGCCGTGTGCTAAAGTTTCCAGTGGGCAAAAATGTAGAGTAAATTTCAGAAAGGGCAGCAAAACAGTAAAATTATTCAGCAAACTGTCAAAACCTAAGGTTGTCTACTTGTGTGTCAATTGTTTTAAGATGTAGTCACCCAAAAATATTTAGAGATAGAAAAGAGTGGCAGAGCCTCGGGCAGGTTTAGTTGACCTCAGGCTTAAATGGATTGAGTACTTAAAAACCACATACAAGTCAAACACTGAGAGGAAGTTACTCAAGCATAGAGAAGACTAAGAAGCAGAGCTACCTTTGTTTTATTCTGCCTAAAGGCTATACAGCACTCGTGTACTTGACTGTCAAATATAAAATAGTAATGTTATCAGTTCAGTAGCTTAGTGATTTTTCTGTTTCGTTTATGTTCAGCTAATTGAGGACCTTCGGCGAGAACTGGAGCACCTCCAAATATACAAGCTGGAGGCAGAAAGTATGGGGCGTGGCCGCAGATCTTCCATTAGCCTATCAGAATACAGCACTCGAACACGTGAGAGTGAGTTGGAACAGGAGGTCAAGAGACTAAAACAGGTGAGAGAGATGGAAAGCTGGTAACTTGATCTTTTAGCAGGTGTATTTCCTATGGCGTAGGGCAGGCTACGGTAGTTCTGTGTAGTCAGATCTTTGAGAAACAGAATGAGTGCTAATTATTTTCCATTTTCACACAAAATGCATATATTATTTCTTTCTTTATAAATATTACTTTTTAATCTCTTGGAACTGGATGTGATATAACTGGAACAGTGGTTCCTCCAGGAAAGGCTTTAAACGTAATTCTCCAATTTTGTTTTAAAAAGCAAAGAAAACACCATAAAACAGTGATACCAAAATAAACTTTTTTTTTATCACCTGTCTCTTATTTAATCTTGTTTACTCTGTGTATATGCAGAGGAGCATTTCCAAGGACATGCCCTTTGACCTCCAGCAGCTTGTGTCTGCTCGGGCACGACTCTGTCCGAGTCTGATGGTAAACTGTAATTCCTGTGCAGACTTAATATCATTTAATTAACCACTAATGTGTTCATTCACAAGGAGTCTATTTTCAGATTATCTGCCAGGCTGACATGCCTTCTCACTTAACATCTAATATAGTCACACTTTTTTGTAGATTGTAGATTTTGTAGTTCCATGTTCCTGTCAAAAGAAGGGGATAACTACAAAATACCATAGAAGTGCTATTACACTAAATATCATCAATATCACCTCTTGCCCACAGCAGAGTTAGAGCCATGTTTCTCAAAGCTTTCTGTTTTCATACTACTCCCAATTTTCCATTTCCTGCACTCCACTGATGCTTCAGCCTTAAAAAAAAAACACGCTCACCCATGCAAAACTCCATTCACATACTTTGGAGTGATACAAATAGTGAAATCACCTAGTGCTATTATACTAAATATGAGTGCACTTGGACACTGCTTGAACAATCAAATTAGAGGGCTGGAACTAATTGTGATAGAAAAGTAATATAGCGTTTCGTCTTGTATATGTCTGTTATAAGATCTAATAATTTTTTTCTAATCTAGAGTCATTGCATAATCATCTCAAACCAGATTACCATCATTTACTGCTTTCTTTTGCCAGCAGAAGCTGGCTAACCAACTCTCTTGTTTCAGTTAACAAGGCCACAATAAGGAAAAGGAAAAGCAGGATAACTTCTGGATCATCTTTTGGGGATAAATTGTAACTCCTCCCTCTTTCCTATCACAGGAGAACCAGAAACTGAAGGAACAGAATGAAGATCTAAATGGTCAGCTTCTCAGTCTGAGCCTCCATGAGGCCAAAAACCTGTTTGCCACACAGACAAAAGTGCAATCTCTGGCCATGGAGATTGATCATGCCTCCCGTGATCAGGTAAGAGAAGTAGAGGACTTTGTTCTGAATATTTTAAACAAAGAGTACATGACTATGATGTACTGATAAAACTGGATAATACTAGTGGAAGTCTGTAAATAAAAACACCTTTTAATGTGTACCAGTAAGCAATAGAATAGTATGAAGCATGTTTTTTTCTGGAACGTTCTCTGAAAAGGGCCTCTGGTGCCATATACAATATAAACAAAATAAATTAATTTTGTGAGGTACTTAAAAGAACTTAAAGGAATAGTTCACCCAAAAATGAAAACTGCGTGATTTACTCACCTTTATACCATTCCAGTGGAGGAGAAAAAAGCAAACAAAAACCAAACCCTATACTTATGTTCTGAGGAACACAAAAGGAGAAATAAAATACAATGTGTTCTGAAATGTTCATTAGCATTATTGGGACAAAGGTTTTCTGAAACCACCAATAGCTTTGTGTGAGGAACAGTTAGTTCTTGTTTTTTTTGAAAGCTTACAAGGCACTGACAGATTTTGGAGACCTGTCCAATTAACCAGTCCTATACATTCTAAACTTGTTTTGATTCCCACAGTTGATGGAAGCCCTCAAGGAACAAGAGGAGATAAACATCCGACTCAGGCAATACATGGACAAGATAATTTTATCTATTCTGGACCACAACCCGTCTATTCTGGAAATCAAAAACTAAAAGCCTGTCATAAGCTGTTTATAATCTTAACAGTGGATCTAGAGCTCCCCCTGAGGTAGCACTGAACCTCAAATGACTTGTGCCTCTGAATGCACAATAACTACAATGTGCTGGTGTTTTGTGCACCTTTCTCATGCTACAAAAATCTAAAATGTACTGGTGAAATTTTTCATGCACTTTTATAGGGCATATTTGCTGCTCTGTTGTACAACACAAGGGAGTTTTCACTGGAATGTCATTATGGTTACTGAATTGCACCAACTAATATGTGAATATATGACACTGGATGTTCACCGAGTGTATTTGCGTTATATGGATGGTTTATGTTGGCTGAGTTTGCACTGGGGATGTGATGAGAAAGGCTGAATGATAAAAAAAATGAATATTTACCTATTTGATGGCCATCGAAGCCTGTCCCATTCAAAGTTGCTGAGTATATCAGAAGAAAGAGACTTTTGTGGGTATACTTGTAATGATTTTGGTGAGCGAGTTTTTGACTGTCTTCCTATTATAAATGGCAAGTGAGGGAACAATGTAAGGAGAGACAAATTAGAAGAATAGAGGAGAGGTAATTGAAACTGGAACTGGAACTTGATAACACTGCCTGTTGTAAAAGAAATCCATTTTAGATCAGGGCAATGCTCTAGTCTGTGTTTGCAATGTAATGGTGCAATGTTTATTCTGACATTACATGCAGTATGTGTGCTTCAAAAGGAAGTGAAAATTCAAGAGGCTGAATGTAAAATGTCATTGTACCAAACAAGTATAGTATTTCAGGTTATTTATGGGCTTTAGCATATAGTTTAAGACCTGTCTGTTCATCAGCTGAATTATGTTCTGAATAGCCTTAAAGGGACTTGCACTTGTTCTTCCAAACTAAAATAATATTATTAATTTAAAATGCACGATTCTCACAATTTTCTATAATGTGATTTGAATACAAATAAACATACATCAGATAATACAGGTCTAAAACACAAAACTATGACATTTGTGTTCCTATCGCAGGAAGGTTTCATATTTTGAATGTCAGACATTTTTAAAATGGTTATTTTTTTTTTAGAGTATCCTAAAAGTGTCCCCCACAATTACACATTTCTCTTATTCAGTCAATAGACTGTATGTGATGACAATATAAAGCATCTGATTTATTCTGTGCTGATATAGGCCTACATTCAGTATATGTGATTCTGTAAATTTAATATTTTCTCACATAAATGCCTCCAATTTCCTTGTAGTATTTGTGCTTTTCACTTATTAGTTAAAACCTCAAGTAAACCCTTTTTTTCAGTCACAAATTAAATAATTGCTGAGCTATATTACACTTTATACACGTGTGTGGGATTTTTTAAAAACATGTAAATTATGTAAATTAATTACCTTTTTACTTGCGCCACTCATTGCGTTTTTATTGTTACTCAGTTTATTTTGTGAATACTTTTATCTGATTATATAATACTGATTATTTCTTATTCTCTATATTAATGAAGGAGGCGCTGGAGAAGGCGACAGTATTAGTTTTGCTTGTTTATGAGAGCAAACTAACTCCGAGGCTCATGTCGTCACAACATGCTGAATGGTGACACTTTAATCCAAAAAAAGGGTATCTGTAGACTTGCACAAAATATATACCAATTGCATTTCATTTTCTGCATAAGATTAATCTGAAATGCCTTAGCAATACTTATGACTGAGGGCTTATTTCTGTTTCATATCTAAATTAGATCAAGATGTGCATATAGGCATTTACTTTTGCATGTCAGGTGTTACTGAATATACTGACCTTGAACATGAGAAATTAACAAACTGATCTTTTAAAATAAAACAATTACAAAATTCCATATGTGGCTTAAAGGGTTTGGTATATGCAGTACATGACCCTGTATTCAAGACAGATGCAAAGAGAATCAGCAGATAGGTTTATATAATATGAAAATGTTATGAATCTCGTGATATACATGTGTCAAGCAAAGAGCAATAGTCATGATACAATGGATATAGTATTCCAATAATGGAAAAAAAAAAAAATCATAAGGCAAAGCAAAGGATATCACAAACAACATAGGAGCAATGAACACCAGGGGTGTATTCCAGAAAGCAGGTTATGTGACATACCTGGGTATGTTTGAGTATAAGAGAGCGGATAACCTCAGTTTTCGGTTCCAAAATCGGAGGTTACTTTCAGGGTATGTAAGTAACCATAGTAACTTGCTCTCTGAAGATAACCTGCTCCGGAGCAGGTTCTGTTCCAGGGTTAGTTCACTTCAGAGCCATCAGCGCACACGTGATCTACTGACGAGCCTTCAGTGGGCGTGACAGATAGAGCACAACATTATATATTATTACAATATAGTTATGCAATACAGCCTACTATATATATATATATATATATATATATACTATGTATATATACTATGTATATATAATAAACACTATTGTGACAAGGTCATTTTTAATTTATTATATTATATACATTTATTAAATTTTATATTATCTCACACATGGATCGGCATTTTCTATACTGTATTTCTATAATAAAAATACATATCTGATATGACTTAATATATAATTAGCATCAAACAAACAATATATTTATTATTCTCAAGGAATAAAGTCTAAATGGAAACAAAAGAAAAATGATTGCACAACCATCAATTAGGTGGCGATATGCACTAAGCATGTAAACAACCATTGAACAAAAGAAGAAGAAAGAAACAGCATGGCGTGCTTTTTCTTAGCGTCCGTTTCCATGGTGACTCATCAATTCGTCGCTCTGTTGAAAATGTCTTG
The DNA here is from genome assembly GCA_027422415.1 of Schizothorax lantsangensis. Lineage (NCBI taxonomy): Eukaryota > Metazoa > Chordata > Actinopteri > Cypriniformes > Cyprinidae > Schizothorax > Schizothorax lantsangensis. The sequence continues at coordinate 20,200,953 of CM049853.1, read as the reverse complement.
AGTCTTAACCAGGAACATAGGTGCATCTCAATAAATTAGAATGTCGTGAAAAAGTTCCTTTTTTTATGTAAGTTATTTCAAAAAGTGAAACTTTCAAATATTTTAGATTCATTGCATGTAGAGTAAAACATTTCAAAAGTTTTTTTTGTTTTAATTTTGATGATTAGAGCTTACAGCTCATGAAAATCAAAAATCAGTATCTCAAAATATTAGAATATTTACATTTGAGTTTCAATTAATGACCATCCCCACAGTATAAATTCAGGGTATCTCTTGTTCTTTGAAACCACAATAATGGAGAAGACTGCTGACTTGGCAATGATCCAGAAGACGAACATTGACGCCCTCCATAAAGAGGGTAAGTCACAGACGGTCATTACTGAAAGGTGTGGCTGTTTACAGAGTGCTGTATCAAAGCATATTAAATGCAAAGTTGACTGGAAGGAAGAATTTGGGTAGGAAAAGGTGCACAAGCAACAGGGATGACTGCAAGCTTGAGAATACAGTCAAATAAAGCTGATTCAAACACTTGAGAGAGCTTCACAAGGAGTGGACTGAAGCTGGAGTCAGTGCATCAAGAGTCACCACGCTTAGACGTCTTCAGGAAAAGGGCTACCAAGCCACTTCTGAACCAGAGACAACGTCAGAAGCATCTTACCTGGGCTGTGGAGAAAAAGAACTGGACTGTTGCTCAGTGGTCCAAAGTCCTCTTTTCAGATGAAAGTAAATTTTGCATTTCATTTGGAAACAAGGTCCCAGAGTCTGGTGGAAGAGTGGAGAGGGACAGAATCCATGTTGCTTGAAGTCCAGTGTGAAGTTTCCACAGTCAGTGATGATTTGGGCTGCCATGTCATCTGCTGGTGTTGGTCCACTGTGTTTTCTGGAGTTCACAGTCAACGCAGCCATCTACCAGGAAATTTTAGAGCACTTCATGCTTCCTTCTGCTGACAAGCTTTATGGAGATGCTAATTTCATTTTCCAGCAGGACTTGGCACCTGCCCACACTGCCAAAGGTACCAAAAGCTAGTTCAATGACCATGGTGTTACTGTGCTTGATTGGCCAGCAAACTCGCCTGACCTGAACCCCATAGAGAATATATGGGGTATTGTCAAGAGGAAGATGAGAGACACCAGACCCAACAATGCAGATGAGCTGAAGGCCACTGTCAAAGAAACCTGGGCTTCCATACCACCTCAGCAGTGCCACAAACTGATCACCTCCATGCCACGCCGAATTGAGGCAGTAATTAAAGCAAAAGGAGCCCCTACCAAGTATTGAGTACATATACAGTAAATGCACATACTTTCCAGAAGGCCAATAATTCACTAAAAATGTTTTTTTTTATTGGTCTTATGAAGTATTCTAATTTGTCGAGATAGTGAATTGGTGGGTTTTTGTTAAATGTGAGCCTAAATCATCACAATTAAAAGAACCAAAGACTTAAACTACTTCAGTCTGTGTGCATTGAATTTATTTAATACACGAGTTTCACAATTTGAGTTGAATTACTGAAATAAATGAACTTTTCCACGACATTCTAATTTATCGAGATGCACCTGTACTCTGAGTTGAATGAACTTACTCCCGGATGCGTTTTTGGAACCACATACCTCGAGTAAGCAAGGTTTGGGGTTAATCAACCAAAAGTTCAGGGTTTAGCTGAAGGTAAGTTAACCGTGCTTTCTGGAATACACCTCTGCTATTGTCATGTCATGCTATAGCCTACAACAATTTACATAAGTTTTTTTTTTTCAGAAAGGTGGAAAGATACATGGTCAAGTTGCGTTCACTAGAATAGTTGGAACTGTTAATGTGTTTTAAAAAATAACTTCTGCTGGAACAAAGGCTGCACAGATGCCTACAAGGCATAGCCTATTTTTACTTAATACCTTGAATAACAATAACACTCTTAATAATTTACATTGTTACTGTTCCTTGTTTCATCATAGCAAAGACGATTAAATGAAACGGTAAAACACTATTGCTCTTGAGCTGATATTTCTGAGGTAGGCCTAACTTCCATTCATTGTTCTATTGGGTTGCAAGTTAGGCTATATTTTGCCTGTATTTTAACACCAAGACGATGCTGATTAAACGTTTACCGTCGTAGTTTAACAGCTGACATAACCCAGAATAATATATTAAAACAAAAAAAAATTGCATTTATATCTGTTAAACATCTGCAAGTCACGTTACTTCCGGTGGCGTCTCTCAATCTTCGTGACTCTGGTTAAAAGTTATAATGCTCCACTTCATTCTACTCATCAAAGAACATTAAACATGTCTGCGTTCAGAAGTACCCAGGCCTCAAGGCATCCCTGTTCTCCGTTACAACACCTTGCAAAGTAAAATAATAGCAAGAAGAGCGTTTAAAACCTACAGATTACCGCTTTATGGCGTGGTGTTTGCATTGGCCATTCGAGGGCGCTGCTTGCTTTGCCAGTTTCAACTCGTGTTAGCTTAATTGTTTCACTCGGTACTTGCTCGCGGAAGTTTACTACAGAGAAAACTGGACCAGAGTGACCGCCCGTCGCGAGAGCATCATCATTCGTCATCATATCACTGATTATTACGAGCAATAGTTCTGACGGGAACGAGCGCGCCGCCGTGAGTTCAAAAATCTGCACACTTCAGAAGTTTGTTAATGATGACAAAACGTGAATTAGACGATGACAGAGTCTGATACACTATCAGTACAAGGGAGACCGGGTTGTTTGGCACAGGGATCATTTTTGTTTTGGGTCACAAAACTAATTAATTAATTGATACAGAAAACGTCAACAAAACCCCTGTACAAAAAAAAAAAAAGAATTACGCCTAACTCAAGTAGCCTACATTTGGTATAGTAGTCAATGGAAATTTGAATTTAATGTTGTAACAAAAAAAAAAGTGTTACTTTTGTGAAAAAAGCCCAGTAATGTATCCCACACTACCAGAATAGAATGCTCATATGTTGTTTACACATTTTTAACATTTCACCATATTTAACATAGGCCTAGCATCTGGAGGAAGAACATATCTCAGTTTCCTTTGAAGTCCTTAACTTTAAAGGGGTCAAAAAGAAGAAATGCGCCCATACAAGTGGAGACCAAAAAAAGTATATAGAAGATTCCCTAAGATGGGTAAAGACAACATCAAGCCACAGCCCCCTAGTCAGGAAGAGGACTGGGAAAAGGAGTTAGAGGAGATTTCACAACGCATTGAAAAGCAGAAACAGCCTCCTTATGGTAATTTCATTTCCAAATAAAGTTTTATTGAATCTCTATTCCATAAAAATAACTTTGTAATCAGCAGTTTATGTGGCTCGACATTAATCGCTGTATTTTTACCACAGATCCTGGAGATGATTTGAGTACTGAAGTAAGGGAGGGGTTTCGTTGTAATGTCCAGAATGGCCCAAGCTCAAGCCAGGAACACTACAGCCCAGCAATTCACCACATTAAACCTGTGAAATGGGTCCGCTTTATTTATGCTGTAGTGGATGACCAGTTTGCTGATGCTGAAGAATAAGGCTGTTAGTTCCTTGTATATGTGCTTCCTTTCAGGGAAAAAAAAAAGTTTATAATCTACTGAGCTCAGGCTAATGTTTTAAGTACTTTTGTTGTTTTTAGTGACCTCTCAGTATTTGATATTAATTTATAGTTATGTTAAACAAATCATTGCTGAGCATTCATATTTGCAAGTTTATATCATTCATTCATTTTTGCCAGTTGAAGCCAATTTGTTTTAATCTCTAAGCACAATTTTGAATTTGATTACTGTTTATCTATTAAATACTGCATTACAATGTTAATCTGAATTAAAGTGACAGGAAGGAATTGTGTTCTTGTGTAGACTTAAGGCACATTAAAGAATTATTGGAATTGAACTGAAAATGAGCATTCGTTTGTGCAACGCGTGTCATTACACAAGTGTATCCACTAGGTGGCAGTATAGGCTTAGTCTTTGAATTGAGCATTGGTTCTGATCTCTTGATAGACTCGCACAGCTCTGTTTTTCCTTGCTTTTACATACAGAACTCAAATGTCTGTATCTAAAAATCAATCTGGGATAACACGAATCATCAGCTTTAACATACGTATTTCCAGTGCTGCTGTCAAAAAATGAAAGGAATAAGAAAATCTTAAATTATTTTGTACAATTCACTCAACTTGTAATACTGATTAATATATACGCTACTGTTCAGAAATTTGAGGTCAGTAAAATTTGAGTTCAGTAAGATTTTTTAGAAATATTTTTATTTTTATTTTTTTCCCTTTATTTTTCAATTGATCAAAAGTGACAGTAACAACATTTTGTTACAAATTGTTTCTAATTCATATATGTGACCCTGGACCACAAAACCAGTCATAAGTAGCACAGGTATATTTGTAGCAATAGCCAACAATACATTGTGTGGGTCAAAATTATTGATTTTTCTTTCATGCCAAAAATCATTAGAATATTAAGTAAAGATCATGTTCATGAAGATATTTCATAAATGTCCTACCGTAAATATATCAAAACTTATTTTCTGATTAGTAATATGCATTGCTAATAATTTCATTTGGACAACTTTAAAGGCGATTTTCTCAATATTTAGATTTTTTGCACCCTCAGATTCCACATCTGTATCTCAGCCAAATATTGTTATATCCTAACAAACCATACATCAATGGAAAGCTTATTTATTCAGCTTTCAGATGATGTATAAATCGCAATTTCAAAAAATTGACCCTATTGACTGGTTTTGTGGTCCAGGGTCACATATATTATGTTCTATTGAACTTTCTATTCAAAGAATACTGAAAAAATGTGGCAGTTTCCACAAAAATATTAAGCAGCAAAACTGCTTCTTTCAGAAACATTAAAAAAAAAATGTTTTAATGGCATGTATATGTAAATAAACTCATTAAGAATTAGAAATTAGAATTAGGCAAATGAAAAAGGCAAACTATATAAAAATAAAGATTTTGTAAATATTTTTCAAAGTATTTTTATGAATGGATTTTGAACATCATTGACTAAATTGACCTTACAAGAGACATCTGAGATGTATTTTAAAATGGTAGGCTTCAGTGTTTGGGCATTATATATACAGTGTATATATATTGGGATGATAATTTATTTTAATGATTTATTGATCCTCTCACCACATCCTGCCCAAAGACAGCAAACCTTTCTGACATTTAACCATCATCTGAGACAGCCTTTATATTATCTCATTTTTTGATCCATTATAACTGTGAAGACCAGATAGTAGTAAATGCGTATTAAGTAAGTTAGTCTGAAACTCCTGTTCCATTATTTGTAATCTAGACCAGTTTTTATTAATACTACATTATTCTGGGCTGAAAATGTGTTGCACACAGTTAAACGTTTTGATTTTGTACAATGTTTTTTATCTTACATTCATATCTTACTGGGGTTTAGTGCAGCTGGCTTTTTTGGGCAAAAGTGCAACAAAGGCTTAATGTCTAAAACATTAAGGGCGTGATGTTTAGAAATACCTGGCAAGTGTAAAGGCACGTTTATTGGTACAACAGTTTATTTCCTAACTCAAATGGACCATAAAATGGTGTAAGGCTGTTCTTTTGTGAACAGTGCAGGCCTTCCAAGTAGGCCAGACATTTTGCATCGTCATGATGGTGCATGCTTCAGAGTTAATGCAGTTTCAATCTATTATAAATGGGTTGTTTGAAGTGCTTCTACTTAAGGGCTTTTGCAAGAGTCTTGTGTGACTTAGATGCCTAATTTAACACCCTTGTATCAGAATCCTAGTTGTTGGCAGGTTAACTGTAGTTCACATGCAGACCCAACAGAGGGTGGTGTTCTACAGGTCTGTGGCCCTGAGATGTTGAGATGCAGAGTTTGTCTGCAGGCCTGTGCGCAGGGAGCTGTGACGCTTGTCTCCATCACTGTCTAGACCAGCACCAGGCAGCTGTCTGGGTCAAGCTATACTACTGATACTCGTGACTGTATAGAGTGTGGAAAAGATGCTGAAGAGGGAATAAAATAATGTAATAACATAATTCATTTGGGGCATTTAAAAGAAATAATTTTAGTCTTTAGTGTTTCATTTTCTATTGAATTTTAGACAAAATAGTATACAATTTTAATAAAGCGGTTTCTTGTAAATAATTATCATCTTGGAATCAAAATGAGCAATTCTTAATTTCTGTGGATTTAACAGTGTTTATTCTAAATGATTTAGTCGTAAACATATATATATATATATATATTTTAATTTTCATGTGCCCTTTTAATCTATAATTAAAAACATTAACTTCCCCTCCCCCTTTTAACAACATCTCTTCTTTAATAACATGTGCACTGGTACCAGGGCTGGACAATAATCCCTCACCTCCAGCAAACTGTCACTCACATGATATCGCAGCAGTTAGCAAGCAACAACTATCCAGTGAACCAGTCGATTCTCAATAAACAAAATCAACTTCCACCCTACTGTTTTCTCATTTGAGAAGCAGTTTCACTCAGAAATGAAAAAAAATATATATGAAATTTCTGCTTCATGCCAGCTTCAGTCATGGTGCATCCTTAACTGTGTCTTCCAGTAAATCCATGACTACTGTCCAGGGAACTTACTGTAGATGTTCTGAGTATCTAATGATCTGGAAGGCCAAAAGAAGGCTGCAGAAGGCTGGCTTTGATCACCAGGCATAAACCCACATCCTCATTTCCAGGATTACTTAGACCTCTGATAAGGGCATTTCCTCCCACAGACGCTTTTAGGAATAGTTCACCCAAAAATGAAACCCTCAGGCCATTCAAGATGAGTTTGTTTCTTCATTGAAACAGATCTGGAGCAATGTAACATTACATTACATCTGCAGTTCAAACAGCTGATAAAAGCATCTCCACAAGTAACTGACACGACTCCAGTCCATCAATTAAAGTCTTGTGAAAACTGTGTGCTTGTGAAAAAAAAAAAAAAAATCTATCATTAAGCCGTTTTTAACTTGAAACGGTAAGCTTCTGGCCAAAAGTCCTTTCTCCAGTAAAGAAGTCATCTCATCTGGATCAGGACAGAAGTATGCACAAATCAGTTCTAAATAATAGGTGGATATTGATGTGAGAGGACAACAGGGTGTGGACTTTTTCACTGAAGGAAGCATTATTATAGAGACTCAGAAGCTTATCTTGTATTTTGACCAGAAGTGGCGGTTTAGAGCCTTAATGATGAATTTGTTTCTTACAATGTTGTAATGCTAAATTTCTTCAAATCTGTTTTAAATTTTGGGTGAACTATTCCTTTAAGGACAGGAAGAATGTATTTAGGTATGCCTTCTTTTTTTAAGAATTTACTTAAGTCATAAATCTTGTGTCAGTCCTGGAGCTAATACATTCTTTTTTTATTCAGTGCCTATGTCATTGAATTTCTCTGGGAATATTATCTTAGTGACAGAGTGCTAGCAGGTAGTCAGGTTCTAGTTCTCTTTTACTGGCATCATCAGTCCCTATGTCTTTTTATGATTCCAAGCAGGGTTTAGTTCTGTAACTGCATGACATTGTCCGCTCTCTGTATTCTGTCTTCCTGATTTCAACAGTAAATGTCCATGGTCTGTCTCTGGCACACTTTTTGGCCTGCTCTCCACAGCAGACTTAGCAACAGGATTCGACCCAGAATCCAGGACAACCCATTGCAAGGTCACTCCTCCCGATGCAGTGCTGAAAGGTGCGGGCAACCTCCTACATTCATAAAAGACAAAAGAGTTCTTTGGGTGTGTACATGTATTAGAAAAATAAAAAATAAAGAAGAAGAAAAATGCAAGGGGAGGTTGGTCTGCACACCTGTGAGAAAGCAATATAGAGAACAACATCAAATCACGCTTTCAGCTTACTACATACCAGTGTAAAAAAGTGTTTACTACATACCAGTGTTTTTTCCCTCAATTTATTCCTGTCATTTCAATATGTATTAGAATTTATTAGAAACCTTTGCTTACATTTTCCTTCCTTACCCCCCCCCCTCTCTCTCTCGCTCTCGCTCTCTCTTTATAAAAAGGCATTTCTGATTGGAGGACAATGTCTGTCATTATGCTGAAACAGATGAGTCCAGGCAAGTTAAATGTGCTGTGTAAGGGTATTTTCTTTGGATTAAGTGATGTCCTTTGGTGGTTTTTCAAAGGCAAAACATCAATGAGAAGTTTGAGAATGATGTACATATTAAGCCAATTATCATTCAAAACTTATGCTAAGAGAGGGTGATATTCATGGGCCACACTCACTGTGTTCTAATAATTTAATCCAAAATACATTAAAATGTAATTAACACATACAATTACTTGAATATACACCTCTTCTAAGAGTATGTTTTAACGTACCTAAAATTCATTTTGATATTTTTAGGGGTATAAAGAAAAAATTGTGGTAATGCAACTGCCCTTAAGATGAAGAAAAAGCCTCATTAAAGAGAAAAATGCAATTCTTGAAAAGTAAACTATGTGGCATGTGTTCCAACCAACATGCAGGGAAAATTAACCCATAAAACAGGAAAAATATCAGGCTTTTTAGTGACCTTTTTAGGTTAGTTTAGATTGTAAAATGTAAAGTAAAAACAATACATGAATAAAAATATATATTTTGCCTTGAAAAATATAATTATAATGATAATAATTCTTATTTTTTTAAAGAATTTTTATAATAATTAAGAAGGTTTAAGGAAAGTATGTTATTACTTTATACACCACTTGACATGTACAGCATGCTAATGTCAAATTTTTTACTTTTTTTTTTTCAAACTGAAATCAACACAAATACAAAGAACGCTCTCAGTTCATATCTCTACCGCTCTATATATCCAAATGAGCAAACATTGCAACATGAGCGTGTTACCCATTTGGTAGAGATGACCTAACCCACTTACTATACCCGCTTACTTTTGATGACAGGTGTCTTTTGCCCTAGAGAAATCATTTGGGGGTTCATTAAATCTGAATGTCTGTAAACATTCCTTTACAAGAATACACAAAATTGCCTGAGAAACACTGTTTGGTTTAACTCACTATTCAGTTTTCAGGTTCCTGGCTGTAAGCGAGCACTAGGGCCAAGTCACGAGTCTGTCTTTCCATTGAAATGCCTCTGAAGCAGCGGAGTGGTCCAGGCTTGAGTTTCTGTATCATTTGTCCAGGTGGAGAAAATAGAACCTGTGCCTCCTCTAAATCTGTCACCTCTGGCTCAGAGCCATGAGAGAGGGGGAGCGAAGGACAGATAAAGAGAGACAGAGAGGCAGCAACAAACAAGAGGAAAGAGAGGACTTAAAGACCTAACATGTATACAAACTGAAATTCCATAACTATGCCACAAAACTAGATTCAAGACATGTGATGTGTACTGAGAGATGCCTAACTGTATAGTCACTTGTAGTTAGTAACTTCTCATTCTACCCGCCCATCTTGATGGTTGAGTGGCAAACATATTACTAAAGAAGGAATCATGTGTTCATGTGAAACATTGTTAAAAGTCCAATCATACCAAGCTTTTGCTTAAGAAGGATTATGGGTAAACAGATGTCTCTTACCTTCTCCTGACCCCTGAAAATTTCACCAGTTTGTCTCCTGGTTTAACTAAAAGGGTCTTGGGCAAGAACGTTTTGACAGGGCTTTAAAGTATAGTGGCCACTTGAGACTTGAGTGGGGAACGACAGATATGCGCTTCCTCTTTCACCTACATTTCTTAGACATCACTCACAAGACAGTCTGTTGCATTGTGCTGGAAATGACACGGTCGAATGAACCTTTGCCTGGATGAATCTATAAACCAGCTGACATTGGTACCAGCTGCAATACCCTAATGCAATACAATAATAGACAGATTGTAGGTGATTTTAGGATATTAAAATGAGAAGTTGAAATTACCTTGATATGAATTTAATATGTATATTCTTAATGCAAATTCGGTCACACTTAAGTTTGGGGAGTTATGGGCTAGGATTTAGGGATATCAAATATTGGTCAAGCAGAATAAGGCATTAATACATGCTTTATAAGTACTAAAAAAACAGGCAATATGCACGCTAATAAGCAACTAGTTAATAGTGAGAATCGGCCCCAAAAGTAAAATTGCTGTACCAAATTTACAGTTACTGTAATTTCTACCCCATAATCATATTAATACATTAAGCAAGGGATAATGTACAGTCAGCAGGTCATTACTGCAAAATAAACCCTGATAGGCTAATCAAGACTTCATCATGAAGAAGATTTACATTGCATTTTAAATTCACAGGGTCGCTATTGTTCACTGCTTCCGAAGCTGTGAGCTCCCTAAAGTTCATTTTTCTTGACAACAATTGTTTATTTGGATGCCCTGCAACACTATCAAATGAAGACAACACTTGAGTCTCACAGATTAGAGGTTTCAATTATAATGATATATAATATACTTCTGAAAACAACTATGAATCTAATACCAATTACTATACTTTTATAATTTGTCCTTGTGAATTTACAATATAAATATTTGTAATATATTTAAATACTAAAGTTTAACTGAGTATAACAATTTGACATACTTAAAACTAAATTATGGCTGTTATGTTTAATACAAAATTAATGTAGTTAATGGCATGGTAAGGGTGACATATTCAGCTATTTATTTCTGCTTGTTATTTCACATCTAAGATTAATTAGGATGAATAAAAAAAAACACCTTTTCACCGTCTTTATTTTGAACAAAAACTTCATGAAGTACTGTGCAGTGACTGGTAGGTATTTCCTTCTCCACTTTCTAAAAAGTGAGGTACTGTATTAATGTACAGTTGTTCCTGTGTTGTTTGAAGTTTGCATTTTATGTTTTTATCCAAAGTGATTTAGAAATGAGTAACACCACAAGCAATTTATGAAAAATCAGTAAATAAATGGACAATGTTTGAGTATTAAATTTGATAATTATTTGAGAAACTCAGAATTATACCGGAGAGATGAAACTTGGTTGTACAGAAAATCAGTTGAAAGCAATGTAATAACGTGAATGCAGTGTGTAATAAACAGAAGATTATTAAAAGTTGAAACAAACAGAACTGATGATGTTCTCAGTGTTTGTACTGCTGATGGCAGTATTGTATCAAGTCACAGCAACATAGAGTAATATGTAACATTTAACTAATACAGAGTGATATTTTAAGTTGTAACTACATTAGCATTACACAGCCTCTCTCTCATGGGTGCTGGTAGTTTTAAGGATCTGGGTATGTATGTTGAGGTAAAACAAAGGTTGCATTTCAATGCCAGGTAGAGTGACTCCTGAAACCAAGAGAACTTTCTCTTGTCTCAAATGTTAATTTGTAAAAGTTTCCCCTATAGCAAAAGTGTATTATTTGGATTAAAAGTTTTTTATTTTTTAATAATTAAATAATATTAGTAATTAATAATTAAATAATATTAATATTAACAGATCAATGTGTGTTTAACTGTTTGGAATAGAGTATCCTAAGCACTGGAAAACAAGACATCGGCAACAGAAAATAGCAGGGAAACCATAGTAGGCCTATACCTCTGCCAACCACTGCCACAATTTTTCCAATAATTTTTCCAAAGTTTTGAGTGTATTTCAACATTTTAGCCACCACTGAATAATGAATAGATAATGTGTTTGTCAATTTTAGACAGTTCTTCAGTCTCAGTTTCATCCATAAATTTGGTCAGGTCTTAAAATCTAGACAAGTAAATGAGGTCTTTTTAGAAAACTACCAAAATATTGGCTGCCTCTCCATATCATTGCCAAGTTTATGTAGGTGTGTTGAGGTAGATCCCATCCTTGCCCGTAGGATCCCGCCACTATGACAAGTTTGAACCGCCGCCTGTGTTTGATGCTGGAGTCTTGTTAGAAGATGATGAGTCATCAAAGCTTGTCTTTGCTCATATCTATTTGCATGCAGACTCCTCTTCCCAGGTTTATATTACTGCTTGAATCCGAGTGTGCATTACTGTAGTTTTATCATTTGATGAATGCTAACCAACTATTGTAGATAACTTATTCTCAATTTGGTAACACTTTATTTTAAGGTGTCCTTGTTACACGTTACATGTAATTACTAAATTATGCATTATTACATGCAAGTAACCCTAAGCCAAACCCTAACCATATAGTAAGTACATGTACAACCCCAAATCAGAAAAAGTTGGGACAGTATGGAAAACGCAAATAAAAAAAGAAAGTAGTGATTTCTAAATTTACTTTGACTTGTATTTCATTGCAGACAATATGAACACAAAATATTTCATGTTTTGTCTGGTCAACTTCATGTCATTTGTAAATATACATCCTTTCCTGTCATTCAGACCTGCAACACATTCCAAAAAAAGTTGGGACAGGAGCAATTTAGGGCTAGTAATGAGGTAAATTGGTTAAATAATGATGTGTTTTGAAACAGTTGATGTCAACAGGTGATTGTAATTATGATTTGGTACAAAAGCAGCATCCAAGAAAGGTCTAGTCCTTTAGGAGCAAAGATGGGCCGAGGATCGCCAGTTTGCCAACAAATACGTGAGAAAATTATTGAAATGTTTAAAAACAATGTTCCTCAAAGAAAGATAGGAAGAGATTTGGATATTTCACCTTCAACAGTGCATAACATAATTAAAAGATTCAAGGAATCTGGAGGAATTTCAGTGCGTAAAGGACAAGGGCGCAAGCCTAAGCTGAACAACCGTGATCTCCGATCCCTCAGGCGGCACTGCATCAAGAATCGTCATTCATCTATAAGCGATATCACCACATGGGCTCAGGACTACTTTGGCAAACCTTTGTCAAGTACCACAATACGTAGTTACATCCACAAATGCCAGTTAAAACTGTACTGTGCCAAAAGGAAGCCCTATGTTAACAGTGTCCAGAAGCGCCGTCGACTTCTCTGGGCTCGGAGGCATCTGGGATGGACCATCACACAGTGGAAACGTGTACTGTGGTCAGATGAATCAGTATTTCAGGTATTTTTTGGGAGGAATGGACGCCGTGTGCTCCGGACCAAAGAAGAAAAGGATCATCCAGACTGTTACCAGCAACAAGTCCAAAAGCCAGGGTCTGTCATGGTATGGGGTTGTGTCAGTGCCCTTGGCAAAGGTAACTTGCACTTCTGTGATGGCACCATTAATGCTGAAAAGTACATAGAGATTTTGGAGCACAATATGCTGCCTTCAAGAAGACATCTTTTCCAGGGACGTCCATGCATATTTCAACAAGACAATGCAAAACCACATTCTGCACACATTACAAAGTCCTGGCTGCGGAGGAAGAGGGTACGGGTACTTGACTGGCCTGCCTGCAGTCCCGACCTGTCTCCAATAGAGAATGTGTGGCGCATTTTGAAGCGCAAAATGCGACAACGAAGACCCCGTACTGTTGCCCACCTTAAGACTTGTTTGCAGGAAGAATGGGACAAAATTACACCTGAAACACTTCATCACTTGGTGTCTTCAGTCCCTAAACGTCTTTTAAGTGTTGTGAAAAGGAATGGCAACATTACAAAGTGGTAAATGCTTTACTGTCCCAACTTTTTTTGGAATGTGTTGCAGGTCTGAATGACAGGAAAGGATGTATATTTACAAATGACATGAAGTTGACCAGACAAAACATGAAATATTTTGTGTTCATATTGTCTGCAATGAAATACAAGTCAAAGTAAATTTAGAAATCACTACTTTCTTTTTTTATTTGCGTTTTCCATACTGTCCCAACTTTTTCTGATTTGGGGTTGTAGTTAATTGATATTACCCAGTACTTAAATGTATAGTTACACTGTAACAAGGACAACTTAAAATAAAGAGTAGCCCTGAATTCACTAAAAACTTCAAATTCAGCTAAAAATGTTTTTTTTTTTTTTCCCACATTGATCTTTGTCAGGCATAGAGCATGTACGCTTCGGATTGTTGTGACTCATAGAATATGCAGTTACCTGATCACGTAGTCCTGTGTGATTTAATGCAAATACCTGCACCCTCTTGTCAACTAAAATAAAACCACAAATTACTGACAAATATATTAAGACATATTTTTTTAATTGAAGCTTTAGAATTCAGCTGCTCAATGAGAATTTCAAAGAATTTTAAACAGATATTATGTTATGTAAAGCTGCTTTAAAACAATGTAAAGTGTTAAAAATGGTATACAAACAAACAAACAAACACTAAATAAATAAATAACAACTATACCAAAAATGAAAGGTTATGTTACATATGTTATAGTTTGGATCTGCATCTACATTGTGCAAATTTCTACAAATTACCTCATTCAGTTGCCTCCAATCAATTAACAAATTTTCTACACACATAATATACATAGTTTTTCTTAAAAATTAATGTGTCAGATATATGCAAGATCATTGGAAATCTGCTTTGCAGATGAGAAACTTGAAAACCACTTTATAAACTGGAAAAAGCAAATTATCTTGAGCACAGCATAGATTACACAAAGAAAAGGTGCTAAAATGAAAACAATTCTTCAATATTGTAACAGTCTGGTCCATTTGTGAATGATTTGGTTTCTGGAATGCAGTGAGATGTTTGTATGATGTGTTTGTTGTTATAGGTGGACAGTTGGCTTACTGTAACTCCACCAGGAGTTCTAGATGTGGGAGGCCTGCGTGGGGAAGAGAATCCAATCGACCAACTCTTGATCTGTAATAGTTTTGGTATGTTTTCCTGACAAGCCTGTGATTCGTTGACCCACTGACGGCTCTGTGATGTGGTGGAGGTCTGGTCTTAATAGGCAGTCTTCTGGTTTTTTGTGGTTTTCAAACCCCAGCCAGAATGGCAAGAGACCCCAGCATTGGCTCAGATTTGGTTCAATGCTGGTAAGCATGATTATTTTCTCATGAGAGTTAAATTGTTCTGCTTTGTGTCACTGTTGAAAGAACTGATCCTAAATCAGTTATTTATTTGAATAAGAGCTTTTGTTCTTTGATGACTCATGGGGGAGCTGATGTGGTTAAATCATTAGGAATCTGCACACTATTAAACCTGCCCCAGTTATTTTGGTTCAGTAGGTTACCCAAGTATGCATTCAACATGGAGGAAATATTCTTTGACTTAGTCATTTGTAGAGTCAGCAGACTATGTTAGTCTGTAACTTCTCTTATCCAAATGTGACTCCTCATCAGAGCTTGTTATATTATTAGATCTTAAGAGCTCTTTGTCTCATCTAAGAGTAAGGCACAGGTGTTTTCCGATGTTTGAATAGTCAAGCACTTCTCTGTCAAGCACCCTTCCCTTTCACTAATAATACATGACCGCACACACAACCCCTGATTTCTTCTTTCTTCTTTGGCTGCCTCATTCTCTCTCTCTCTGTCTCTCTCTCTCTCCAAGTAGTCTTCCTCAACCTCCTCTCCTGAATGCTGATTGTCTGATGAGTGTTAATGTGTTGGCCCCCAGGCATTTGTCATGTATTTCAAAACCATCTGACTGTTGTGCACTATCTAGCTATTATTATAGACTGGCAAAAACGGCTGCTCCATGCTCCCAGTCAGCGGAAAACATGTGTATCTAACTGGTAGAGAGGTGCTGAATGATCCTCAAGACCCAGACTAGAGTCTTCAGGGAGGAACGTTGCTGAACAGCACAGCAATAGTGGCAATTTCATGCTCTTATGAAACAGATTTTTGTAAGAGTTGTTTTGCAAAGTAGTTCATGACATGCTCTTTGTGTGTGTTTCCAGAGTCTGGTCATTTGATGAAAGGGAATCTCAGCGCTAATGCTTAGTTGCCCCATGAAAATGCTCCTTCAAACACCCACAGCCTTGATTTTGTGCTTGTACTAACTTGTTTCATAAAAAACGGATATTAAAGCCGGAACATAATTTTCACGTAACATTCTGATTGTGTGTCCATGTCAGACATGGGAAAATTGATCATATAAAGTTTAATGATACGATGCTCATTTTCTTTTGACCTGGATAAATTAATTTATTAAAAAAATGCATAAAAATACAAATTATGCACACACTTGCACACACCCCTTCTATGATATGACTGTTTTTCATTTCTAAAATAAAATAAATGTTAATATTTTGTTATGCAAAAATGTCAGGGTAGTACAACTGTCATGAAGAAAAAAATACTTTTGTTACCCAAAACGAATATTGTGTGACCAACATAAAACAGGAAATGATAATGACCCCGTGTGTCAAAGTCAAGAAGTCTCTATAGATAATGTGATGGCAAAGGCTAGGTTAGTTGTAAAATGTCATGTAGAAGGAACTTGACGACTACATTATTATTTTTTTTGTCTAAATTTTAGTTTCTTTACTTTACTTTTTAGTGTAAATAATAATAATATAAAAAATATTAAACCATTATGATATAAAGAGTACATTAGACATTATCCCTTTGACCATAACAATAAACTTGCACCACATTTTCCATACAATAATTGGTGAATTCTGGTAAACAAGTTTTTATTATGTTGTAATGTCCCTTGTTTGGGAAAATTAGACTGCAATATGGCTTTTTGTTTTAAACATTGAGGATGGATGGATTTGGTTGCATGTTTAAGCTATTAGGAATTTGAATGATCTTCATTAATTTTCTTGATTAAGAAAACAGCAGGGAATCCCTCCTCCACACAGAAGTGCTGAGAATGCACCTCTGATGGGTGTGAAATGTTATACAGTATCTAAGCGAAACTGAGGAATCCACAGACATTAACCTGAAGAGGGTCATGAGTGGGCTGACTGCAGAATGTAGCCTGCTGCAGTTGTTTGACAAGCTCCCTCCCTTCTAATTTATTAGAGTTAACATTTTCATTCTTTTTATAACGTAAAACATTTATCATTTAATTTCCTTGCAAAAAAGCTTAAGTATACATTACACAGCTAAAAACAACCTGATCCAATCTGAATCAAAACAATCTGATCCACAGACAAAATAATAGTGAAGTGTTGTGATTCATTCTTGCTTTATACCAGAGATCACACTCAAAATGCTTCAGATGTGTGTGTGTGTGTGTGTGTGTGTGTGTGTGTGCGTGCGCATTCTTGCAGCATTTCGGTAGTCCTGAAACATGTTTTCATAAATGTCAAATAAGACAAAAAATTGCCATAGAAGAACAACGAACCACTGTTGGACAGAATGTGCCTTTAATGTACAAATTGTATTAATATTTGCATTATGCTCAGTTTAACTAACTACAATTAAACATACAACTACACAATACAATTAAATATACATAAATACATTAACTACAATTAAATATACATAAAAATAACACATTCAAAAATGTATTTTGTACATGAATACCATGTTAAAAATATTTTCCTATAACAGAAACAATTCATACTTAAATTACCACTGACATCTGAAGTCAGTTGATTTTTAAATGTCTTTTCAGTGATTTACTCTTCACTGGGGGCTTGTCTTAGCAAATGTTATTCAATTGTATTAATAATTATTAATAATTTCTAATTATTGACTGACAACCCAAGTTTGAATATTAGTAGTAGATTTGATCACTGTATTTTTCGAAAATTAAATGAACATTTTATATGTATGTTTACAGTGCTTACAGTGTTTCTGTCTGTTCTCTCAAATAAAAAGTGAGTATTGTACAGTATTGTCTCACTGTACTCGGTGAAGCACACATACACATAATCATGTGCGTCTGCGTCTGCCAGCCTTGACAGAGAGGATCCGGCAGTCTTCTACACTTCCCCTGTGTTACTGAAGCAGCCTGAGCTTGGGTGGCCCTCCACCTTCTAAAAATATATTAACTCCATTCTTTACAGATTAATATGAGAGCCCTGAACACACACACACATACTCAGACAGAACTATGGCGTTTTCACAGTCATTAGCATTTATCATCATCTTTGTCTGCTGTGGGGGGAAAAATTTTTTTTTTTAAGCTCTGAGAACTCAGCACTGTCTCCACTGAACAAGTAAAGTCTGCACTGCGTGATTAAACACAGGAGCTGTAAAGATGAATTTGTATGTCCCATGTCATAACGTCCTTTGTGGTTGAATTAACATTTAAATCCACCAAGTTCCTGCTCAGCTTTATTGTTTTTTTTTTTGCAGTTATAGATCAAATATGAGGATGGAAACTACGTGAGGGATGAGGACGAGGATAGGAAACTTTTACCTTTACTCAAATACATTCCAAACATCTTTCAATATTCTAGTCAAAACTTATTTCTACATTCTAGAAAAACATTGGGTTCCTTGTAATCTGAAAGTAAAGAAATAAATAATATTAAACACTGAAAAACAGAAATTTTCCCATAGCTTTGAAATCTCATTCGCACTTCTGAATATTCAAACATGCTGAGACTCGATCAATCATGAAATAAAACAGCCAGTGGCATTGAGAATAACTGACGTCAAACTTAGTGCAATGCATCTTCACATGGCATATTTGTAATTAATAAAACTGAATTTTGAGAGCATTAGCCCAGGGAAATATTTTCAGTGAATCAAGATGTTTCAGTCTGTTCATTACACAAAGCTATTATATGCCTTCAGAAGATTTGGAATATGCATCAACTTTTATGGTGCTTTTTGTCTTTTTGTTTTAGAATGGTAAATGCTGCTATACAATAATACAATATCTGTCTTAAAATAGTATTCTTAATGTTACCAATTTTAATGCTCTGCCCCAAGGGAGTCTTGTTTTTTTCAAGAATATATATTTCGTTTACACTGATCTTACCATGCATACACACAAATGCACACAGATGCGTGTAAATAGAAACTCATATACAAAATTATTCACACTTCTTTGTATATAGAAATACATGCACAGATGCACACATACTCAAAGGAAATATGAAATACACTTAAACTGTTTTGTTTATTATAATTATATACACACACACGCACGCACGCACGCACGCACGCACGCACGCACGCACACACACACACACACACACACACACACACACACACACACACACACACACACACACACACACACACACATTGGGTTTCCATGTTTTATGGTTTTACACTGCACAAATTGTATTTTCTATCCACTTACCCTAACCCTACCTCTCACATTTTTTTTTTCTTTTT
This sequence comes from Schizothorax lantsangensis, assembly GCA_027422415.1. Classification (NCBI taxonomy): domain Eukaryota; kingdom Metazoa; phylum Chordata; class Actinopteri; order Cypriniformes; family Cyprinidae; genus Schizothorax; species Schizothorax lantsangensis. Next base: position 20,181,949 of record CM049853.1, on the reverse strand, counting down.
TCATTTTAAAATTTTAGAGGAAAAAAAATGTCCTGACAAGGTATTACTATACTTGTGGGTACATTATACTTACCCATACCATAGACTTCCACTTTTCTTACAGCCAGTTATAAACTACTATAGACTAATCCACAAATAATTTTATTTTTTGTCCCATTTTTATTTTTTTTTATTTAAAAAATACAAACAAATAATATTTAATCTTTTCATTAATTAAAAATATTTGCAAATCATGTGTATTTAATGTCTGCATCCACTGAAATACACTGTAATTAATTAATTATTTTGCTGATTAGTCATAACTCATAATATTTTCAGGCTGAGTGTTTATATAGAGCATAATGGAAAAAAACAAACAAACCCGAATAACTCAGGAATTCTACTGTTGATTCTAATTGCATAATTGATTATCAAGTGGATAATTACAAAGAATGATTGTACTATTACCAGAGTAATATTTATCAGGATATGAGTTTAAGTTGTTCTCATTTAAGTTGATTTGTTTACTTGGTCTATACTGATGCTTACACACACTGGAAAGAGAACTACAACTGAGCCAAGCACATGTTGTTATTAAGAAATTCTGTTCTTTTAGAATATCAGTATTGCTGGTTTAGAATGATTTTGGGATTTTTTTACTTCCCTTTTATGTGATGGCCAATGATTTCATGTGAATTTTATGCAACCATAATTTTATTATTTTCTGACATGATCAAATATGCATATTTTGTATTGTTTTATGACATGGTTAATTTCTACAGACAGTAAGCATATTACAGTAAAACTTCAATAACATGTAGAAAACAAATGTAGAAGATAATTAAAGCTGTGATTTATGCTGCTATTCATCAAAGAAAGTATTAGCATGCCCAAGTATTTTAAACTGTACAAAGGCAATAAACACCATTTTATTTTATCTCTGCATTCTCAACAGAAAGGCTTGATTTTAAATGGCTTAGTTTGGCAGTTTGTCAAGTACCAGAGGCAATTTCTGAGAATTTAAGGATCTTGTGATTATCAGGTGACATCATTACATCTTCAATTAAATTTTACATGGTTTCACAGAATTTAGTCATAGAACAGTCATTCATCATAAATAGATCTGACATTAATACTGTTTTTATTAACTTTTTAGCTTTATTTACATACAGTGTAAATTGAGTATTTCATTATTATATAAAAGGCCAGAACCACTTGAATATTGTTAATATTACTCTGAATGAACAGTCCGATCATCTTAGTTTCATTGCTATCTGATAAGAGATTTAGCCTCAGGCTTCATGTCATGTGCATGCCCTCTTTGGGACAGAAGATGTGTGTAGAAAACACACACACACACACACACACACACACACACACACACGCGCGCGCACAGTGTGTGAGAATGTTAGCTACTTGAAAGCAATGCTAACAACTGAGTAAACAAATTAGAATTCATATATATGCAGCCGCCATCACACAAGAAAATGTTAAAGATGTAAAAATAGCTTCCTTTTGATCAACTGGCATCACAGTATACAAAGAATATATTGTAACATCTGGTTAAATGCTTAAGTTCATAGACTACGCTTCAAACCAGGCTCTAGTTTGTTCACTACTGTTTTTTTTTTCTAAGTTACTCCTTTGGGTGTCGTAGTCTTTGGTGCACATATGGGAGAGAGTGGGAGAGGCATTACATCTATTTTTTTTTTAATAAAATTCCTTTAAATTAATGTGTAAACGAGTGGGTGAAGGGGTTATGGGTCAAGGATTCTTAGCTTTCAGGAAAACTTCCACTTACCTCACAGGAACAATCAATCCTCACCCACGCAAATCTCAACAAACCTTTATGGTCTTGACTGTGAATTTAAAACAAAGCCTAAAAGGCCTACTGCATATTCGAATAGCAAAATTCTTTAATTTTGCATAAAAATGTATGTCTGCAGGTTTGAATAACAGTTTGTATTGCAAATCGTCTTGTTTGTCTGGTTCATTTACATTGGTTTCCCCAAGAAATCGCAACACAGTTTAATGGAGGTTCACCTCACGCAGCTCTGCGACGGTGGCCATAATTCAATACTGTTGACTTTTTGTAGGTTCACTGCATGGGCCTGCCATGGTAAACTCACTCTTTGCTTCTCAAGTTGGTGATTCTGGCACAGAACACTCACACCTTAGATGGGGGCCCCATCTGTTCTGCACACAGACAGCATATCAAAATATAACGGTTACAGAACACAGATAATACAATGTCAGACAGGTCCCTCCAGAAATTGAATTAGTTCTTCCATGAGTGCTCTCATTTTATATGAAATTTTAATTGTGTGCTTATGTGATAAGATATTATGGTTTTTATATAAAACCATATGTATGCAGATAGGCAAGATTCTTTGGCATGCAATATGTCTAATTATGGAATATTATTCTTTTTATAATATAGGTACTACAGTGGAATAGTGTTTCTTAAATAGACTACTGTTTTAAGTATACATGTCTCCCTCTAATTGAATTTGTGGTATTTTAAGAATTAAAAGTAATTTATAAATTTTTTTAAAAGTAATGTTCATTTATCTTTCAATATTTTTCTAAAAGCCTGCCATCCTCACTGCTGACTCAATGTTGCCTCTTTTCTTACAGAACATAAGGCTTATGCAAAGATAGAATTATCATGTATAATTAGTGCAAACATTTCCATTTCCATAAATAATTAAATACATGCTATAATATAATTGATCGCAAAAAAAATCTTCAATGAGGTAATAAATTACTGCAGTTATTGTGTTACAGAGATGCCATGTGGCAACAGTCACATGGTCTCAGTTTTCAATAAACAATGTTAGACAACTATTAAATAACTATCAAAAATACATCACAAAATCCAAAAGTAGAATAAATATATTCAATAACACAATTTGTGGAGTGCTTCAGTGTGTTTATTTCCTCTATGGGTAGCCTGGTAAGTTTTTTAACCCTTTAATTCCAACAATGCCATTTGAGACAATTTTTCTCAGAATAAAAAAAAGAAAAATCACATTGTTATACAATACACAGAACCATTACTATATTATATTAGTATATTGTATTATATTATATTCATTTGTTATATATTTATTATACATAATATTACATGATAATTTAAAATTCATTTTAAAAACAAAAATGTATGAACTGTCTGGATCCAGCTGTCCATTAGGAACATTAATTCTAGCAGCCTCTCCAGGGTACCACTGCAAGCTTCCTGATGAAACCCCTGCCTCCATCAAGTAATCCATCCACATATCAGCGATATTAAACATAAGTGAATTGCTCTCCTGTGGAATAAGCTTTTCAGGATACAGGTTAAGCCTGATTTCATCATGGAGAAAGCCGTGGCAATTAACCACGAATCACTGTGCATAAACAGCCAAAAACCTACTACCAGATTTCCAGTACCATCAAACACTCAAGAAGGAAGAAAACAGAACTTGTCTTTGTTGATTTAAAGGCTTAAACATTTCAGCTCCCATTTTGAGTTTTTTTTTTTTTAATGCATATACTCTATACAATAACCCTCATGCTGAACATGAATCATAGATATATAATCATGCCAATTCAAAAAGTTGTATTTGCCAAGAGCAAAGACTGGGATTTCAGTGAGTTGTTTATTTAACCTTTCCTCCTCCCTTTCATTCAGTCATATTGAGAAACGCTAAGACCTGTTGGTAGCACACATCCATATTAGTTCTTAATGTCCTAAATTGTTTCATGCTGTTTAAATAAAGTTTACTGTTGCATAAATACCAATGACACTAAATCATGTTTAAAATGAAAGAGAATGCACATATTATTTATATATACAATACCTCCCCACCCTTTCCAAGGATACAACTAGCATTGACCTCTTATTTGCTCTGGAGGTTGTTCAACTATGCGTTTTCCAACTTTTATATTGGAAGGTGGCTGCAGAAATCAGGTCGGGTAAGTTTAGCCTGGAGGGGACCAAGGAGTGTTGGGGGTGGGGGTTGGTTGCTGCAGCCTTTCTACATTTTGTTTGCACATTACCTCTCAGTTGTTATATGTGGACCAGCTTTTTTTGGATCCCACACCCACATGACTGCGGAACCCAAGGAGATGTTTGGAGTTAACACTCGTTAATAGGGTGTGTACTATTCCAGTAGTGACTCATCAACCTCCCTGAGATTCACCTGTACACTGAATGTGTGGTTTTACCTTTACAAACGTGAGAACACATTTACAAACGTGAGAACACATTTACAAACGTGAGAACACATTTACAAACGTGAGAACAGAAACACATTTTTAATCAGGGCTACTTGCATTTTTGCTTGGCAGATGACTGAATATTATAAACATACACTACCAGTAATCATTACGTTTTTTAATTGTTTTTGAAGGAAGTCTCTTATGCTCAACAAGACTGCATTTATGTGATCAAATATTATTGTATATATGTAATATTGTGGTTTCTGAATGACAATGTGACAAATACTGGAGAAATGGTTTCTGAAAATTCAGTTTTTACATCATATAAATAAAATTTAAAAATAGAAAACATTTATTTTTAACTTGTAATAATATTTTACAGTTTTACTGTTTATTCAATATTTTCAGACAAATAAATGCAGCCTTGGTGAGCATAAGAGACTTCTTTCAAAAACATGAAAACTAAAAACGTATTCCAAACTTTTGACTGGCAGTGTATACATGCACACAGTAGCCCCTAAACATGTATACTGTAAATGTCTTTGCGTTTTATCATCGCAATATCAAACCAAGTGGAATTAAAAAATACAGATCAACCATACTTTTCCGCATGCAGAATATGGAGGAAACAATCCAGTTTGTCCAAATCCAGTAATCGTATCACATCCTTCGCTGTCTGTAATATTCCACTATCCTGGGCACATTTGTGACAGTTAAAGGAGACATATTACGCCCCTTTTTACAATATGTAATATAAGTCTCTGGTGTCCCCAGAATGTTTCTGTGAAGTATCAGCTCAAAATACCCCACAGATCATTTATTAGATCATTTTGAAAATGCCTATTTTGAGTGGAAGCAGAAACACTCTGATTTTCGTGCCTGTTTATTAAATCCAAATGAGCTGTAGTGATGGGAAGTTTGGATCATTTTACTGACTCGGACCTTTGAGTCTCGTTCAGCAAAATGAACGAATCTTTTTTCGAGTCATTTCGTTCATTTTAGCAAAATATAATTAAAATGTTACGTGCTACTTCCCTAACACATCTACTACTTGTGCAAACGTTGAACACACTAAAAACAATACAAAACTATAATGGTATAAGAAACAGAAAAAAAATTATTCATTGTTTACCTGGGTCTTTAGTCTATGATTAGCTCACCTCACTTCTTATCTGACAAGTCTTCGGGTTTGAGTCGCTCGTTCATCACGTGACAGCCTCATAACTAAGCTAAACATATGAGAGCCGGAAAGAGAATTGATTAGTTCATCTCCCGAGTCTTCGGGTTTGAGTCGTTCGTTCATCACGTGACAGCCTCATAAGCTAAACCTATACAGTTAGAGCCGGAAAGAGAATTGATTAGTTCACCTTCCGAGTCTTCGGGTTTGAGTCGTTCGTTCATCACGTGACAGCCTCATACGCTAAATCTATACAGTTAGAGCCGGAAAGAGAATTGATTAGTTCACCTTCCGAGTCTTCGGGTTTGAGTCGTTCGTTCATCACGTGACAGCCTCATACGCTAAACATATGAGAGCCGGAAAGAGAATTGATTAGTTCTTCTCTCGAGTCTTCGGGTTTGAGTCGTTCGTTCATCACGTGACATAAGCTAAATCTATACAGTTAGAGCCGGAAAGAGAATTGATTAGTTCACCTCCCAAGTCTTTCGAGTTGTTCGTTCTTTTGTCACGTGACGTGACAGCATTGGATAGAGAAATTAGTTCATTTACAACCTTCCTTACAAACGGCTGCATAGTTATTATTATTATTATTATATACTCACAGTTGCGTGATGCGTTTCTGGTCTCAAATTGTAGCTTTTTATTTCTTACAGTTTATAAATGTGTGAATTTCTGTCATGATGGTTCTTTTCATAACACTGAATGTGGTAACAAAGGTAATAAACTAAAGAGTTGGTTATTATTATCATTATTAAGTCTTTTTCCCTCAGACTGCATAGGTTTAGCTTATGGGGCTGTCACGTGATGAACGAACGACTCAAACCCGAAGACTCGGGAGGTGAACTAATCAATTCTCTTTCCGGCTCATACTGCATAGGTTACGCGTATGGGGCTGTCACGTGATGAACGAACGACTCGAAAACCCGAAGACTCGAAACAGGTGAACTAATTCAGTGCAGAACCTATAGGATGTTGCGCATGCGCGACTGAACGAATCACTCCCCGAGACGACTCGTTCTTCCCGAGTCACATTAAAGATTCGTTCAAAATGAACGTAAACAGCTGGGAAATAAATCGCATGATTATTTTAGATCTGTGTGGCAGCAGCATACAGTACATAAATCAATAAAACCACTGCTCTGTTGTCTCCTCTGAGGCTGGGACTCTAAACAGTGTTCTGTGCTCGTCTGTGCAGCCAAAGGCAGAACAGTTAGCATGTTTTGCTCAAACTTTCACCATGGCATTAGAACTGGTACACCGTTGTTGCTTGCGAAATCAAAATGACGGCGCAGCGGGTGGAAACTTACAGATTAAGGGCCGGTAATATTATAATGAGATCCCTTTGCCACGTCACCAAGGGAGCGAAATCAGACGCGCTCGTTTTTTCAGAAGCTTGCAGAAAAAGGCTTACTAAAACAAAGTTACTGGGTTAATCTTTTTCACGTTTCCTTGGTTGGTAGATGCACTGGGGACCTGATTATAGCACTTAAAACCTGGAAAAGTCAGATTTTCATGATATGTCACCTTTAAGCTAAAAGAAATTAATAAATGGCATCTGAAAGTTGCTGTATTTGTAAATGTATGTTTCTGAACAACTTTTTCAACTTTTGATTTCATATGTAGCAAGAAATTAGTACTGTGTTAATCAAGTATTGGCTGACTTCTCACCAAAGCTCTCTCTGTTTTGTTGTAGATCATTGGACCATTATGCTGCATCAGAAGCCTGTCCAAAATCAGTTTCATTACGCACCTTCGCACACAAACACCGCCTACAAAGTCATTGCCTGATAGAGCAGAGAGGCAACAAGTCAATATTCTGGATGCAGCATATAACTCTGAAACCAGTTGCTTAATAGTCATTGTAAAAACAGTGAAAATGGTTCAAAGAAAAGGTCAAGTAATTTTGTCATAAATTCACTTACACATTCTATGGCCAAATCATTTTTGGGACCACTGTATGTGTGTTTAGGGGGCCTTGCTCTGGAGTTCATAGATAGTAACATATGCAGTTCTACATAAGCTCATACAATAATGGGCTTATCCGAAGATGTTCAAAAGTAATTAAAAAAAAAAAAAAAATTCAACAGCTCTCGAGGATCATTGTGCACTGCAATTTGCTGTCCCTGTGGACGCAGGTTGTTGCTGGAGACAGACAGAGTGGGCAGTCTTCACTTACCTCAGACAGAGTCATGAACAGGCAGGCAGCAGCGAGGAGGAAGAGAGAACCTCGATCCTGTGATAGCCATATGAGATTCCACATGCTCTGATGAGTCATTTCTCCCTCCCTCCCTTCCTCATCCCCCACTCCCTCCCTCCCTCCCTACATATGAAGCGTATGAGCCTGAGTCATCAGCTAGCTTTTCTTTCTCTTGCTCCAACCATGCTGCCTTCTCTCTTTTCTTTCTTACCCACCCTTTACTTCTTTCACTATTTCTGTTTCAGTTACGGTGCCACCACTTTCTACCTGTCATTCACATTCTCTCTCTGCCTGTGTGAAACTAATAGCAGGAGAACAATCGGTTAGAAATGAACATACATTTTGAGCAACGGCATTGGTATTCCCCCATTCACATCAAAAACTTCCCCTCACTGCTTGCCTGGGGGACAACTGATGGCCCTATGCCAAGATGTCAAAATGCGCCGTGAATGAGAGAAGCAGATATATTTGACCTAAGAGTAACTGATTTGAATGCGCAACAGATCTCAAGCACTGGGTTCTGGCTTTTACTGCATAAGAACATTTTTAGTACCTGAAACATAACCAAATGTAGTAACAAAGCTCAGATTCTATAAACACTCTTCTTTAAAGGATGATGTCCATAAGGAAAGCACATTTTGGGGCTAATCACTATATTACAGATCCTGTGGGAGCAGTTATGTTAGGACTGATTTAAGAGCCATTCATCGCTGAGCATTGCAAGAGCAATAAGGATTTTTAGGGGCATTATGACTGGGTCAGTATAACACAGCTGCCCCTAAAAGTCCCTCACTTTTCTTGCTGACTTATTCACAGATTCTTTGTCTGACATCTGCCTGCTGTTCAAGAAATGTTTAAGGTTTATACCATGGCTCTAAAGACTCAAACTAAAGCCCAAAGTAAAGGTCAGTCTGGACTATAATATCCCTCCTCTCCCTGAACAAGGGCCAACGATAATGTCAGACCCTTATTATTAGAATGCATTAAATGGCTAATATTTCAAATGACAAACTGTGTTTTTTAACTGAACACAAAGCGCTTTTCAGCGGTTTACAGCAACTGTCATTTACAAATTACAACACCTCTTGATCATTCAGGCAGATTTTTCACAGTACATAACTTGTGTTCCCTGCTTGTTATAATCAAATTATGCAAATAAAATATTATAATATTAATAGAAGTCAAAGCAGGTGCTTAATGCAAACTCCTGAGAAACGGTCTGGTAAAATAATAAAACAACTTGCTAATCGTTGGTAAATGTGAAAATAAGTAAATATGAAATTGAAAGATTACGTTTTTGTGAAATAATTGGTAAAACCAATGTATGTTTTAACCTGTAGGCTATATTATGATCATATTATGGGTATTTTTAAATACACGCTTTTAATTCCTATATTAGGTGGTAAGGTAAAATATAGCAAATTAGATATTTTATGGTATCTGAATAGGAACTAATCTTGTAACATCTAATGAAATAACTTTTAAATATACAATTCATTATAATTCCATGCTTTGCATGTGCTGCATTGGAAGAGGTTAGTTTACAATGATTACAGGCTTTTGCAACTGTCAAGATGTGTGACTGAGCCAGAACAATATACAAATCCTATGGGAAACTATTGGCAGGCAGCTTTGAGAACTGCTTAATATGACAAACTGTATCAGACATGCTTGGTAGCTATCCCAGAATTCATACACACACTAACAAAGCTGTCTGTAACCTGCCTCTGCCACTCCTTATACAGTAAAAATTTTAATGAGAACTGACATACTTTTAATTTCACAGAAACTAATGAAGTTTATCTTTTTTGCTTTTTGACGTCTTTTTGATATCTTGTTGTCCTTGAACTCTCGGGCACTCAAAAAACAGACTTGTGTTTTGTGTTCGAGTCTATTAATTTCAAAATCTGCAAAAATATGTCAAAAGGTGATGTTATTAATTTTTTAGTAAGCAAAAAGGCCTAAATTCCTAAATTCCAATTTGTTTGTATTTTTATATTTTCTACGTTTTGATTGTAAGTATATGTCTGACATACAACTTCATATTTACAAACAGTTCTACTTAAATAAATAAATAAATAAATAGATAAATAAAAATAACAAAAGTAAAAATATTAAATTATATGACACATATCTATGTTTTATAGGCCTACTGAAAAATACTCATTTTAAATACTAAATTATTAACAAAAGTGTATTATATATTTAATTTGAACATTCATAACATAATGCAAGTTCACAAAATAATTGGCTGATACAAGCCTAAACCAGTAGGCTAATAATCATTTGTATCAAATAATCTTTTGTATCAATCATTTTTCTTTTTTCTCTTTTAACTACACATAGAACTTTTGGTAAAGTTAACAGATACTGTAAAACTACTTATGATGACTAAAGATAATTTAAGATTTTTCAGCCTATATATAGGCTATGTATTTAATTATATTAGTTTAATTATATGTAGTTATATTTAGTATTTAAGAATACATACATTACCTACATACATACATGCATAACTAAAAATCAAAGGTTTAAGAAAGTTTAATAAAAAGTGTGAAGAACGGAAATTAAACATTTTTTATGTTATCAGTAGTGATCCCATTATCAACGTATAGAACAGAATCTTCTATTCTATTCTGTTGTGCTCTACTTCAGTACTTTATTATTATCAATATTAGAGGTAAACTCCACTATACGCACACACAAACACACACACATATTCAGCACGGTCAATTGACAGAGATGGTCACATGGGCCGAAAACTGGGACTTTGTAGGCCAGTTGAATAAAAGGAAAACTCACCTTGCCCGCAAAGACCCAGCCTCTGACACACTCTCAATTGTTGCTGAATTTTGCCTCAGGTTGCGTGATCGAGCGTTAAAAGTGTGTTAGTCTGCGTTACTCTATGACATTTGCAATAGACCATCGGCATATCTCGGAAACGCGATCATCCCAGCGCCTATGACATGAGAAATAACGACACGACGCGTCCAGTGAAAGAGCGCGCGAGCCTATCTAACCGCCAGGGTCCCACTTTTTACCTGTCATTTTCACCATGTCCACCACCAGCCTTCCTCCTTGGAGCTTCTTTAGAAAGAATGGGCATATCGCCTGAAGAAGAACGGAAAATGTTGCCGTGTAGTGAGAAGTTGCTGCCACTCTTCACACATTATCTTCACCCGCCCCCTTATTTGCGCTCAACTCCTCATGAAGACACAGTATATCCACAGGGACCGCTTACAACATTCTCCCATTGCGCAAAAGTGGACGAAGGGAAAAAGTCAATAATACGCGGTGGAACAGTGAGCCTCGTTAATGCGCAAGCCTTTTGAAATTCTCCAAGTATGCTGTTTTAGCCAGAGCGACCCCATGTGCTCGTTATTAATGAATTATCCATCTGGCTGCTGTAGACATATCATATTTGTACATGTTGCGCTGAAGCGCCACCGACTGGTTCCTTCGACCACATGCGGAATAAATTGTGTCTGGGACCAGAATCAGAAAACCCTACTATGGGGAAGGCTTAGTTTATGAATATTAATTAAGCCAGGCTGACGTTGCTTAGTAACCCTCCAGGAGTGTCCATTCACGTACCCTAATTCATTTTTTATCTTTGATTACTCTTTAGTTAAACCGCTTGCTGGTTTGACCTACTAGGTAAACGTCACTCAACCTAATTAATATTAATTTGCCAATACTTCATCGTAGTAGGATGTGTATATCCGCGCCCGGTGTTGGGATTAGCAATCATATAGCAATTTCAAGGAGAGGGGTAATAATTTGGCAGGGGGTCGAAAATGGGCACAACACCGGGACCTCCCAAAATTGGATCGTTGATGTGACTGCATAGCCTGGCTATTTCAAGATCCTCTGTAGAACCAATGTCATAATAAATCACGTCCTTTATGTGCTATCAAAACACTTACTGATTCAGTGGCATTTTATAAAAATAAAGAAATAAATGAAATATATAAATACGGTTTGTTTAGTGCTTTTACTTAATATATAATTAGAAGAATCCATTATTATTACATTTATATCGCTTCTAAAGTCTAAGTGTTTAAATTTAATGTCCGCGTAACACCATTTTAAAATTGTGTTAAATTTATTTCTGTTTTTTATAGGCCTCTTTTGAAAACTGAAATTTTCCTATCATTAGGCAACAGACTGTATGCTTTTTTATTATTATTATTATTTGGGATTCCCATTCTAAAGGCTCTCAATGCAGTGTGGAGCGGCCCCCTGTGGTGACACATTAATAAACCATTCGTAAACACTGGTATTATTCTACTTTTTCCACGACTGTAGTTGTAAAGGTAAATATTACGGGCCTATATAGAACAAGTAAAATAAAAAGAACATAATATCACATACAAAAACATTTTAAAAGCAAATTTAAAAACCAATATTGTGTTTGTAAAGATTTTTGTTTTCGTGTTCTCTGTTGTTGATGTTTTTCCCAGATTATATTTAAAGAGATTTGTCGTTTTGTTTACAAGTTGATTTAATTCATTGAAATTGCTTCTCAATGGAAGACACGCCCTTTACACTGACGTCATCACGGCAGCCGCTTCGGGCTCGCGGCGGAGGGTCGAGGATTTCTGACATACGGCCCGGTATATTTTCACAAAACATTCAACTGTACGAATGATCATCCACATTGCATTCGTTATTCAGCTAACATCGGCGATCCTCTGGTGAGTCTCCATCATTGTTCATCACTCTGTTTGTGTGCGAGCAGGGATGTCAGCTGATTGTTTTCATCTCTCTGACGCCTCTCTCATCATTCTCTAAATTCTGTTATCTTCTTTCGGAAACTGTCTGATACTAACCCACACATAGTGCATTTTAATCAGCACAGTTGATGCTTTTAGCCATAGGGAGATATATGATGGGCCTAGTGAACTGAGCAGTAATGGCCTGTAAATCAGTGCAAAGTTGTTGTTAGCTCCTCATGGCCTTTTAAATTGATGATTGAGTCGGAAGTGGTACAAGCTTTTGAATTGTGCTCTAATGTCGCACTGTTGCTGTTGTTGTGTCATGCCAGGCTTATATTACACATGTAAACATGAGAGCTGTGAATTGTGCTCTAATGTCGCACTGTTGCTGTTGTTGTGTCATGCCAGGCTTATATTACACATGTAAACATGAGAGCTGTGAATTGTGCTCTAATGTCGCACTGTTGCTGTTGTTGTGTCATGCCAGGCTTATATTACACATGTAAACATGAGAGCTGTGAGTTGTATCTGGGCTCGTTCAGTCTGGTGGACATACTTGACTGGTCAATGAAGTAACAATAAACGTCACTATTACAAGGAAATACATTATAATATAAAACAGCACATCTCTTTTAGTTTGTATGAAAGCCCTAGAACTTCCTGCGAGTAATTCTTCATATGCATTGTTTTGATTATTTTCTATTTTGAATAATCAAGGTATTACTTTAGGCACCAAGGGATAGTGAAGATTCTGCGTGTTGTGTGTTCCATAATAGAAACTACATATCGCGTAATTATGCAAATTTGTCATTGTTCCACACCTGTATGACTTGTTTTCTTTTGTGGAGCACAAAAGAAGATATTTTAAAGAATTGTGGTAACCAAAAAGGTTGGTGGCCATTGACTTACAATGTATGGACATAATAATAATAACAGCAACAACATGAATGAATACATACATAAATACTGAGACATTTCTGTCTTCTATATCTTTCTGTCTTCTATATTCTGCAGAAGAAAGAAAATGGTTCAGAAAAAGTTTACGTGATTAAATGATAACAGAAATGTAATTTTTGGAGAACTATCCCTTTAACATGCTGAAGAATTTGTTGTAGACCCAAACAAGATATTACAATAAGAAATATTCCAATAGATGATGCATAGAACATTAAAAGTATATGTGACACTGGACCTCAAAACCAGTCATAAGGATAATTTTTTGAAATTGAAATTTATACATAGTCTGAATAAATAAGCTTTCCATTGATGTATGGTTTGTTAGGATAGGACAATATTTGGCTGAGATGCAACTATTTGAAAATCTGGAATCTGAATTAAGTTCTTAGCAATGCATATTACTAATAAAAAAAAAAATCAGTTTTGATATATCTACGGTAGGAAATTTACAAAATATCTTCATGGAACATGATCTTTACTTAATATCCTAATGATTTTTGGCCTAAAAGAAAAATGGATAATTTTGACCCATACAATGTATTTTTGGCTATTGCTACAAATATACCCGTGCGACTTATTACTGGTTTTGTGGTCCAGGGTTACATATGTATGTACATTGTATATGTATGTATAAATATGTACATTATTCCCAGACAGTGTTACTACTTTAGTTTGAGGGTATATTTTAATTTTACTATGCCCACAGGTATCTTTTTTAAAAAAGGTCATGTTGGTCAACCTTATACTGTCTTCTGTCAATACTACTTGCTCCTCAGGCTTTCAGAATGCTGTACCAATTCTACTCTCTATTCTCTGTCCAATAGTGGGGGTGGGGTGAGTGAGGGCTGCTGTGAGGATCCCACACTGTGGGGCAGCCACACACTGAATGGTGTCTCCCACAATGAAGGCGTTGGTGGATGCAGTCTGGGCGGTGTGGAGCATCGGGGCCTCAATCTATGACTACATCCACACCAGTGCAATGGAAGAACGCATTCACTCACTGGAGAGTGCTATAACCATCCACCAGTGTGTTATTGGCCTGCTCTCTGCTGGACTTGTGGCCCTCTTCACCTACATTCTGCTAAGGAAGCACTGACCCAGGATTTCAGACATTTTTTTGTATGCAAGACTACATCGGTGACATCAGGGGGAATTCTGGAACCATGTTGATGCCAAGCTTTGTTCAGTTCATTTTAAAGGGATTTTAACATGTCTGACTTTTACCTAATTGATTATTTACTAAACTTTATTAGTTTCTAATTCTGTTAAAATTTCACTACTCTATTATCTGGGTTGATGTGATTAAGAGTAATCTGGTAAACCAAAATAAGCGTATCTCTAAATTAAAAGTAGTCTCCCACCATGTCTTATAATGGACTTTATAAGCTCATTGATGGCTACCACAGAGGAAAGATTCCGAGATGCTACCTGTCCACGGTTCTTTACACAAAGCTTGGTGACAGCTGAACAAACACAAAACAACTACTGGATCAGCAGGCTTTTCGGCCTGTTTGCTGCTATCATCAATGGAGTCAGCTTGTGTGTCTTGGTTACTTTTAACAAAACATTCAACTTGCCAATGACTAAGCATAATGTAATTTATTTATGACGTTAACCTATGACATCTCAGCTTATTTCTTAACATTATGGTTAATGAGAGGCATCAATGACTTTGATTAAATTCTTGATTTTACAACTTGATAGAGAACTTGAAGTGTCCTTAATCACTAAAGGTATCTGATGTAGTCAACTTGATAATGTTATCAGTGTATTAACTACTACATGTAAGTGTCAAACTTTTCAGGTGGGTTTTTACATTGATTTTGTGTTAAAGCTCATCGGTTAACGCACCATTGTGTTTTATAGGTTCTAATTTTTACTTTACCATATTTCCTCAGAAACTTTTTTCCTGAGGCAAAAAAACCTATAATTTTTTTTTACACCTGTTCTATCATAGCAAAATGAATGTCTAGCTTTATAATTCAAAAGAAAAGTCAGTATTTTGACTTTGAATTGATGCTCCCTACTAAAGCATTTCTCTACTGTACTACATTTGAATTGAACTTGTTTTATTTGATGTGCTGGTCTAAGTGAGGATCTGTTAAAATTCAATGTAAAGCACTTCTTTAACAAAGACAATGTCATAATAAAATGTTTATTTCTGGAACAACAGAAAAGCACAAATGTCTACACACCAGCATGTTTGTGGTCCAAATATGAACAATACAGAAAACACATTGAAGATTCATGCTGGTTTTACATGTGCCCGGTCTGCAGAAGTGTGTACTTCGTGGTAAAGCGCTCAACATTTTCGCCCTCCAGGGTCTTAACAGCCCTCCAGTGGAGCTTCCCGCAGTTCTCTGGGTTTCCGTGCCTTCCCAGCTCTTCCTTGATGTATTCCATCCAGAGATCTAACACATCAAATTATTTTTGGTTGATCAGTGAAATATACTACTCAAAGTATGAAAGAGTTGCCTCTTTAAAGGCTAAAAGCACTGAATCACACTCACCTTCATCTGAGGAACCGAATTCACGAAGCGCTCGCTCATAGTAGTCTCTCAGGTTACTCATCTTTGGTGTCTCCTGAGAGAATAATACAAATCAGTAATACACTGTATGTGTTTATAAACATGTCTGCTGGTTACTAAATCTTTTAGACATGTCACCAGGTGCTAAATCACTTTTACCTGCTCTTTTTCAATCTCAATCATCTTCATGAAGAATGTCTTCGTGAAGGGTCTGTGTTCATGTAAGCTGAAACCCAAGAGAAGAAGTTGTTTTTAAATTGCTTGTGCCTTATTTGCAGATGTACAGTGGTGTCCATAAAGTTAAAAACAAACGTAAAATCTAGGATTTAAAAATAAACTGAAAATAACATTTAGGGATTTGTAAACCAATTATTTTAAATAAGAACAATGCTAAATAATTTTTTTTACTAGTGGCTTCAGCCTTTCAGGCCCCACCATAGAGCACAGCTGTATTTGATCTGTACCTTGTGAATGTTTTTCTAGCCCTTTTGTAACCACCAGTTTTATATGACCATTCAAGGTATTTTTCCTTCATGGCAGATGACACTGCAGGTACTGGAGACAGAAGCCCTTTCTGCAAGTACAGGATCAGGAGCAATTTAAATACATTTTATACATTAACTACATTAGAATTCAAATTAAACATTATGTAATCAAGACTATAAAAAAAAGTCAGAAAGATCTGATTGCCTTTATATCAACCATAATCAATTGGTCATGGATGAGTTTTAGTGCAAACATATTTTTAAGTCATGTCTCACCTGAAAAAAGGTCTCAGTGTCCTCTGGTATCTGTGAGGTCATGCTCCAATCTGCCTGCAGCTGCCATAATGGCAGACTTTCCTGTAGAACATATTATAGACTGATTATTAAATATATCTTTGGGTTCAAACTCCCTATACCACAGTGAAAATATATTAAGGTTTAAATGAAAAGTGAAAAAAAAAAAAAAAAATATATATATATATATATATATATATGAAGAGTTAATTTGCAAAAACATAACATTTTTAACAATTTTCCAAAATCATGTTTTTTTCATTGTGCATTCCAATTAATCTCAATCAAACTGCAGTTGGGTTATTTTGATTAGGTAACAAATAACTAAAAAATACTAGCTAACTAACACAAAACACAAAAACATGATAACATAAAAATAAAAAAAACACGTAGTTATCCGTTTTTGCAAATAAAGTCTTCATGTATATATAAGCAAATTTGTGACATTTGACTCTTGGAACTCCAAGAGTTACTTTCTTTCTCCAATTTCCTTTCTTTCAGTGAAGTACAAAAGATGTTTTTTGGAACATTCTCAAATTGGATCAGGTTTTGATCGGACTTGTAACCCGAAGGTCACGGGTTCGAGTTTCAGGTCCGGCAGGAATTGTCGGTGGGGGGAGTGAATAATCAGCTCCTTCAATACCACGACTGAGGTGAGACCCTTGAGCAAGGCACCAAACCCCCAACTGCTCCCCGGGCGCCGCAGCATTGGCTGCCCACTGCTTCAGGTGTGTGTGCACTTGGATGGGTTAAATTCCGAGTATGGGTCACCATACTTGGACACACTTCACAAACATTTATGCTTTACACTGTGTCAAAGAAATTCTGAAATTCATGTACAATTGTCGTGCTGATAATATAATTCATGAAAATAAGAGCATTTGCACTACTGCTACAAGGATTTGGACCTCATTGTATTATATTACATTTCATTGCAGTAATGGGTTCCTTCACTTTCCTCCCTTAATATCTCTAATTCCACAAGAAACTGACAGAACCATATTGGTTGGACAAAACAAACACAAAGATATGAAGGACTGAGAAATGAAACAGGACAATTATGCATGCGGATATCACTCTATAGCATTATGTTCCCATGTGGTTGGATAACGGCCACTTTGCTAGGTTATGTAACTACAGGCTTCATAATCCCGCACACATGGCTATTTCTCACTAGCTGGTTTACAAAGAGCGCTGAGGACATTACTGAGCAGAGGCTTAACTACAGTTATATGTAGGAACTATGCTAGCAACACCAAGGTCAGGAGTTCAATTCTCAGGGAATGCATTAACTGATAAAACTGTATGTCTTAAAAGCAATGCAAGTGCATAAATGTAACTATAGTACTGTTACACAATTATTATTAAAATATTTTTTTAAAGAAAAGCATTCAGAAGAAGTTCATTTGTTCAAGTGGACAAATTAGGCCAAATCTGTTGTCCCACTTAGAGGCAGCTGTGGCACAACTGCTACCTTGGGATTCACGTGTTTCAGGGCTTCCTGGAATAGATGTCCCGCCTCTGTGCTCTCCAGATGGACCAATGTCTGGAGGCTGAAGCTCCACATCTCAACTGATTGGCTGAAGCGCTGGGTGGCTGTGATGGCGATCTGGATAGCAGATACTGTATCCCCTGACGACAACAGGACCTGTAGCTGTTTTTTGAGGCAATAGAAAGTGGCCTATATTACTACAGCAGCACCATTTTAATCAAGTGCTGCATAAGGTGTGTAAGGAGGAGGTTTTGCAATGAGATTCCAATGTTAACAGTGAACATTACCCAGTTCTTGTAGAATGTCTCTTGCAAAAGCTTGGCATCATGAGCATTCTGTAAGACTTGGAGTAATCGTTCCTTTCTCTGAAAAAGTGAACAGTCAAACAATATATGTCAATCTGACTTAGATTAAAATCACCCAGAAACCAATAAATCAACAAATACCAAAAACACTTTGTATAAGAAAGCAAAAAGGTTAGTATTAGCATCCACAGACAGATAATAAAAGTACTGAGGAAAAAATAAATAAAAATTGATTAATAACCTGTAATTTGAACAGAGCTCTGTATTAATAAACTATTTAAAAAAAAATCATATCCCGCGGCGAGCAGGATTCAAACCGGGGTCTCCGGTGTGGGAGGCGGGCACTCTAACAAGGAGGCTAAATGCCACGGCCTCTAGCGTCAGTCGCTAGAGCGCCTCTTGAGATCAGGGGAGTGAGGTTTTACCTGCACAGCACTTACCCGCTGGCCTCTGCTACATATACATACATACATATATATATATATATATATATACACACATATATAAATAAATAAACTAACTTAAGATTATAAACTAATTTAAGATGAGACACAGATTTCAAGGGTAATGGGTGAGATCTTTTAACATTGGCTATCGTTTAGCCTGATGACATAACCAGTTGTTAAATATAACTAATGTTCCATATGCCTTTAATTTGTAGGGCAGTGCTTCCCAAACCTGTCCTGGAGGACCCCTCCTAGCCCTGCACATTTTGTATATCTCCCTTATCAGACACACCTGATTCAACTCATCAGCTCGTTAGTAGAGATTGCAAGACATGAATTGGGTGTGTCTGATAAGGGAGACATACAAAATGTGCAGGGATAGGGTCCTCCAGGACAGGTTTGGGAAGCACTGTTGTAGGGGGATTATGCCTATTATGCAGGTTATAAAAGTCACCAGCTTTTGTAAATACGGTTTAATATAAGAAATCAAACTTCCCAAATACAGCAAGTCCATGTTATTCTGATCAAGATTATCACAAACGCTGCAACACTCCAATTAAAAAGAAAAAAAGAAAAAAATGGTTTATCACCTTTTCCTTGAGTTCAGTGACGTTTGTCTTCCTCTTATATCTCTCAAGACAGAACGTGACATAACATGTCCACATGGCCTCTACAAAAATAAATTACACATCAGTAGGCAAATGAGGCCATGAGAATCTACTCATATTCCACCACTGTATTCAAGCTTAGTATTCTTAGATGCAAATATTGAACATATGTCTGAAGTCAGTGTGTTAATTCATGATACCTGTATTAAGGCTCTTTAGAGCCTCCTCATAAACGACACAGCAGCGCTCTTCTCTGCGATCTGTATCAGAAGCTCTTCCTTTCGCAGACTGGAGCTCCGGGGCCCCAGCAGCATCCAGCTCACGCTTAGCCATGAAATCCCACATCATGCAGTCATCAACATACTGACTCTGCACACTGAATACAAACATTATTCAAATATCACCTTTTTCATGACTTCCTGTAAATGCATTTTCCCCAATACTGGCTTCAGTGTTAATCTGTTCATTTATAATAGCTCCTACAGCATTTTTATTGCTGATTATTCAACAAAAATGACAAATCAGTCAATTAAGGTGCTCAACTAAAAACGAAGAAAAAAAAACCCCAATAAGAAATGTGTCTGCTTAAATCGTCCGATCTCAGAAATGATAAGCAAAGCAAAAGGGGGAAAAAAACACTGTACTCTTGCAGGATGATGTCCTGTAGCTCCTTTGTGAAGTCAAAGATGGCAGCAATCTGTAGCAGTGACAATATGAATTCAGCCCCTGAAAAGACACGACAGATAAATGTAAAGCACTCAGCTAATACAATCTGTTGAGTTGAATAGTTCTGTAGAAATTTAGCTGACCTTTAATTTTTTGTGCAGCATCTCTGTACACCACCTCAGCAAGTTTTCCACTCAAGATGTCCGGAGAAAAAGTATATTCCCCCTAAATTTAGAAAACATGTTTTGTTACTTGCTTTTTAATTAGCAAAAATTAGAAAGGACTCTACACCTATAACCATACCACATCTATTTTAGCTTGTTCCAACTCCTGCTGCTGTTTCCTCAGTTTCTCAGCATGCATGAGCTCCATCCGGAAATACTGTGAATGCACACAAATGAACAGTTTTATTATATGAACATCAGTTTGTGGACTGTTTATAATATAATGTTTTATTAGTTGTTTCAGGCCAATTCAAAGAGATGCCAGTGTTTTCTCACCTCCTGATAGACTTTCTTATTCTCAGGATGAAAGCGCAAGGCACGGAGGAAGAGATGCCGGGCGCTCTCTGAAGAGTTCCTGTCCTCCATCTCACACTTAGCAGCCATTATCCACAAAGCTGCAAGCATTATGAAATTATTTTATTTCTAGCCATCTGCTATGAAATTTCGTACACCTCTAAAGTAAATAAATATGAACGCTATATAGAACAATAAATCTTTTAGATAAACCAACTAAAACTAAAATTACTTTCTTTTTTTAAATAAAAGCTTACCTGGTTTGTCAGGATGGATAGCTAACATAGATGACAAAACCTTGCTGAGCTGAGACTTTGTACCCTAATTGAAAGATGATAAGAACAGAATTAAATAATTGACAATCATAAAACAACACAGACCTGCTTGTTTTTAATTAATGTTTAATAAAATCACATACCCATTTCTTATTAAAGGCAACCTGAGAAAGCCAGAGCTGCACATCTTCCTACAGAAAAAGTATTGATTTGAATCAAGTTAAAAACTGGACATCAAGTAACAACATCTAAAGTAAGTTTATTTTTTTCATGTTGACCAACCTGCCATTTTGTTGTAGCCCTTCTGAAAACATGGTTTATGCGATGAATGATGGGATACTCAATTTCCTCCCGTTTAAAATGGTAACCAATTCTCTGCACACACAACAGTACAGTTCAGGGTGCATATAGCCTATTTACATTTACCATTTCACAATGCCACAATTTCTTAATATATTCTACAAATAAATAAACCAAAGCTCTACTCACTGCTCTCCTCTTCTTGATAAGCTCTAGGACGTTTATTTCATACTGATGAAAATCAGAAACAAAAACACCCAATTACATGTCACATATCAAGTTATTTGGACCTTGCAGCTGATTAGGAAGGTCATTTTGCAAAACTCAACCTATCATGTTCCAGGTAACCAATGTGTACTGATGATTTTTGTGCAAGACAAAAATATATTAAACAGCTTTTTGTCAATACAGACCTGTATGTATGTAATAAAATCGTCTTTACTCTGAACTGTTCGGTGCAGCTTGTATTCAAGAGCAGTAGATCTTTTCAACATAGACCTGAAACAAAAGTCTTAACTGAGGAATCTGTTTGTTTCAGGATAAAACCACTTGTTTCTATTTGTTGTGTTTGTGTGTGCACTGTGATACTCACTTGACTTCTTTATTGGTGAACAAACCGACTCTTTCCAACTGTTCAAGTGCTGGTATTCTGTCCTCTAATCGTTGTTGCACAATGTCAGCCATTTCTAAGGGTTGTGAGGTAAATCTTCAGATAAATGGGTAAGATATTCAGAGGTTTAGTAGAATAACGAAACCTGACTTGCTTCACATCCCTACACACGTGGGGACGGGAAGTTGTCATGTGCTCTACATCCGGTTGCTCATCAGAAAAAAATCTCCGACTGGAGTTCTGCACTCGATTGAGGGATCCTCGTTATTTATTGCTATAGTCTGAACCTCTTTGTTTTAGCGAAATATACTAATTTAGAGCATTAATAATTAGATAAGTTTTCCTGAATTGCGAAACTTTGTGTAGTGGCGAGGGCCAACGGTTTTCAACAGTTTTCACTCTATCATTCGTTTGAAATGTAGACCACACAAATATTATTTCGGTGCATATTTTCATTAGTATTTTTATTTGAAAATATAATTTACAATAGATAAGAAACTAAACGGAGCTCGCGATTTGTGTTATTCTTCCCCGCGTTCTCAAAACATTCTTGGCGGCAATTTGTCTCCTCTACCAATCTTAATCTCGCGTCTATCAAGGTGAGTCAAGCCAATAGAAAACCTCGATGTCACCAGACGACGTCTCCGATTGGCTGTCACATTGTCATGGGCGGGTTCTCAAGGCACTTTCCTCAAGGGCTCGGGCGATACAGTACTACCGATATCCATCACTTGGTAGGATTTTCCCATCCAAAGTAAACGCAATTTCGGTCGCAAATAACAGATAGTTATTAACCAAGACGTTTATTTAATCCGGTACGTGAACGGCTGCCTGTATGGATGGATAACCCGGTGCCGTTTAACTGTTTTCGTCGAAGGACTGCAAACTAACGTGCTAATTTTCATCTGTTGAGGATCAGTGACCAGACTGAGGACACATCAAGAACATATTTACAACTCATGTGATTTATTCATATGAGTCATAATAAAAAATGTACTAGTCACAGAGACTGGTGACCACCAATATCTGATGTTTAGGTGATGGTAGAGGGCTGGTTAAAGGAGCGAGGGCAGCTGTCTGTCATTAATGTGCAGATATTTATTTCGCCTGGTGTTGTTTTGGTGTGAAGTTTTGGGTAGTTGTTAGTTTATGATGGCTCCTCAGAAATACTCGGCTCAGGTGATGAACTGTAAAGCCAATGGTGCTGTATACCCATCCTCTGACGTGAGCTCCATAAAGAAGCCCAAAATGGAGCAACTGCAGGCCGACCATGAGCTCTTCCTGCAGGCCTTTGAAAGTGAGTCTATATCTGTCTTAAATTAACACCCCACAGTAAAACTATTATCTGTATCTTTTGGCCTTTGGGAAAATATATTAACACTCACATCTGTTCTCTGGTGTGCTATTACTGCCATTAGATATGTGGAGTCCTTGGATTTACCTTTATAATGTCTTGTGGCTGTTTTTAACATGATGCAGTTTTTTTTATTTCTAAGTAATAACTAATTTTGCAGACCGTTACTTAAAACCCTCTAGTTTATTGTACATGAAGGGCTTAAAAGCAACAGACAAAAATTGTTTTCACTTTGAAACTTTAAAAGAGTATGTTTTTATTAATACTTCTGCATTTTCTCTTCAGAGCCTACTCAAATATACAGATTCCTACGAACAAGGAACATAATAGCTGTATGTATACCTTTATAGATGAATCATAAGGCTTAACGCTGAATTTATATTAACGTCAGGTCTGTTTGTACTTGGTTTTATTTATTTTTCTTGCTCTTTCACAGCCGATATTATTAAATAGGACCCTCACCTTTATGTCTCATAGAAACTCACGAACAAATGCCAAAAGGTAGGTCTTCTCTATATTCTAATAATTATCTGAAAATCTGCGTTTGTAGGGCTGTAAAATTATTAATCTCATTCAAAATAAAAGTTTGTTTACATACTATGTGTGTGTACTGTGTATATTTATGTATATATAAATACACACACATGCATGTGTATATATTAAGGAAAAATATGATATATTTATATACAGTCATGGTGTTTCCAAATTTTGTGAATGTGGTGGGTGGGCCTCGGTCCCTCTATCGGCACCCTAAGAAAATGCAATTAAATTCTGTCAGAAAATGCAACACTTAACAATAACAAAATTATTGGCACCTTGTCAAAATAGTAAGAAATAATTGCTTTTCAAGCATGTGATGCTATATTATTTGACCTTATTCTACAGTAATTTGTATTTAGACACACCTGTGCCATTTTAATCACGCAAGTAACAGCCACAAATATTTTTTCCTGTGTGGGCAATATAAACTTATTTAATAATTTAAATAAATGTAATCACACTTTTTAATTAAGCAACAATGATGCAGTTAAAATTTTTTTTTTTAAATTTAAATTTGGAGAAAGAAGCAAAAACAGAATTGACTCAAAATTATGCCTTTGCAGACAGGCTGTTTCACTCTCTGTGGCACAATGATAAGAGGGGAAAAATGCTGAGCATGGAATATTTATATTTTTCATCCTATAAACAGGAGCTTGCTCTGCCTGTAAATATTTTCTTTGTTCGCGTCTGTTCAAAGAAGGCGGAAACTGTAAAGAGTTGTCTCTCATTTCAAATCTAGTGTCAACATTTGATTTGAAAATTATGAGAAAAAGTTGTGGTTGCGGTCTCAATGCGCGCTAAACACAGCACATTCAAAAACAGACTTCACTGAATGGAGCCGCTCTGAACGCGGAAAACACCGGATCACGAGCTCAGTGCGCGCTTGGCTTTGAAACACACAGCACAAACAGCTTGATGAAGAGATAAAGCAACACTTAGTCGTTTGACATCTCCAGAGAAACACAACGTTAAAGAACTTAATGTTAAATATATTTTCGGTTTATTATGAAACTGTGTCCGGGCCGTCAAGACTGTGAATGGGAAACACTGCATGGCCAAAAATATCACCCTCAATTCTGAGAAAATGCAACACTTTAGAAAATTGTTCAGCAAATGTTTTGGTATTCCGTGCTTATGTTTTTGTTTGCTCTGCACAACACAAAAAAAAACAAGAAAAGTCAAACTTGTAAAAATTTCACACAGCTAAAAATGGACTGGACAAAATTATTGGCCCTGTCAAAATAGAAGAAATAATTGCTTTTCAAGCATGGACTCCTGTAATTTGAAGACACACCTGCAAAACAGGTTGGGCAATGAAAACTTGCAACCAGTTAAAATGGAGAAAAGTTGACAACCTTTGTGTTGTGTCAAGGATGGAGGAAAGAAAGAAGTGTAAAGAGTTGTCGATTTGAGAGAAAAAGTGGGAAAAACATGGATAAGGCTAGATCTCCAGAGATCTTAATGTTCCTGATTAACTCAAGAGGTCCAAACAACCTCCCTGGATGGACGGAAGAGCAAAATTAATGAAAAATTACAAGAAGGATTGTTCGAATGGTGGATAAAGAACTGATTAACTTCCAAACAAATTCAAGACACAGGGTACAACAGTGTCAGCTTGCACTATCCGTCGCCATCTGAATGAAAAGGGACGCTATGGTAGGAGACCCAGGAGGACACCACTGCTGACACAAAGGCATACAAGAGCAAGATTGGAGTTTGCCAAAACTTATGTGACAAAACCACAATCCTTCTGGGAGAACGTACTGTGGACAGATGAGGCAAAAGTAGAGCTTTTTGGTAAAGGACATCATGGCACTGTTTACAGAAAAAGAAATGAGGCCTTCAAAGAAAAGAACACAGTCCCTACAGTCAAACATGGTGGAGGTTCAAAGATGTTTTGGGGTTGCTTTGCTGCTTCTGGCACTGGATGCCTTGACTATGTGAACGGTATCATGAAATCTGATGATTACCAAAGAATTTTGGGGCGCAACGTAGTGGCCAGTGTCAGAAAGCTACGTCTCCACCAGAGGTCATGGGTATTCCAGCAGGACAATGACCCGAAACACACTTCAAAAAGCACTCAGAAATGGTTACAAACAAAGCGCTGGATAGTTCTGAAATGGCCAGCAATGAGTCCAGATCTGAATCCCATAGAACACCTATGGAGAGATCTCAAAACAGCAGTTGGGAGAAGGCATCCTTCAAATCTGAATGACCTGGAGCAGTTTGCAAAAGAAGAGTGGTCCAAAATTCCAGTAGAGAGGTGTAAGAAACTCATTCATGGTTACAGGAATCGATTGATTTCAGTTATTTTTTCCAAAGGGGGTGCTACCAAATATTAAGTTAAGGTTGCCAATAATTTTGTCCAGTGCATTTTTTGGGTTCTGTGTGGAATTGTATCAGATTTGACTTTTCT
Organism: Schizothorax lantsangensis; assembly: GCA_027422415.1. Classification (NCBI taxonomy): domain Eukaryota; kingdom Metazoa; phylum Chordata; class Actinopteri; order Cypriniformes; family Cyprinidae; genus Schizothorax; species Schizothorax lantsangensis. Next base: position 20,155,881 of record CM049853.1, on the reverse strand, counting down.
TCTGTTTTTTTGTATTGTTCCAATGCAAACAAAAATAATAATAAATGTGAGTACCAAAACATTTGCATCTGCAACAATTTTCTGAGAGAAGGGTTGCATTTTCTGACACAATTGCAAGGGTGCTGATATTTTTGGCCATGACTGTATAATATAAGTTATATACAAGTATAAATATATATACATACAAATATTTTTTTCAAATGTATACATATACGTATATTTATATATACATAATAAACGTACACAGTACACCCATATAGTATGTAAACAAACTTTATTTTGAATGCGATTAATGGTTTTGCAGCCCTACTGCTTTGCTTTGCTTACAGCATTTTAATTGAATAAACTGGCCTTTTTCTTCAGGAGAACATTTAATGTGGATGATTTGCTGTCCAATGTGGAGAGAATGAAAGGAGAGCCTAAGTCTCAGAGGTACTGGTCTTCTACAGATGTTTTTCATGCTGTTGTCTTACACAGATATGAGCCTAAATGTTGGAATACACTACACAACTTTTAACATCTTTAACATCTTAACAATAGGCATCATATGCTTGCTGACTTTGTAAATGGTTTCAGAGGAAAACTGGGCTTTATACACTACACTACTGAAAATCATACACTAACAGACTTTCAAATTTTTCCAGAGTCCCGACACAACAAAACTGATGCAGAAATATGCGCCTTGTTGCTAGGAGAGACAAAACAAATAAAAACAATATTGTCATAAAATCAGGCTCCAAATGTCAACATGTCTGAGATCCTCCGGCTGAATAAAGTCATAGTCTAAAGCTAAAAAAGTCTGTGTCTATCATATATTATGCAACTTTCTGTGCAATCCAACTCCAACTGCCCAAAATTTGCAGAGTGTTCTAATTTTTGGCAACTAGTGTTGACTCTTCCAGTCAGCAAAGTGGGATAAAAATCTGGCCAAAGGTTGTGTAGTCTATTGAATTGCTAGATAGAGATGGTATTGGTCGGCTGTTTTTTTTAGATAGATGGTGTTTCAGAGTAACGGAGTAATTTTCATTGGTGTTACAGGAAAATGTGATTGGATCATTTGGTTCCAAATGGTGATTTTTAGTTATGCTTCATTTGTGATTTCAGTTTGACTTCACATCTGCAACTGACATTCACTGGATTTTTTCACAAAAATGGTGAGTCTAAATTTGCCTAAAGTACACTGGTACAGTCCATCTGAATTATCATATTATATTAATGTACAACCATCATTTTTGGGTTCTGATATAATTTTGTTCTTTAACCAGATAAGCCATGTCAAAACTCAGAAAATGATCAAAACTCAGTTTCACTTGAGGTGCTACTTGTCAAAGTCTGTCACAAAAAGCGTAAGGTGAGCTTCTCTTTCATGTTATTTTATATGAATGTGTTACTTTGGGTTTGGAGGGACTTATGGGTAAGTAAAATGTTCATGTTTGCATGAGCTATCCCTTAGAACGTAGAAGTGAATAAAACAATTAAAGTATGCCGCTCATTCAGATCTCATTCTTTTTGTAATGATGGTCATTTTGCTCCCTTAGGATGTCAGCTGCCCTATAAAGCAAGTGCCTACGGGGAAAAAGCAGGTGCCTTTGAACCCGGATCTCAGCCAAACCAAGTCTGGTGCCTTCCCTTCCCTGCTGGTGTCCAGCAATGAGTTTGAGCCAAGTAACAGTCACATGGTCAAATCCTATTCTCTTCTCTTCAGGGTGTCTCGTACTGGCAAAAGAGACCCCAACGGTTTCATCAACTGTGAGGCAGATGAGAATATTGGTGAGTGGCAGTGTATGTACACAGTGTGTGACATCTGTAAAAAAAAAAAAAAAAAAAAAACGAAGTGTTGAATGCGGTGTAAAGGCTCTGCAGACTTCATCCTCGTTTGTTTCATGGCTTTAGAGTGTTAGGTTAAAGGGAGTTCACTCAGAAATGAAAATGGTGTCATTTACTCATTCTCATGTTTTTTCAAACCTGTATGACTTTCTTCTGTGGAACAGAAAATAAGATATTTTGGTTCATACAATGAAAGTCAGTGGGGTTCAGTGTTCTTTGGACCCCACTGACTTTGATTATGAGCACAAAAACGTTTTTTTAAATATTGTGTTCCACAGAGTAAAGAACGTCATACAGGTTGGAACAACGTGGGTGATAAAGCGAAGACAGAATTTTAATTTTTGGGTGAACCAGCCCTTTAATATCCATATATCAAGGAGATGGATGACAGTTTAAGTAGTATCATGTTTTTTCAGAAAATCTGATGGTGAGTGACTGACTGAAATCGAACCTTTTCTGTCGTCTGTCCATGATGATGTGAAGAACAATTAAAGTCAGCACCCTACATTTTCAAATATAGTCAATACAGTTAATTGAGCACTGCCTTCTGCAATTATTGTAGCCTCAGCCTCACAAATGCTAGATGGAACAAAACAGTCCTGATGCTTTTATTTGTAGATGTAAAAGAGGAACTCCCATCCAGAAAGAAGAGAAACTCATCCCACAGAGGTGACGGAGAGATCCTAGAAACATTTATTGCTCAGATGACTGTTTTTGATAAAAACCGGTTAGTACTAGCAGTGTTTTCAAAAGGCTTCAATTTACTTAGAACTGACAGAAAAATTCCTTGTGTGATGAAAAACTGCACAGTATAGCTGTATAATGATTGTCCTTCAGACGGCTGCAGCTGCTGGATGGAGAGTATGAGGTTTCCATGCAACAGATTGAAGACTGTCCAGTCAGCAAGAAGAGGGCCACATGGGAGACCATACTGGATGGAAAGGTTGGTTATGTCTGGAGGAAATAAGCTGCTAGCTTTCCTGTTGAGCATTTAAAGTTCTAAACAAAACCAGTGGGGTGTTGCTTGGCAGTCAAATGTAGTCATATTTTCTTATGAAAAAAAAAAATCTAGCTTTCAGATATAAAGCTTTATTTCCCAAATTGTAGTAGATGTATGATTTCATTCTGTCACAGTTGTAGATTTCAACTGTTGATTCTTGTATTTTGAAGAGGTTGCCCCCGTTTGAGACCTTCTCTCAGGGACCTACTTTGCAGTTCACCCTTCGCTGGACAGGTGACCCCAGTGACCCTTCAATGGCTGCTGTGGCCAAACCTCTCTCCACCCGCAGTTCTGACACCAGCACCACAGAGTGCAGACCCAGCACTCTCCGAACTGCACATATTGGTAAGGAAGCAAACTTGAATCTGATCTTGTTTAAGTTTGTTATCAGTCATGGTCTGCTTTGTCTGTTTAGTTTTGGTGAGGTTTCCTGTTCCATAATATCTGATCAAAGCTTTTTTTGTGACATTTTTGTGTAAATGTGAATATAGGTGTTTAACGTTTTATTCTCTCAGTGGCGAAGGATTCAGTAAGCACCAGCATGCAGACCAGGAGAGAGCAGTTCCCCTGTGAACCCAGACAAAAACTACGCATCTTTTATCAGGTAGGAATTATGAACTCTTTATTATAGTACATTTATAGAGTTTAAAGTGTGTGAAATATAATGTTCTCAGTGCCACTGCGCTCAACAAGGCAGCCCAAACGACGTAACGGGTAACAGGTAACGGATAATGTTAGCGGACGGGCACGCGCAGCGAAAGGCCCCGTGATAACCTCCCCTTGCTGGGTTGCGTCGAAAAACGATGATCTTGTATCGACGATAGCCAGAGATATTCAAAAACATCAATTGTTGGAAATATTAAGATATTTGGCATTTCCAATTAATGTAGGCCTGTTACATTCTTATTTTTATTAGGCCTATTATTATTATTATTATTATGGAAGTTACTTTTATTATTAAATTAAAATTACAATAATTGCCAAATAACTGACATGCTGCGAGGATAACAAAAGATTAGGCTCCTCAATTAAAATGTTTAAAAAAACAAACAAAGGTATTTTAAAACAGGTCTATTATACAATGAATTATAGGCCTACAATTAAAATATTAACACTGCAGTCATCAATAAAAATCAATTAAATAAAAAGCTTTTATTTTAAGCACCAACTTTCAAAAACAACCTGTTTAACATGAAATATGTTTCTTTTCATTTTTTTTCACTATGTAATATTACAAATATTATGGGAATAAATGAAATCAGTTAGCTATATATCATTAACGGCATATGTTGAAGTAGATTCGTCTGTCGTCGTCTCTGAGAAAATATGCGTCAGATGCCAAAAGCTCCATTATTACTCCGTCATTCCGTTTTTACTTTCACTTTCTGCATAGTGAATTGATTGAGATTAAGAAGTTCACCAGCATAACTCTTGCATAAGTTTGCACGTTGCTTGTGTGATATCCATTGGCTCGCCTTCATGGTTTAAAACAGAAATATTTCCAACATTGCTACGTAACCAATTACTCCCGTACCGAACCGAACCATGACACCACTGTCGTATCGAACTGAACCATGAATTTTGTGAACCGTTATATGATAGAACAGAACAAAAAAGACTATTAATAATCTTTCATTGCGCAAAAGTATAATACGAAAGTATATGGCTCCAATACAGAGCGGCACAAAGCGCTTATGTGCATCCTGTGCGCAGAATGATGCGCTTGAAGCAACACGGAGTCACAGCACGCAGTTCTGCACATAAAAAAGGTAAGAGCTTCAGAACACAAAGGTGCCATAGAATGCACTGATACAATATTTTAAATTGTTCTCTGATATCTACATAGAATGTATGTGGCTTAGGTAAGGGCAAAAATTCTCCAGAAACCGTTTTACATGTCCATTTAAAACCCTAGGATTTCTCCCCAGAATGAAACGGTCTGTTATTGGCTTATTTGGAAGGGTCATGAATAATAATGTTGAGCTCTGCTCTGATTGGCTGTTTCACAGTGCGGCTCATTTCAGTAGCTCACAGGAAGGAAACACAGGGAATATATATATTTCAATACTTTGCGCAGTTATATCGTTGGGTAATTATACTGTAAAAAAAAATGCGGGCATCAGGGAGCCGCTATTAATATGCTGGGCATTGAAACTGCTTTCAAATGCACGATCGCGTTTTACTTTCACTTTCGAGATTCGCGATCGCACAAACTCTGTTTATACTATGGAGCGGCAGTACTTACCACACATTTTACAAGATCAGATGCTTGTCAGTGGTGCTCAGGATCTGTAATTCATTCGCCATCATCCTCATCTCTCCTTACTCTGTTTATGTGGTAAGTGAAATCTTATGTACTGTAACAGGCTACCGCTAGCAAGGAGCTAACCATGTCCCTTTAGTGGCTCACATTATTTTATTAGAACACGTTATTTGCTTTCCGTGCCTTTCTGAATACAGACACCAACCCATCCCTGCACATCACATCCCCTGCACAGCCTGGAACACAAAATTTATTTCCATGATCTGCCATTTTCGCTGTTGTCCTCGCTTTGTTTCTTCACAATACCTGCAGAACTTCTGATGGCTAACCTAGAACATGGGTGTGTGTATATGCAAATGTTGGTGGCGTAACTATTAGTGATCCCGACTGTTACGTCACAGTCGGTGTTATGTTCTGATTCGCCTATTTTTCAGTGGTCTTTTTTTATTCACAAGATTTACATAAGAAGGCGGAAACAATGTTGTTTGAGGCTCACTGTATGTCATTTCCATGTACAGAACTCTTATTATTCAACTATGCCAAGGTAAAGACAGTTTTCCATTCTATGGCACCTTTAAAATATAGTGCACGGGGAAGATCACGTGACCCTTCAACGGCGATGCAGGCTTAGTCTTTCGCTCTGCTCACTTTGCCACATATCGTGTAATCCTGTCAGTAAATTTTTAACCACTCTACATTGGACCCATCATGAGTGCTTCGGCAGAAAAAGGCGATCGGAAAAGAGAGATTGAGCAATCGCCAATAAAGAAAAAATTCAAGGATTCCACCATCTCCGGAGAGAACCTCGATGACGCTGTTGCTAACGGTGTTAAGCTAGCACTTAAAGAACAACAAAGCACTTTGAATTCGGTTGTGACTTCGGCAGTAAGAGATGCGGTGGACTCAGTGCTGATTCCAGCATTGCGCGAACTACGTGAGGACATACAAGCGACCAACAAGTCTGTTAAAGAGCTAAGAGAGGAGCTTGAGGCGATAGCCACCACGGCGAAGCAGACACGTGACCGCGTTGATTCTGTTCAGGCAGATGCACGTGAGGATAGGAGGACAGTCACGGACTTAAGAAATTAGCTGGAGCGACTTACCGAGAAGATGACGGATATCGAGGATAGAAGCAGAAGGAACAACGTTCGACTGGTGGGGCTGCCAGAGGGGACGGAGGGCTCAAACGCGGCTGGTTTCCTCAGAGTTAATCTTTCCAAGTGGATTCCTTCCTTGAGGGGCCGTGACATTGAGATTGATCGGGCGCATTGCATGTATGATGGAGGGAGGGGCTCCGATCGGCCGCGCACTCTCATCTTCCGTGTAACTAAGATGGCATGACAGATCGGAGATACTGAAAGGTGCTCGGCAGGCTTATCCGGTGAAATGCGCACAGGACAATGTCACACTGCTATTTTTTCCCGACTTTAGTCCAGCTACAACGATCAGGAGGAAGGCATTTAATCCGGTTTTGAAGAAGATGACAGCGCTTGGTCTCCAGCCCTTCCTCATCTATCCGGCGGTAATCAAACTACGACACAAAGGGGAACAGATGAGTTTCGACTCTCCATAGAAAGCGGAGGATTTTATCAGCTCCCTGTCTCAGCAGAAGACGTATGCCGCGGCTCTACGGGAAGGCAACGGGAAAACAGCGGCCACTATCTCTCCGGCCCGACGGGAGAGGCTTGATGGCCAGGAAGGAGGCGGTTCTAGATGCCCAGGAAGGGATGATGACAGGATGGACATGAAAGCCTGAACCTGTCTTTTGCTTTTTCCTCTATCCTTTCTCCTACTGGGATATTGTCCCTATCTATCCGGTACAACAATCTCTTTGCTGGTAAGACTAACACCCCTTTTTTCTTTTTTGGATGGGACTAATGGAGAGTAGGTTTAATTAAAAAAATATATTTTTTTGGCTGTGTGAGCCTTTCGGGAGACATGTTTTGCATTGGAGTGGATCGGTCACAGACCATCACATTTTTTGTTGCTCAGTCAGACCTATGTTCTCGGTAATGTGCGGTCTGAGTTGTTTCTTGTTTATGGTTGTCGGTTGTTCATGTTTTTTTTGTGTTTTTATTTTTTACAACAGACATTTATACTTCTATTTATTTTACCTTATTTCTAAAGTGATTTTTCATCTAGAAGGTTTTGTATCTAAAATGCACATCAGCGTTTACATGTTATTTACAGAATGGAAGTGCTTCTGCTTTTTTTCATTTATTGAATACAATTTTGGGATTATGAATATTCAATGCATACTCTAAATATTTTATCACTGAATGTGAATGGTTTAAATTCTGCTGTTAAAAGAACCCGTGTGTTAGAATATTTACACCGTAAATCTATTTCCTGTGCCCTAATTCAAGAGACACATTTAAAACAATCTGACGTGGCACGTTTTCAGAATAAGTATTACAAATTAGCAGATTTTTCCTGTGCTCTTAATAAAACTAAGGGGGTGCTTATCCTTGTTACAGGAAGTAATTTAACGATGAACACCTTGAGTGATGAGAAGGGTAGATTTGTTTTTATCCGATAAAATATATAATAATAGGTTAGCATTGGTCTCTATTTATGGTCCGAGAGACACAACACAGATTTCCAAAATCTTGAGGAGATCCCTCTAGGGTGGGTGGTGATTTTAATGCTGTCATAAATCCTGCTTTAGATAAATCTCAATCTGTCACAGCACCATCCTCTAAATTACTGAATAAATTTATCCTGAGCTTAATTTAATCGACAATTAATACTAAAGAAGGACTTCATTTTTTTTCTATAGACAAGACTTTCTCTAAAGACTACATATTTCTCAGCCCATTTTTTTCACACAAATCTGTATTCTGCTGTGTTGTGCAGTGTTCCTCTTTCCGAAGCCGTCCCCTAAACATATCATTATTAAGATCAGACTTTCATTACTTCTCTAAAATAATATATTAAGATGAAATTAATATGCCAATTTGTAAGCAGTTTCTGTATTTTTCTCTTCTAGAAAGCGAAAACTAAATTGGAACTGCCTCGGATATGATTTATTTTCTCACAGATATTTTACATAGATAGGCAAAAATATTATTTCGAATCTTTGGCCCTTAGGTTGAAAGAATGCGAGTCTAAGGCATATATTAGCACAATAAAATATCGGAGTTTGGAGGAACAAATCTGTATAAAGCACGTTTTGATGAACTTTGTAAGCTATTTAGATAAATTGGAACTGCCTCGGATCTCAAAAGATAAAGAATCTTTGGAGGCCCCATTAAGTTTGGAGGAACTCCACGTCTCTCTAAAGCCTTCAAAAGGGCAAATCGCCGGGTCTAGATGGTCTCCCCCCTGAATTATATTTAGAAATTTGGGATTTGGTAGGGATACTTATGCGTAACTCTTTTAATTTTGCAATTGAACATGGGGTATTTCATAGAGATCAAAAAACATCACTGATTTCATTACTTCTTAAAAAAGGGAAAGATCCATTAGATTGTTCCAGCTACAGACAGATTTCGCTTATCTCATGTGATCTAAAAATCTTTGCTAAAGTTTTTGCTTCTCGTATGGAGAAGGTAATTCATAGTTTGATCAAGTAGGACCAAACTGGTTTCATCAAGGGGCACAATGCGTCTGACAATATGCGTTGACTCCTTCATATTCTTGACTTTGCGGACTCCCACCCAACCCCTTGTGCGGTCTTTTCACTTGATGCAGAAAAAGCCTTTGACAGGCTAGAGTGGAATTATATGTGGGCAGTTCTGCAATGTTTCGGCTTCGGTGAACACTTCATTTCTATGATTAAGACATTATACCACTCACCTGCAGCATCAGTCATAACTGGTAATATTATTTCCCCCCCATTCCCTTTACAGCGGGCAATGAGGCAGGGGTGTCCGCTTTCCCCATTATTGTTCTGTCTATCTCTTGAACCCTTAGCACAAGCCATCAGGAAATCTGAAGTATCGATTAAGATTGAGTGTGAAATAATAAAATATGTTAAAATGTGTGCATTATCATAATCATAGTATTTCATTATACGCTGATGATATTATTCTATATTTAGACCACTTTGATGTTTCAGTCTCTAGTATAATTAAGGAATTTGATAATTTTAGTAGCCTATCAGGATATAAAATAAATTGGAGCAAATCTGCTTTAATGCCAATTAACAATGTTAAGGTTAATTCTTCTATTCCCTCATTTATCCCTATTAAGGAATCTTTCATCTATTTGGGCATTACCATATATAAAAACATTCATAAGATTGCCAGAGACAATTTTAATAACATTTTAGTTAAGGTCAAAAATGATATTCAAAGATGGAAGAATCTTAAAGTCTCTCTCCAAGGAAGAATCTCCACTGTTAAGATGAATTTGTTACCTCGATTTAATTTTTTTTTCTCTATGCTACCACTTTCTTCCCCTCCAGGTTACTTTAAGGAGATCAACTCCATAATTTCTAAGTTTATATGGAATGATAAATGTCCCAGAATTAAACTTACCACATTACAACATCCTAATAGTGCAGGAGGACTGGCTGTACCAAATTGGGTTGATCCTCAGTCTACACTTTCATGGAGGGTGATTGAAGCTGACAAGCGTAAACCAGATAGACTTCAAGATATTTTATTTACTGGCACAGGAAAAAAAGGGAATAATTATAAATTTTGTCCGGTTGTGGCTAACTCTATTAAAATCTGGAAAACGGTTGAACGTCGGATAGGTGGACCCTTCAAATTTTGTAACGGTACTCCTTTATGGCACAATTTAAATTTTGTATGCGGAAATCGTCCATTTGTCCAACCCTCTTGGTCTTCTTTAGGTGTAAACACGTGCGGTGATATATATGATAACCAGGGCCTCTGTTCATTTCAGACATTAAGAACCAAATTTTGTCTACCAGCATCCGTGTATTTTGTCTTTCTTCAATTACGTTCTGCTCTCAAAGCGTATGGCGTTCCGTGGGCATCTTCTATTTCCTCTCATCCTATGCGGGCCTGGATTGCACCATCTGCTGGTCGGCCATCTGTTTCCTTAATATATAATAAAATTATTGATTGCATTACAAAACCTCTTTCTATTAAAACTATTTGGAATAGGGAATTATCTGACGACCTTAATTTATCTGTTGACTGGGAGAGAGTGTGGTCTAATCTCAGCTTAACATCTAAAAATCTGGCTCATCGTCTTATTCACTTCAAAGTCATTCATAGAGCATACATAACTCCTTACAAAAGATTTAAAATGAAACTACAGTCAAATTTGAACTGCCATATATGTAACACTACATCATCAGGCACTTTTCTGTATATGTTTTGGGAATGTCCTGTCGTCATCAGTCTATGGACACATCTTTTTTTGTTTTGTTTTGTTTGGTTTTGTCATCATTACTGCGAATTGATTGGTCTGTTAACCCAAGTTTGTGTCTTCTTAATGATGATTCTGGTCTCTGTATTAGTTCAATGCAAAAGAGAATGTTGTTTGCTGGTTTTATAGCTGCAAAGAAGACAATAATACAGAACTGGTTTACACCACACGTGTAGAAAAACATATTGGATCCGTAGCCTCCTGCAAATAGTGACGTGTGAATGTGCAACGGCGCGAGTTGGTGGGGCCAGGCCTTCGACCATTGATGCTTGGCAGTGTTTTTTATTGGATATATGTGATTGTATAAAGGAGTGACTTTTGTGTTTTTGTTGTCCTTCCCTCTCTACCTCCCTTTTGATTGGACCTTGATATGTTGAGTATGTGTCTGTTGTTTTGTTTTGTTATATTTTGGATGCTATGTTGTGTGAAAAAAAAAAAAAAAAAAAAAAAATTGTTGATAACAAAAAAATATATAGTGCACGGAAACTTGATGGTGCTTTATGATGTTTTTGTGCCTTTCGTGGGGCTTAACAATAACACAGAATAGTATACGCACAATATCGGATTTGGATTGGTCTTGTCTGACCGATACCCGATCCAGCAGAAAATGCCAGTATCGGAGCCGATACCGATACTGAGTATCAGAACGATGCATCCCTAATAGAAAACACAATTTACTCAGTAGGTTTACTGGAGAACCATCTGCAATGTAAAAACAAATCTTAAGAACTTTATGCAACATGCTGGTATTTCTGTTTGTCCACAGTTTCTGTACAACAATAATACTCGTCAGCAGACAGAGGCCAGAGACGACTTACACTGTCCCTGGTGCACGCTCAACTGCCGTAAACTCTACAGCCTGCTGAAACACCTCAAACTCTCCCACAGCAGATTCATCTTTAACTATGTGGTGTGCACAGTAGGACACATTCATTAATCTGCCTGTTTAATTTCAATAGTTGAATAGAATCAATTTATTAGGTTAAAAATTACTTATATAGTTATACATAGGGATGGGTGATATGATATTTTAATATTTTTTTTTTAATATGATGAATAGGCCTTTTTAATATGATGATATATATCGTGGCAATGATATAAAGTGTTTGTAGATAGAGATTTTAATATATATGGTATGTAAATATATCCATAAGCAGTATTATAAGTTATTGATGCACTAGTGTGAAGCGAGATGCATGAATGAGAAAATAAAGTGTAAGAAGTACAGTAAGCTGTGAACAATTAAGAAAAAATTACAAGTGAATTTGTTATCCTATAACTTATTTTTCTTGAATGCTGTTTTCCAGCCTCATCCTAAAGGTGCTCGGATAGACGTGTCCATAAATGAGTGCTATGATGGCTCATATGTTGGCAATCCGCAAGACATCCATAGCCAGCCTGGCTTTGCCTTTAGCCGCAATGGCCCTGTTAAGAGGACAGCTGTCACCCACATACTTGTTTGTCGGTATGAAAAGGGTCTCAGTGTGTTTTGGGAAAAATGCTATTATTGTTGACTACAGGGTCATTTTGATATTTTAGTTTTATGTTTGAACCCAGCATTAAATATAAAATCTCAATTATTAATTTTGACATTTTTATTATAAATGATTTATCCATACAAAAAAAGCATGGTCACAATTTCTATTTTGAATTTAAACCTCTTATAGGCAATAAGTGTTGTCATCACTGACAACTATTTACAATCAGCTCAACTGTTTTTTAAATTGAGCTTTCCCCAGTTTTGATGTCAAAATATGTACAAGGTTGTGCATATTGAATAAGCTGCCAGAATGACTGTAAAGAATTGAATGTAGAAAAAAATCTGGGCAATGTGCCAAAGTCTGCAAATTGGGTTTTGCTTGAACCATTATCAGGGGTGCAAACTTGTTTGGAAATTCGGCGAAATTCGCCGTTTTCACCTTGAAATAGGTCATTCACGTGAATCGTTGTAGATCTGTAAAAAAAAAATTTGCGGGGGGTGTGATAGTCGTCGGATCTGCGAGTCATCTGTGTCACGTCACCTGCAGCGTCTTTTCCCCCCCCTGGCAATGGACCCGCCCTACTCTGTCTCTGATTGGCTTACCTTGGGGTCGAAGCCCGCACCGGTGCGGGCTGTCTCGTATTTTCTTTATGACCGCGAAAATAACAAAAAATACTCTTGTCAGTTTTGATCGTACAAATAAGAATAAGGTATCATTTAAGACTGCAAAGGGTCTACTTTTATTACTGTATAGTCATAATAACAACGAAATAATGTGATTTTCTAAAATTAATAAAATAAACGGTGCGTTCTCTGTCGGCTCTGTCACCTTTCTTCACAGACACGTAAATAAAACAACCTGAATCTCCGCGAATACTCGCCTCAAATACATGAGAAATATATGTATAGAAAGCTTAAAATGTCTACTTTTAAATTAAGTAAGTCACGTCCAAAACAAATATTCAATGTTAAAGTAATCGTATGAAACCGATGCAATGTCCAGTTTTCCGGTCTCAACTCATATCTAATACGGTCACGCCCACGCGCCGTTCGCACCTTTCAGATTCAAACATCCACGTGAGGCGCGCACGAATGTAAACGCCCACATCGCCTCCGCGTAAACAAACAAGTTCATCCCGGCTACTTTCCGTTTCTGAAAGAAGATCTGCTGAGAGAAATAACCCAGAATTTCAAAATGTGTGTTTGTTTGTTTGCTTGTTTGTTTCCTTCAGAGCACATAAACAATATACACTATGAAAATGCCAGGTTTTGTAATGTTTTTTGTAAAGAATTCTCTTCTTCATTATTCCAGTCTTACTCCAAGTGTAACAATGTACACTATACCATTCAAAAGCTTGTAGTCAGCATATAGAAATTAAAACTTTTATTTAGCACACAAGTAATGATAAAGACATTTATCATGTTACAAACTATGCTGTTCTTCTGAACTTTCTATTCATCAAAAAAAACAAAAAAACTTCTCAGCTCTTTTCAACAGAATAATAATAATAATAATAATAAAAAATGTTTTTTGAGCAGCAAATCAGAATATTAGAATGATTTCTGAAGGATCATGTGACTGGAGTAATGATGCTAAAAAGTCAGCTTTGAAAGACAGCTTTGATTGTTCCTAAACTGTTTAACTGCAATAGCAAGTGAATCTCACGTTATTTTGTGTGATTGCTAAATATATTCTAAATAAACTACAAACAAAAAATATATAAATTAATCAATAAAATTATTAATTTACTTAACATGTTAAAATTGATTTACAGTATCAACTGTTTTCTAACAGTTTGGACTTGAATAAAGAAAGAAAACTTGCACTTAACCTTTTCACAGGCATTTTGTTTTCATAGTTAGACAGATCGTGATGTATCATTATATGATTGTCAATATATCGATTATCGCAGAATCGCTGTATCGTGATTATATCGTATCGTGAGGTACCCTGCAATTCCCACCCCTGTGTGTGTATGTATGTGTGTGTATATATATATATATATATATATATATATATATATATAAAAATATAAGGGGGGGGTTAGTTTGTCACCTTTTTCACCCCTGACGAGTTTGCACCCCTGATTATGGCCTGGTTTTACAGACCGGGCTTAGACTAAAGCCCCGTTCACACCAAGAACGATAACTATAAAGATAACGATATTAGTGTCCACACCAGCGGGCGATATCGTCTGTTTATTCTAAGTGCATCATGGTCAATTGCCGCTATAAATTCTTGAGATTGTGATGGCAGGATGGATTCTGATTGGGTATCAAAGTTTGTATAGTTCATCACCTGGAAAAAATCGTTCTGGAAGTGATTCCAATGATATAGTTTCTCTGTTTCTTTATCGTTATAACTGTAGTGTGGACTCTGCTATTCTTTAATATTGAGAACGATTTTTATAATGATATCTTTAATCGTTATCTTTATAGTTATCGTCTTTGATGTGAATAGGCCTTAAGCCAGGATTAGGCCATAGTTCAATTAGGACATTTAAGTAATTTTTATAAACGTGCCTTAGAAAAAAACATATGTGCATGTTGAGACAAAACAAAGGCACTGATATTAAGATCAGTCATAACATCAGTTGAAGTTTCTTTCAGTTGAAACAGCTCAGACTTACATTTTAGTCTGGGACTAGGCTTAAGCCTTGTCTGTGAAACCGGGGGTATATGTTTTACTTGATAAAACACTGCTTAGGCATTTACATGACCTTATTGTTGGTATATTAAGCATAATCAATGTACGATTTTTCATTAGTCACTCAGTGTTCTTTTTGTTGACAAAATCATATGTGTGCTGCATGATAAATGCAGAATTCTCCAGTTTTATATATGGTTGTGATGCAAGAATTGTTAACCATTGATTTTTCTTAATCCTTCACTTTCTTTTAGGCCAAAGCGAATCAAGCCAAGTCTGTCTGAGTTTTTAGAGTCAGAGGACGGTGAGCCAGAGCAGCAGCGTACTTATGTGAGCGGACATAATCGTCTGTATTTCCACAGTGACAGCTGCATGCCCCTCCGTCCACAGGAGATGGAGGTGGATAGTGAGGATGAGCGGGATCCAGAGTGGCTCAGAGAAAAGACCACCACGGTTAGTCGACTGGTCAAATAAGTACTGTTTCCAACAAGATAATAATTGATAATTGCATTTAGTGCTGGGTGGTATGACCAAAAATTTATATCACGGTATTTTTCAAAATTATACCGGTTTCACGGTATATAACGGTATTTATTTATTTCATGCATGACTGGGTGTTAACCACATTTTCTACTGATTGAGAGAGGAAATACTGCAGTAGATTGACTTAGAATGCCCTATTTTACTGTCATGATGAGTGAATATTGTAGAAAAATTCAGCATTAATAGTGACTAGACACGACCCATTAATACATGTTAACCAGGAGTCATTCTCATTTATAATCGTGACATCGTCTTATAAAATCAACATGCATCTACACTAAAGAGCGGCTATGCGGTGGTTTTGGGTATATTACTTTTTTGTCTCATGCAGCGCACTGCCTGCGTCTGAGTAACAAACAAAAAAAAAATTAGAAAAATTGCATAATATTAATTGACGAACTATGCTCATATTTATAATTCCAAACAGTCAGTAAGCGACAGGTGCTTGGAAACGCTGTTTTGTACTCATTTATTGACGAGTCTGCTGTGGTACAGTCAACTGAAAGCGATGTTTCTCTGCCGCTCACTGCACAGAACAGACGCAGAGAGAGGTGACACTGCGCCGGGAGAGTCAGACCTCGCACTCGTGGGGCAGCACTGGCGACATCTTACAACTGAACAATAGCATATGTTTATCCAAAAAAGTCGCTAGGTTTGTATATTCTATGAAAAAAAGCCGCTAAAAGGGTCTGAAAGTTGCTAAATATAGTGCTGAAGTCACGCTCGTGTGTGAGAGACGATAGTCTCGCGTAGCCAGACCTTCAGACTGACGGTTGAAGGTCTGGAATAGAGGTCTGCTTTCATTGGCCAAGGCCCACCCATGAGTCCGTTTGACCAACATGTCAAACAACCAATCATAGTTAGTTTCGTTTAGCGTCAAGTTTCGGGGCGTGGAAATGTCGCCACAATAACAAACCGGTGTGTGAAACTCTCGGATGTATTTTAAAGATTCTATGCCGCGAACTTTAAATATTTCACATACTTTTGAAAATCCAGCATTTAGTTGACCTGATAAGCGTTCATAGTCACATTTGTAAACATGACGGCTTTCTTCTTTTGTGAGGGGGTTTGGCGCCACGCCATCTTTGTTTCTAGGCGGAACGTTAAAGAACGCGACACACACGTCTCCCGGAAATCCTGTATAATTCAACCAATCCGACGACGACTTCGACACTCCTGAAGTGTTTCCAGAAAAGTGTGCCATATGCATCAGACGTTTAGCCAACGTCTGTGGGCGTGACGTCTGAGGCTGAGACTAGTGAGACGAGGGAGCTGGTGGCAGGGGGTGGTGGATATTTGTGGCGGTCAATGTGGATATTGTGGATATGTTCTTCTGTGTCATCACGTTCTACAGTAGGGCTGCACGATTATGACAAAAATCATAATTGTTGATTATTCCTATGAGATTGTAATTGCGATTATTAATAACGATTATTTTTAACAGATTTATGCCATTGTTTAAAGCTGCATGCCATATTTTTATACAAAATATATATATTAAAAAAGACTGAAAACACTCTTCCTGAACTTTTATTGCTTTTCTATAGCATTGAGCCTCAAATGTCAACTATACATTGGTTTGGTTTATTCTTTAAACAAAAAAAGGTAAAATTATGCATGGTATAATAATGTTATACTAAAACTAAAAGAAAAAATGGTTTACTAAAGCTATATATTTAATTTACAATTAAACAGAACATTTTACAATACAATTTATATGATCAGGGCTCCAGACTAACATTGGAGAGCAGTGGCACCAGCACCTGATTTGGTAGCACTGAACATGTAATATTACAAGTTTTGTCTCTTAGAAATGCACATTAGAACAGGAGCTTGAGTTCAGAGTAGCAGGAGCTTGAGTTGGGATGCAGATGTACATTAGACAGTACCATTGTGAAAACTGTAACAGCCTCATCTTTTATACATAACCAAAAGTACAGCACCTCATTACCATGGTAAAAAAGTAGCCCAACTATATGGTTTCTATGGAGTTTGCATTGAAAAACAGTAGCCTAAAGACATTGTCAATTACAAATCCACATCAACTGATAGAATAATTAACAAAATAATGTAATTATATTCCATTACTCCTTTAACATATTTAGTATGTTAATAATATAATAATACTCAATATGAATATCCTACTTTTCTGCCACCGTACCATTGTTACCGTTAGTGTTACTACAGTAAAACTATGGTAAATGTGGGTGATTTGTGGATTGAAACGTCTTCTAACTGGATCGTTGTTGCACTGTTTCTGCTGCTTTCTGCATCAGTGTTGATGAGAATAACAGCTCCGATTTATTTGGCTTTAAACTAGTTTAAATAAAAGAGATGTGATTTGTACTGGAGAACTCTGCGCTTAACTCGAGTGCTTCTTACTGGATTTCACAATATTGTTTAGCGTGTGATCGCGACTGGTCACTCACTGTAATAAACGCATACGCTCTAAGCTCGTGCTGCGCTGTTTTCTTTTGAGGCAAGCAGATAAAAGGTCAGTGTGGCGCGCAGTTCAAACTAGTACAGCTATTTTGTTCCGCTTTTGACACGTTTGGCGTTTAACAAATCTATCATGCACAACAGAGTGACAACGACAATCAGTTAGACAAAATGTATTTTATCCAGTGTGTTTGAGTTTGTTAAACCCCGCGCTGCAAACACCCCTTAAGCACACAGAATAATGCAAGTGGGCATTTTTAATTGGTTATTTATTTTTGTAATCGCGGCTTTGAACGATTATGTAATCGTGGCATCCATAATCGTAATCGCGATTAGAAATTCGATTAATTGTGCAGCCCTATTCTACAGCTTTAGTTTCAGAACTTTCACGCTTAGTAACACATACAGCGGTGTCCTCGCCACAGTGCAACAGTGAAAAGAGACCCCTCTCAAACAGTGTCACGTTCCGAACATTGTTTAAATGACAAACACCGGTATTGCGGTATTTTAAAAATTCATATCTTAAGAAAAATAAACACCGGTATTCGGTATGAACCGGTATACCGCCCAGCACTAATTGCATTTGAATTGAACAGTTTATGCTCTTTTATGTATTATGAGTCTGACTGAAACCATTCAGTTCATGCTTCATGATTAGTATGTTTTATTTTGCCTCAAGCAAATTGAAGAATTCACAGATGTGAATGAAGGAGAAAAGGAAGTAATGAAGTTGTGGAATCTTCACGTTATGAAGAATGGGTAAAAATGCATTCATACCTGTCTTTCTCTTCCTTATGTTAATTGTATTTTTAGAACCTTGATCATAGGGCTGGGCATTATAGCTAAAAAATGTATGAACGATGTTTTGTATTATTTGGTATTGATAATTATTTACATTTTTATAACCTTTTTTAAAACAAAGAGCAATAGAAAAAAATGTATTTGAATTTAACCACTGTATTTTTAATTTACCCAATTTATTAAGACAAACAACTATTTTTGTTTTTGTTTGTTTTAACAGTCAAACACAAAATAAGATTTAAACAAATATCTCCTTTATTATTTTTTATATGCAGATTAAACAAGTCATGCATTTGCATTTAAGAACATATGAGACGCAGTGAAATGGAATAAACCTCCACAAATTAGCGACGTGTTTTCTAAAAGTTTAAACTCTTTTGCATGGCTTTCTATACATCTCTTGTGTGAGACGTGAGTGCAGCAGTCATATTTGTCCGTTTAAAAAAAAAATAAGCTGAACATGCGTTCTGTGTGAATAGCTTGGTTTCAGTTTTAATCTAATCAAGATCATCTCCGCATTGAGCTTCTATAGTGTGGAAAAAAATATTTGATCCCCTGTTGATTTTGTACGTTTGCCCACTGACAAAGAAATGATCAGTCTATAATTTTAATGGTAGGTTTATTTGAACAGTGAGAGACAGAATAACAACAAAAAAGTTAACATTTCTAAAAAGTTATAAATTGATTTGCATTTTAATGAGTTAAATAAGTATTTGATCCCCTATCAATCAGCAAGATTTCTGGCTCCCAGGTGTCTTTTATATAGGTAAGGAGCAGAGATTAGGAGCACTCTCTTAAAGGGAGTGCTCCTAATCTCAGTTTGTTACCTGTATAAAAGACAACCTGTCCACAGAAGCAATCAATCAATCAGATTCCAAACTCTCCACCATGGCCAAGACCAAAGAGCTGTCCAAGGATGTCAGGGACAAGATTGTAGACCTACACAAGGCTGGAATGGGCTACAAGACCATCGCCAAGCAGCTTGGTGAGTAGGTGACAACAGTTGGTGCGTTTATTCGCAAATGGAAGAAACACAAAATAACTGTCAATCTCCCTCGGACTGGGGCTCCATGCAAGATCTCACCTCGTGGAGTTTCAATGATCATGAGAACGGTGAGGAATCATCCCAGAACTACACGGGAGGTCAATGATCTCAAGGCAGCTGGGACCATAGTCACCAAGAAAACAATTGGTAACACACTATGCCGTGAAGGACTGAAATCCTGCAGTGCCCGCAAGGTCCCCCTGCTCAAGAAAGCACATGTACAGGCCCGTCTGAAGTTTGCCAATGATTCAGAGGAGAACTGGGTGAAAGTGTTGTGGTCAGATGAGACCAAAATCCAGCTATTTGACATCAACTCAACTCGCTGTGTTTGGAGGAGGAGGAGGAATGCTGCCTATGACCACAAGAACACCATCCCCACCGTCAAAAATGGAGGTGGAAACATTATGCTTTGGGGGTGTTTTTCTGCTAAGGGGACAGGACAACTGCACTGCATCAAAGGGATGATGGACGGGGCCATGTACCATCAGGGCCAGGGCATTGAAACCAACCAGGGCATTGAAAATGGGTCGTGGATGGGTATTCCAGCATTACAATGACCCAAAACACACGGCCAAGGCAACAAAGGAGTGGCTCGAGAAGAAGCATTAAGGTCCTGGAGTGGCCTAGCCAGTCTCCAGACCTTAATCCCATAGAAAATCTGTGGAGGCAGCTGAAGGTTCGAGTTGCCAGACGTCAGCCTCGAAACCTTAATGACTTGGAGAGGATCTGCAAAGAGGAGTGGGACAAAATCCCTCCTGAGATGTGCAAACCTGGTGGTCAACTACAAGAAATGTCTGACCTCTGTGATTGCCAACAAGGGTTTTGCCACCAAGTACTAAGTCATGTTTTGCGAAGGGGTCAAATACTTATTTCACTCATTAAAATGCAAATCAATTTATAACGTTTTTGAAATGCGTTTTTCTGGATTTTTTGTTGTTATTCGGTCTCTCACTGTTCAAATAAATCTACCATTAAAATTATAGACTGATCATTTCTTTGTCAGTGGGCAAACATACAAAATCAGCAGGGGATCAAATATTTTTTTTTCCCACTGTATATTTCTTATTTTGAATGAATAACGTAGCAGTGGCGCATCTCAGGGGTTAGACTAGCGGAACATTAAAATGCAACAAAGACACTTACATCATCATCATCGCATCTTGTGCACCACTGATAAGCCCTCCTGATGCACACCTAACATTCGATCGCACCACTTTTGCATTCAAATGCAATTTTTTATTTTAAATTTGACTAACATTCATTTTTTTTTATTCAAATTCTCCTCATCACAGGCAGGCACAGCACTCATTTCAGCATGTTCGTGCTTGCTGTCTGCTTGTCACTCATAGCACGCGCCTATATCATGCACTGTATCGAACATTTTTTCTGTGGTTATCTATGATCGTGTACCGTCAATAAATACAGATACCATTTTATTGCCCAGGCCTACTTGATCACATAGACTTACAAAAACATCCAACACTGGTGGAACATTGGTGCTGAATATTGGTGCTAACTTCCTTTCTCCAGATTCATTGCTGATAATCAGATGAGTCATGCGAGCATGCTGTTTGTGGAGAACTGCGGGCCATACATTATTCGCAGGAATCTGTGTCGGAACTTTCTGCTTCACCTGGTCAATCTGCATGACTTCAATCTGGTCACCACAGCAACCATTGACCGGGCCATGGCCCGTATGAAGGAGATAGAAGAGTCACTTCCTGAACTAGAGGAGGGGCAGGAGTTGTCAGATGCCACTTGCATTGGTCATGCTGTGTCCTCGGGTGTTTCACTACATGGCAAACGCACCAAAAGTGGAGTGTCAGACTGACAACAGTTGGTTTTACAAGACAAATTATGAACATAATGAACGAGATGTAGTTTGAACGAGATGTAGTTTGAACTCAAATTCTCCATACTTATCCCATGGAATCATCAATCTCAATCAACAATATCTGTGGCTTAGAAAAATTGTTCTATTTCTGATCTGCCCATATACCCATTTATTAAAAAGGAGCCCATTTGAGACTTGAGTGAGTTAGTTGCTGGTATTACAGACTGATGCAAGTGCTGTTGACTGAATTGTTGAAATCTTTCAACGTTTTCCAGTGTAGTTTGTCATACTTGTGAACAGTATAATTTCAGCAGTCATGTTTAGTATAATCTTTCGTTTTTGTTTTTTTCTCTGAAAACCCATTATGCGATTAAGTGAGTTACTATAGAATTGGGAGTATGGTTAGTTGACATTTTCTGTATACATTTTATGATTTTGTTTAACCACTGTGAGTTCAGTGATTATTTAGCACATGGTAGCACTTGTTACTACTTATTCAGTGGCTGTAGACTCAGAATTGTTGACATGGACGCTAAGTTGATATTCAGGTTTCTCAAGTTGGATTTGAAAGCTAAGCAACTTTACATTTTCTTTTTTTATTACATACAGATACTATTTTTACCTGTATTAGATTTGACAAATCAGTATGTTGCAGTCTGTTATCAGCTCCTTGTTTCACATGTAGAGTGTGAAGATCCTTCCATCTTAGAATGGCATCTTCTCTGTATTTTTTTAAAATACCAGTTCTCTTGTTAATTAGCAATAAAAATGAACACTCATAAAAGGAGAACTGCCCATGTTTGAGCCACTAGCAGTCCTCGTTTCATAAATCTTTGTAAACCAGCCTAATTATGCCATTTAAAGTGAGGATCCAGAAAAGTTTTCAAACCAATGTAGGTGATTTCAAGTTTTTGTTAATACTGGGTATGTGGTTATAAAATAGTTTGTTGCTGTTATAAGGTTCAGATGTTGTACATGCCAAAGTATATCAGATACAGCATCCTTTCTCCTGTACACAAGAAAACTATTTACAAATTAAAGATGTGTAAATGCTTGGTTTAAATGGATTTTAATTAATTGTGCTCAAAATGCTATGGGGGTACATTTTCGAAGTTACAATGTTGCATGAGTCGTGATTTCACATGAATTACAAAACATTTTCAGGAAACAAGTGTTTACAATGCTAGAGCAACAATTTATTTATACATATACAGCATTTATTTAGCATATACGGTAAATGCTAGGTTTTATTCGTTTATCATCTGTGCATTAAACTTGAAGTGGGTTTCTACCACTGATCTATATAAATGTTCTCTATAAATAGATCAGTGGTTTATACGGGCGTAAAGCGAGAAGCCGCGCCCTCGCAACAATCATATCCAATGGGCGGAGTGAACGTCATACGTGAGAAGGAATCGAATTGGATGATGCAACTCAAAAGAGCAAGCGCCCTTTGCTAGGCGCGAGATTTAATATTAGACTTCTACAAATCTTAATCAAGCCAGTGAATTAAAAAGTGTTATAAGACACAAAACGCGTACTGTATTCTTCGTTAATGTAGGGCTATCACTTTATGTCAAAAGCCAGAAATGGCGACCGGGAACAATGGTATTTCGAGATAGCACTGCTATTTGCTGCAGTGTTTATTTTAGAAATGGATTATAACTATGGCAAAATGGAGACACCATTCTTTCTACCTCAGCATACTAGAATCAAGAACTCTTCCGGAAGTGTCTCCGACAGAAGGGCCTTTTATGCGGAGAACCTACTAGAGACGGACAGCAGATCCAAAACCCAGGTGCATCCAAAACACAACAGGCTAAAACGAGCGAAAACACAAAAAAGATCGGAGAATTTCACTGGCTGCGGAACCAATCCCACCCATGTAACTGAGACCACCGAGCCCAGGTCATTTTGTGATGATATTCTGAATAAATGTAACGTTAAAGGAAAACAATTTACAGATGCTGCAATACCTACTGGCGATAAAGACAATTCAGTTCTTCTTCCTAACATTACATCACCAGATCTTCCCACAGACAGCGCAAGGAAGGAAGGACAATGCTCTCAAACGATGCAAAAAGTTTCTCAAATGCAAAACGAGGGATATATGAAACGCAGTAAACTGACATTAAAGAGTATGAGCAGCAATATGAGTTTGCAGTTCGTCCCCATTCCTGCAGAGAGTGAACGTGGCTCAGGTGACAAAAGCTTAAAAGACATTGCTCATTTTAGAGCTGATAAAGAGGTGTTGTCCAGCTGTTTACGAATAAACACCAGTGACAAGGACCTTTTGATGGATCAGCCGGAGGTTAACCCTGGACAAATCCCAGAGAGCACAAAACATGGTACTGGCCAAGCCCTGACTCTCATCACTCATCCGGCTACTCCGCACATCTGTAGAGAACCAACCAATGTCAAAACCCTCAGAGAAATGGTGGGTTTGCTTAAATCTGTTTTGCTGATGTAAGAGGCAAGAATCAACTACTGTATATATATTCATTATTTTCAGTGTAGCTTTTTTATTATTGTCAGAAAAATATATACACGTTTTTAATGTTGAAATAGTTTTAAAAGCAGTTTTAAAGTGACTTAAGTAAATGACTTTCAGTAAATGGCAGTCACCCATGTTAATCAGATAGATGGCATTTGTGTTAGGTCAGCAGTTCTCAACCAGGGGGCCCACTAGGGGCCTCGTATTTCCAAGGGGGCTGCAGGATGACTTTATATCTAATAATTAAAATTAATTATTAATGTATTAAAATAGTTTAAATAAATAAAATAAACACTTAATGAAATGTAAAAGGAAATCAAATCATAATTATTTTTTTGTTTTCCCTAAATATATATTGTTTTTGTTGAGGAACATACAGTTCTGAAATACAGAGCATAACTTGTAGAATACCGGGATTAATTGTGGTTAATTAATTTAATATAATAAATTTGTTGGATAACTGTGCCTTTGAGTCAAAAAGGTTGAGAACCACTGGGTTAGGTGGTAAGGTTCACCTTCTTGACATTTATATCAAAATAATTCAACAGTGTATGCAAAACAACATACATATATTATACATTTATAATATTGCTTAATGTTTTGTGGAGTGCAGTAGAATAATTAATTTGCTCAGTCTTTTGTCTTTTTTTCCCTCAGAAATCTGGATGGAGAAATGAATTAGGCAATGAAAAGAGCAGTGAGTTGCTGAAAGAGATTCAGATACTCAATTTGCAGTTTCCTGTCCACAGGTTCTTCACTCTTCTCCTGAGGAAAAGAACTGCACCTAAGGAGGATATTTCTGCTTTGAGTAGGAAAATAAACATGTTTTTAAGAACAAACAACTGTTCTCAACTTAACCTCTCAATATTTAAAAGAGGAGGTAACAGACGTAGCTCTTTATGTTGTATTTACCCTGGGTATAGAAAATCCAAGCCAATAAAATGTGACCAAGCAGATGCTAAAAAACTCCTATTGAAATAGCTGATTGTTATTCAGGGTTAATCAGAATTACTTAAAAAATGACCATAGGATTATGATTACTTTTCAGTAAGAGTTGGAGTTCAACCAAAAGGGTGTGCATATAGATAATTTTAGGATTTTTTTTACCTTAAATTTTTCTATATGTTTGTTACATGAATTTTTCAATATTACATTAAAGGTATAAAAAGATCTGACATGATTTTACTATAACATACTTAATATATTTTGTGAAAGTATTTTTGTCCATGTTGGAATTCTTAGTCTACCATTCATTTTCAGAAGCAGATGAAACTGATGATTCCAAGCATCCTTCAGCTTCTGTCCAGAGAAAGAGAAAACAAGAGTTGGAGGAGCAGACGTGTGACAGGACATACAAACGTCACAGGACAAACAAAGGCTGTGTTTCTGCCGATAAGTTGGATTTTGAACAATTTTCAGATGATTTGACCCCCTCTCATGCAAAGTACAGAAACAGACTGAGCCGAACAAAACGTAGACAACAACAAACTACATTCTGTGCTGTAGTCACTGAACCAGTGCAGAATGAATCTGTTCATCAGGACCCATGGCCTGGTCATCTACGAAGAGAGGACGTTCTCTGGACCGATAAATATCAGCCTCAACAGTCTAGTGAAGTCATTGGCAACTCTGCATCAGTAGGGCAACTACACAGGTGAAATGTCATTGCATTAATGATGGTTGTTGTATAGCCTGGTAATTGAGTGGATAGTTAACCCATAAACATGTTTATTCTAGACATTCTAGAATATTCTAAAACAGCGGTTCTCAACCAGGGGGCTGGGGCCCACTAGTGGCCCTCAGTGAAATTCAGAAAAAAAATATATAGAAAATACTAAATTAAACTAAAAATGTATATATTTTAAGTCCTCATCCTTAATCATTATTAAGTAAATGCCTTGAAGATTCATGAAAAATTCATTGGTTAAAAATAATGTAATCTATTAAGAACATTCAGCTCTCAAAACTTATGGAATTCTTAAATGTTCCTCAAATTTCTTCTTTGACACAATCTGTATTGTATAAAATGCTATATAAATAAAGGTGACTAGTTACTTATTTTATATAAATACACACACAAAAAATATTGTAGACAATAGGGGCCTTAAACTCAAAAAGCTTGAGAACCACTGGACACTTTCTAGAATTATGTCACTTAAAATAAAAATCGTCTGTTAAGTATTTTACACACAATAATAATGGCCAATTATTAATATACTAGACAAAGTGTATCTCATTTTGTTCATTTCTCCATTGGCAGCTGGTTGAAAGAATGGAAAATAAGAGCAGACACTGAGGAGAGGAGAAGACGACAAGAAGAAAGGAGGATGAAGATAGAAAATAGTAGTGGTAATGAAATTGCCAACATAGAACATATGCAGTTATTGTAATAACAATATATAATATAACATATGTCAATCTGTATTTTTCCCGAAACTGAGAAATGTGTGTACAAATCTCTTTACCTGTAGAGTCATGGGACTGTGGTGATTTTGAAGGTGATACTGTATCCATAGACCATGAACAGGAGCTGTGTAACACAGTGCTCATGATTGGTCCACCAGGAGTGGGCAAAACGGCTGCTGTGTATGCCTGTGCACAAGAGCTGGGATTCAAGGTCTCAGTGCAATATGTTCTCTTTATATCAATGCTATTACAAATATTACAATAAGCAAAATCCTGACTGTCTGTTAAACCAGCCTTAATTGAATCTTCCTCTGTTTTATGGTCTCACAGGTGTTTGAGGTGAATAGCTCAGTCCTGCGCTGTGGTCGTCTCATTCTCTCCCAGCTCACGGAAGCAACTCAATCTCATCAGGTGGACATTCATAAAATTAAAACCCTCAAATCTGAAATCATTAACCAAAGCAAAATCAAACCTGATCCACCTTGTGAGTGAACTTCTTAGATTATACGATATGAATTCTTGTTTAGTTGACATTGTTTTGCACAGATGAAAACTAAATGGAGTCTCATGGATTCTCGCATGCATTAAACATCAGTAAAAATGGATAAAACTATCATTTATTTTGTGTATTGAATCTGAATAATTTTGAAAACATTGACTGTATCTTTTTTCCACAGGCAAGGAAGGCCATATGAATCATCATCTAAGTAAAACGTCACGTTCTCCTAGCATTTCCCGTCTAAGCACTAAACCACAGCCAGTAAAACTCACTCGCTTTTTCAAGTTGAGTAGCAAAAAGTCTGTAGGTAAAACCTCTGATGGTCCTGAAAATTATATACACGGTAAGTGTACTAGAACTAGTTTTATAAGAACTTCAGAAATGTACTTGATTTAACAACGAAGGGCCTGGTTCACTACAGCATTTAATAGATGTCTCTGCTTTGTCTGGGTAAAATAAGTAAACATTTGTATAATGTCTGAAAAAATTATAATTGAGCATGTACAGGATAGTATAAATATGAACAATTGTGATTATTATTTTGATTATTCATCACAAATGTAATTACAACAGCTGGCAAACTGAAACCAGATGGGCTTCAGAGATCAGTGTCTGGTTATAAGGACAATAGACAAGGTGATCAAGAATCAACATGTCCTTCTAAAGGTCCTACTTCACTTGAACAGAGCCAAACAGTCCCAATGTCACTTATACTCTTTGAGGAGGTAAGAGTGATAATAGGGATGCTGAAACAGATTACATAACATGTCATGATTTGTATCTTTGCTGTGTTAAATAATTATAAAAGCATTGGAATTAATGAATAAATGGTTTTGCTGATTTCAACTCCTTTTTACTTGTTGACACAAGTTTTTAATGTACTGCCAATGTTAAATGTGTCCCCTAGGTTGATGTCATTTTCCCTGAAGATGTTGGATTTCTTGCAGCTATTAAGACTTTCATGAGCACAAGCAAAAGACCAATAATTCTGACAACCAATGGTGAGCAATGCTTTACTGCATAAAAGGCACTCAAGCATTTATTTGTTTGTTAAAATGGTTCTTCTTCACAGACCCATCATTTAGTGGAAGACTTAAGGGGCATTTTGATGAAATCCATTTCCAAACTCCTTCACTGGTGAGAAAAACCAATATGTGAAAGCAGATATTATTGTACACCTTTTTATGCCACATATATGGAAAACTACTTTTCACCTTTTTATGCCACAATTGTTGTGCATTTGTTTAAATTAGCTGATGGCATCTAATGGCATTGTTGTTATTTCAGATAACTGCATAAATATTTGAAGTAATAATATTATCTATCATTTTAAACTTAGGAAACCATCAGGAGCTATCTGCAATGTTTGTGTGTGGTGGAGAACATGATGACTGATCCAGAGGACGTGGCCTTTTTGCTGTACCAGAATAAGGGGGATATCAGACAGAGTATTCTCCAGCTTCAGCTCTGGGTCTGTAGTGGTGGAGGGAGCACAGAACTACAAATTCTCAAGAACATACTTAAAGTGAGCCAGACTTATATTTATTTACTAAAGCATTTACTACTACTTTACTAAGTTTTCACTGAAGTGTAAAATACTTGTGTTGTGGTGTATTATTATGGCATTATCAGTTTAAAATATTTACCTACAAATTGAACTGTGGTTGGTCACTTCACCTGTCCTCTATCCCAGATGTGTGACTTTCTTTCACAAAGATTTTTAGAAATATAATCCTATAATCTCTGTGAGTCCATGTGATGTTTCTGTGTCACATCTTGCATGAGCTTCACAATGTGCTTAGGTTTACATCAAGCAGACTTGACCCTCTAATGAACGCATTTAGACCAATTGGCTGGAAGCGATAGTTTATAGTTTAAGAAAAAAAAAAAACATAAAATATTACTATTTTCTTTACACACACCTACTGCTTTGCTTCAGAAGCTTTTGAAGCATCAATTTTAGAACCTATTTACTTGTATTATTGTGTTCATCGTCTGAAGAAAGTAAGTCACATATATGGGATGAAATGAGGGCGAGTAAATTGAGAAATGTGTAATTTTTGGGTGAACTAGAGGGCTGCATTGGGTTTGGGCTCCCGCGGGACCCAACGCAAATCTCGCGGGAGCGGGCGGTTTTACCTTTGCTGCGGGCGGGAGTGGGCGGTTAGAAAATTTTGCGGGAGACCCGTGGGGAATGGTGGGATTTGGCGTGTAATAGAAATGGAGTCAACGCACGAAGTTGAGAAAGAAATTAAAGCGGCTGTTTACTTGACAAGAGCAAAGCAAGGCAAGTCAGACATCTGGAAACAATTCTCAATTGTCACTGAAAAAAAGGGAGAGTTAAACTTATTATTAAGTTGCGATAAA
Source organism: Schizothorax lantsangensis (assembly GCA_027422415.1). Classification (NCBI taxonomy): domain Eukaryota; kingdom Metazoa; phylum Chordata; class Actinopteri; order Cypriniformes; family Cyprinidae; genus Schizothorax; species Schizothorax lantsangensis. The sequence goes on along the minus strand of CM049853.1, from coordinate 20,126,890 downwards.
TGTGCAAAAGTGTTTGTTTACAACGAACATAAATCTGACACCTCTGCCCTGAGGCGACATACCTATTTTCTAAGTTGTTTATTTAATAAGTTAAAGTTATTTCATGTTGTGCTTTGGCTTATTTACTTGTTATTTACTTTACTTACTTATTAACTGTTTGTTATAACAGTTAAACTGTTTGTTTAGTCAATCGTTTGGTGCGTGCATCATGCAGTAGGTTTAAAAACTGAGGTGCCGCTAGTTGTGGCTTTGTTTTAATGGTTAATGTTTTACAACGCTAATAAAAAAAATACCCGATGTTTTTGTCAGGTGTGGTGCTTTGGTTTAGCATTACTTCATTTTATTTAAACGCAGTCATGTTTAAAGCCTGTTATTCTGGATGTTAACTTGAACGAATATTTAGTCTGATCTTATTTGTACATTTTTCACAAGCTCTGAGAGAAAGTCCACGGGAGTGGACACAAACATTGCGGGCGCGGGCGGGAGTGGAACACGCAGTTTGCGGGAGCGGGTGGTTGCGGGTTTAAGAAAACAGTCCCGCGCAGGGCTCTAGGGTGAACTATACCTCTTTTAGTGGGTGGATCTTAACATGAATAAGCATCAAAGTGGACAACACTTTATGCTGATAGTCTCGCAGAACTAGTAAACCACTTGCACTGATTCATAAGCAGAAATTGATGCATGTAATCTGTCTTAAATTACAGTGTGGATCCTGGACTGAGCTGGAAAACAGCAGGTATCTGGAGATCCTGGCAGAGAAAATGGGAGCAGGTCTACTATACTCTAACATCGAAAGTCTCTTTTCTCCACATTTCTCATCTCAATCCTCTTATCAGCAACAGTCAATAAATCTGAAGACGAAAGGAGAAAAGCCAGTCAAAGGCTTGATGTTACAGACCTCCACAAATGTACACGAGGTTAGACCAGACAGGCTCTCTACATGCAGAAGAAAAAAACATTTGTCATCTTATGAGCCAAAAAAAAATTCTTACCCACATTCAACCCCACATCTCAAACTTTTCTCTTTGGATGCATCTTATAAGTCCTCAGTCCCTTCAAAGCAAACAAAACATTTGGCTTCTGAACCAGATGTCCATGGACAAGATGAATCACTTCTTCTGGTTTTTCAGCACATGGTGTGCATTGCAAAGTTTTTTGAAAACATGTCTTTTCTGGATGCTTATTTGCAAAGACCATCTCTCAAAGGAACTGGACTTTGTAAGTCAGAACCTCTTGGTTGGATGGGCGCCACACTGAAGGACGGCTTATTGGACTTACCAAGAGAGGAGCAGATCGGACAATGTTTTGAGAATTCATCACAGATATTGGCCATTGTAGAATGTCTAGGTTTCCATCAGTGTCGGACTGAACTCTCTAGGATCTGGACGGAAGCCGCAAGACTGAGGAAGGTGTTGTCTTCAGAGAGATGGGAAAAAATTATTTGTGCCCTGTCTCTGTCATCTGACAAAAAAAATCTCACAATGTGTCGATGCAAATTCTGTGAACCTAGGTGTGTATTTTAAATTAATATTAAGTTTACATGAAGATTTAGCTTCAACTGTGCGTGTATTATGTGCACACTCATTTTTTGTTGTATCTGATTTTGACTTCTTTTATAGTGGTGTCCAGAAGCGCAATGAGATTGTATCCAATCTGATCTCCAGCAAAAAGTTCTGTCATAGTAATAAACATGTTCTTTCCATGGACTACCTGCCCACTATGCGCTCAATCTGCAGAGCTGAGAAAGTTAAAGAACAGCACTCCTTAAGGTATTTTGAAAGGAAACTTCTAATGCTTCATGAAAAATGTACATACAGTAATTCTTTGAGATTTGTTCAATTTATGTGATTTAAACGCATTTGTTATTTTTTATTTTTTTTTTTTTTTTGTCTCTCACTTTCAGACATTCACACTACCTCTCAAGCCTTCACCTGCCCAGAAGCTTGCTGGAATTCATGGCCTTGGATTTCCCTTGATGTGTGGTTGACATACTGCTTTCAAAAATCTTCCATGACTTCTAAACTGTTTACTGTTTTGTGACTTGTGTTTGTAGATTGTAGAGTCACGATCATTTATTCTTGGCAAAATAAAGAAAATATATATTTTTCTAATTAGCGGTGGGAATTTTCACCATTACCTCAAATGAGCATAATGACATTCTTGTTAAGCATTTCAGTAGCACTCATACTATACTGTCTGTATGCAGTGGCACCAAAAAGACACTTAAGTTACATTTAACTAACATTCATTCATTTCATTTAACTTTCATTCAACTAACAGTAGCTTTTCTAATCTTTTTGTATTCTATTTGTTTTCTTATTTATTATACAATTAACAAAAGCAAAAAAGGCCTCTAACACTAGCTTGCTCTATTCTTTTTCTATTGTTTTCTTTTTATTTATTATATAATAAAAAAAAAACCTTGTTACGTGTACTGCGTTAAGCTAACTGAGACTTCTTATAGCACTTACATATTGCTCTTTTGTTGATTTTGATTGCTTTAATTGTCCTCATTTGTAAGTCGCTTTGGATAAAAGTGTCTGCTAAATGACTTAAAGGGATAGTTCACTTTGAAATTAAAATTTGGTATCTATCAGCTTACCCAAGGGCATCCAAGATGTAGGTGTCTTTTTTTCTTCAGTAGATCCAATTTTGATATTTTTAGGTCAAACCGTTCTAGTCTGTCAGTCAAATAATGGCAGGTATAGGTCACTGTCTCTATAAGAGGGAAAAAGAACATGCACAGAGAAATCCAAATTAAACAATTCCCCATCGTAACTACACATTGATGGCCTAAGACACGAAACGAGCAGTTTGTGTGAGAAAACGAACAGTATTTATATTGTTTTTTACCTCTTGTACACAACCATGTCCAAGTGATCTGAGTGCGCACACACATCCGGTGTGTGACGTGTGTGTGCGCGCGCTCTGGCTCACGCTGCATTCACACGGGGCGTCGGCGTCAACGCTTGACGGAGGGCGTGTCTGAAGCGTGGTGCTGACATCACATACTTCTCTGGTGTTGCTTGAATGGGATTGGGTATTTGCATGAGGCGATCTTATTGGCTGACGCCTCCGTTGGCGCTTGAAAAGTTTTCAACTTCTGCCACGAGCAGCGCCAGTGAAGCGACGCGACGGACCCACAATTCAGTTCAGCAACGCTTGACGTCACTCCATTCAAAGTCAACGAGAGGCATTGACGCCGACGCCCCGTGTGAATGGGGCGTTAGTCTGCGCAAGCGCCACCGGAAGTGATCTCTCGCGCGTATACGTCACTCATTGCCAGAGCGCACGCACACACCGGATGCGTGTGCGCACTCAGATCACTTGGACATGGTTGTGTACAAGAGGTAAAAAACGATATAAATACTGTTCGTTTTCTCACACAAACCGCTCGTTTCGTGTCTTAGGCCATCAATGTGTAGTTACGATGGGGAATTGTTTAATTTGGATTTCTCTGTGCATGTTCTTTTTCCCTCTTATAGAGACAGTGACCTATACCTGCCATTATATGACTGACAGACTAGAACGGTTTGACCTAAAAATATCAAAATTGGATCTACTGAAGAAAAAAAGACACCTACATCTTGGATGCCCTTGGGGTAAGCTGATAGATACCAAATTTTAATTTCAAAGTGAACTATCCCTTTAATGTAATTAAAAAATGTCTGAACTTCACTGTATTAGACAAAATGTCAATCCAAGTGTCATCTGTGAACAAATGAGGCTAGAACTTTTCTCTGATTTTACTTTAGTTTTCATAGACCACTTATTCAGTTATTTTTAACCAACTGTCAGTTCTCCTTAAAGGGACAGTTCACCCAAGTGATACTTGTAATGATACTTGCAAAATGTATACTACACTTGTATACAACTTATGTTGTGAGATAATCACAGTATTTTATTTTTTCACTGTAACCAACACAAATAATATTTACCCCTATAATAATGGGTGTTCGCATTATTTTGTCCTGCAGTATCCCTAACAGTACACATTTTGGATCTCTCTCTCATCTGACACAACCATTTCAGGTCTTGAAGTCCCTACTAACAAGTTGATGCATTGAATCAGGAGTGTTTTATTAGGGAGACATACAAAATGTGCAGAGTTGGGGGTGTCCAGGTCCAGGACTGGAAACCACTATAATTAGTTGATAGAGAAGTGCAGCAAGGACCAATAGTTAAATATTGTATAAAATTTAGTGTGGCAGGGATAGTTCCCTCAAAAAGAGAGTTGTCATCATTTACTCACCCTTGAGTCATTCCAAACCCGTATGAATTTCTTTCTTCTGTTGCACACAAATATTTTGAAGAACACTGGAAACCAAACAGTTGCCGGAAGCCACTGATTTCCAAGTCGATGGCTACCAGCAACTATTTGCTTACCCACATTCTTCAAGACATTCTTTTGTGTTCTACAGAACAAAGAACGAAGCTCATACAGGAACAATTTGAGGGTGAGTAAATGACGACAATTTTCATTTTGTGGTTAACTGTCCCTTTTTAACAATGTGTATAATAGTGTTACTGTAGATTTTATTCAACATAACATTTACATTTGTAAAGTTTCTCCTCAACACTGACTAGGTTCTAGTTTAACACTTATTTAGAGAAATAAAAAAAATGAAATAAAATCCTGTGTCCGTTTCAAGCAACATAAATTAATTTTAATATATAGTCTTTGTTTCAGAGAAAGCATTGTATGAAGTTTTACTCAGTGGAAGGGAGAAGGAGCACCAATGTCCAACAAATGAGAAATAGCCATTCAGTAGCGATTCACTCCCGCAGGAGTTCGAAAAACGCAACAGCTTGCAGGAGAGCGTCGCATAGCTCTTCCCCTCTGTTCCTACTGCTCATCTGAAAGGAATTTCTGTGCTTCAACACCAAGTCATGAGGAAAAAGAACACGTGGATCTTGCTTCATCACAGACTCCGTCATCATCTTCCTCACTGTCTCAGCTCCACTTGTCCGACAATCTCCCACTATTAGGTTGAAATGGCGGCCGACAGCTGTGCGCATCATGTTAAGGACATTTGGGGGGCTTCCTGGGTCCCTCGCTGGAGTGAGTAAAGCAAATAGCATGGCCTCTACTGTTCGGAGATGGACCAAGACTGGATAAAGAGAAGTATTCTGGGGAGAGATGCTTGGCTTCTCCACCAAAAAAAAGTCAGCAGGAGGGAAGCTTGAAATAACAGTGGAGATCTAGGGTTGACAAAGAATATACATTAGAAGTATCATTACTGGTTATTCCAGTGCAAATTCACTATCAAATAAGATGCCCTATACAGAAGGTAAACCAGCAACATTTGACAGGAGAGCTTAAACAGCTAAAACATTCTTCAAAATATCTTCCATTGTTCTGCATAATAATGAAATACATACAGATCTGGAACAGCATGGGCGGGGAGTAAATTATTTATTTTAAAGAATTTTAAATGTTTAGAGGAACAACGCTTTAAGTCAACATGAATTAGAAATTCACAAATCTAGTTACTAAAAGCATGTTATTGATCTTACTGTGAAAAAATCATCTTTGTTTAATTTTTAAACAGTTTTGGCCTAATAATTTTTAATCAAAATGTCATAACTGGATATTCGATCAGACTTCTCAATCATTTTATGATTTGATTTGCCCCTTTCTTACTATCGACTGCAAGCTTGCATTCAGATCTGCCTCCATCCAATCAACAACCATTGCACAGAACTGCCCTACATCTGTTTCTTTACCATAATCCTTTTAACTCAGATCTATGTCACAGTACTAAAGGAAAGGATCTGTCGCTACTTCCATTACATTGCTCTAAGTTCTTCAATCCACAAGGGTTGCTGGTTTGCTTTCTTAAAAGAATATGCAAAAATTGTAATATGTATATGAATATAAACTTCAATACTGCTGAGTCTCAAAAAATGAATGTCAAAAAGCACAATTTATTAACTCACATCTTCCAAATAATCGGATGCCATGTACATTCCTTTCATAAAACTCTTGCACTCTGCTTGCTGCCAGTCTAAGACAGTTCTTGCACGATCCATGTGTGTCCATGCAATTTTATTAGTACCACAAACAATGGACACGATAGAGCTTGCATCCTGCAAAAAAAATCAGAAATAAAACATAGCAAAGAACGCATCATTCACAAAAGCTATTAAATGTAGGGGTTTAGACAGATTTGCCTCACCTCCAACAGAGTTCGGTCAACCTCAGGTCTTATAAATTTAGCCAGATGGACTTTTCCCTTTTTCCTCTCTTTCTTGACAGCTGGGTTAAGGATAGAGTTAAAGACTATGACAGCACTCTTGTGTTTCAGTAAGGGTACATTCATGACACTCTCCAGACTGTTGAATGGTCCATGTGCGGTTCTGTGTTTGACAATGTTAACAGCTTTCCGTCCTCGTAGCAATTTGACCTGTTCCAGTTCTGACTCTGTGGCTGTATTGAGGCGCTGGAGGATGACAGCACGCTGCTCTGCGGTATAACATGAGTCCAGGGGTTTGTCCTTTTCTTGGCATAATTCAGAGGAAACAGATGCATTCAGGGTGTCAAACCCAGAGATCATGATTCTGCTCCTTATGCAACAAGTGCAGTGCAAAAATCTGAGCTCATATTCAGGCAAGGAGCTCGGGGGGCGACAGAACAGACTGTAATGCCCTGTAATCAATCAATGATTTAGTCAGAAAATAATCAAACAAACATGCATGCATTATAAGACAACAATATCCATCACATTTTTATTATAGTCATTGTTGTAAATTTAATCAATCATCAATCCACAAACAAATTTCAGCTATAAAGCAGCAAAAGACAAGTGTCATTATTCAGCTCAGCTTTTGTGTTCTTATTAGATAAGGGACAGTAGATTTAGATCATAGTATTTTAAGTCCCAACTAAGAAACAACAATTCAACAAACAAACTCTAATAAACATAAAAAATAAATAAATTCACAGATTCAATTAAAAAACTTAAACATAATTAAATTTGTGCAACTGATAATCCAACATCGAACAAGATCTGTGATGTTTCAAGATACTTCATAGTCTTTGAGATTGTCACCGCAAGGGTTAGTTCTAATTGAATTCCATACCTAATATCTTTACAAGTATTGTAATTTTTTATTACCTTTGAGGAAGACGGAGGACAGGAGGCGTTTTGCGATCCACATGTTTGATCGCCACAGCTCTGTTTTTCTCTTACAATGACAGATGCTATTGCATGCATGCCCTCAGAAGTCCGACGTAAAGGGCTCGTGTGGAAACACGGCGTGTGTGACTTTGGTTCCGAATACGAATGGACGCTTTGCTGAAGAAAATAAAGCGATTCGTGGACTTACAGTTTCGATTCCGAAAAAAACATCTTGACATGATGTCGCTATTATATGAGGATATTGTTAAGTTCGTCGCGAATAACCTTAAATGTTCGATATGTATGGAGATTTTCACAAAGCCGGTTACACTAGTTTGTGGGCATAACTATTGCCAGAAGTGCATTAATGCATGTTGGGCGAGGAGCAGTGGAAAGAGAGATTGTCCACACTGCCGGGCAGATGTAAGCAGTAGTAAACTAGAGATGAATTTCACTCTTTGTGACATTCTGGAATTACAGGACCTTGGCGGTCCCGAGAAATGGGAGCAAATTCTGGCAGAAACAGATCAAGCAGAAACGCAACACGCTCGGAGAACTATTACAAAAGTGGCAAGTTCATGGTCTTTTGCTAAACAGCTTAATAATACAATGTAATAATGAATAAGTGGGTAGTTGATTTGAAAAGCCAAGCTGACTTGAAGAGCCAAGCGTTGTCTGCAGTGCGATATGCCACTTAATCTAAAACTATAACAAGACTAACAAAACTATAACATTTTACATGTTGCCTAAGCTGATTGTCATGGCTGGTCTGTTGGTTGGTTTTGGACACTTTTCAGCTGGCCAGGCTGGGAGACCGTTTTTACCCAGCTAAGACCAACTGTTAAGACTAGTCTTACAAAGTTTGTCATCTAAATTTTTTTCTTCAAGACTGGTCATAACTTTTTTAATTCAGTCATGAAAAGGTAGATTGGTCTTATTTGTATTGGAAAAGTAAGACAGATTACCCCTTGGCAACTGCTGGTCAAACTAGTTCTTAAGACACGCTACGTTTATGCAACTGGCCCCAGAGAACCATCTTAGACTGGTTTAAATAGTCCTTTTCAGTAGGGAACTATTTAATTTTAATCTAAATTCTTGATGTAAAATTTAAAAAAGTTATTTGTGTTATTGTTTAGCTAACAAATAACTGATGTTAATCACAAACTCGTGCGTACGTACAGGACAGATGCAAATCTGGGGCCTGTTTCATAAAACAAGTTTACCAAATATGCCAGGCTTATTTCAGTTAGTCTGACTTATTTTGAACCAAATCAACTGACAATAAGTCAGACTAACTGAAATAAACCTGGCTTATTTGGTAAACTTGTTTTATTAAACAGGCCCCTGGAGTGCTAACTTTGAGCTTTTGCTAGCTTTCTAACTTTTACTGCGACTGCTTGCTCTTTAGGATAATTTAATGAAACGTCTGGATTGGTTAAAAGCTGAGATCAAAAAGACGGAAGATACACTTTCAGCTGAGCTAAATTCAAATCAGGCCTCTGAGGTAATACGTTTAATGATTAATACTTTTTAATTTGCATGCAGTATATGACAAAAAAAAAGTATCTTAAGAAATAATGAGTGAATTTTGTATCACATTCAGGATGGGTTAGGCATTTACAATTCCTGCATTGTTTCGATGGATGTTTCCAGTTCATCTTTAGACAGTGATGCTTCAAGTTGTTATGCAGGCAGAAGTTTTAGTCTGACATCAGCGGATCACCAGGAACTACCTTCTCAGTCTGAAGAGGTACAACACCTTTGGTATCTAATGATATATTGTAACTGACTTATAACAATAACATTATGACTCTGAGCAAGACCCACAAAAAGTTGTGTTTGTATGTATGTGTACAGTTCTCTGTGTGGGAAAACACTACATAACATAAGCCACACCCTATCTACAAACCACAAAGTATGATCTGCCTCTGTTCAAATGCACTTTGCCCCTCTCAGCTTCCTTTATTGAAAGCTTTACTGATGTTTACACACGTCTTGCTTCTTTTGTAGTCTCTTTAAGCTGTTTTTAAGCTATTGTTGTTGGACCTCCCAAATATTTTAAAAAACTTAAAAGTTCGTCTAAAGCACTCTCTGATTCTGGCTTATGCACTGTGACATTGTAAATGATTGACATGCAGAAAGCACCTCAAATGTCCTTTGATCTGCTAAACAAAGAATGTGACATTTATATGGGCAAAAAGTAGAAATGGTAGGTTTTTATGCTTATTGTAAGGCCAATGATTTATCCAATTTATTAAAATATTAATCTGCATTTCCATTTGCAACTTCTTTCTATTCAGCAATGACACATTAAAAATGACAGTAAATACCTTTATAATGTTTCAAAAGATTTAAAATAAATGCTGTTCAAAAATATTAAACAGCGCTATACTGTTTTCATCAATGATAAACATTTGAAATATAACTCAGCACCAAATCAGCATGTTAGAATGATTTTTGAAAGATCATGACACTGAAGACTGGAATCATGATTGAAAAAAAAAACTGTTTTACATTAATAAATTATGTTTTAAAATATAATGAAATAAAAAAAATGTTTTTTTAATCAAATAAATGTGGCCTTGCTGAGCACAGGAGACTTTCAATTTAAAAAATAAAAAATCTTATACACCCCAAACTGTTAAACGTCAGTGCAAATATTCGTTATTCGTTATAAATTATGTCAAGTCACCTTTATTTATATAGCACTTTATACAATACACATTATTTCAAAGCATAAGTGTGTACACATGGGAAGTGAATGAGACCCAATAATGTTCTGGCGAGATGTCTAGATGAGAGGTTTGGGGAACCAAGGTGTTTTCATCAAATCAACCTAGCAAGTACATGTATTTACTATTGATTCAAGGATCTTGATCAAATTTAAGTAATGAAGAATTCTGAGAAATATATTTACAAATATATAGTCAATGCTATTTACTCATGGGAAGGAGCTGATTGTTAAAAACATAATCTTTCTCAGGAGAGTTCACAGGAGTTTGTAGACGAGGCTCCAGAGAATTCAGAATCTCTGTTTGAGGATGCTCATCTCACTCCCGGTCCAGGTGTGCAGCAGCACAACAGTGACAGTGCTGAGGGTAATGTTTTTATGCTAACATTGCTTTTTATGCACACTGGAATTATAAATGTGTCTTTCGTGATATTCATGTTCTAACTTAAATGTCTCTCCCTCCTCCCAGCTGCTCTTCATGCAGAGTTCGTTGAGCTTTCCTTTTCTCCCCAGCTGGGAAACAGACGGCTGTTTTTTCACACAGAGAGCCGTACAGTGGAAATACAACCGGGGCGCCAAGCAAGAACATCACACGGGCGTTTTGATGCCTGTCAGTGGATGGCGGAGCAGGAATTTAAAGAAGGATGGGTTTACTGGGATGTGGAAACCACATTCAGCACTGCATGGGCTGTTGGTGTGGCGTATCCCAGTCTGATGCGTAAGGAGAGGTTGGGAAGAACTTCCTCATCTTGGTGTTTGGAGAGGAGCAGTAGGCAACTGAATGCTTGGCACAATAACATTAAGACCTCTGTTAAGCATAGCATCCCTAATAGGATCAGAGTCATTCTGGATATGGAAAAAGGACAGTTGTCCTTTCAGAGTCTGGGTGATAGCCTGCTTGAATTACACAGTTTCCAGGTGGATTCCTCTGGCCGCCTCACACCTGTCTTCTGGATTTGTGGACTGTCACACAATGCCTTAACCTTTCCTAGACACTGAGTTAAGGATAACATAGATCTGTAGCATTTACAATATACTTTATACACTCCAGTTTGTTTACAGAATATGTATTATATATAAAGGAATCTTGTATTTCATTTTTTTTCTTTACATATCTGTAATCTCATTTGGTTTTCTGCTATTTAACCATTTATCTACACAACCATAAGCATTCTATTGGACTAAAGAATGTCCCTTTTTTGCTATCCTAATTATTTCTACAATTTTGGATTGTGATACTGCTAATTGTTGGCTCCTTTATGATGTTTTCTTCATTGTATTTTGGGCGCTTTAGATAAACGTTAAAGAATAGCCTACACACATGTAAATGTACTGCAGATTGCTGTAATATACTGTAATCTTAATGGTTAATAAAATAGATGTAATGTTATTGATGCATCTTGATAACATATGTAAATGGTGGTTTTCAACTTACAACTTTATACTAAAACCAGTGAATCGTGCGTTTTCTTTTGAATTTTGCATAGTTTGTCCCTCGGTGAGACCCGTAGGCATGGTGGAGGTCAGAGGGAGGCGTGTGTGCATCACATCTACATCAGTTAACAGCCGCTGAGTGTCTCCATCTCTTTAGACTCCATCAGTACCAATAGATGCTGATGCTTATATCATCTAGAGAACGTCGTATCCCATGATTTTAAAGAACATCTTCTAATCAGTTTGATTGTTCATAATGTCAAGCTTACTTAGTGTCGGGGTTGATGTGCGTTGTTGTGGACGTATGTAAAATCCTGAAGATTATAAAAGGGTCATTCTGACTTCACAAGTGGGAAATATGCGAAAAGATGTGAGGATTCTGTTGGTTGGAGAACGTAAGTGTCTTATTGATTACATGGTCTCCTTGATTCACTGTTACGAAACGACCATAACCTTAAAATGAATTAAACATTTACACTCTTCCACTGAAATATTGAGTTTATATACGATATAAATGTTTGAAGTGGTTGTAACATTAAATAAAATCGCTATCATGTCTGATGACAAGATTTCCGTATTACTGCAATTTGAGATTGTCATAACCTGCCCTTCTTGCAATGACAGCGCATTGAGGGATAGTGGATTTCCTACAGTATCTACAGTAGTCAACGTTTTTGGCCATCTTTCCGTGCGTGTTTCAAGTCATCCGACTGTAGGGGTTCAGTTTGAGCTTAAATGAGTGTGTAGTGCCCAATAACACTGTCTAGGTAACGTTAGAGCGCTCACTTCAGAGAATGTTGTTTTAAGCAGGCAGCTCAGTATCTTTTGGGAATGCTGCCTTGGAAGCCAGTTAATTAGCTTTACAGAATATTGTCTTAAATACAATATTTGCAAAATACAATGAGAAGTTCTGCTGTGGTACATAAAGACTTGTGCAACAAAAAAAAAAAAGGAAGAAGAGGTTCATCTGTGAAAAACATTTTTTTAATGCAAAGGGGTTGGTAAATATTACAGTTTACCAAACTCAAATGTATTTGCATATCTAAGCTCTGCAAAGACATAAAACACATTTCTAAGTTTTATGACCATAAGAGGGCTACATAGTCTATGGCTTCACTCTAGACTGCTTGCTGTCTAAAATCAAACACTTTTTAAATGCTACAACGTTAGAGATTGTTGTCCACGCTTTTATTACCTCACGCTTAGATTACTGCAACTCACTATATTGCGGTATTTCAAAATCACAAATCACTCGCCTACAATTGGTCCAAAACGCTGCTGCTAGATTTATTCAAAATAGTCGCAAATATGACCACATCACCCCTATACTGAGGGCCCTTCACTGGCTGCCTATTCAATTTAGAATCGATTTTAAAATTCTCTTATTGGTGTACAAATCTTTACATAACCAAGCCCCTAGCTATCTTTCAGAGCTGTTGCATTTTTATACTCCCACTAGAAGTCTAAGATCCAGTGATCAGAATCTCCTTTTAGTCCCACAGTCCAGACTTAAACGTAGAGGGGATCGAGCTTTCTCTGTGGTTGGGCCTCGGTTATGGAACAATCTGCCACCTGAGATTAGAGTGGCATCTTCCCTATCCGTTTTCAAGTCACTTTTAAAAACACACTTGTTTGTCTGGCCTACTAATATCCCATTCTTATTACACTGGATTATGGTCTGGATTACTACTCTGTTTTAAGAATGTTTATCTGTCATTCCTTTTGGTTTTTAATCTATATGTTGTACGTTTTACTGTTTTTGGTTTGATTTTAATGTACAGCACTGATCTTGTGGCTGTTTTTATGACTTGAATTTGAACTAGACCTGGTAGCCTATAACATATTATAAAAGCTCGTCACCACTGAAATATAAATTAAAATTGCTTGCGAAATGTTATAGATTTCAAGGTTGATCAGATTGATGTGTGGAGATAAGGAATCTGTTATTACTCCTGTGTGTAAACAGCCAAAGTGGGGAAGACGTCTCTGATCATGACACTTGTCAGTGAGGAGTTCCCAGCTGTGGTATGTATTATTATTAATAATATTACTGTCTCTTTAATAATTATTATTCTCACTGACTTTATTATTTGAAACAGTGCCTGCATCTGTTGTCAAAATGGATATTTTTGTCATAATAGGTTCCTTACAGAGCTGAGGAGATCACTATACCAGCAGATGTCACACCAGAGAGAGTCCCCACTCATATAGTGGACTACTCGGGTATTAAACAAGAAATTAAATTATAGTGGTTATCTATTATAGTTCTATGTACGACACTTAATGAAAATGTTTGCCCTTTTTAAAATACGCAATATTTACTCAAAATTCACAAAAAAAAAAGCTAATTATCATGATTTATTGATGTGGACATAACAGTGTTTTTTAAATATACACAGAAGCTGAACAGACAGATGAACAGCTTTATCAAGAGATATCAAAGGTAAGATTGATACACAAAACTTAATACACACACGCACATATATATGTGTGACATTTTGATTTCCTCAGAGAAATTATATTTGCATTCCTTTTTAGGCCAATGTTATATGTATAGTCTACTCAGTGAACAACAAGAAGTCTATTGAGAAGGTGAGATAACTTAATCATACAACCAATTATTTCATGCATTAAGTCATAATAATGTAATCATTCATTAGAATAATCAGTGATTTGATCCATGATTTTCAAGTCTGACTGATTATACAATATACATATATTTTGCTTGCTCTTGCATAACATGTGTAAAGGCCCATTCACACCAAGAACAATATATTATGAAGATAACTAGAACAATAACTACAGTAGTCAACATTTGAAGTGCATCAAAAAAGTTAATCAAAGTTGTCCTAAAACAAGAAAGCATTTTGGTTTTAGGTTTTGATGAAAGGTTTTGATCCACTTCAAATGTTGACTTGTATATATTAGCATCAACAACACTCTCACAATAATATATTAGCAACTCACAACAATGTTCTGTTTACTATAAATGTGCACTGCAATTGTTGTCTACTGCTTTAAATGCCAAATCAATGAGTTTTATTTATATAGCGATTTATAGTGTAGATTGTTTCAAAGCAGCTTCACAGTAATAAACAGGCAAATAACAGAAACAATGATGCAAACTTCAAATATTAGACAAATTCAAATTCTTCTGTAAAGCAGCTATAAAAGGACAATAGTGTTCAGCTCAAGTTAGTTCAGTGTTGGTTCAGTTCAAAAAGACTGGTGATGCTGCAAAATTAATTAATTATGAAACAAATTCGATTCAGCTATAAAGCAGCTGTACAGAAAATAATAATGTCATCATCCAGCTCAAATCAGTTTAAGTTTTGTTCTCTTTTGATTGTGTCATTGCAGTCAAAATGATAATATTAGTGAATATTCAATGTCTTTTAAACCCCAGCTAAGCAAGCCAAAGGTGACAATGGCATGGATCCATTAGGTGACAGAAATGGAGAGAAAAAAAAACCTTGGGAGAAACCAGGCTCAGTTATAATACAGTATATACAGTATATAACTAAATTCTCAAGCGCTTTAAAATTGTGTGGATTCTGATTGACTCTCAATGTTTTTTATCATTCATGACTTATTCTTCACTGTTTTTATCATTTATCATTGTTTTATCATTAATCATCACAATTCCAACTATATTGCTCCTCTGTGTTAATTAGATTAATTTTATAGTTTAAACTTTATAGTTCTAATTATTGTTATGGTTACTTTCCTTGGTGTGAATGGGTCTTAAAACATATTTCTATAGCTTTCAGATTTAATAAATCATGTCATTGTCTCAGGTGACCAGTCATTGGATTCCTTTGATAAATGAGAGAACAGACAAAGACAGCAGGTAGGTAAACACAGGTGCATAATGCATTAGTTCTCTGTGTGTCTTTCTCACAAATACACAATTAATACACAATTATATGTTCTTCTTTAAAGGTAGATTGAATTTTAAGGGGGGCATATCATATATCATATCATGCTTACCAATTTTTTTTTTTGTGCTATAGGCAAAATGTATTAACTATGAAAACCTACTGTAACTTTCAGAAGCTGAATCATTATTTGTCCAACTAGAGCAATTATTGAAATCGGGCACATTTACATGTCAGTAATACCTCTTGTGTGATGATCAGAAACTTGGCCCACCCAGTCTCATTCATTTTTTTTTTTTTTTATTATATATGTGAGTAAATTCTGAGTAATTGCCATATATAATGAACCTTTCCAAACACTCATCTCTGGAATTACAAATAATTTTACATCTCTCAGATATGATAGTTAAATGTGTGTTTGTTAATGAATTCCAATCAGTCATACATAGAGTGCCTGCTCATTCACAGTTGGCATAATCTTCAGTCAGGAATTGCAACTATGTGAATTATATGCACAGGAATGCTGTGGGATCTTCTGGACTCCCTTTTCAAATTTGGCTCCAGTATATTGCATAAATGCAAAAGAAACTAAGTGGCCATAAGAACATAACAGAAATGATTCAATGAAAGCTTGCAGACAAGTACTACTGGTGCTCAGAATATGCTAATCTATAATAAAAAGGAAAACAGGCTTTGCGGCTGTTTTCAATAATTTTTGTTTATCAAGAAATTGATTTTCATATTGAACTAATTGATTAATTAATTAATAGATTTATATATTATTATGTTCGCTTATATAATAAATAATATAATAATAAATACCTTATATAATATTGTGTACGCTTCATTTATGTGTGGTCAATTTTTTGTAGTACCAGCTGACAATATAAAAATATGAACAAGAATCTGAAAATTTACATCAGAACTGTTTTGTGAATTCTTTATACAACAGTTCTTTTTGCTCATATTTCGTAAATGAGGCCCAAAGTTTGTCAAACTTTGTGTGACTGTTAGGGCTGTCGCGATAACCGCAATATCGCAATACCGCGCTATTGACGAGCATAACCGCAGAGGAATGCAACAACCGCAGCAACCGCGATATTTCCTTTTTTTTTCCGTAAGGTTACTCCCTTCTCGTTTTATACTTAGTGCATATGTACTGAATATTAGTAATAACAATGTGTACCATGCTGATTTGTACAGAGGCTCAGTAAATTTGCACTTAGCAAGCCTAAACAGACAGTGAATGAGAGAGATCGACTGAGCGCGTGCGATTACCTGAGTATGTCCTTCAGGCTGAGTCATGTATATTTGTGAAAACAGGTTGTCATGTCCAAGGAAAGCGAAATCTGTCTTAACATCGACGCTCTGCTGGTCAGCTGAGCCTTTAAAAGTGGCGCTCAAAGTTAAAATGATTTCAGCAGCTTTACATATCATTATAACATTACATATCTCGAATGAATCAGCGTTTTTGAACGTGTGGTTGAATGAACGGTGACCCACTCAAAGACAGTCTGTTACCGCCACCGTGTGGCGCAACAATGAAACTGCACTGACTGAGACTCGTCTAAAACACGCAGGTGAAATATCAACAGAAAAAGTATCTTGTCAGTCAGATTCGAGGATCAGAACTAACTGTTTTATATATATATATATATATATATGCTAACAATAGAATAACGATCTTATTGTCAGGTTTATGTTTTGTTATGTGGACCGTTATTTTGTCATTCTCTTCCGTTTACTTCACTTCCTGTTTCAACGTGATTTAGTCTCGGTTCCATTGGTTTCTGAATATGACCTCGTTACATCGTAACACGTACACACAGATTATATATATATAATCTAATCACAGATTATATCATATATGTGTATATGCGGTATATATGCTTATGTATACATACACATATATGTATATATGTGCGGTAATACCGCATACCGCGCTATTGAGCAACTCAAAATTACCGCAAGGGAAATTCCTTCACCGCGACAGCCCTAGTGACTGTTGCTTATTTCACATCCAAAAACCCAAAAATCTATATTATTCTTTTGCACAGCCTCTTGAACTTTATTGCCTAAAGTCACAATGAAATGGAAGTAGGGACATATCTTTTCTTCCATTTTGTGCCATATATCCAAGTGTAACAGATTATCAAAAAATAATAATGTGGGGTAGGGAATTGGTTCTATGCTTTGGTTGTTGTATGCACTCATAAATACACTGAACAAAAATATAAACGCAACACTTTTGTTTTTGCCCCCATTTTTCATCAGCTGAACTCAAAGATCTAAGACTTTTTCTATGTACACAAAAGGCCTATTTCTCTCAAATATTGTTCACAAGTCTGTCTAAATCTGTGTTAGTGAGCACTTCTCCTTTGCCGAGATAATCCAGCCACCTCACAGGTGTGGCATATTAAGATGCTGATTAGACAGCATGATTATTGCACAGGTGTGCCTTAGGCTGGCCACAATAAAAGGCCACTCTAAAATGTGCAGTTTTACTGTATTGGGGGGGGGGGGGGATATTCCACATGCCTGTGGAATGTTGGTCCACTCCTCTTCAATGGCTGTTCGAAGTTGCTGGATATTGGCAGGAACTGGAACACGCTGTCGTAAACATGCTCAATGGGTGACATGTCCAGTGAGTATGCTGGCCATGCAAGAACTGGGATGTTTTCAGCTTCCAGGAATTGCGTAAAGATCCTTGCAACATGGGGCCGTGCATTATCATGCTGCAACATGAGGTGATGGTCGTGGATGAATGGCACAACAATGGGCCTCAGGATCTCGTCACGGTATCTCTGTGCATTTAAAATGCCATCAATAAAATGCACCTGTGTTCGTTGTCCATAACATATGCCTGCCCATACCATAACCCTACCGCCACCATGGGCCACTCGATCCACAACGTTGACATCAGCAAACCGCTCACCCACACAACGCCAAACACGCTGTCTGCCATCTGGCCTGTATAGTGAAAACCGGGATTCATCCGTGAAGAGAACACCTCTCCAAAGTGCCAGATGCCATCGAATGTGAGAATTTGCCCACTCAAGTCGGTTACGACGAGAAACTGCAGTCAGGTCGAGACCCCGATGAGGACGACGAGCATGCAGATGAGCTTCCCTGAGATGGTTTCTGACAGTTTGTGCAGAAATTCTTTGGTTATGCAAACCGATTGTTGCAGCAGCTGTCCGGGTGGCTGGTCTCAGACGATCTTGGAGGTGAAGATGCTGGATGTGGAGGTCCTGGGCTGGTGTGGTTACACGTGGTCTGCGGTTGTGAGGCCGGTTAGATGTACTGCCAAATTCTCTGAAACACCTTTGGAGACGGCTTATGGTAGAGAAATGAACATTCAATTCATGGGCAACAGCTCTGGTGGACATTCCTGTAGTCAGCATGCCAATTACACACTCCCTCAAAACTTGCGACATCTGTGGCATTGTGCTGTGTGATAAAACTGCACATTTTAGAGTGGCCTTTTATTGTAGCCAGCCTAAGGCACACCTGTTCAATAATCATGCTGTCTAATCAGCATCTTGATATGCCACACCTGTGAGGTGGGTGGATTATCTCGGCAAAGGAGAAGTGCTCACTAACACAGATTTAGACAGATTTGTGAACAATATTTGAGAGAAATAGGCCTTTTGTGTACATAGAAAAAGTCTTAGATCTTTGAGTTCAGCTCAGCGGCAAAAACAAAAGTGTTGCTTTTATATTTTTGTTCAGTGTAGATCCAGATGAAGGTGAGCTACTTTTTTTGATTGAAGCATATCCATGGAATAATCATTCACAATAAGATCTTTTACATATCAAGATCTAAAATATAGTGTATTTTCATTTCATGCCAAACTTAAACACAATTGCCTTACAATTCCAAGATTAAGAGTTAACAGCAGTCAATATGTTAATTCCCTGGTATACTAAAAATAGCCAGAAGCTATTTGTGTTCACCTTTTACTGTGTGTGTTTGTTTAAGGGTTCCTCTGATCCTTGTGGGGAATAAATCTGATCTGGTTGAGCACAGCAGTATGGAGACTGTCCTTCCCATCATGAACAAATACACAGAGATAGAGACCTGTGTGGAGGTATGCCAAACCATGCATATTTATATATTTGCGTACTGAGCAGCTGAATGTCTCTTAACACCTAAACTTTAGCTGTCATATAGGTCATGTGATGTCAGTCTGTGTGTTGTGTGGATTCTTATACAATTAATTAATTAATTCAAAATCTTGGCAATCAAAGAAAGAGGCAGCCACTCCTAACAATATCCATCAATTTATACGCCTCTTTGAAATGTGAGGTTCAGTGTCAATTGCAAGACAATATCAATGATGTATAAGAACATTATTTATGATAGTTAAAAAGTAGGTATTTAACCCTTATAAGTACTTTGGGGTCAATATGACCCCAATCAACTTCTCCTTAGTTAAAAAAAATGGTTCCCTTCATCTCAGTGGAATAAGATTTTGTGACTTTTCTACATTATCTATCTATATTCATATAAAAAAACTGGGCTTGATTCGGTCATTCTGAAGATATGTAATTTTTTTTTTTACAAATGTGTCTTTTGGGGTCAATATGACCCCAATTGAAAATGAATGGGAAATGCGAAAAAATACTTTTTTTTTTTTATTTGTCAAAAAAAAAATCAATAAATCCAGAATAAATCTGGAAATTTCCACACAGAAAGGAAGGCCTGGTACTAGAGCACAAATGCAATGTAGAAAAGACATGCTCACTCACACACACACACACACACACACACAGATATGACTGACACAGAGAGCATTTTTTATAGAATTTGGCAAAAAAAAATCAGCCACAGATGCAGAACAAAGATGTAAAGGGTTGGGACCTAATGCACGCACACAGGCACACTCATACACACGGGCACACACACACACACACACACACACACAGATATGACTGACACAGAGAGCATTTTTTATAGAATTTGGCAAAAAAAAAATCAGCCACAGATGCAGAACAAAGATGTAAAGGGTTGGGACCTAATGCACGCACACAGGCACACTCATACACACGGGCACACACACACACACACACAAAGACACACACACACAAACACACATTCATGCACAATGCATGCACACACACACACACACCTAATTCATGCACATGCATGCACACACACACACACACACACACACACACACACACACCTAATTACAACTACAACTACAATCTGGCTCTTAAGTCTTGTCCTTTAGGTGTGTCTTATGTTGCATTTTTCTGTCAAATTTCTGTGGCATTTTGTAAAAACAGACATTTCAAAATGCATCAAAAACTACAAACAAATTCTACTATTTGAAATAATATTTATTTTTAATGTCTTTTCTAATGTTTATATATACATAAATTCACAAAATGTATCACTAAAGTAGTGATATGAGCAGTTGGCCACATCCAGTCAAATGAATGGCTCTCTATGGCCCTCTGCTGGTCAAAATGATTTCTTTCCTAAACTGCAATCCTTGCAGGTTTATCTCTAACCAGCAGATGGCAGAGTTCAACACCTAACATCTAGATCAATATCCAGAAACCACTTAAATCAAATTTAGATCATCATTTATGTGATTTTTTCATAAAAATGTGATATTTTACACGCAAGCTAATGGTGTGGTTGAGGAATTTTGTGGTAAACAGGTACAAAAGTACTTCATATCTCCCAAAACACAGCATTAATGTATAGATGGGAAGTAAACAAAAAAAAATGATATATTATTTGTATCATTAAAAATGTATATATTTTTTACAATTATTCTATCAATTCCTGGGGTCATATTGACCCCAAAGGTCCTTAGTGTAAACAGGAAAATCAGTGCTTATAATGATGAGGATTTTGAAGATCTTTATTATAAAGTTTATTGCAGTGTAGTTGTGACAAAGTACATCTAGCACTTTAGGTTCAGCAGAGTCAGAATGAACCTAGAACATCCTAAACTCAAACCTTGGTACAGTCACAAGCTATGTTTCCATCACCCTGTTTTTATGCACAGTTTGAAGTATCGCATCAGAAACGAGTGATGGAAATGCCAAATTTCGAATAAAAATCCTTTAATTCGCAAAAACGTTTTTACACTCGCTTGAGGTGGTTTTTGACTTGTGCGAAAAAGGGTTAATGCGAATAATGGGAGATGGAAACTCATTTGCCGAGTAAATTCCTTCATGCGCATCAAAAAAGTAATGTGACTTTGCACTATGGGACAGCAAAACCTAACTAACCAGCGGACCAATCTTGTTCTACATGTGGAACATGTTGTTATGGTCATTTTGAAGTCTGTCATCAAAGTATTTCTGTATAATTGTCTCCAAGAACTGTTACACGACTGCGTTCCCAAACAGCAGGCATCCTCCTCAGAAAGCAATGACCGCATTTATTTTGTTTTGTCTGCTCGCTCAGAGGCGCAAGCAATTTATTATATATGAACATTATTATATTCAGTGGCTTCTCCTACTTTTTTTGTGATATATAGGCTAGTGCCAGTTCTAACACGAAGTGAAGATTTTGTTCTCTTTGTCTCGTTGGATGGAAACGGTGCTTATTCGCAAATGTTTGATGCGATATTTAGTTAAGTTAAACTCAGCTCAGTTTACTACCCCTAATGTAAATGAAGTGTTTTACCTCTTTCTATAGTGTTCAGCAAAGAATCTGAAGAATATTTCAGAGTTATTTTACTATGCACAGAAGGCTGTCCTTCACCCTACAGGGCCACTCTACTGTCCAGAGAAGAAAGAGGTCTGCACATATATGACTACATTTTAATGATTTATGTAAACATACAGTACTTGTATTGTACTGATGTATTGTGTTCTGAAGTTTAACTGTATTTTATTTGTTTTACAGATGAGGTCTGCCTGTGTTCGGTCATTGACACGTATCTTTAAGGTTTCAGATTTGGACAATGATGGCATTCTCAATGATCATGAGCTCACCTTTTTTCAGGTGAGATTTCGGCTGAGTAGAGTATATTTTTGTCTTTCTAAGGTGCACAACACAATTTGTGGACATCCACTTCTAATTAATAGGGTTATTATATCATAATTAGGGGTGTGCAATATTGACAAGAATATCGCTATATTTACTGAGATTTGGTTGATAATGATAATTAGCAATATTTTGCTAAGTTTTTGTGCACAAGTTGCATAAATAATGCAATGATTTTTTCCCTTTTTTATAAAAAATTATAAAAATGAAATGATTGAAAAAAATGCCAATGGCCAGTAGGTGGTGGCAAGCCACTGTCTTCATGAGTTGTGTCATTGAGTCATTCAATTGGATGATTCGTTAAAACATCTTTATTCGGTCATTGAATCATTCATTAAACAGATTTTTTCAAAACACGGGGCTCACTGAGTTACAAAGCACTGTTGTGTGCTGCTCTGAGACGCCAAACAGTTCTGATGTGTGATGTGGCATTCTAATGGGATTTAAATAGCTTCCATCAAACAGTGAGACCATGCACTCTTGCACATCATTAAAACATTAATTACAATATTACCACAGATGATAAATATTACACATCCCTAATCATGAAATTCTAGAGAGTTGTTTGTTTCCAACTGATGCAACAGGTCAGGGAGTTCCCTTTCTGTTCCAGCATAACTTTTCTGTTTTGTGCAAAGTGTGGTCCATAATAAAATGGTTTACAATGATGGGGAAGAACATACCTGGCCTGCACAAAGGCAAGAACTGAACCACTTTGACAACTTAAAAAAAACGAAAACCAAGCTAGGTCCCATCGCCAACATCAGTGCCTGACTTCATTGATGTTCTTGTGCCTGAATGGGAGGAAAAAAAATCCCTGCAGCCATATTGTAACATAATAAAAAGTCTTCCCAGGTGAGTGGAAACTGTTAGGCGATCAACCCCCTATAAATGCCAGTGATTTTGAAATAATTGCTCAATTATTATTCTTGGACCATGGAATTGTATTTGTGGTCTTCTTTGTCCCATAAGGACATATTTTGTATTTATTCTATGACAAAAAAAAATGTCAGTCCTAACCAAGGGTTAGTTTACCCCCAAATTAAAATTGTCATTATTTACTCACCCTCATGTTGTTCTCATTAAAATTCTCATAAAAATGTTGATCTTCAAAACACAAATTAAGGTATTTTAATAAAACTTGAGAGATATCTGTTCCTCTATAATTGAAAGTCCATTCCACCAAAAAAAGTTAAGCGATCATAAAATAAATCCATATGATTCTTCTGAAGAGACAAGGTTGCTTTAATATGATGTCGCTTTAATATGATATAAATAGACTTGGTCGCTTTAACAATATGAACAGATTCAGGTTTATGGGATGATATTAGACTCGAAATGATTTATAGATGCACGCACAATTATCCATGGACTGCATACATTTTATGCGTGTATCTTACTAACCACAAACAAATGCCTTTCAATTTGAGTCTGTGGAATTCGGGATTAAATGATTGTGCAGCGATTTATACAAATACAGACATGTTTGCGAATAAAAATGTTATGTTCTGCATTAATATATCATAAATTGCTCATTCAAAAAGGAATCTGTGCATTTGCGGATCAGGCGACACGCGTGCATTCATTCACATCACACTCATCTTCTGAGTCGATTCTATTTGATTCATTTGAGTTTTGAGACTTTCGTTCCGCCTTATTAGACTTTTAGCCCAATACACACACACACACACACACACACACACACACACACACACACACACACACACACACACACACACACACAGCTCGCGATCCACACGCAGCTGAGCCTAAGAAAATCAGCGACCACTAGATGGCCCTAGAGACGTGTGCGCAGTCCATTGTGTACAGTTTTATGAATGTTACATTGTGTTTTCTTTGTTTCTTTTTGGTTTGGCTGATCTCCTCTGCCGGTATATAATAAAGATGTTTTTTTTTTTTCTGCGTGTGGATCGCGAGCTGTGTGTGTGTGTGTGTGTGTGTGTGCGTGTGTGCGTGTGTGCGTGCGTGCGTGCGTGCGTGCGTGTGTGTGTGTGTGGATTGGGCTAAAAGGCTAAAAGGGCGGAACGAAAGTCTCAAAACTCAAATGAATCAAATAGAATCGACTCAGAAGAGATGTGAGTGAATGAATGCACGCGTGTCGCCTGATTCACAAATGCACATTTTAATCGCTACTGATGATATTTTATTACAAACTATAACATTTGTATTCACAAATATGTCCCTATTTGAACAAAATTCTGCACATTAACGCAATTCTTAACTCTGCAGACACTGATTGAAAAGCATTTGTTTCAGTGTAATGACGCACATTTGTGAATTTTTCAAATCGTGTACACGTTAATGAATTGCTCTGGGCTTTGTTCATTGGTAGTTGTGTGTATGAGGGTCGTGAAATGTTGTAAACTGCGAAAATGAAGTCTCAAAATCCAAATGAACCGAACAAGATTGACTCGAACAAGACGTCGATAAATGCACGCGTCACCTGATCCGCAAATGCACAGATTCCTTTTTGAATGAGCAATTTATGATATATTAATGCAGAACATAACATTTTTATTCGCAAACATGTCTGTATTTGTATAAATCGCTGCACAATCATTTAATCCCGAGTTCCACAGACTCAAATTGAAAGGCATTTGTTTGTGGTTAGTAAGATACACGCATAAAATGTATGCAGTCCATGGATAATTGTGCGTGCATCTATAAATCATTTCGAGTCTAATATCATCCCATACAGGTTAGACTTTTATTCACATAAACAATGATCAGCACACATACATAGAGCACATCAAATGTGGTAAACGGAAGGTCAAATGTGCTCACTCACTTTACACACAAGAACAAAGCTTCATACTTTGTTTTGGTTTTGAAGATGAATGAAAGTCATGAAAGGTTTTGAACGACATGAAGGTGGCAACTGTGGGTAACAGAATTTTCCTTTTTAGGTCAACTATCCATGTAAATTCATTCATAAGGTTATGGTTTGACTTCGTTTAAGCGAGATTCTAAGTTCACATTGTTTTCTTTAAGGTTTGGGTAAGGTTAGTATTTGTGTATTCAATATCATTGTCTGATTCTTATTTGTAGAGAACTTGTTTCAACACCCCACTAGCCCCACAGGCCCTGGAGGATGTAAAAAATGTTGTGAGAAAAAACCTGACAGATGGAGTGTGTGATAATGGGCTCACTCTCAAAGGTGAGGCTGCATTTGTGAAGTTTTACATTTGCAGATCTTGAGCACTGGTTCTTATTCCAGGTGCTGTCGTTCCCAAGAACTGCAACTTTTGAATGTCTTCCCTAATTAAGACACCTTATTTCTATCATCAATTCATTAATAAAGGCTCCACGACCTGAACTAGGTGAAAAAAAGAGCAGTGCTTGGGTACTGCAGGACAATGTTCTACAGACTTAACCTTTGAGGCAATGGTTCCACTGACTGTCAGTTATCCTTGTTGCCTAGGGCAGGTAAATGACCCAGACTGTGAAACAGTTTTGAATTTTAGTGAATTTCAGTGGCAGGCAGTCTTGTGTTTGCTTAGCAATTCTGTTCAGAAAGGAATATGTTGAACTTCTTGATTTAATCAATCAACATGGTACTTTTTTTAACAGGTTTCCTCTTCCTACATACTCTCTTCATCCAAAGAGGAAGGCATGAGACAACGTGGGCTGTACTGCGGAGGTTTGGATATGATGACGATCTTGAGCTGCATCAGGACTACCTGTTTCCCCTGTGAGAACACCTGCTTCCAATCAGTCAATCTATTAATTTGGCTTTTCTGAAGAGACCTCAGTAAATCTACTTTTGGTTAAAACATGATGTAGTTTTACATTTCTCAGGAAATGTAATTGAATTTCTCTTGAAATACAGATTTTTCTTTCTTTTTTTTTACTTCGTCTTAGTTGTAATCTTTTTTGTCCACTGTCCAGTACAGCAAACTTGATATATATGTGTATGTAATGTATATGTGTGTGTGTGTGTGTGATAGTTTCCTAAAAGTAATTACGAACAGTGTTGAACTCTTTAAACCCCTTTCTTAATCTGCTTTGATTGCTCCCTATTCGAGACTTTGTAGAAATCCCAATTTAATCCTAACTATGCTTATCTGCTAATCTTGCAGTAAGCGACATCTGACTCATTGTTTATGTTCCTACAGGTTAAAAATACCATCAGACTGCACCACAGAGCTCAATCACAATGCTTACCTGTTCCTACAGAGTGTCTTTGACAAACATGATAAGGTAAAAGTGTTTGACTGCCTCAGACATGACTGACGTGACTGACAAATGTTTATCAGAATCCAATTAGACAGACAAGAAAGAAACCCATTTTATTAAAAGGTTTATATAAAAGTGCCGGTCACAAAAGTAGTAATAGATTAAATTCTAAGAGGCTTTAATTGTTGTTTTCAGGATGTTCATTTTTATCTTGTTTTTATTGAAGCATGTTTGTTTCTGCTCTAGGACAGAGACTGTGCATTGTCCCCTGAAGAGCTTATGGATCTATTTGATGTTTTCCCCTATGTCCCCTGGGGACTGGATGTGAACAGTACGGTTTGCACTAATGACCAGGGCTGGATCACATACCAAGGCTATCTCTCTCAGTGGACGTGTGTATCAAACATGCCATGTGTCTCAGTTCAAGAGTTATAGTCATCCTTAATGAACAATGATGCATTACTGTCTGGATGGTTTTGGAGTGATTCATGAGTTTGTCAGTTATCACTAATGTCTTTTTGCAGGTTAACGACTTACCTGGATGTCCAGCGATGTCTGGAATATCTTGGTTACTTTGGCTACTCTATCATTGCTGAGCAGGAATCTCAGGCATCTGCCATAACAGGTAAGTTAAAAGACATATTTGCTATATAACATACCTAATTATATATATAATTATATAGTTATATTATATACATCTATAATTACTCCTTCTGAGTAGTTTTGGATATTAGAACATGCAAAAATTATATCTGGGGCATTTTAAGACTTAATTTTTCATATTGGTTAACTTACCACTTCCCATACACTTCACACTACAAAACTGTTTGATTTTCTTTTCTTTTGTCTATTTCTTCTGCGATCCACATTAGGAACAAAATGTGTATTTGAAGTGACATGAAATTGAGTAAATTTTAATCTTTATATTATGGGTCATTGAGCCCTCTTGTGATTGTTAGAGTAACTACAGATGCAACCTCAAAACATTATGTATTTTGAATGTATTTGCACATGCTAGTGACCCGTGACAAGAAGCTCGACCTTCAGAAGAAACAGACGCAACGGAATGTATTTCGCTGTCATGTGTTTGGAATAACTGGAAGTGGCAAAACTGGTTTTCCTGCAGGGCTTCCTGGGCAGAAACCTTGTGGTAAGTTGCAACAAGAAAAACCATAACCCACACAGACCTATTAACTTAATTGTGATAGTTTTTGTTTTGTCTTTGGAATGGAATAAGCAGTTTAGTTAACACTTTTCAATAAAGTTCAGTTTGTTCAAATTTGCTAATGCATTATGGTTTATGATAAACAAGTTTCTACAGAATTTATTAATTTACTGTTATTTTGTAAATGTACGATTGTTTATTATTAATTCATGTTTTTTCATAGTTTATTAATGTTAAATTATACAACTTGAAATGTTGAAAATGCATTAGTATGAAAAATGTGTAGTAAACATTATATTAATAAATACTTTAAAGGTATAGTTCATTGTTAGTTTATGATACTTAAGGTATTAACAAATGTAAAGTATTGCAAATGAAGCATTTTTATAAGCCCTTGCGCAGTGTTAGATTTCATCAGAGGTGCTGTATGTTGAGAGAAACACCCAACAACATAATTTCGAAAACCAAGGCATTTTACAATCTCATCTGTGATATTTCTGATATCATTTGATTTCCATTCATCAAAAGATTTGTAAAAACGTTTATTTCAGATGTGACATTGTCATGATTATTTTTTTATTTACTGTCTGTTCCTCACAGCATCAGAAGGCCATAAAAGAAGAACACAAATCATATTATGCAATCAGCACTGCACATGTGTACGGACAGGAGAAGTACTTGTTGGTAAATAATTATTTGGCTTACAGGAACTTACACTTTAGAGGGTTTTTTCAGTCTGTGTAACTATAGTAATACTACACACTTTTTTTTGTGGAAAAGCATTCCTCAAACCATTTGCTCTTACATCATGCATTTAAGCCATATGAAGAGTTCAGAGATTTGACCACTATTTATCATGAGAGTTTCCAAAAAAAGGTACTGAATCTTTGAAATCTTTGTTCTACGTTTGTTTGTTTTTCCTTCAGCTCCATGAAATCTTTCCAGATTTTGATTTCCTGTCTGAGACTGAACTTTCCTGTGACATTGTGTGTCTGATCTATGATGTCAGCAACCCTTGCTCTTTTGAGTACTGTGCACGAATCTTCAAGGTTTGCTTTTACACTTTCACCAATACTACATCAATACAAGCCAATACTATGTCTAAGTATTAAATACAGAGGAATTAAACTGCAATACATTAACACATGACTTCACATCTTTCGTCTTATTCCTTTATGCTTTCTCCTTCCTTTCTCCTGCATGATATCTTATGATATTTACTGTTTTCTTTTTATATTATACTGATGTATGTGCTCCTAAATGCATTTTTTACTTTATTTACCAGCAATACTTCATGGATTGTAAGACTCCATGTATGTTGATTGCTGCAAAGTCAGACCTGCCAGAAACAAAGCAGCAATACTGTATGACTCCACTGGAATTCTGTCGCAAGCACAAGATGCCGCCGCCTCAGTCCTATACCTGTAACACAGCTGCGGCTCCCAGCAAAGACATCTTCATCAAACTCACCATCATGGCTGTGTATCCGTAAGTGATCTCTCATTATCCACAATTTTTGAGGATACTTTAACACAGGACCGTAATTCTATATAAATTACAGTCTATAAGGAATTCTTACAGTTACCTTTGTTTATCAATTACTTTTAGGGTGTCACAATTCAAATGATTAATTTTTTTGTCTTTTGTATTCTTTCTGTTTTAATTGACCACTCTTGTTTATCTCTCAGGGGTTATTTCCACATACAAACAACAATAAAAAACAATACATGTTTAGGTGGTTTACTCAGAATAAATGATTTCCCTAAAAACAGAAAGCTTCTCCAAACTGGCTGCAGAGCATCTTATGAGTCAGATGACTGTTTTCTGTTCTTCAATTGCAGTCTCATCATGAAATCACATTGTCTACAGTACCTATGCATTTATATTTAGTACAGTTTGCAAAATCTCCAAGCATGTGATATAAATCATATTTTTCCCAGTTTTTCCCCTCGTTGTGTAAGACAACAAGAGAGACAATTGTAGACAGGAAATGCTAGCGAATGTTACGCTTGTTTGAAAGAACTTGAGTGAACATTCAAATTAACAATGTGCATTGAAGTCTTTCACTTCTTTATTTCAAGACTTTCCTCTGTCTGTTAACTCAAAAGTACACTATTTTATATCCTGTTTCTAAGTGACTCATTTTTGCTGTTTGCCTGTATCTTTCTGTGTGTGTTGACAGCCATGCGCGTCTGCGCTGCATGTGTACCTGTAACAGGTGTACCTTCTGTCTGTGTCAGAACTTCCTGAATTCTGAGCTCGTGCAGACGGTTCGGACCAAACTCTACACTGTCATCTTTAGCAGGTTCTCAGGATGGCTTTATCTTGGTTCATCACCTTTCCTCTGCACTTATCTCTTTTGCTTTTATCGTAATTCATCCTCTTTTTTATCTCCATTTAATTATTCTCATTCTGATTCACATTAATTTGGCAGTTTGGCAAAGTGCACCTGGCTTAACATGCTAATAAACACTTGACCATATAGACTACATGAAAATACATTAGTGAACAGGCCTAGGCAATAGAGTTGCTGCAGTTAAGATGTTCTGTGGACTTTTTTTTAGCTTATTTCAGTGTTGGGCTGTAGATTTTTGGATAATTTTTCAATTCAGTCCAGATTAGTTGTATAACACTTTTCACAAACATGTAGATCCAAAGGAGCTTAACAGAGTAGTGCCACACAAATCCCCGAGTGAACAAGTCAAATGACAAGGAAGAAAGTCCCTACAAAATTTTGGTAGATAAGAAATATCCTTTGATGGAAACAAGAATGTAGGGACTTTAAGGCTGGGGAAGCCCACTTTCTTGTGCTTTATACAAACATGTATTTTTTGTTATAATGGTAATATTGACTATATTGTATAATTATATATAATGACTACGCTGACTTCTAATAAATTAATTCATACCATACGCAAATAGAATGATACACCCTCTTATATACCCTCGCATATACCACATATGACAAAAACAGGTTATGGCTGGTCTTGAGACTGTCATGGCAAATGGGCGGCCGGTATGGATTTGGGGTTTAGATTTAAGC
Source organism: Schizothorax lantsangensis (assembly GCA_027422415.1). Taxonomy (NCBI): domain Eukaryota; kingdom Metazoa; phylum Chordata; class Actinopteri; order Cypriniformes; family Cyprinidae; genus Schizothorax; species Schizothorax lantsangensis. The sequence continues at coordinate 20,096,306 of CM049853.1, read as the reverse complement.
ACGATCCTGCACGATCCTTCATGCTTTTAAAATTCATGTCTAAATTCATGTCATTCTCATCTGACTTGCATCTTATGACTTGCAGCAGTTCAGTCTTTTATTCTCCTACAAGTTGCAACACAGTGATCTAGTTATTACCATTTTTCTCTCTATTTCCTCTTCTTAAAGTTTCTTTATGTTCTCCATCAGCCATTGCTATTTCCTGACACTGAAATTTGTCATATTTCTTCATCCTTAATCTTAGATTGAGTTTTGTAATGTTTGTTGCACATTAATATAATTTTTTTCGTTCCCTTTAAATAACACTTTGTTCCAGCATTCCAGCATTTATCCTCCTGTTCATTTGAATTCATTGGTCTGTCTCTTTACGGGTATTATTGTCTACTAAACTTGTGTTTTAGTTTTATTTGAATGTTCAGTACAGAATACTCATGTCGTTCCAAACCTGTACAAGTCTCTTTCTTATGTTGAACAAAAAGGAAGATATTTTGAAGAATGCTGGTAATCAAACAGTTGTTGGCCCCCATTGGCTTCTATAGTAGGTGAAAATACCTTCTTTTGTCTTCAACATATGAAAGAAACTTATACAGGTTTGGAACAACATGAGGGTGAGTAAATGATGACATAATTTTCATTTTTGAGGTGATCTATTCCTTTACGCTACAAAAGCTGTATAGTAAATGTAAGGTACTAAACTATTCATTTCTATTTCCTTGTTTAGGCACATTACCCATGCTGACCTGAAGAGCTTTTGGCTCAGAGCGAGTGTTGGAGCCACAGTTTGTGCTATGCTTGGCTTTGCCATGTACAGAGCCCTCCTCAGATCTCGATGAGCAGACCCCAAAACTTACTTCCTTCATTTCCTGTCTACCCTAGTTATTTCCTATGGACTGGGAAAGCCAATAGAAATATTTAGTTTTTAAAAAGAAACCATAAAGTAACATAGCTGTTATATTTCTGTTTCTATTTAATTTATTACTGTAGTATGTACATTCCCAGGTCTTGGGATATCTCTATGTGAGACAGAAAACCAGAAGGTTTTTCTTTAAATATGATGCAAGCAAACTGTAAATATGTAAATGAGAGAAAATATTTATTTGTTACAAAGTGAATAAAAACATATAGCATTCATATTTAAAGGCAACAAATGCAACACTTTGCTCTCACTTTTGTCTCAAAATGTCTGATGGACTGTTTGCAGTCCAAAATCAACCAAGTGTGAGACAAGACAGGAAGTCACCTCTACTGCTTGTGTAAACTGCTTGCGAAGCTGTGCAAACACTCAAGCTTGTATAAGTTATTTGCATGCTTTAATATTTGACAAATGTCTGAACAGAACAATGATGTTAAAGTCTGTCAACTGGATTTTTTCCTTTTCAGTTTCCGCCTTTTCCAACATTTCAATAAACAGGTCCTTTAACAATGTATTTTTGTGAAATCACACTTTTTTAATGCAGAGAACGTGCAGAAAGTGGGAAAAACACTGTTGCCAGTGTATCACAAAATACTTTCTTTTATCAGAACTATTTTGTGCTACAGACAAAAAAGCAGATAATTTCTCTATCAAAAATGCTGTAAGCTGACATTCTGTTTTTGTAGCATTATATGTCTTGAAGTACCATTAACATAAAGGTATAGATGAAAGATGAAAAGACAAATTTTATGCTATCAAACAACTATTTAAAGCTGACGATTCCAAAAGGTTTTGTGGGTGAGCTGGAACATCATCATGAACATCAGCACTTCAGTAGAGTCACTTCCCAGTCAACACATTTTGTTAAATCAATTGACATAAAGGTTTTCGTTGCTGAACAAATGGGCCACAGAGCTGTTTGCTTCCTCCAGTTTTGCAATATCAGTGTGACAGCTTGTGGCTTTTCCTTTGGTGGGCCGCACCCCGGCCATCTCCTCATAAACAGGAACTACAGGCTGTGGCTTTCTACGGTTAGGCCCTTTACACTGTATGTGAGAGGAAATAGGTAGAAGGGAGGGTTTAACCGAAACACTGAATATGTAGTGGGGAGTAAACCATATATAGTCGGAAAGACAGCTTCTTTAAACCACATATTAGCAAATCTCTGTCACATAAGATTTAAATGCAAATATGTGCCAAATGATTGAGAAAAGTATTCCAATTCCTTTGTTTAAAAAAGAAAAATATTTTTTATTTTGGTATTGGATATGTAAAATAAAAAACATTAAGTTAAAATTAACCTAAAACTGAAATGAGGTAAAATAGTTTTCTCATATCTTCTTTTCTTTATGTAATCTTTTACACGCTCTAAAAATTGCAGGGTGAAATATGGACAAACCCAGCAACTGGGTTGTTTTGACCCAGCAGTTGGGTTAAATGTTTAACCCAACCTTCTGGGTAGTAAACCCAACCACTGGGTCAAAACAACCCAATAGCTGGGTTTGTACATATTTTACACAGCATTTTTTAGAGTGCATATTCCCCAATAATGAAGACCACTTTTTTTGAGAAAACTACTGGCCCTATTTTTATGCATTTTCTTCTCATTTCAGTTAAAAGCAGTCTTCATTGACTATAATTTAGAAGTATGTTGTATTTCTATCTTATTTCTTCTTGCCTAAAGAACAAGTACACTAAAAAATGCTGGGTTAAATACAACCCAGTGCTGGGTAAATATTGGACAGAACACATGCTGGGTTGTTTTCAACCAACAGTTGGGTTAAATGTTTAACCCAACCTTCTGGGCAGTAACCCAACCGTTGGGTCTAAACAACCCAATCGCTGGGTTCGTCCATATTTTACCTAGCGCTGGGTTGTATTTAACCCAGCATTTTTTAGAGTGTAAAACGTGGCACAGGTTACCTCACTCTCCCCTAAAAATCAAATATGAAACTATAATTAAAATACTTACACAGTAAGCTGTAGCGAGAGTGAGAACCAGAACACCCAGCAGACATGCAGCTCCAGAGATCACATACAGCAATGGCAGGTAACTTGAACATTTACAAGACTCGTGAGCTGCAACATAGACACATCAAAAACGCACACATACAGAAAAAATGCTCAATGATCAGTTGACAGAAAAATTAAGATACCACAAGCTAATGTAGTGAAAAATAACAGTAATCGGTCTGTTCTTGTTGAGGTAAGTTATAATAAATGCACATTTCAGGACTAGCCAATCAACATCAAACAATTTTCAGTTGAAAATTCAATATTTTCAGTTGAAAATAAAACGCATCTGTATGATTTTGCTTCTTTTTTTAAGATAATGGTAGATTGAATGCATGATTAACCTATTTTGGGCTATTCACTGTGTTTGGAGGGGATATTACCGTAGACCTAATTTTTGAAGTGATATCAGTAAAGGTCACCTAAGTCTTCAACGTAGATGAAGAACTCCATCTTGCCAGGAACATTCCTATCAAATGGAAGATCACCATAGTGGAATTCACAGTGGTACACGTCTGTGTCCTGTCCTTGCAGGTTTGAGATTGTCAGATGAACTGTGTGGTTGTCCAGCTCATCACGTACAGTGATGCGATCCTTATCCTCAGATTTATTGATAAATGGTGGGAATCCTTTAGAAAGATACATCACTCGTCTGGACTGCAGCAACCTGCGTTTCAGCGTAAAGGCAAATGGTTTTTCTTCTTTTTTTGCCGATTCACAGGAAATGTCAATGGATGAATTTCTTACTCTGTGGATATAAACAATACCCCCATGTGCTGAGGTGAAATGACAAAGTTAGTCACATTTGATAGATGAATCACATGCATTGCAAAACACATGCAAGTTACACACAGTTTCCTAACACTACTGCTCTAGACCGCTAAAATAAAATCCAGCATTAAGTCTTAGGAGAATACTTTTGCTGCAAAAATGTAATATGTCTGACTGCAAAGTGTGTACAAACATTTCTGCATGTAACTTTAGTTTCACTGCTGGCCAATTTATTACCACAATGTAGTCAGTCTTTTATAATCTTCAAAAACGACAAAAAAAGGTTAAAACTGAATGAAGTATTAACTTACCAGTTACAGAAGGGGTGATAAGAAACAATAGAACAACATGAGCATACTTAAAACCTAACATTATTAAAAAGTAAATAAAAAAAGAAAATAGTGACTGGTTAGAAAGCCAGATAGTCTCTGAGCGTAACGAAATCATGCCACGTGAAAATATTAAGCAGTGTTTTGACTCCACCTTGAAGCTTGAAGAGGAAACCAGTGTTAAGTGGTTTGTCAATTTCAGTTTCATCATTGTGAAAACGAACAGATTTTTGCGTACAGAGTCATCTTTATATTGTTTAGTAAGTCAAAAGTGTAGTATGTATTTAATAATAAGGTCACAATTTAGTTTGGGGACCAATTCTTATTATTAACCAACTATAACTACCACTTTTGCCTCAATAAACTTCTAATTACTGCTCATTAACAGTTCCTAAGGTAGTTGTTAAGTTTAGGTATGGGGATGTAGAATATTGTCACGCAGAATAAGGCAATATGTCCTTTATAAGTACTAATAATCAGCCAATATGTTAGAACATAACATGTTAGTTGTTTATTAGTACTTATAAATGTATTAGTACTTAAAAAGTACATGTGTTTACAGCAGATATGCACATACACATCTGAGAGGGTAAAGGAAAGCAAGTAGTCCAAAAAAGGACTGTTATCTTATGTGGAACATGCTACCATGTAATTGGAGCCATGGAATTATTGTATCCTTTTCAAGATCAGCAAAATATCGTAATTTAGCAAAGCAAATAGGGATTATTTTTGTTAGATCACAAAAGACCACAAAACAAAAGAGTATGGGAAGACAAATACACTATATTTGGCTAAGTTATTAAAATGGAAAAATTATTTGGGCAAAGAAAGGCAAACTCTAGCATATCATGGAATAATAATGATAATATTAATAACAACAAAAAGCTCAGAAGATAAAGCATACATTGACTAGAATGTAATCAGTTATCATTATTTTGTTTCTCCCTTTGTTTTGATTGAAGCAGGCATTCTCGTAGGCACTGACTCACTTTTGGCCACCAACTGCAAATTGGAAAGAACAAAGTTCCATCCAGTCTGCTGTTGATCTTTTTAAATTCATGAGCGTGGGAGAAGATTGAAAATAACTACCATATTGATTCCCTGTTGAGAAGATTTTACACCTTTAAAGACACCTTTCAAACTCAACCAAAAAAAAAAAAAAAACTTGTCAAAAAATATTCCCAAGTATTAGTGTTGAACACAGACTAAAAAAAAGCATTTTTACTTTATGCTTACCAATAAAATGTATTTAACAAAATGATGTTTTCAACTTCACCTTTATAAGAGGTGGTGTTTTGAGACTTTTGAAAGTGCAAGAGGTAAAGGAAACCACCGTGAAAATGTTTTAAAATGTGGTTTCTTGTTTTTGTAGAGTAAGTGCGTTCTCATGAATGTTTTGAACAGGTTTTTTTTTTTTCTTTTTAAATATTTAAGATTTAACATACTTTTAGGGCTGCAGAAGCACTGGATTTCTGTAGACAAATTTCTCTTGGTCTGGCAATCATCTGTGATGAGTGTTTTTTTTTATCCTGTCGCCAAACAGTGCCTGCTGTATAGATGCTTACTCAAGACTGTTGGAAATGCATCTCAATCGGCATCATAACATAAAAGTGTGCAAAGCTGTTATCAAGTTGGCTATTCTAAATGATCCAAAAGAACAAATAGTTTTGGTTAAATAGATTTAGACAGATTAACAGATCATTTTATATTTTGCACTCTCCTTTTTTAATCCAAAAATAGAAATGGCATTACCAAATTAAAAAGATATTAATGAAGCCTTTGGATTAGAAGCGTAATTGTGGTCTCATAAGACAAAGCATGTAGAAAAATTGTGTAGAAAACAACTAACTTAAACTGGTACTGTATATTGCATATTAAAATCCAAGCAATGAAACAGTCAAATTAGAATACAGATGTTTATTTCACATTTGTAACATCTCAGTACAAACAAACTTTTCTGCTATAAATCCTTACAGTACTTTTCCGCACTGAAATTTCATGTTCTGATTTAGCAGTAAATATAGAACTTTTTCCTTCCAAATAACACCGAATTGGGAAGGAAAGATGAAAACTTACGGTGTGAAATCAACACATCTGTAATTTTGACAATTGTAAATACCATGGTTACATGGTTATGGTGTGTTGGAATAGTTAAAACCGTAGCTCTTCAAGTGCAGGGTTGGCAAACCTCTGCTTTAAGGGCATTAAAAGTCTGATAGATGTAAACACAGACATTACTCTAAATGGTGGGACTGTCTGGCAAACACTTGGCTGGACTCTAAAGATATTTAACCATTTTTCCTGCTTTTCCCCAAAGTTTCTGGTCAACTCATTACATGAGAAAGAGTAAAACCATGGGTGAAATACAAAAACATGCAATAAAATCAGATCCTTTACAATGTAATTCACACAGTGGCTCTTACCTGCAGACCAGGAAATGCTTCCAAGCCATTGTACCAATTTAATACTGGTAACTGAGAAATATCAATCAAGCATGTCACAGACAAATGTGTGGTGCATTTTAAATTCAACTTCTGGAAAGATCATTCATGCAACTAGGTTATCAAGCAAAAATTTGTAATTTAAATATATTAAGGAGTATTTACGGCTTTACTTTTTCACTATAAATGACTTTTAATGGTGTTAACACTGAATATTATGAACATTCAAGAACAAACTTGTTATTGACAGAGCGAGTGTATCTGTAACGTCATTATGGCTTTATCAAGAAAACCAACCTGCCTGAAGACTCCAATGTTCAGGAAACACACTCACACAAAAACAAAATCAAGAAGAAAAAAAAAATCTAATTAAGTATGTTTTATTACAAATACATATAGCAACAAAAATACAGAGAGACACATTTTCCCTTGTGCTATTTAAACCCTGAATAAATGGATGCAAACAGTTAAAAGAAAAACAAAAAAGAAAGAAAAAGAAAAACACCATGACAACAGTGATCTGAAGCCCTCACCAAGCTGATGTTGGGGACGTAAAGTCCAACAGCACAGTATGGTGCTGTGAGGGCTTCACTACTAAGATAAAAGCAGAAATCTTACTGGGAACTTGCCTTGAGTATGGAGATACTGTTAGGCCAGCGGCTTCAATATATTATGAACCTTTGTCTAATATACTGTACTTGTACAACCTGAATGAAACAATAGGAAGAAAAGCAATACATGTATCAACCGTAACATTGATACTGCTATTATCTTCTTTGTCTTTATTTAAGGGCTGAATCCAAAACTCTTGTGTGATATTACATATCTCAAATGTCCAGTATGCAGTTTTTCTTCAGCAGTGGGTTTAGAGCTCATTGGTTTGGCTACATTAAAACACAAGATGAGAAAAGGTTTAACCGCCAAACCTAGTGGGACGACAGCGCCGTTTCAGTATCGGCTGCCTGGAGACATTACAGGTGGCCTTATGCCCATGGGAGGCCCAGCTTGGTATGGGGGCACCATTGGGGCACTCTGTCCATAAGGAGGCATGCCACCACCCATATAACCAGGCATGCCCTGTGGAGGACCACCATACTGACCTGAAAGCAAAAATACATAGTGACTAAACGCCTAAGCTTGAAGCAGTTAGGTCTACCATACTTCATGATTTAAAATTCCCTTATTTTAATGTCAACATGTGCTTATGGTATTAACGGTTCACAAAATTCACGATTCAGTTCAATACAACACAGTGGTGTCACGGTTCGGTACGTTTTCGATACAGGGGGGTGGGGGGCTGTGGAAATTGCTTACGTCACAATGTTGGAAATATTTCTGTTTTAAACCATGAAGGCAAGCCAATGGATATCACATAACAATCTGCAAACTTTGCGAAGAGTTATGCTGGTGAACGTCTTAAGCCGCGGTCACACTAGACTTTTCGTTCCATTGACTTCCATTCATACGCATGCGAACATACACCTCTGATCTCATTACATCTGTATAACTGCACAGCCGAGTTCAACAAGTTCCCTTATCTGTTCTAAAATCACTGTAAACCACAGCTTCTGTGTTCTTATTGCTTTAATTTAAAATGTCGTGCAAGTTTTGATTAGCTGAATGTTTCACTTTCCAATTCAAGTGCATTTAAGAAGTTCATAATTTGGTGCAAATTATGAACCATAATCCTTCCCAGCTAACCCCCAAATCCTTCCCAGCTAACACACGCAGTACTAGTTATGTGATTTATCGGTACTGTACTTTTATTTGACGTGTTGCATGCTCATAGTTTCTGCGCTTTAGTGAAGTGATATACAGCACGGCTCTACGTTCGCGCATGCTATAGCAGAGTGCGCTACGAACACGGTATAACATCTGGCAGCACAGGATAGTTCGCTTTTCTGAGGTGAGAGACTTTTTTATTTCACAACAATTTACAAAAATAACGATAGAATAATGACACTGACATTAAACCCGTCAACATCTCATCTGATCGCAGATACTGAATCGGGACAGCACGTTTTTCTCAGGCACTCTTTACTTTAAACTGCATCTGACAGAAGTGTCAACAGCTTTCATGCACGTCTTTTAAAATAAAAGTCTTGCATTAGAAAAACATTTAGAATTACGACAGGCTTTCTCACTTTATTAAAATTATGCAAAACAAAACGACAAATGTTTACTTTCAAGAGCCGTCACATATTTGCGCGCTTGCAGTGGGAATCTCTTAAGCGAGAATGAAGTTTAAAGCTTACAGACTTCCATACGTCGTCCGCCCGCAGTGTCTTCTGGGATTTCTAATGGTTTGATTCCCTCAAGTATGCATTCGATGCATCCTCGATTTCAAGAACACATCCGGGCACTTTCATGTGTCCTCTGTACCTGCGTTCTCGAGTATTGGAATTGAACTTCGACGGTTAATGATGGAGTAGAGTGAGAACAAGGACGCAATATCGCATAAGAACACATATTGAGAAACGGCCCGAGTCTTGTTCCATACATACACGTAACGATAATATAGGGGATTCACTCCCGCATTTAAATACTCCTGAAACTTACAGTGTGTATATGAATGCGCTGCCTTCTTGTGGCTTGGCTTCATTCTCAAAATATTGACTTCATTCTCGTAATTTCAACTTTATTCTCAAAATATTTCGACTTTATTCTCGAAATATTACGATTTTAATCTTGTAATCTTAGATTTTTTTTTTTTATGTGGCACTAAAACGCCATCGTAAATAATAAATAGGAGTAAAAAGAAAAAAATAAATCGAATTTTTATTTAATCTTAAACAGAAATGATATGATCTACAGACACAATCTTACCATGTATGGGATGCCTCATTCCAGGCTGCTGAGGAGGTATAACCTGCTGGGCAGGTATCATTCCTCCCACTGCTCCACTAGGGGGAGCCGAGGCAGCAGCTGCTGCAGTCTGCCCAGGCCGAGGGATTAGCCTCTGGTACCTAGGCAGCTGAGCCCGTCTCTCTTCCTGAATTAGGGCCAAGACAATAACAATGAAATCAGACACTTGCAGTAACAAGAACACACTTTGGACTGCATGTATTCTCACAACATCAGCTAACTCTTTCATTTGTGCTTCAGCAATATTTCATAATACCAGTTAATGCATTCACAATTACTTACTGTCAAAAAAAAAGTAGTTAGAGCAAAACTCAAGCACTCACCAGCGAGATATCCTCATCAGGGTGCATCAACTTACTGGTAGCACTCAAGGTGGTGAGGGTGGCTGGCTTACTTGTGACTGTGGCAGGGGGCTTGGCCACAGTGCTGGAGGAGGCAACAACAGAGGGAGTGGAAGAAGGCTGGGTGTAGGCTGGGAATGTCACCTTAGGAGAATCAGAGGTGGTTGATGACGGTCCTAATACCGTCTGCTGCGCCTGAAATGAAAGCAACAATTTCAAAATTGTTACGCAATTAAGGCAAATGTCCTCCTCAATCACAGTGCACCCTGCCAACTCATCATCATCAATAATAAAATAAAAAAAAGTCAAGTAAAGCCATTTTGGATAATTACAGGAGCAATAATGTTTTGGCAAATAAATAAAAATCCTACAAAAGCAAACTACATAACCTCTGAAGTCCAAACAGGGTATTATAGGTAGCACAAAAACTCTTTGCCACAAAAAAAATGTTTAAAATAAGATAAGGAATATTTAACATATGCATGCATGAAGAAATGAATCAAAACACCAACCAACTAAATATCTGCCTAAATATCAACACAACTTTATATTCATGTGCATATCAACTAATGACAGAGACAAGCGTGTCTGAACTGCATGTTGTACTGATGTAAAGAGAAGCACACAAACTAGTGCGTACTTGGGCATAGCTAGGGAACAGAGGCTTAGAGGAGGCAGACTGTGTCTCTGCACTCGCAGGGGCTGCGCTGGGGCTCGCAACACCAGTCCCCATCTGAAGCACAGAGAGAAAGGATAACAGTAACAGTTTCCTTTGACTCCACGAGAAAACTGAACCTTGAATTTATTCAGTTAGTCTCTTTAGTGGCAAGATCTGTTTTTACAGAAAGAAGATACAGACCCTTTACCATACATTCTCACAAAAACTGCACATTTAGGCATACAACAGCTTGTCACTAGGGCAGCACCCTCAAACTGACCACCTTTTAGTGGAAGATAAGGTACAAAGTTATCTCTAAAATGGTACTCCTCCAATTGCAAGTTGTTGTAACATTAAACATACAAATTCTTATTTTAGAGTGACACTAGCTATTGTCCTTTACTGGCACTGTATTTATCGAAAAGAAAAAAAAAACTTTGTCTAATACAATGACTACTAACTTTTGATTGTTTCTTTAGGCCTAAATCCAATTCCTTTTTTGATGATCCCTTAAGTTTATTTATTCACAAACAGTGGTTACACATACTCAACCAGCAAATAGGTCTGGTTCTATATTCAGTACCTGCACAGCGCTGGGGAAGAGAGGTTTGGATGCAGTGGACTGTGTGGCGGGTACAGCTGGTCTGCTGGCCATTACAGGAGCAGGGACAGGGGCTCCAGGTGCCATATGATGCATGCCAGGCCTGGCAACATGAGGTGGCATTCCTAAAAACCAGAAAATTATCAACTACCACAACCATTTGACTGGGACTTTTTTGTACTCAAACTGATGCAAAAAATGGCTATTATCAATAACCAAAAATGTGATGTTCAACTAGTGCTGATCAAATGAAGCAGTTTAAGTTACCTGAGAATAACCTGAACAGCACAAAGAGTTTAAATACCTTATTACCCAAATTTAATCACTTTTAGGGTGTTCACACTTGTAGTTCGGTTCTCTTGGTTTGGACCAAAAAAGAAAATGATACATTTGGTCCTGGTCCGCTTAGCGTTCACACTGGCACACCAAATACTTCTAAACGAACCAAAATCAGGATGTAATGACAAGATGCGATGCTACTAGGGATGTAACGATTACCGGTTTGACGATAAATCATGATAAATTCCCCACGGTTAGTATTACCGTTACATATTTTAATTATCATTAAAACCGTATTCAATTACCACGATTTGAACAACTCACGATAAATAAATACTGTCCAGCATAAAGCACAGTTTTCAGTAACAGTCTCACGTGCGCACAGCACGCAGAGTAGTTTAGTTTTGAGTGAAAATAGAGCGGAAAAGCTGGGAGGATTTAAAAGAGTGCTAAGGGAATTATACAAATGAATATATTAATTAATCAAATGAATGTACCTCTGAAGGCTCTGACTGTATTCAGAACGATTTTGTTTTCATCTTCGCTCCATGTAATACCTAAAGGAAGTGTTTTTAATTGCAATACTGCTTTGTCCACTGAGTTAATGGGAAACAGCTGTAATTCAGCTTTTCCATATAAAGCGCCACCTGCTGTCAGAGAGTGGATTTACAGAGAGTTATATTTACATTCAGCCTGTGTGCAGTTTCTGTCTGGCCAAAAACGGACCAAATTTGCATGCCCTGCTGTAAATTTTGACCGGATGATGAAAAACAATTTTTGACCGGATGATGAAAACCAATCCATTAATCAACACCATTGCTGAGTATTTTCTCCTTAAAACTGTAGTTTCCCCATGGCACTCCCAGAAATTGAAACAACCCTCGGTTTGCTACGTCACAAACCAATAACCAATCACGTCAAGGGATCGATTCCTATCACTAGCATGCAAAATATACCAATACCAGCACAAAACCAAACATAAATTAGAGCAAAAAACCCATGAAGCCGTGGTTTAATTTGAATTTAGAACCGCTAACTTGCATTACAACCTGCGGCAACAGTGCAAAAGTAGCCCGGAGTCAGACCCACCTCTCCTGCATCGGCGTCTGCACTTCACACGCGTATACTCGCGGGCGCGAATTAAGAATCACAAACGACTGCATTGAGTCTTAACGGCATTTTGAGGACACAACATCGTCAAGTAAGTAACTTTAACGAATGTTACAGTATTCACTGTAGTTGTCCGCTAGTAAAAACATAGTTTTATCAGTCATTATCCATGTATGCCATTGTTTTGCGTTTACTACAGTTCAGTGGATCAGGAGGCGCTGGCTGGTGTGACTGAGTGGAGGCGGGGCGGGGCTAATTTGCATATTCATAGATCCACGTATAGTAAATGAGGCAAAGGTGTTGAGTTACATTCAAGCTATTTTAAGGCATGAGAAAATTATTTTCACAAGAAAAAACATTTAAATATGTCATTTTGATGATCAAAGATAAGTTTTAAGGGATAAAATATTTGACTACAGTGGGACTTTAAAATCCGAACATCATTGGTAATGTTATTGTTTTAGTGATTATGCAAACAAAAAGTCATTTTATTTGTTGTTTGTTGATTTTTAAATATAAAACTTGGTTAAGTGATTTATGTGTCGGTACTTTTTGAACATCTCCAGCACATTTTAACAATACCGTGATAATACTGATAACCGTGAAAATTTTGGTCTCTATAATCGTGATGAGAAATTTTCATACCGTTACTAGATGCTACGCAACATGATTTGACGACGCGGAACGAGCGGTGTATCCAAAACAAAATGAGCATTTACATTTAGCAGACGCTTTTATCCAAAGCGACTTACAAAGTAGAAGCAATCAGACGAACGAGAGAGCAACAATATACAAGTGCTGTGACAAGTCTCAGTTAGTCTAGCACAGTGCACAAAGCAAGTTTTTTTTTTTTTTTTTTTTATAAATTAGACCAAAACGAATAGAATAGTATAAAATAGGTCCGCTTGTATGGTGCGCACCAGGGTTCGGATGGCAGCATTCACACTTACTCAAATGAACCGCACTAACAGAGCAATCACACCAGAGTTTGTTTTAATTGAACCAAAAATGGTTCACAAGTGTGAACACACCCTACAATAAAATTTTTAAGTAACACTAAAAATAATGACTGTTTATTAATAATATGAACTGGGCTTTAAGTAATTTATCACCAATAATTGTTAACAGCACTGACCTGGTGGCATGCCGGGCATCATCGGAGGCATCATCCCTCTCATTGGCATCATGCTATGCAAAACAGGACCAAAGATAAATCACTGGACCATAACATATCAGCTTATAACATCTATAACTGAAAATTAAGACCTACCCAGGTGGCATGCCTGGCATTACTGGTGGCATTCCAGGAATCATTGGTGGGACACAAGTCAACATCGGTGGCATGCCTTTAGGAAGAGATATGAAGTATTAATGGGGCACACTTTAGCTTGAGAGGTATTTAAACTACTTAGGCTATTTAAACTATTGGCATACACACCTGCATAACAAGCGGGTGGCATGCCTTGGGCCTGAGGACCAGGATGCATGCCCGCCTGGGTCATTGGGGGCATGTAGGCAGCCTGAGGCTGAGCAGGAGGCTGCTGAAATGATGAAGGTCCAGCTTCATCATCATCATCATCGTCCTCATCAGAATCATCCTGGTTCTGCTTCTTCTTCTGACTCTCTGCTCGGAAAACAGAACAAGTTTATATTTGTCACAAATCATTCTATAGATATTTTAAACACAAATTAGTTTGCCTAAGCACTATAACACCATACCTTGTGACTTTTGTTCAAGTACTCTTCTCCGATCTTGTATGTCTTTTTCTGGAATACCCTCCATGCCGTAGATTTCCAGTTCTATGTCTGTTCTTCCCGGTACAGCATTAGGAACTCCGTCTATTGTTTCTTTGTGCACCTTTAAAATACAGATTTAATAACTCAACAACCTTTATCAAACATCAAAGCAAATGTATCAGTAAACATCACTACTGTCCATACCTGCATGCAGTGTATGGCTAATCCAGGTCCTGTGTACAGCTTCTTGTGACATATATGACATTTGAAATGTTTGGCTTTTTGGTGCTGAATAAGAATCTTTTCATCGTCGAAATCTCTGTTGCAGTACCTGAAAGTCTGATTAAGGATCACACTGAGGGAGAGGAGAAAACGTTATGAATGGAAAGAAATATGTAAAGAGCTTGAGATCAAACTGGTGTGTAAAGAACAAGTAAATGTGCTGATAATGGTGAAATAAGCATCCGACTGCGGTTATAGAAGATTATTACATTTACAACCCCAAAAGCGCCTATGATGCCCAATACGCTGTCTAGTGCGACAGCGAGACACAGCTATTGTGTCAATAATACGCTCTTAATCATAATAAACAAGATACACCACATGGCATTAAATGAAGAAAATGCACCAATATGAAACATACAGGCGTCTGTTTTCCTGACTGCAGTGTGAAACTGACAGCATGAGCTCAAATTCATGATCACGCTGCAGTAACAGCACCGAACAGGCCGCATCGGGCCATGAAAAGGATACCAGCACCAGGGCTTCAATTGCTTCTTCTTCTTTCGTCCCATTTTAATAAGAACTCGTTATTGTCTCCTAAACCAAGACGGGGGAAAGGGATTTAAACAGTCACCAAACGCAGCTTTTTGATTTCAGTTCGGAACACACACAAAAATGGCGCGGCTCCGCTAATGTCTCTCACCCACAATGCAGCGGGATATGACGCAAACACGCAACATCGTCCGCCCGCCCGCGCTCCTGATGACGTTGAGACATAACCTCTCCCATTTGGGAACTTGCACAACCCATCACTCCATAAAATATGGGTTTCTGTTCGTTTCATTGTATCACAAATTCACAATTATTAGTTTCTAGAGATAAGAGAACTATCAAAATGAGAGCTATGATTCCACAAAAGTATGCTCTTAAACATTTCATAATTTGACGAAAGAATTCAGCTATTAAACACTTTAATAAAAACAACCAGCAATTGCACTTGAAAACATTTGTCCCAAAATAAAATGCTACCTATCAGATTTTGCTTCCAGCATGATATTAATAAGGTGTGAGGCTTCATTAACGTGTACACCTACCCCACCCTAAACCTACCCTTACAGTAGGCTATAAAAAATACAGTGTTGGTGGCATAATCTGATAGGTAGCACTATTTGTTAGAACACCTGGCACAAATTAGTTCTTATATAGGCATTCAGAAGGTTTGTAAAGCTCTATGATTTCAACAAGTGTATTTAGTTCACTACAGTAATTAGTGCCATGATCAAGCTATAGGGTGGAATGTTTGTCATGAGACGTGTAAAGCCTCAGCAAAATATAACTATTAAGAAAGAACATGCATACAGACCTTTCGTTGCAGAGTTGCAAAAGAACTGTGTGTTCTTATGCTTCAGATTAAGGTTTTTGTCAGAGTCAAAACATCAAATGATATATCTATAACTGAGTATTTACATGAAATCCTTGAAAGCAAAACAGCACCTTCGTTTACTACATTTGTTATTCCTGCATAACAGAGGTCTTTCCCTCTTTGAAACTTGATTGTTTTGCCAACTTCTATCTTGTAATGTAGAAGTTGACAAGAGGGTTTATAGAAGTTTCAGAGTGCTTTTATCATTTCTCAGTTTATAATTGTGTTTGTTTCTTGAAAGGTTTCAGTCTATTTTCACAAATTTGGCACAAATCTAATATTTTGCCTTCACATCTGATGCAATTCACATCTCCACCGCATGAGGGCAAGAAACATGGCAGCACTATGTAAATTGTGAAGGCTGAGATTTGAGTGCAGCTGTGGATGTTTAACTGTGAGGATGACCAGCTGTTCAGTGTGATAAAGTGTGAGGTAAGACTCCTCATCCAGTTGATGCTTTTGAAATTTCTTTGTACTTCAGTGGTATGTTAGTTTTATCATCTCCAGAAATATTAATTTTCTTCTAAATAATTCTATCATTTCTTGCAAAGTTTATCTTTTTGTGGTTTAGAGGCTTATGGCTAGCAGTAGGATCAGAGTCAGGAGAGGCTACTGCTACAACATGGCCTTGGTTCAAACTAATGAACGAGGCTATTGAAAATCATTGCTCTATTACACCACCTGTTTTAATATACTCAAATGCTCAGCAAGAACTAATCAGATTCATCTGTTTGTAGAGACCACTCCGCCCTTCCCCCAGGCTGGATGCAAAAGGAAAAGATCCAGTGACCTCTTGGACTTCCTGAAGTTGGAAGAGGAAAAAGATGCAAGAGAGAGAGAGAGCAGAAGTGGAGAGGATAATTTCCTGTCACTGTTTATTTGATTGATTGTTTCTTAAACTGTTACAATAATTGTACAAAACATAGCCTAATGATATATCATTAAAGGAAATATTTATATTAATGAACTTAAAGTCTTGTAGTTGTTATTTCTTAATATTTTAAATAAAATAATGTGAATACAAACATTTTAAAATATTAAATAACATTTAAATTCAATAGTTTTTTACTCTAAACTACTCTAAAAAATAGTGGTCGTTGGCCAACGTTGGACGTTGAGTGTCTGTCAGCTCAGTTTGTGTGGTGGGTTTTGCACTGTCTGTGCTAGGTGGACCCGATCAGGGGCTTTTTGGCCCCTTTTTGAATGACAAATATAGGCTACTGTCACCTTTCAAAATAGATAGTTATTTTCTCTCAGGCAGACACAAAACTACAAGCTAGACGTTGGCTGTAGTTGACTTTGCTGCTAATGTTTTGATGGGGACTTGGTGTGGCATGGCATTTACTGTAATGTGGCAGCCATTAATATTTCATCAATATCACAGCAGCTACTCAAATTCTCCCTTTTTATGGAAGATATTTTATTAGTACTTTACAGATAGCCTTGCATGCCCTATGTATCATTGCCATTGGGGCAATGAAAGTTCTAGCTACAACTCTGTAGGATGTTTCACAGAAAAGCTAGAAAAAAGAAGGAAAGAAAATGAATGGTCCTTCCCATCCATGCACTCTTTCTGTCTGCACGAGTTAAAGGAAATAATTTAAACCTCCCCCTGTTAAATGGAAATTAGGATTGGTCTCCTCTCATACTATCTGTCGTCAGAATGGGCACAATCCTTTTTTATTCTTTTGTATATTCCAGGGTGTTTGGATCATTTCCCTGCATTTAATAAGGTTGGGCTCTGACCCATCCATACCTGCTTGTTACTGGGATAAAGACCTAGGTTTATTATGATGACATACTGAAAATATAATCTTGGTTCCATCTAGAAGACCTTACAATCCTTGATAACTGTTAAGGTTCTACACATATTTCTCTTTAGACTCCATTCCAGCAGCTTCTCTAGCTGGAAAGACCGTGTGGAAAATTGGGGTGGTTAAGAGGTTAGGATAGGATAGATAGTGTTATCCATTAAAACATTTTCAGTCTGGATTCATCCTTCTTTGCATAGGTGACATTTGCTCAGATCCACAAACATCCATAGCCTGTTTGTTGACATTGAAAATATAAAAAATACTGGAAAGAAGTGTGTGTAGTAATAGCTAACCAGCAAGATAACCTGCTTGTCTGATCCTACACCCAAAAGCTACTATAAGCCAGACAGACGGACATGGTAAATATGGAATCAGTGGTCTTCCATCTCCACCCAAATCGCTGCTGTTTCGTTTCATAATTCTCTGCCAAATGATGTTTAAATAAGCAACACAGCCAGTGTGCCCACTGAGTTCTGTGTTTTTGTCAATTTACCAGGTTTTGTAGGAAATTAGGAGACCGGCACCAGGTTGCCAAAACCAGTCCTGGCTACCCTTGTTGAAAAAAAACCCAGCATATGCTGGTTAGGTATGTTTTGAAGCATGGTGGCTGGTTTAAGCTGGTTATGAGCTGGTCCTGAGCAGGGGCTAGTTGCTTAGGACCAGCACATGACCAGCTTAAACCAGTTTATAACCAGCTCAGGACCAGCTGAAACCAGCCACCATGCTTCAAAACATACCTAATGCTGTTTTTTTTTTCAATAGGGATATCAGGGTAGAGAGTTCTTTTTTCAAACTGTTGCAGCTTGTAAAATATAAAGTGGAGGAGTGTAAATGAACAGTGTAAACTACAGTGTAAATGCTTATCAATTTGCCCCATTTTGGTTTTACAGTATTTGTGTTAAACAAGCTTCTAGAAATATTTGTTCAGGACACACCAGTGCTCCGTTGATCAGTTTGTCAGAATAATTGATTTGGTTTACTTTCACATAAATATTTACTTTCACAGAAAATTCCTTAGGTTTGCATACCAGTGGCCTAAAGTATTAACGAATCCTATTCAATCTGTCATTAGTCCCACATGTTGGATCGAGTCTCCAGGCCTGATAGCCCCAGATGACATATCCATTTTGTCTGGTATCCAAACAACTAGTCAGCAGGATTGTCGATACACAAAACCAATTAATATCAAGTCTTGTCTGGTACCCAAAACCACTGTTTTGTCTGGTACCCAAAACTTTATTAACAGTCTTCTATCAGCCAAGGGTTGACCGATTAAAGCCAGAGAAGAGCCGAAGCAGGAGACGAAGTAATGATGATAAAAAAGAACAGAGTTTATTGAATAATCTTAGTTGTGTATATTTCAATGCTCAGACTTCCTTTATCAGCACAAATCCAACAAGTAGTGTTATACAAACTGCTTCACTACAACATCCCATAAACCTAGAAATTCCCATAAACATTTTCTCTCATCTCTCATTCATAGAGAAAACATTTAATGAATCTCCACAATCATAAGATTAAACAACAATGAAAATGCATAAGCAAGGAAAATGATAAGAAATGTAAAATATAAAAAGCATCAATGATTAAATCAATGATTAATAATAAAAATTATATAAATGATAAAAATGATAAATGATGAAAAATAACCAAGTGACAAATTACATAAATGGCTAATGATGATAAATGATTATGTGAATATATGAATAAATAATTAATAAATAATTATATTTATTTATATAATATTATATTTATTTATATCTTTTCATATTACTGCTATGCTGATGACACTCAACTCTACCTCTCATTCCATCCTGATGATCCGACGATAGCTGCTCACATCTCAGCTTGTCTAACAGTCATTTCTTGCTGGAGGAAGAACCATCACCTTCAACTCGACCTTGCCAAGACAGAACTGCTTGTGGTTCCATCAAACCCATCGTTTCATCATAATTTCACCATCCAGTTAGGCACATCAACCATAACTCCTTCAAAAACAGCCAAAAATCTAGTTACGAGTTACGATTGCTGCTCAGCTGACATTCTCAGACCACATTGCTAAAACTGCCCGGTCCTGCAGATTTGCTTTATTCAACATCAAGAAGATCAGGCCATTTCTTTCGGAACATGCTTCACAACTCCTTGTTCAAGCTCTTGTTCTGTCCAGGCAGGACTATTGCAATGCTCTCTTGGCAGGTCTTCCAACCAGTTCTATCAAACCTTTACAATTAATCCAGAACGCTGCAGCAAGATTCATTTTTAATGAGCCGAAAAGAATGCATGTCACACCTCTGTTTATCAATTTGCACTGGCTACCAATAGCTGCTTGCATAAAATTCAAGGCATTAATGTTTGCCTAAAAAAAACACCATTGGCTCTGCACCCCTTTACCTAAATGTATTACTTCAGACTTATGTGCCGTCTAGAAGCGTGCATTCTGCAAGTGAATGGCGCATTATTGTACCATCCCAAAGAGGCACAAAATCACTTTCACAGACTTTTACATTAAATGTTCCCACCTGGTGGAATGACCTGCCCAACTCAATCCGAGCAGCTGAGTCCTTACCCATCTTCAAGAATCGGCTAAATCTCTTTCATCTTTATTTGACCCTCTAACTCTAGCACTCTCTATTCTAATTCTATTCTTAAAAAAAAAAAAAAAAAAAAAAAAAAAAAAAAAAAACACTTGCCCCTTTTAGACTTGCACTCCATTCATTTACTAACACTAGCTTCTCTATTCTTTTTGTATTCAATTTGTTTTCTTTTATTTATTATACAAGTAACAAAAAGCAAAAAAAGGCCTCTAACACTAGCTTTCTCCATTCTATCTGATTTCTTTTTATTTATTACATTAAAAAAAAACTTGCTACGTGTTATGGAACTAGTCGGACACAAAGGTGAGTGTTGTAAACAGAGAGTTTATTAACAGGATATGGTGAGACAACAGTGGTAGGAGTCTTCGGGTGAGGTAAGTGTCCTTTCTAGGAAGGATTGTGGATAGTGAGCTGGGATTCTAACTGTGCCTCTTTCTCTTGACAGGTTAGTGGCGGACAGGAATCCTGGAAAGCCCGTGAGTCTCTAGAGTCCACTGCCGTACAGGTATCTGGTAGTGAGAGGTAAGACAGGTGGTAAGTATAAGCAGGTAAGGTTTACAGGTAGGTATACTCAGCTAGTAGCTAGTGGCTAGTGGCTGCTGGAGAATGTGGGTCCTTGTAGTATCCACTTGTGTAAACGAGATCGGACCCAGACTGGAGTGAGGAGTGTGCTTAAGTAGAGCAGAGGTGATAGGCTGTGATGATGAGGAGCAGGTGTGCATGATGAGTAAATCAGGTGCAGGTGAAAGTGATCAGTGACGGAGGATACGGGCCATTCTGTGACAGTACGTGTACTGCATTAGGCTAAATGAGACTTGTCATAGCACTTGCATATCATTTCTCTTTTGTTGATTTTGATTGCTTCCATTGTCCTCATTTGTAAGTCGCTTTGGATAAAAGCATCTGCTAAATGATTAAATGTAAATGTAAAAACAAGGAAATAAAAACAACACAAATGTATGATTGCTCTTTTGATGAAACACAGTTTGCATTTGAGGATGCTTAGATCCCTGTTGTGAAACAGGCATTAGGACATTGCCCTACAATACATAATAATAAACTCCTCTTCAAGAGAACACGTGAACAAAGGTTCCTACTTGATGTTAAATTTTCTCAGGAATTTAGAATATACAGTTGTTATGAAAAAGAGTTCCCATAGCTCCCATAGCACACAGACTATTTAGGTTTCAACAGACTCCCTCGCTTATCGTGTCACAGAATTGCATCTTTTACAGTGTCTTAATTGCTTTCAGTTATGGAAAGTTCTCTCATACAAACTTTGACTCATCTGCTAGGCCTCAAAGTCACAAGAATGTATGTGGTGTAAAAACATCTGAGTACTTTATTCCTCTGTGCACTGTATGAATAATGCCTTTGGCTTTTGTCCAGATTACAAAGCTATCAGTTGTTCATAATATGCCTCTTTGAAAAGAGTTGATTAAATGAAACAGACTCGCACTCCACAGTTCCTCATAGTCAGAGATGGATTGGACATGCAGTTACACGAAAGTGTCACAAGAGAAATGGAGTCATTCGATTATATAGTCAGTGTGACAGTGCGTCATGGTTTACTGCAGTTCTTAACCCTTCTACGAAATGGGCTTTAAAGTACATCTTGTGAAAGCTAGTGAGGAGAAAATAAAATTGTTTTGCTCACACAATGATTTCACTTTTTATGCCTTTGAAATATGGAGTGAGATTGACCTCGCTCCATATTCTTTTGAACAACCTCTAACTTGGCTAGGAAATTTGACAACAATGTAAGATGGTACTGACATCTGCACACCTTCTATGGGACACTGTGAATATTCAAATGGTCACACCATATATTAGAAACATAAGAAAAAAATGTGGTATATTTAAACTTATAACCTTCATATAACCTTTGCAAATGCCCTATACACTCATCACTGCCTTATGATTATTCTTATACTTACAAGAACTTACTATTTTATCTGGGACTTGAAACTCTGCAAGTTTAGCATCTTGAACACCAAATTTCTCCATCTTGTAAAAGCACCACTGATGTTTACCCTTGTTTGACTTCATTTCCTGTCTCTGCGTATTTTGCCTTGCACTCCTGTAGCCGAATATTAATTTCTTTAGACATTTAACACAGTAACCATTGTCCCACACCAGCTAAGCACCCTCTGGCTCTGCCTGCTACAGTAGCCCAAAACTCTCACGGTTGAGCTGGAAGGAGCGGACCGCTCTAAATGTTTTTAATGTAGCTGGGAGGCTCAATGTTTACACATTTAAGGGTGAGATAAACTCATTAATGGCATAGGAGTCAATGAACAATAAACTGCGTTAAGAGAATGCATTTGAAATCTTACATACTTCACCTTTAAGGAGCAGCATGGCAAAGAAGTGACTCACAGTGTTGGCCTTAATGAGCACTGACAGAGACTCAAACAAACAGAATGAATGCTGCAGAATTTGACACAGGAATCTGAGCATACAGAGATAGGCTTGGTTTCAATATTTAATCAGTAATGTTAGACTAACATTACTAACATTATTGTGGTGACAGTATAATTCACTCAGACTGAGAACATCACAGCTGGTCTCTGAACCAGGATGACTTTCTGTGTGGAACTTGCATATTCTCCCTTGCGTGTTGATGTGGGTTTCCTCCATATGCTTTGGTTTCCCCCAAAATCTAAAGACATAGGTGTAAATAGAAAACAAAATTGACCATAGATGTGAGTATGAATATGTGTGTTGGCCCTGAGATTGAATTAATTATTAATTGTTATGGTAAATAACTGTAAATTGATTAACATTGTATAATATGTAATTGTACTGCGAAATACTGTAAAATGTATGGGTTTTGGAGGTAAAAACTATGAATTGCCACATAATATATGGTAAAAAAAAGAAAAAAATTGGGAGTCCAATTTTATTTATAAAACTAGATTTTTTTTAAAATATTTCTGTGACAACATAATTTTTTTCTGAATATTAGTGCAGTTTTAATGCATAAATGTAATATTTAATGCACAATTGCATTTATGTTCAAGATTCACTACTGCTTTGAGGGCAAGTTAATCAAGTTGGTGAAGTCACAAAATAAAATGGAACCAAATTAGACCCTAATGCTGTCGCATCCTGTTATACATCCACGAGTTTAGAATTACAACTTTAATTGATTACTGAAGCATAAATTCATGTGTACATAGATTCATATGTGATGCGTGGGATTCAAACCAGAGTGTGTTAATATCAGGCAAACAATCTGACATAGTCATTGGATTTTTATATTGGTTATATTGGACATTTGTTGGTGCATAACTACACTGAAGCAAAATTGATTTGTTTGATTTTATACTCTTTTTTGTTTTATAAACCACTTGGTTCATTTCCTAAATATCAAAATACAGCCTCACTTAGTGTCCTCAGTGCTCGGTGTTATCAGTGTAAATGGTTCTGTATCAAGAGTCATTTATTAACTTTTGAGCAATGGTTTTAAGATTATCTGACCCAAATTTGTCTAAAATAATAAAGCAATTTAAGCAGGTTTATCACGTGCTTCAGATTTTATACACACTATAACAGAACCACTGTCTTGATTCACAATGAAAGTACGGAAAATGTTATTTCCAATCACAGATTTTTAATGCACTCTATATTTACATATCAAATCTACAAAATAGGTGCATGTTAAAATATGCTTGGTGAACTCATTATTTCCAGTGCCATAGCCCTTTACACACAATCCCAGGTTACTTACATCCCAGCATTACATTTTGATACAGTAAAGTCAGCACAATGCAAAACAAAAAGTATACTGACACTTCAAAAGTAGCTTAAACACACTGTTAAAGCAGATCCAGTTGTTCTCAGAGTACTAGTATAAACTGGGACTGAATTAAATAAATTTCAGAAGTTGAAGACTTTATTTAGCATTTCCTTTTTTCCTCTTAGTTTGAGAATCAGTGGCAACACACACACAGGCAGAAGATACTCAAGAGTACACACAAAGCTGTACCAGGATCAGTTTTGCTGTAAATAATGACTGTGCACAGAACTGAGAGGAGCTAACCAGTTACTAGAGGCACAGACATTCAGCAACCTGTCCAAAACTACAGCACCAATAGAAATAAACTTCATAACATAGACCACTTACAGTATTTGAGATACAGTAGATGTCACACAATCACAATTCATTCAAAAACTACTGCAATACATATTATATATTAAACAGCAGAACAGATCAGTTTAGTTATTTGTAGCATGTATAGTAGTAAATTACTTGTTTTTTGTTATTATTCAGTTGATCAATGATTTGAAATTGAGTTCTGATGACTCCTCGGTCGTGCTGTCCATTCCACTAACACATGATTCAAATATACAAACAAATATGATTCAGTAAATCTAATCAAATGTGCAATATGTGGTACTTCAAATCACATTTCTTGATAGCAACAACAACAACAACAACAACAATGAACAGTGTTGGTCTGTCAGAGGAGCTTCAATGACTAAACGAATACCAGTGTCTCAGTGTGAATGCTCTACTGATTAGTAAATTGATAGAACGAATATTCAAATAATGCAATGTAGCTGAGAAAAAGGGAGAAAAAATTAATTAATTTTACTTCCTTTAATTCCTAAAGTTAATTAGCTTTCAGTATTATTTTAGTACATGAAGGCTGCGCTTAAAGCCACAGGTTACAGACTTTCAAACACATAACCTAAAAATGAAAGTCCAAACTCCAATCAAAAAGATTATAAGTTGTCATTAGTTATCAAGTTAGCCCAATTACTAATATTTTTATATATGTGACATTGGACCACAAAACCAGTCATTAAGGGTAATTTTTTTAAATTGAGATTTATATATCACCTGAAAGCTGAATAAATAAGCTTTCTATTGATAAGGTTTGTTAGGATAGGACAATATTTGACCGAGATACAACTATTTGATAATCTGGAATCTGAGGGTGCAAAAAAAAAATCTAAATATTGAGAAAATCACCTTTAAAGTTGTCCAAAATGAAGTCTTTAGCAATGCATAATACTAAGCAAAAATTAGGTTTTGGTATATTTACGGATGGAAATTTACAAAATATCTTCATGGAACATGATCTTTACTTAATATCCTAATGATTTTTGGCATAAAAGAAAAAATTATAATTTTGACTGTGTATTGTATCCAAATGTATTGTTGGCTATTGCTACAAATATACCCCAGCGACTTAAGACTGGTTTTGTGGTCCAGGGTCACATATAAGGGATAAATATCCTGTTGTATGGGAACATGATTATATAATCCTTTATTAATTCGATTAATATTAATTTACATTTTAAAAAGTGGGGAATTCTGTAGCAGACCTCCACTGAGAATGGTAAGGGATTACAGTTATTTTAAACTGACCTTTTAACATTGAAACATTTATCAGAAAATAACACATTGTTTGAAAGATAGAGAGAAGTTAATCTGCTGTTTCCTTGCTACTTCAGTTACTCTTAAATATCTTTAAAAGGTCCTTCACACACAATGAGCTGTAACAGTGCTCTCATGTACTTATATGTAGATGTTTATAAAAATATAGAACACTTACTAAAATGTCCTCATAAAATACTGATATTTCTCTTTGCTCATGCAACTTCAGATTCTGTGCTTTAAAGGAATACAGGTGCGTCTCAATAAATTAGAATGTCCATAGGAAAAGTTCATTTATTTCAGTAATTCAACTCAAATTGTGAAACTTGTGTATTAAATAAATTCAATGCACACAGACTGAAGTAGTTTAAGTCTTTGGTTCTTTTAATTGTGATGATTTAGGCTCACATTTAACAAAAACCCACCAATTCACTATCTCAACAAATTAGAATACTTCATAAGACCAATCCAAAAAAAAAATTTTGTGAATTGTTGGCCTTCTGGAAAGTATGTTAATTTACTGTATATGTACTCAATACTTGGTAGGGGCTCCTTTGGCTTTAATTACTGCCTCAATTTGGCGTGGCATGGAGGTGATCAGTTTGTGGCACTGCTGAGGTGGTATGGAAGCCCAGGTTTCTTTGACAGTGGCCTTCAGATCATCTGCATTGTTGGGTCTGGTGTCTCTCATCTTCCTCTTGACAATACCCCATAGATTCTCTATGGGGTTCAGGTCAGGTGAGTTTGCTGGCCAGTCAAGCACAGTAACACCATGGCCATTGAACCAGCTTTTGGTACCTTTGGCAGTGTGGGCAGGTGCCAAGTCCTGCTGGGAAATGAAATCAGCATCTCCATAAAGCTTGTCAGCAGAAGGAAGCATGAAGTGCTCTAAAATTTCCTGGCAGATGGCTGCGTTGACTGTGGACTTCAGAAAACACAGTGGACCAACACCAGCAGATGACATGGCAGCCCAAATCATCACTGACTGTGGAAACTTCACACTGGTCTTCAAGCAACATGGATCATGTGCCTCTCCACTCTTCCTCCAGACTCTGGGACCTTGATTTCCAAATGAAATGCAAAATTTACTTTCATCTGAAAAGTGGACTTTGGACCACTGAGCAACAGTCCAGTTCTTTTTCTCCACAGCCCAGGTAAGATGCTTCTGACGTTGTCTCTGGTTCAGAAGTGTCTTGGTAGCCCTTTTCCTGAAGACGTCTGAGCATGGTGACTCTTGATGCACTGACTCCAGCTTCAGTCCACTCCTTGTGAAGCTCTCCCAAGTGTTTGAATCAGCTTTGCTTGACTGTATTCTCAAGCTTGCGGTCATTCATGTTGCTTGTGCACCTTTTCCTACCCAAATTCTTCCTTCCAGTCAACTTTGCATTTAATATGCTTTGATACAGCACTCTGTAAACAGCCACACCTTTCAGTAATGACCTTCTGTGACTTACCCTCTTTGTGGAGTGTGTCAATGTTCATCTTCTGGATCATTGCCAAGTCAGCGGTCTTCCCCATTATTGTGGTTTCAAAGAACAAGAGATACCCAGAATTTATACTGTATGGATGGTCATTAATTGAAACTCAAATGTAAATATTCTAATATTTTGAGATACTGATTTTTGACTTTCATGAGCTGTAAGCTCTAATCATCAAAATTGAAAAAAAAAAACAACTGTTGAAATGTTTTACTTTACATGTAATGAATCTAAAATATATGAAAGTTTCACTTTTTGAAATAAGTTACAAGAAAAAATGAACTTTTTCACGACATTCTAATTTATTGAGATGCACCTGTATATTCATTCCTTCAACAACTGAAAACGATTTTACCTGGCACCTTGAAAAGCTGACAAGCCAGCA
Source organism: Schizothorax lantsangensis (assembly GCA_027422415.1). Classification (NCBI taxonomy): domain Eukaryota; kingdom Metazoa; phylum Chordata; class Actinopteri; order Cypriniformes; family Cyprinidae; genus Schizothorax; species Schizothorax lantsangensis. Next base: position 20,068,943 of record CM049853.1, on the reverse strand, counting down.
GCAGCTACTAAACCCAAGTTTTATTTTGAAATGAATACTTGTGCTATTGCTGATAGCCCTCGATGGCTGACACAAAGTATGTAGCTGTAAAAAGCATCAACCTTTGGGCTTCTCCTGCAAATTTACTGTACATTCAACATTGCTTAAAAATCGGAATCTGTTGTTTTAGCTGCTTTGATGACTTGGCATGGTTTAGGCACTAACACAAACTGCAAAATTGCAGGAGGACTGCAGTAAGGTACTTAGCATTTGTTTCTCATTTATGACCTTTACAACTGTTAAATTATTTTGCCTGTCATTTCGCACACACACAAACACACACTCTGGCCTTTACGGTGGTGGGGGTAACTTGACATCTAAGAGACTGTAAGCAAAAATGTTCCAGAAGATTCCACAGAGGATAAAGAGTGTGTAGACACTGAAGAAGATCCAGAACAAGGACTGTTCCTGCAAACGCTGTTCATAGTTCTGAAGAACCACAACGCCAAGGGTGAGGCCCACTGCCACACCCCCCAGATGGGCCACAAAACTGGGATTAGGGCATGGTGGGAAGGCTGGGGGATAGAATCGAAGCCAGACGGCACGACCAAACTCCACACTCACTGTAGATACAGAAAGCAATGTGAGGGTTTACATTTATTACACATTTCATTTTAAAAGACAGCAAATCTTAAATGCAGAAAACTTAAGTGCACTAAGTCAATTTTGATGTTTTGCTTTTGTTTATATTTTTGTTTCTTGGATTTATACTGACAATGGATGCAAAAGTTATCTGTGTCATTGTAGAGATGTTCTATTCACAGGTATTTAGTAACTATAATTAGTTATACTGTATGCCAAAAAAAAGTGAGCAGCATTCAGCTCGTCATCTTATCTTGTGAACCACCTGATATGTACAATACAATTGTGGGAAAAAAAATACTTAATGCAGTTTCATTGATAAGAACAATTCTGTACATATCCTCCTAGTTCTGGAAGAACTGTACTATTATCATGAGTATGTTCTGTTTTGGTTTTGTTCTAGTGTTCATGTGGTTCCCATATTCCAATGGCTTCTGTTTGAACTTCACACCTGTTCCCTGTTCCACTGATTGCTCCCTTTGTGTATTTAAGCCCTTAGTTCTTTCTGTTTATTGATCAGTAGCTACGTTTACATGGACACTTTTTGCTTCCATCCGAATGAATTCATTCTGATTGTCAAATCCAAACGTAGTGTTTACATGAACGCCAAATAAAGTGATCGGGTTGATGTGAGCGTTTATATGTCACAAGCTTCTGATCGGATTTAATCTTTTGACATGCACACACCTCATGAATATTCAGTTTCCCGCTGTTGTCGCATATTGTTTTAAAAAGCACACTTGATATTTATTTACTTCGGGTCCTAATTAGTCGACGACCAGCACATTAACTATTGTGCAGTGCTGCTTATTTTAGAAAGCAGTAAAAGTGTCCCTTCCCGTGCCCAAAACCAGTCGTCTGTGGATGAGAGTCTTAAACAAGGACTGGTGGGATGTTGCCCTGCTCTACTTCACATACGCTGAGTGAAAGCAGCATTTTAGAATGACTCGACACTCATTTATAACACTTTTATTCACCAGGAAGAACAGCTTGTTCCGTGCGTCATACGTCATTACGCTATTTTTACGTCACTGCACATGCGCAGTACTTTCCAGTTTCGGTTTTCAATCCGATCAAGTGTTTACATGTCCTCTCGTTCGGATTACAAAAGGAATAAACCACCCCTTACGATCCGATTGAAATTTTAATCAGATCTGGCCAATTCAATCCGATTGACGTGTTTACATGTGACTTTTTTATTCTGATTGTGCTTTAGTCCTATTACGATCGGATTATTATGGTCCATGTAAACGAAGCTAGTGTTGTCTGTGATTTTGTGTAGTTTGTGGTGTTGATTCTCCTGGCTAAGTAAAGTGTCTATAATTTATTCCGTGTTGTGCATGTGAACTACAACCCCTGACAACTACATTAAAATTCAGTGTTTCTTGTTGAATTTAAAGTTAAGCACTGCAAAATATAATTAATTATATATAATATAATTATATCTGCAATATAAAATAAATTTTTGACATTTACATCATCATATCTATTTTTTTTAAAAGGGTAAGGAAATGAGAATGCACAAATAAATATCCAATAAATTAAAAAAATCTCTAAAATCAGCTGATAACCAATATAGTATAGATATATTGTCAATCCCCTAGAATATCATGGTCATTCAATATTTCGAGCACAGACTTGCAGTCTCATAAACTAAAGACTATTTTAGCATGAATAACATAAAAAACAGTTTACATACTGCACACCAGAGCCATTGCCATGCGAAAGAGCTTGAACTGACACTTCATCCCTGACCAGTTCTGTAAAGCGAGGGACAGAAACATCAAATTAGAAGAAATGACAAGAAAATTGGTAGTTAAGAGAGAAAACACTTCAGTATTCGTTCTTATACTCTTCTGGTGTTGTTCCAGGGAATTGGTTTTGGTACCCAATTTTATCAAGGTTGCTTCAGACTGAGATGTATATTTGTTCTGGCATTTTCAGTGATGCTGTGACTATCACAGCTGGCAAAGGGAGCAGCATTAGCACCTGTGATTAATCAGCTAATTCAAGGTTAGTCTTGCAGTTTTGCATGTATTATAAATAATAACTAAATCAGATTTGATTTGACCTAATGAGAGTTCAGTTTTTGTTGTAGACAGTCTATGTGTAATCTGAGTCCATACCATGTACCAGTGCTGACACTAAAAATTCTATCTGAGATGCTGAGCAAGTACAGGAGGGTTCATGATCTGACTCAAGAGAATGTGGACAGTCCCGGTGTTAATATTTAATGACTCTGACCAGGTCATTATGCAGTACAAAACACCTCCATTCACTTAGAGAGAAGGTCAGAGCTTTGGGCAATAGCACATAGGTCTTTGATTGGTCAATGACAGAGGAGGAGGAGCTACAAAGTAGACTGTTATTGTATTGAATTATTATATATCATCGGTTCTGACCGTGTTAAAGGGATAGTTCACGTTGAAATTAAAATTTGGTATCTATCAGCTTACCCCAAGGGCATCCAAGATGTAGGTGTCTTTTTTTCTTCAGTAGATCCAATTTTGATGTTTTTAGGTCAAACCGTTCTAGTCTGTCAGTCATATAATGGCAGGTATAGGTCACTGTCTCTATAAGAGGGAAAAAGAACATGCACAGAGAAATCCAAATTAAACAATTCCCCATCGTAACTACACATTGATGGCCTAAGACACGAAACGAGCGGTTTGTGTGAGAAAACGAACAGTATTTATATCGTTTTTTACCTCTTGTACACAACCATGTCCAAGTGATCTGAGTGCGCACACGCATCCGGTGTGTGACGTGTGTGTGCGCGCTATGGCTCACGCTGCATTCACACGGGGCGTCGGCGTCAACGCTTGACGGAGGGCGTGTCTGAAGCGTGGTGCTGACGCAACTTTTCAAGCGCCAACGGAGGCGTCAGCCAATCAGATCGCCTCATGCAAATACCCAATCCCGTTCATGCAACACCAGAGAAGTATGTGATTGGTTGTTGTAACTATGACGGCGCGTCAGCACCACGCTTCAGACACGCCCTCCGTCAAGCGTTGATGCCGACGCCCCGTGTGAATGCAGCGTGAGCCAGAGCGCGCGCACACACACACGTCACACACCGGATGCGTGTGCGCACTCAGATCACTTGGACATGGTTGTGTACAAGAGGTAAAAAACTATATAAATACTGTTCGTTTTCTCACACAAACCGCTTGTTTAGTGTCTTAGGCCATCAATGTGTAGTTACGATGGGGAATTGTTTAATTTGGATTTCTCTGTGCATGTTCTTTTTCACTCTTATAGAGACAGTGACCTATACCTGCCATTATATGACTGACAGACTAGAACGGTTTGACCTAAAAACATCAAAATTGGATCTACTGAAGAAAAAATGACACCTACATCTTGGATGCCCTTGGGGTAAGCTGATAGATACCAAATTTTAATTTCAAAGTGAACTATCCCTTTAATTAGATACTACTGAAGAAAACAGAAACAAGAAGTGAACAACTATAAAAAGTATAAAGTCTTTATGCAGAGATCAAAACAAACACATCCTGTGCGTTTACATGCACGCTCTTAAGCCGATTATGCTTAATAAGCTGAAAACGCACATGGTCATGTAAACGCGGTAACCCGTTTTCTTTTATTGGAGTAAGGTCATAAACGGCGTTAGCATAAACTGGTCGACACAGGTAGATTTATACATAATCTGAAAGCTGAATACATAAGCTTTCCATTGATGTATGGTTAGGATAGGACAATATTTGGCCGAGATACAACTATTTGAAAATCTGGAATCTGAGGGTGCAAAAAAAATCCAAATATTGAGAAAATCGCCTTTAAAGTCGTCCAAATGAAGTTCTTAAAAATGCATATTACTAATCAAAAATTAAGTTTTTATATATTTACAGTAGCACATTTACAAAATATCTTCATGGAACATGATCTTTACTTAATATCCTAATGATTTTTGGCATAAAAGAAAAAAATATAATTTTGACCCATACAATGTATTGTTGGTTATTGCTACAAATATACTCCAGCGACTTAAGACTGGTTTTGTGGTCTAGGGTCACATACTGTATATGGGCCGTAAGTTTCCCTAAGACAAGGTGAAAGCTTTATTTAACATCACAACTGACAATGTATGGAATACTCAGAGTCAGACACACAAATGATTGTATTTTGAAGTCACTACAGGGAAGTAACCTGATTTGTTAATTACTGTAAGTCATGTAAACGCAGCTTACTTGCAATGTCAGGTTACTGATGTGCATGTAAACTGGGAAAATTGGTTATTATAATAAGCAGATATTTGTGAGTTATCAGTTTACTGGTGTGCATGTAAACATACTATTTTTACTATATACTATATAGTAAGGACGAACCTTACAATCTTTCAGCTATTTGATAATCTGTATCTGAAAATAAAGGTGGAAAAAGAGGCAGATGAATCACGCACATACACGACAGAGAGAGTTAATTGTTCGTATTTGAGTAATTTTTTGTGACAAGAGACATCAGGCTGAACTTCACACTCGTCATTTATCCTGACAGTCTGAGTCAAGGGCATCCTGATATTTTTCAAAAGAGATTTTAAACAGGAGCTGAATTAAGATTGAAGTCTATATACTACACATACAGTACCACTTAGTGTCACCACTGTGATTAATAGATTATTTGATGTTTCTAAGAATTATCAAAAATTGATGCTGAACAATATTCATTTTCTAGAACAAAACATTTTCACAACTGCTCAAACTTATTTCTTTATTACCATGACAACATTGGCGAGGTGGGCGGAGACCAGAGCGTAGACTCCGCCTGATGAACCGACCACAGGTGCTGTCATGTCCGTCACTGACACTGCCAATGAACCTGCAAATGGAAAGAGTATCAGTGAACAATGACTTAAAATCTATCGTAAGTTCATGAGTTCATGTTTCCCAGAAGAAAGAAAATAATGGGGTTGGAATGGGTACGAAAATGACAAAATTGTTATAAAATTTTAACTATTCCTTAAAGGCATAGTTCACCCAAAAATGAAAATTCTGTCATCATTTACTCACCCTTACTCAACATTTATGAATGGCTTTGCTCTGCTGAACACATAGGAAGATATTCTGAAGAATGTGGGAAACAGAGCAGTTCTGGGGCACCATTGACTTCCATAGTATTTTTTTCCTACTATGGAAGTCAATGGTGCCCCAAAACAGCCTGGTTACAAACTTTCTTCAAAATATCTTCCTTTGTGTTTGGCAGAACAAAGAAATTCATACAGGTTTAGAACTACTTGAGGGTGAGTAAATGATGACAGAATTTTCATTTTTGGGTGAACTATCCCTTTAATGTGGGTGTTTTAATGAAATCAGAACAAACTGAAACTTGATTTATTGTATCAAGGCATCCCTGTAAAATTATATTCATAATACATGACTCTTGAGACTTTATGATAGTTTCGTGCTGATTCTCATGACATATCTGCAAGATTATCAAAATCCAGTTGAAGAATTAATTTAAAAATATTTACAGTATTTTCAAATATAACTCACTTAAAATTTACATAGAATATAGTTTTTAAAATATGTATTTATTATAATTTTTTATTTATTATGTACAATTATTAATTAAAAAATGCAGGTTGCACAGTGTTTATTCTGTGGGATAATGCAAGGTAAAACAGTAATATCAAGTGAACAAGTTTAAAAAGTGTAACATCTGTATGTGGAGATGAAAACAAACATGCATCCTCTAATTACTATATCAAGTTTCTCTAGGCAGAGAATGGCAGTGCCTTGTAATGATGTAATTATGTACATCCACATTCACACAGTGAATACACACATTGTGATCAGACCTACACACCACTGTTGATGAATGTGAAATACTGGTAGAGGGATGTGACTTAGTGACACCTCATGCGTTATTTCATCTTTAACTGGCCTTTTCATGTTTCTGTAGCTGCAATGCATATGTCTCTACAACTTTTTAATGTTCTAATAGGATATCCATGTGCTAATAAAGGAATTTTAATGGGCAGAAGAACCATCAGATATTAAAAGTTTAGTTCACAAAAAAAACGAAAATGGTCATCATTTACACACCCTCATGCAAGTAACTCAATTATGCAACCAAATATTTATGATTGGGGAGAAACAAATGTAACGAATATAGTGTAATAATGTAGGAATTTAAATAATGACCATAAATCTGAATATTCATGGGACATGCTCCCCAAATGGTTTATAAAGGTTTTTACTTATAGTTTTTTACGATTGCTTAGGCACGATTTTAAAAACAAAGCTCATTTTGTCAAAACACTACACACAGTTCACACATCTACACACACAAGTAGCAGAACATCTCAGATCTTTTGCAAAATGAAACACTTCATTCAAAACTTTACAATAATTTAACAAAACCCAGTTCCCTATCAGTCAGTCACGTTCGACGTAACGTCAGTGTGACTGACTAATGGGATCTCGCCCGAGAGCCCAATCACCTTCGAGTGTTAACAAAACAAGCCAATGACAGTTGGCGTGCGTGTTTCGCCACGCGCACCCCGCCCCGCAGCGCGGGTATAAAAGGAGAGCGCGTGCAAACGCACATCAGCTTTTCGCTTCGGAGCCGAGCCTTTTCAGCGAATCTCCGAGAGTGTCTGCAAGACAGCATTTTGACGAGTGTTGGTGTGACGGCGCGTCAGCGGAGGTTGCTGTCCAGTGCTGCTTCATTTGAGCGTGCTGCAGCTCTCTTTCTGCGGTCGCGCTGCGACCTCCCCTGGGCGCTTCAACACTTTTTTCCTTTTCTAAAAGAGCAATATCTAAAAGAGCTCCACGAGCGACGGGCGTCTTTTTAAAGATGGCTTCCCGCTCGTGTGTTTCTGGATGTGGTCATTTCCTGGCTTCTTCTGACGGTCACGATCGCTGTCTCTCATGCTTGGGCTATCAGCATGCTGAGTCAGCGCTCGTGGATGAGTCATGTTCTCATTGCGGAAACATGACCATCGCGACGCTGCGCTCCAGATACCTCCCCGACAAAGGGGGGGTATCCAAAAAAAAAAAAAAAAAAAAACCCTTGCCATGCCCCGTTCTAGCTCCTCCGGTTCTCGGAGGGCTACTTCAGCTCATGGTCAGGGTGACTTGAGCATCACAGTGAAAGCTTCCCCGTCGAGTGCGTCTCCGCGGGCCTCTCACTCCTCCAGCGCGTTGCACCATCTGGTGTTTCTGGACGAGCTTGCGGTGTCCTCGGATAGGGCGGGGCCCAGCATCTTGTCCGGAGCACCAGCGGATGACAGGATGTCGATCGCTGCATTGGAGGGCGAGCTAGGTTCTGGAGATGACGATTTGGCTGCGCTGCCTCCGTCAGGAAGAGTGGCGTTGCCCGAGTCAGATCCAGGGCTGACTGCTATGCTTTCCCGGGCCGCTGAGAGCGTCGGGCTGCACTGGAGGCCTCCTCCTTCTCCCGAATGCTCAAGGCTGGACGACTGGTTCCTGGGGGCGCAGGCCGATCATCGGCAATCACCTCAGGTTCCGTTCTTCCCGGAAGTGCATGAGGAAGTGACTAGCTCTTGGAGGGCACCATTTTCTGCCCAAAACAGAGCTAGTGCTTCTTCCGTCCTCACTGCCCTCGATGGCGGGGTGGCTAAGGGAGTCCAGGGCTTGTGGGTTCTCGTCCGTTTCAATGGCCGAGGCTTACACAGCTGCTGGACAGGCTGCCTCTGCCCTGCACGCCATGGCCCTCCTGCAAACCCACCAGGCCAAGGCGCTGAAGCAGCTGTACGAGGGCAGTTCTGACCCAGGTTTGATGCAGGAACTGCGCACAGCGACGGACCTTGCCCTTTGGGCAGCGAAAGTCACAGCGCGGTCCCTCGGTCAGACGATGTCCACTCTGGTGGTCCAGGAACGCCACCTATGGCTGGACCTGGCAGATATGAGTGAGTCCAACAAGCACCGCTTCCTGGACTTCCCGATCTCCCAGGCAGACCTCTCCGGCGACGCGTTGGAGAGCTTTGCCCAGCAGTTCTCCGTCGCTCAGAAGCAGACGGAGGCCGTCGGACACATTCTGCCCCGGCGGCCCGCTGCTGTCATCACCCCGCCGCCGGTTGCAGCACCTCCGCCCGCTCGTCGCCGAGGGCGCCCTCCTGCTGCCCCCACCTTGCTCCAGCGTGGCCCCAGCAGCAGCCTTCACTCCGGCCGCAGCGTGGAGCTGGCAGCAGGAAAGTGGCGCAGCCTGTCTCTGCCCCTGCCAGGCCCGTGAAGTGCCAGGGCAAGCGGCGTTCCTGGGACGGGCGAACCCGAGACACTGGGTCCTGCTCTTCAGGAGTTGGTGAGTCCGCTCCTTCCCCCGGTGGAGGGCCGGGTGGAAAATCCTTTTTTCCCTTTTTGGGTTGTTCCGCCACTGGCTCTCTGGCCAGTGGTACCCAAACTTTCAGAGCAGTTTCCTATGTCTCCGGTTCCCAAGGGGACGAGGACGGCAGTGCATGGGACACAGTCTCCACACTCCCGTCCCCCTCTCATTTCGCCAGTGGGCAGCAGGGTCCGGTTCGAGGACGCGATGTCTTCTCCCGTGCCCCCTGCCCATCCGTGGAGCCAGGTAAGTGTCGCACCGCGCACTCAGACCCTACTTCGGAACGCACTGCCTTCCGAGTCGGGCCCCTGTGCTCCACTTCGCTGCCCCACCGCGGGTACGTCTGTGGCTTCCCTGGTCCCGCTTGTACGGTCTCTGGGGGCCTGGCTAGCGCTCCCCAGGCCGTCTCGCTGGCTCATGAGAACCATCAGACTTGGCTACGCGATTCAGTTCGCCCGGCGTCCTCCCAAGTTCAGGGGCGTTCGGTTCACCTCTGTGTTGAGCAAAGATGCCCCTCTTTTGCGTGCAGAAGTCGCGGTCCTGCTGGCGAAGGACGCGATAGAGCCGGTCCCTCCAGCCGAGGTGAAGTCAGGGTTCTACAGCCCGTACTTCATCGTACCCAAGAAAGGCGGTGGGTTACGACCAATCTTGGACCTGCGCGTTCTGAACCGGGCCCTTCACAAGCTCCCGTTCAGGATGTTGACGCAGAGACGCATTTTTCAATGCATCCGTCTGTTTGATTGGTTCACAGCGATCGACCTGAAGGACGCGTACTTTCATGTCTCAATCCTCCCTCGACACAGACCGTTTCTCCGCTTTGCGTTCGAAGGACGAGCATATCAGTACAAAGTCCTCCCATTCGGGCTACCCCTGTCGCCTCGTGTCTTCACCAAGGTCGTGGAGGCAGCCCTTGTTCCATTAAGGGAAGCAGGCATTCGTGTTCTCAACTACCTCGACGACTGGCTCATACTGGCCCAGTCTCGAGCACTGTTGTGCGAACACAGGGACACGGTGCTTGGCCACCTCAGCCGGTTGGGGCTTCGGGTCAACTGGGAAAAGAGCAAACTCTCCCCTGTGCAGAGGATCTTTTTTCTCAGCATGGAGTTGGACTCGGTCAACCTCACAGCACGTCTCTCAGTGGAGCGTGCTCAGTCGATGCTGAACTGCCTGGAATCTTTCCAGCGCAAGAGGGCGGTTCCACTGAAACACTTTCAGAGGCTCCTGGGGCATATGGCATCCGCAGCCGCTGTCACGCCGCTCGGATTGCTTCATATGAGTCTGCTTCAGCATTGGCTTCACGACCGGGTCCCGAGATGGGCATGGCGACGCGGCACGTACCGGGTCTCAGTTACCCCGTCCTGCCGTCAGACCTTTGGCCCGTGGTCGGATCTTGCTTTTCTTCGGGCAGGAGTTCCCCTAGTGCAAGTATCCAGGCATGTTGTTGTGTCAACAGATGCCTCTGCCATGGGCTGGGGAGCCATGTGCAACGGGCATGCAGCTGCAGGGCTCTGGACAGGGTCCCGGTTGCAGTGGCATATCAATTGCCTCGAGTTGCTAGCAGTATGGCTTGCTCTGCGCCGCTTCAAAGGGCTGCTACACGACAAGCATGTACTGGTCCGTACGGACAACACTGCGACCGTTGCGTACATCAACCACCAGGGTGGTCTATGCTCCCGTCGCCTGTCGCAACTCGCCCGCCATCTCCTCCTTTGGAGTCAGAAGCATCTGAGGTCGCTTCGCGCCGTTCATATCCCTGGCGAGCTCAATCATGCAGCCGACGAGCTCTCACGTCAGCCCGCCCTTCCGGGAGAATGGCGACTCCACCCCGAGGTAGTCCAGCTGATTTGGAGACGCTTCGGGGACGCTCAGGTAGACCTGTTTGCCTCCCCGGACACGTTCCACTGCCAGCTGTTTTACTCCCTGTCCGAGGGGACCCTCGGCACGGACGCGCTGGCACACAGCTGGCCTCGGGCCTACGCAAATATGCGTTTCCCCCAGTGAGCCTTCTCGCACAGACCCTGTGCAAGGTCAGGGAGGACGAGGAGCAGGTCCTCTTGGTGGCGCCGTACTGGCCCAATCGGACTTCGTTCCCAGAACTGATGCTCCTCGCGACAGCCCCTCCTTGGCAAATTCCTCTGAGGAGGGATCTCCTTTCTCAGAGAGGGGGCACCCTCTGGCACCAGCGTCCAGACTTGTGGAATCTCCACGTATGGTCCTTGGACGGGACGCAGAGGTTCTAGATGGGCTACCTCCATCGGTAGTAAACACCATCACTTCAGCTAGAGCCCCGTCTACAAGACACGCTTACAGGCTGAAGTGGAACATGTTCGTCGATTGGTGTTCTTCCCGCCGGGAAGACCCCCGGAGATGCCCGATAGCGGTCGTGCTCTCTTTCCTGCAAGATGGGTTGGAGCGAAGGCTGTCTCCCTCCACCCTCAAAGTGTATGTCGCCGCTATTGCCGCACATCACGATGCAGTAGACGGTAAGTCTGTGGGGAAGCACGACTTGGTCGTCAGGTTCCTCAGAGGGGCGAGGAGGTTAAATCCTCCGCGCCCTCATCTGGTACCCTCTTGGGATCTCCCCTCGGTCCTGACGGCCTTGAAGGAGGAGCCCTTCAAGCCTCTGCAGTCAGTAGAGCTTAAGTTTCTGTCGTTAAAGACAGTGCTCCTCACTGCATTGGCCTCGGTCAAGAGGGTGGGGGACCTGCAGGCATTTTCGGTCGACGATTCGTGCCTAGAATTCGGGCCGGCTCACTCTCACGTTGTCCTGAGACCCCGGCCTGGATATGTGCCCAAAGTTCCCACCACGCCCTTTAGGGATCAGGTGGTGAACTTGCAAGCGCTGCCCCGGGAGGAGGCAGACCCAGCCATTGCTCTGCTCTGTCCCGTCCGCGCCTTGCGCGTTTACGTGGACCGCACACAGAGCTTCAGGACCTCAGACCAGCTCTTTGTCTGCTTCGGAGGACAGCAGAAGGGGAAGGCTGTCTCCAAACAGAAACTTGCCCACTGGATAGTGGAGGCTATAGTCTTGGCCTATCAGGCCCGGCGCTTACCGTGCCCCCTTGGTGTGAGAGCACACTCTACAAGAGGCGTTGCTTCCTCTTGGGCATTGGCGCGGGGCGCCTCGATAGCAGACATTTGTAGAGCTGCCGGCTGGGCGGCACCTAACACGTTTGCGAGATTTTAGAATCTCCGTGTAGAGCCCGTGTCCTCCCGTGTACTTGGCTCAGATGGCCAGTAACACTGGGACACTGCTCGGTGTCAATCACGCTTGCTGCGCCATTCCCCTCTACGGACCGGATACGTGCGCTTTTGTTGCTTCTCAGTTCAGTTCCCCATGGCGAACCCTGTTGAAGTTCCTCTCGCACCCTCGGCAGTCAGGCGTGGCGGAGCGCCAGACGCCAGGTCCAGCACTCGTGTGTTTGCCCAAGGTCAGCCCTTGTGCTGGGCTAGGTGCCCGTGTATAGTGATTCCCCTTTGGGTGATCCCACATGTGTATTCTTCCACGGTACGGCTCCCCTCACGATGAGCCCGTGTCTTTCCCTGGCAGAGACCTTCTGCCGTCTCTGCTGTGTAGTTATCTCACCCCAGGCTGGCTGAGTCTACCTCAGAGACTTCCATATGTAGTACTGCCCCTGGCCAGTCCATATGTCTTCTCCACATGCTACCTCCTTTACGCAGGATGTGGCTTCCGTAGCGTTCCCCTACTTGGAGTACGCTTTCCCAGTGTTATCCATACCCACTGTACGGAACAGCAGTGTCGGTCATCTCTGCCTAAGCCCTGTCCTATCTTCCAGCCCAACTGGTGTGGGGGGACTTGCCGGCTTCCGCAGGGCACTGGAAGGGGTCAGCAATAGTGGCGTTTTCCAAGGGATCCCATTAGCCAGTCACACTGACATTACGTCGAACGTGACTGACTGATAGGGAACGTCTCGGTTACATGTGTAACCCTCGTTCCCTGAAGGAGGGAACGGAGACGTAACGTCCCGTCGCCATAGTTGCTGTACCACCGCTGTACGGCCAGGGCACACAGTCTCGGCTCCTCAGCGAAAAACTGATGTGCGTTTGCACGCGCTCTCCTTTTATACCCGCGCTGCGGGGCGGGGTGCGCGTGGCGAAACACGCACGCCAACTGTCATTGGCTTGTTTTGTTAACACTCGAAGGTGATTGGGCTCTCGGGCGAGATCCCATTAGTCAGTCACACTGACGTTACGTCTCCGTTCCCTCCTTCAGGGAACGAGGGTTACACATGTAACCGAGACGTTCTCTTTCATAGGTTCACTCAACGCTGCGTAGCTTTACGCAGTGGGAACACTCCCAGGTGTGACGATTGTCTGAAGCCCTTATAGAATCACGCCAATTCATTGGCTGATGGCGCAAGATACCGCCCCTACGTCATACGTGATTGACATAGACCCGCGCTCGCGCCATCTTACCCCTCAGATTTTCCTCTCTTCAGAAGCGTTCGCTTCTCGCGTTTTTTCTGGCCCATTTCTCAACAACGTTTTAGTCTGGGATTCTTTCCACTTCAGCGACCGCACCTATGGAATTGTTATTCTCCTAGCGGTGAGTGGAATGGACTTTAGTCGGTGCCAACCGCCGTGCTCTCGCCTCATCGCGAGTGACGACCAGCATGGTAAGTGTGTCAAATGTGTGGGCCTGGCCCATGCACGAGACGCTATTGTAAGAATCTATAGTCTGCCTCGACCCAGCTTCCACTCCACAATATATTTTATCATGCTCATTTCCCAAAACTTAGGATGTTCTGGGTTCATTTCGACTCCGTTGGACCCAAGGTACTACATGTGCTTTGTCACTGCTATGCTGCAATAAACATCTTCATCAAGATCTTCAAAGTCCTCATCACTTTTTCTTACATTGGCGAGCCAGCCAGCGCGGGGATTTGAAAAAAGCAGGGAAAGGTAAGAAAAGCGGTTTCTTTCTTTTTGCTGGTTTTGTCAGGGAACCCCCTCGTTTAAAAAAATCTAGAAAATAAATGGTAAGGATAGAAGAGAATTTAGTTTATTCAGTATTAGCAGGAGGAGTTCTTAAGCCTATTCTGTACAAATTCTGTTTAAGATTCTAACGGAACTGAATCAGCCCGAAGCAGTGTGGTGGCAGAGTTGTATTGGAATTGTTGTTTCTAAAGTAACTGAAGCAAAGTGCTTAAGTCAAGGTTTCTAAAGTAACTGAAACTTGGTGTTGGTCTGTTATAATTCTGTTAAGATTCTAAAGTAATTGAATCAGCCCGACGTAGTGTGGTAGCAGAACTGTATTAGACCTATTGTTTCTAAAGTAACTGAAACAGAGTTGTAAATTTCTAATGTAATTGAAACTGACTGTGAAGTTGTGATAGTTCTGATGAAATTCTAAAGTAACTGAATTGACCCGATGCAGTGTGGTCACAGAATTATTTCATAAATGTTGTGTGTTATAGTTTAGTGAGTCCGACGCACCATGACTCTGTGAAGTTTAAAACCTGAAGAAGTGTTGATTTGCCCGACGTACTGTGGCTAAGTAAACTGTTTTAAAAATATAACATAAACCCGAAGTAGTGTGGTTTTGTCTGACGTACTGTGACAGTGTTGCATTTTTAACAGTTTAGTGTAGTGAAGTTTAAGGCCCGACGGAGTGTGGCCGTGTGCAAAGAAGTGAAAATGTTGGTTTAGAAGCCCGACGTAGTGTGGCTGTTTTATTCATTTGCGTCCAACGCACAGGAGCTGTGAATAATTAGACTAACAGGTATCTAAAAGTAACTAGATAATGTTCAGACAGTGGAGGAAAAGAAGCCTATTGAATTGCTGAAGACAATTTTTTAAGATTGTGAAAATGGAAGAGCTTATAGTTAAATACATCGCTAAGCACAGCTCAGTGGGAATGTTTGATGGGATAGAGAAACCAGACGACCCCTATGAGTGTGCTCTGTCTCAATTCAAAAATTGTCCCAAAATGCCTAAAAACAAAGAGGGAAAAGTTGCAGATTAGATTAAAAGATTAGAAGAAATGAAAACTGAAAACAAGTTACAAAATTCTCAAGTCAGCAACAATGTCATGTCATTGAGAAATTGTTAGATCATTGAGATCCTTTTGAAGGAACAGATAGTAAAATTGAGAAAAGAAATGTCAAAGTCTGAAACAGAGAGGGAAACATTTAGATGTTTGTATGAAGGGACTGCTAGACAGTTGGTACATGCCCAATCCAATTCTGAATATTGCGAAAATAACTGCAAGGAAGTATTTAGTCAATGACATAATTCTTCAGATGATTCTGTGAGGTTCCCAATAGCACCAGTGCGAACAAGACAGACTGGAAATAGAAATAGAAATGAGAGGGTTCTTGATCAAAGAACTGAAAATGGCCTAGCTGTTAGACAGCTGTCTTTTATGGACTTTCAAAGTCTTGTTACAACAGTGGGTACTTTTGAGCCTGATAACATGGATCCTGAAGAGTTCTTGTCAAAAACTGGAGAAGTGGAGGTTTATAGTGTGTCAGACGAAGATGCTTGCAGACTTATTATGATGTGCATTCCTCGCTCATTAACTAGTGCTCTCTCACAGGAAGTTTGTGACAAACGAGCAGACAAAGGTGCAAGGAGAGAAGCTCTACTTAGACTTGCTGGGACTGATTTGGTTAACCTGAGAAAGATAACTGATGTGATAATGGAAATTGGAGAGCATCCTCTAGCATTTGCGTCCAGGTTGTGGGAAATGTTTAGCTGTTACAATGGTTTGCCCAATGCAACTAAACAAAATCTCATGTTTAAATCTGCATTAATTGCACAGAGCAGTTCACACATGTGAGAAGCCATTGCTCTGCATGTAGATGTAAATACACCATACGAGCAAATAATTTCCAAAATGACACAGCATTTCAATGCAAGAAGTCAAATGAAAGCTGAAGAATCTAGACATCCAGTCGCTGCCTTTGGCAAGAGAAAATGTTCTCGTTCAACCACTTCTTTTTGATCTTGTTTCAGGTATAAGCATTGAGATGTTTGCTTGAAAGGTGTAACCTCCTGGAGAATGATGATCCGGTCATCTGAAGGACAAGAAGGCCAGCAGAACTAGTGGAGCCAGGGGACTTCCACAAGAAAAAGGACTTGTTAAAGAACAGAGTGATCATCAGAACTGGACATTCACAGATTTCCAGACCTGCAAGATTCAGAACTCCAAGCTTAAAAGATCTAGAACCCCTGAGACCCACCATGGCATGGATGGACCTGATGGAACTTCACAAACTGCAGCAACAGCAATGACTGTTTCTTCTAGAAGGACTTTTCCAAATCAAAATGAATGGACAATGGAAAAGAGAAACATGGAGAGATCAAACCATTTCAGAGACTATGGACAGCAGTCGTTCCACCAAGATGGAAAACAAGTGGGCAAAGGACATACCCACACAAAGAAATGCACAAAGACACAGACTCCCTGCACATGACACTAGAAAGACACAAATATATGCATACTCAAATGCAGAAAATATATTATTGTCTATTGAATGCACACATGTGGACAAAGAATGTTCACATTGATAAAAGGGACAGAACACAAGTGAAGAAAACACAGTACATGCACACACACTCACACACACACACACACACACACACACACACACACACACACACACACACACACACACACACACACACACACACACACACACAATGTTGCCTGTTGATTGATGCTTTTGCTTCTTTGGCTGTTGGCTGTTTTTACCGTCATAATGTTTAGTACATTTAGAAAATTCCTTTTGCTGGTGTGGTTCTCAAGTGCTCCCCCCCCCCCCCCCCAAAAAAAATGTTTGTATGTAATTTTGCCAAATTTGAGAAAAAGTCATATGATAAATTTTGCCTGATTGGATGGAGCGATAACCAGTGTGCATGAGGTGTCGACCCAATGACGGGTAAGATTCTCCTTTGGCCAGAGGGGACAACCTAAGGCAGGGCTTCACTGCCACTGGGCACCTGTCCTAGAAGGGAGGTGTAATCTGTTTAAGGGAGTGGATGTGATGCTTCTTTTGGGCCAAGAGCATCAGAGAGGGGACTGTAAAAATCTATAGTCTGCCTCGACCCAGCTTCCACTCCACAACATGTTTTATCATGCTCATTTCCCAAAATGGTTTAATTATTATAGAGAAGAAGAAAGTCAACAGTTGTTTGTAGACCATTTGGGATGCTCACATCCTGAGCAAATGGTAACCAATTGTAGAATGGGAGCAGGGGTGGGACACTGAGAACCACCTCAGACAAAGGGGTGTCAGAACTTAATTAACATACAGACTACAGCTGCAGGAGCAACTTCACTTACATGAAGGGTAGTAAACTGAAAAGGTATAAAAGGTTTGAACTTAGGATGTTCTGGGTTCATTTCGACTCCGTTGGACCCAAGGTACTACATGTGCTTTGTCACTGCTATGCTGCAATAAACATCTTCATCAAGATCTTCAAAGTCCTCATCACTTTTTCTTACACTATCTTTGGCATTTCTAACTGCAAGTACTGCGAGAATTTAACTCTTAAAACCTTGCGCGCTAGACTCGCGGTTTTTGATCGGGAATCTGCCGTTCTCCACCGCTGCGCCGCTCCGGAGGCCTCCTCCCTCCGCGAAGCCGCAGCCTGGAGTTCGGACGCGGAGCTCGAGGCTATGGAGAGTGAGCAGTTTTCACTTTCTCTCCCTCCATCGCCTGGGCGTCACCGCGTGAATTCTCTGGTCCAGTTTTCACGTGGCTGTCTTGCACCCAGCCCGGAGGCACGGGAAGCCGTTTCCTTCGGGTTGGAGGATATTTTATACACTGCAGCCTCCGACTCTGAGGATTTCGGAGCCGCGCCACTCGATGCTCTCCCGCCTAGCGGCCAGGAGGCGCAGCCTTCTCCGGCCTATACTGAACTCGTGGACGTTTTGGCGCGCGCCACTGAGAAGTTGAGCTTAGATTGGCCGGACGAGCCTCGCGAGTCACAGTCATCTAAGCTCGACGAGCGTTTCCTCAGTGTCTCTGGTTCGCGCCCGGCGAGGAGAAAGCTGCCTTTCTTCCCTGACCTGCATCATGAGATTTCAGGAACAGTCAGGAAAGACCTGCTGTGTCAGCTGCAGGGCAGAATTTGGCACCCACGTCCAGAGATCTGGAAGTTGTGGGTATGGCCAATCTTAGGTCGCCCTTAGCTGTTGATCTCTCAGATGGAGTCCGTGAGACCATTAATAGTGCCAGGGCCCTTTCCACTAGGAAGCTTTATTCCTCAAAATGGAGGGTTTTCGAATCCTGGTGCTTGGTTCATGCTGTAGACCCAGTTAACTGCCTGGTTGGTTCAGTGCTGGAGTTCCTGCAAGATAAGTTTTCGGCTGGAGTGTTGTGGTAGGTGGTAGTTCTCTCAAGGTGGTAGTTTGGCTGGAACTACCACCTTGAGAGTCTATGTTGCGGCTATTGCTGCTCGAAGGGACTCGGACGATGTCCCGCTGGGTAGACATCGTTTGGTGTCATCCTTAATTGGTGGGGTTAAGTGCTTGAGGCTGGTTCGTCCTCCTAGTTTCCCTTCTTGGGACCTTTCTGTTGTCCTGAAGGGGTTGCTGGAGCCTCCTTTTGAACCTCTAGAGTCAGCTCCCATGAGGATTCTGACACTAAAGGTTACTCTTTTGTTGGCATTGGTCTCGTTTAAGCGTGTGGGAGATCTGCAGGCTCTGTCTGTCAGCGAGTCCTGCACTGAGTTTGCTCCTGGTCTGGTCAAGGCATTTTCAAGGCGTAGGCCTGGTTATGTCCCCAAAGTTCTCTCTGCGTCTTTTCGTTCACAGGTGGTAGTGCTGCAGGCTTTCTCTCCCTCCTCTTCGAGTGAGGGCGATGATCTTCATCTGCTCTGCCCTGTTAGAGCCCTGAAGATGTATGTGGACCGTTCCAGCCAGTGGCGTAGGTCCCTACAGCTCTTGGTGTGTTTTGGTGCAGGCCGCAAAGGGCTATCCGCGTCTAAACACACAATATCCCACTGGGTTAGGGATGCTATTTCGTTGGCCTATGAGGTGCGCAGTCTGCCTTCACCTCTAGACATCAGAGCTCATTCCACCAGAGGGATGGCTTCCTCCCAAAGTTTTGTTTATTGGAGTAGTCCTGGAGGACATTTGTATGGCGGCAGGTTGGTCATCTCCCCATACTTTTGTGAGGTTCTATAACCTTGATGTGAATACAGCTCCTGGTTCCCAGGTTCTTTCTGTTTGAGCCAGCTGTGTTTTTGGTGTTCTAGTCTGTAATGGGCCAGATCTGGCAGCGTGTTAGCTTGGCGTGTGTGGTATACCTTTCCCACTGCGTAAAGCTAAGCAGCGTTGAGTGAACCTATGAAAAAGAACGTCTCGGGTTACGTACATAACCCATGTTCTCTGAGTAGGGAACGAGACGCTGCGTCCGCTGCCAAGCTCCTCTTGCTGTCGACCTGCTTCTTCGACAGGAAAATCTGAGGGGTAAGATGGCGCGAGCGCGGGTCTAAAAAACTAAAAAGCTAAAAAAACAGCTTTCAAGCAACGACCCTACATCAGTGTGGAAAGGCCTGAAAGCCATCACCAGCTACAAGATCCTTCCCCCCAGCACTGAGGCCAATCAACAACTGACTGAAGACCTGAACAGTTTTTACTGTAGGTTTCAAAAACAAAAGCCTGGTCTGACACCCCACACCCACTCTGACCATCCCACAACACAGCCATCAACACCCTCACCCTCCCTCCCCCCTACTGTTTCTCAGCCTGTAATCAAGATCTGTGAAGAAGATGTAAGCAAAGTCTTCAGGAGACAGAAGATAAGGAAAGCCAAAGGCCCAGACGGTGTCTCTCCAGCCTGCCTCAAAGCCTGTGCTGTTCAGCTATCATCCATCTTCACATTGATCTTCAATAGATCACTGGAGCTGTGTGAAGTCCCCTCCTGCTTCAAACACTCCACCATCATCCCTGTACCCAAGAAACCAAAAATCACAGGACTTAATGACTACAGACCTGTTGCTTTAACGTCTGTGGTGATGAAGTCATTTGAGAGGCTCGTGTTGGCTCACCTGAAGGACATTACTGGACCCCCTGCAGTTTGCTTACTGAGCAAACAGGTCTGTGGATGATGCAGTCAACATGGGATTGCACTACATCCTCCAACATCTAGACAAACCAGGGACTTATGCAAGGATCCTGTTTGTGGACTTCAGCTCCGCTTTCAACACCATCATCCTGGACACCCTTCAGAATAAACTGACACAGCTCTCCGTCCCCACCTCCATCTGTCAGTGGATCACCAGCTTCCTGACAGACAGGCAGCAGCTAGTGAGGCTGGGAAAATTCTCATCCAACACCTGCACCATCAGCACTGGAGCTCCTCAGGGTTGTGTTCTCTCCCCACTGCTCTTCTCCCTCTACACCAACGACTGCACCTCTAAAGACCCCTCTGTCAAACTCCTGAAGTTTGCAGACGATACCACACTCATCGGCCTCATCCAGGACGGTGACGAGTCTGCTTACAGACAGGAGGTTAAGGAGCTGGCTGTCTGGTGCAGTCTAAACAACCTGGAGCTCAACACGCTTAAAACTGTGGAGATGATCGTGGACTTCAGGAGAAACCCCCCAGCTCTCCCCCCACTCACTATCATGAACAACTCTGTGAATGCAGTGGAGTCATTCAGGTTCCTGGGAACCACCATCTCTCAGGACCTGAAGTGGGACACTCACATCGACTCCATCGTGAAAAAGGCCCAGCAGAGAATGTACTTTCTTTGTCAACTGAAAAAGTTCAACCTGCCACAGGCGCACATGACACAGTTTTACTCTGCTGTTATTGAGTCGGTTCTGTGCTCTTCTATAACTGTATGGTTTGGGTCAGCCAGCAAATCAGATATAAGAAGACTGCAGCGGACTGTTAAGACAGCAGAAAGGATCATTGGTGTGCACCTGCCCAGCCTTCAGGATTTGTACTACTCCAGAGTGAAGAAACGGGTAGGTAACATCATCACAGACCCCTCTCACCCTGGACATGACCTGTTTGCACTTCTCCCTTCAGGCAGACGCTACAGATCTCTGTGCACTAGAACATCTAGGCATAAAAACAGTTTTTTCCCCTATGCCATCTCCAGCCTAAACAACTAACTCAGGAATTATTACCTGTGTTCTGTAATTCTCTAACCCTAATTCTTGCCTGTAATTCATCCCCCATCTTCAATTATTTACTCTCTCTAGTACTATGTAAATATGTATGCATAATTTTCTATACAGCTGTATATATAGAGTAAATAAGGCACAAATCTGTACATAAATCTTCTGTTCCAGATTCAGACACATTATTATTATTATTATTATTGTTAAGGCTTATTTAAATGTTCTGTTCTCATGTCAGATATGTATGTTTATATGTATGTATGTATTTATGCATGTATGTACCAAGAGCTTCTTAAAAACCACAACAAATTCCTCGTGTGTTTGCACACACTTGGCGAATAAAGCTGATTCTGACAATTATATTTCGTTATGTATTTTATCAAATCACATATGTTTGTAAGACACCGTTTAATTTTCCAAAAAGATTTTTAATTATAGTAATATAATGTACCACACGCTGATCAGAGGGATGTAATGCCAGAGTAAAGTAAAGCCACAACTATGTCAATCACGTATGAGGTAGGGGCGGTATCTCGCGCCATCAGCCAATGAATTGGCGTGATTCTATAAGGGCTTCAGACAATCGTCACACCTGGGGGTGTTCCCACTGCGTAAAGCTACGCAGCGTCTCGTTCCCTACTCAGAGAACATGGGTTACGTAAGTAACCCGAGACGTTTCAGTACCGTATGATACACACATGGTTCATACAGTCAGATTCTGTTTGAACCACTTACACACTGCTGTGCTCAATCTTAAACACTTGTTACATTTCTACCTTTCTAATGATACAGTCTGGGTTTGATTTTTTATTTTAATTTTTTTGACAATTTTTTGAGAATTGACCAAACACAATACATGAGACAAGTGTTGCACACTGATGAAAGTATTTATTTCTCACCACATTGTAAAATCCTTCAGTACATCATTGCAATTAGGCTGAAAATCAGAACATATTCTAAATACAATATAGTACATAAACTAAAAAAACCCTAAAAAAAACACCTTAGCATCATCTCTTCATGTAGCTGGATATGGCCACTTCGTCCACATCACAGGCAATGTCCTCCCTCGCAAAACAGCAAGGGAAGAATCTTCTCGAATGGCGACTTCATCCTTGCCCAGACTCTGCATCTATTAGGTCACAGGGCTCCTCCATAGCTTGAATGAGGGGAATAACATAGGGTCGGAGATCATAAACCTTCCACTGCCATGTGGAAGGGAAAAAGGAAAGGAAGGGAGAGTGTTGTGGGAGGTACTGGAATAATGGAACCAGTTTCTGGTTGCATTAGTCTAATACCTAGTCTGTCCAATACTTAGTCTGTCTAAAAATGTGAGTATGCGGTCGGTGTTGTAAGGAGCTATTTTGGCATGCCCCCACGGAGGACCCCATTCTGCGTGATTGCAGCATATATTGTGATGTTACCACCACGTTGACCCGGGACATTCAAAATAGCTCTGTGGCCAAAGATGTTTCTCCTTATTCCTCTTCCTCTTCCTGCACCACTGCCTTTCATGTTTGTTGAAAACAAAAATTCACCTGTTGTCTTTTTATAGTGCTTACACCTTGATTGTTGAGTTTACAGTTAAGCACCTAAGTGTCTGCACACCTGATGGCCGTGTTTGATCAATTGGTTCATATGTGTAGTATTTTGGAAAGCAGTGCCTTAAAATGGCAAAGAAGTGACAACATGTTAGATTTCTGTGTTGAGAAGTGTGTTTAGTGTCTTGCAAAACAATGTGTGTAGTGTTTTGCAAAAAGTGTGAAACTGAGAATATGCTTATAGTTGTGCAGATTTGGGCTGAAGTTTTGCTCCTTGGGTGTCAGGTTTCACTAATTGTGTGTTATTTTTAATTTTAGTGTGTAAGCAATCGTAAAAAACTGTAATAAAAATACTTTTGTTGTGGAATTATACTTTATTTTAGACTTCAAATCTGTTTATATTTTGTATTTTTATTTAATTTTTTATGAAATATGAGAATAAAGACATCAATATGAGCGTTCTCAATATTGCGTTCTTTACACTCAGTTAGCTTGGTTTAGTCTTTTCTCTTTGTAAAAGCGGGAGGTTTTAATACAACAATATCCATCCTTTCATTTATCAAGCTTTTTCTCTCAAATTCCACTCAGTTTAGGGCAAAAGATCAGACCACGTAAGTCCTCTGGCTATGTAATTCACAAAGGTTTTTGACAAAGTACTGAAGTATATAAAATTGATCAACTTGCATAACCAAACCGGTTTATATATGCTGTAAGCTCTACAAACAGTCTTTAGCATTTCACATTGTAGCTTGCGCCTTTTCCAAAATATTCCAAAAATGGATGACTAATTTCCCAGTTCTGGGTCTGGGCTGCAGTAAAGTGAGGGCTGGAGCTAAATTCCCCCCTCATGACATCTGCTGCTGATTCTCCAGGAGAACACACACACACACACGCACACACGCACACACACACACACACACACACACACACACACACACACACACACACAGATATTAGCACAATGTCACAGGGAGAATGACACACACACACACACAGACAGATATTAGCTGCTAATGTCATCAGGGAGAATGAAATGACATTTCCACTTCAAATCAAACCCCACAGCTGATGGAAAATGCAGGCGAACTTCCCCCCTCCTTTCTTCTCTCCTTTGCTCTGCATCATTCTCACTTTCACTCCTCATGCCTCTTCATCTCTGTTTTTCTTGCAGTCTCCAGTTTGTTTGTTTTTTGTTGTTTTTACCTCTCTGTTCCTCTCAGCAGGGGTTGCAGACTGTTGTGTGAGGTTTTCTAATGTTGGAAAAGCTCAGAGCGTTTGTAGCATTTAATCAGCTTTCCATTTGTTAATCTTCACAAGTCTGAAAGCACATGGCTGGACATGGAAATAATTATATAATCATTGTGTTATACCAACATGTTTGCTTCCATCTAGTTGACTCATTTGAATAATTTCCAGGATTTTGACTTGATTTTGAGTTTTTAGAATTTCAACTTAATTTGTTTCACAAGTAAATTACATAAAATTATAGTGGTTGGAGTACCACATCAAATCAAAACTGACATTTTACCAATGACATTGTATGAAATTGATATAACTGATGACTACTGGATACATTTTGAACATTTTATACATTTTGTAATGATTTGTATGGTTAAATATGTGTGGAAAAAGTTTGCACGTGTCACTTAATCAAGTTAATCTAATGCCCAACGATTAGATGAATTAACAGCAATTTGTAGAAAGAAGGGCAAATTAATAGAACAACAATAAACATAAATGTGATCTCAATAAACTAGTCTGGTTAAGTCATAAGTGTCATCATGATCAAAAGAGCTGTCTGAACCCTTGAATGAAGGCTGTTGAATATTCAGAGTCTGGAAAGGGATGATGGGTATTTCTCAAAGGGAAGGCTGCATTCTAGTGAGGATGTGTCCTTCCTAGACCAGTCTTTCTGATGCTTCAAGACTAGAGTCCTTCTAAGCATCAAACGCTAGAATGAGATGGTCTAGAAAGTGTGCATGGTCATATATGTTTCTGCCTGCCTGGTTACAGAACGAAAATACTAATCAAATTACAATTAGAAGAACACTTTACTTATATTAACTTGCTGTATTAAAGGGATACTCCACCCCAAAATGAAAATGTTGTCATTAATCACTTACCCCCATGTCGTTCCAAACCCGTAAAAGCTTTGTTCGTCTTCGGAACACAATTTAAGATATTTTGGATGAAAACCGGGAGACTTGTGACTGTCCCATTGACTGCCAAGTAAATGATACTGTCAATGCCCAGAAAAGTAAAGACATCGTCAGAATAGTCCATCTGCCATCAGTGGTTCAATCTGAATTTAATTGAACCACTGATGGCAGATGGACTATTCTGACGATGTCTTTCATACTTTTATGGGCCTTGACAGTGTTATTTACTATGCAGTCAATGGGACAGTCACAAGCCTCCTGGTTTTCATCCAAAATATCTTAAATTGTGTTCTGAAGACGAACAAAGCTTTTACGGGTTTGGAACGACATGGGGGTAAGTGATTAATGACAACATTTTCATTTTGGGGTGGATTAACCCTTTAATGCAGTACAGGTAATGACAATGGTCTGTGGTCTCCTAACGCACAGTTTAGCATTATGTGATTCATTTACAGCATGAAAGAAAACATATTGCATTCATATCAAAAACATTTTAGTCTTACATAACATAATGAAAGTCTTGGTTTATTTTCAGCAAATTAATTTTTCATGAATTGGATGGAATCTATGCAAAGGATTGTCGGCGATTTAAGACGTGAATAAAGGCCGAATAAAGGACATGAAATGCAGACGGTCTTCTGAGGATCCTTCAAATTGAGATGCCCTTTGACAAAGCTCGATGACGTAGCAACCTAGATATGCAGCCCAAAATGAATGTGCTCTTCCATTTGAGAAGCACCCTTATAGCCATTTCTAACTTCTTTAAATCCTCTATTTCAATGTATCTGAAATAACCTACAAATGGAGAAGGTTTCAGACCACTGATAATCTGCCCATGCTGGACCACTTCACCAAACTCACCTCAAGAGCAGAGCACAAGATGCTTCAGAAAGTCTCAAAGAACCCTAGGATGATATCAAGGGATCTACAGGCATCAGTATATAATGTGAATGTTGCCAGAACTGCCAACCATAATAACCCTGCCAACCAATAAAACTAAAAGTTTAGGGTAACACTTTAGTATAGGGACCAATTCTCACTATTAACTAGTTGTTTATTAGCATGTCTATTATTAACATATTACAATTACATATTTACAAATTAATTACTTTCAAATAATTATTCCCAAACAAAAAGATGACCTGTGGTAATCACAGCTTTCAGTCTTTGGTTAAAATTAAAAATGTATATTCACTGAACATATTTTGTAGGTTTAAATGCATTCAAGGTCCAAAAACACTTAAAATTTCTATAAATATACAATGTAGCATTAGCTCTTTCTCTGAAATGGTTTGTTTAAGGATCCCATCTCTCTAAACCAGTCATTTCCAAGCACCTATTCTGCTCTGACTAGACCAGTCTGTTGTGATGTCAGTGGATGTCAGAAACTAAACTTCCATTACCATATCTGAATAACAGCTCAGTAGGCTTCCCCAGCAGTGGTATACACATTGATATAAACAGTATCAAAATCTTGATCCAGCTCCATACTGTATCACTACTCAAAGTAGTAAGAATAACAGACAGTCTGCATTAATCAACACAATTTTAGATAGGCTAATAGTGGGCCCACAGTATTTTAAGACAATAATTTGAGTTAGCAGAAGGCGACAGCTGTGCACTGGGTGTACATATATAAAACAAACTACATGTTTTGAATACTCGGTAGAAAATATGTACATAAATGATTAATCATATGGTTGTGACCCAGAGGCGCAAGATGGTACAAATAAAGTGGGTACTGCTTTATCTTTAGTGAATAAGCATTTTGCAAATCAAATGTTAGACTCAGCAAGATTTGAGAAGCAGTCGTCAGTAAAATGACAGGGACACAACAAAAGGTTGGAGTTATATTGCTGTGGTGTCACTGTAAAAATTAATTGTAACCACTGACTATTCACATACTTATCCTTTGGGAGTACATGCAAAGTGATTTTTACTTTCGCAGTGCAGAGAACAGCATCTTCTAGATATGACGACAACACGAACCAAACTCTTCCAGGCCACAGCTACAGTTTTTGAGGGCAGGTCAAAGTACACATTGTTCACAGGCAGCCAAAGAAGACTATAGGTAGGAATTATGCAAATTTGTAACCTATGTAACCTATCCTGTTTATGCAGGAAGTAAGGTGTGGAATTACTGATGACATGTTTCAGACAGTTCAGTAATGGTGATTTCTTCTGGGAAACAATAACTCCAATTGTTGTGCACTTTGCTCTTTGAAATTTTGCAGAC
This sequence comes from Schizothorax lantsangensis, assembly GCA_027422415.1. Taxonomy (NCBI): domain Eukaryota; kingdom Metazoa; phylum Chordata; class Actinopteri; order Cypriniformes; family Cyprinidae; genus Schizothorax; species Schizothorax lantsangensis. Next base: position 20,041,973 of record CM049853.1, on the reverse strand, counting down.
CTTTCACATTCACAAACAGCTATATTACACACTACATGAAAGGTAATATCCGAAAAAGCATAATAGGGGCACTTGAAGGAGATTGCACAAAAAAAAAACACTTTCTCATCACAAAGAGAAAACCTAAAATATATGCTGAGTTTGACTCACCTGCCAGTATGCCACACACATACACCAGGCCGATTCTCAAAGCTCCGTGGACCATCTCTAATGGCACACCCACCAAAAGTTGCATGGCCATATTTAGACCCAGGTGTTCAATTCTGAAACATATAAATCAGCATTAGCACAATTACAGATGTGCCTGAGAAAGGAATTCATATTTTTTCCCAGATTAGATTAGATCAGAGTGTCTGTATATTTAGTTATTTTCAGAAGTAGCTAGAATTTACAATTTGGTGCACACCCATAAAAAACATCCTTCTGTTTACCATATTTGATGTGCTGTATGTATTTATGTATGTGCACTCATTAATGTTTATACGTGAATAAAAACCTCAATTAAATCTGTTTATCATAAAGTAAACATATCTTTTCAGAAGACTTGGATTAAATCGCTCTATTCATTTGGATTACCTTTACAATATCTTTAAGTACTTTTTGAAGGTTGCGTGGACTTCATTTTTCATTGAAGATTCTCTAATTGATCACAGATCAAAAGAGCAAAAAATAATGATGTCAGTGGTGAACTCAAGAATATCTGGTAATTTAAACTCAATAGGTAACTTTAAATGATACTATTAGGTATAATTAGCAGAGAACAGTTTTTCAATTTTGTTTCTTTACAAGCTATTCTTTAAATAAACCTTAATTTATGGAAGAACTGAAAATGCTGTTGCTGTGATCTTACATAACATTTTCAAATACTTGTCAGAAAAGAGTAATGTGTCAGAGATGAGGCCTGTAGTGGGTGTGCTCTGACACACGAGTGACCTGATTCTGGCATAAGTCATTTCCCAATTCCACCCCTATTCCAACTTTGTTTAGTCCAGCTTTTTTTTTCTAAAGCCCTGTTCACTTCACCAACTGCTCTAATTCTTTGACTTTCAGTACTGCACATGGAAAACTGTTACACTTGAAGTCCTTCACATCTACAACAGCATAGTGACATATCTGGGTGACAGAGAAACACTTAACTACATGTAATGTTGCTCATGTCTCATAATTGGCTCTCCTCAACAATGACAAACAGATCTGATAGAAGCCCAGTGGGGCAAAATCTGGAACCAGATCTAAAATAATAAGAAGCAGGACAAGGTCAGAATAATTATCCTTGTAGAACAAGGACCCGAAATTCACTAAGCTTCAGATAACTGGGGCATATAACTTAAGTCATGGTGTAGGATGATCATACAGAGCTAAAAGAAAGAATCACTGACAAACAGCTTATTCAGGATGCTGATAAAGACATCAGCCTGACAGACAAAAGAAACTAAGAAATGAAACTGAAGAGCCTTTATTAAAATATCTGAACAGAATGTGATCTCTGAATATATTAGCCAATGTTCAGTACAAGCACTGTCCATCTTTCAAAACAAAAGACAGTTAATGACTCCAGAAACAGCATATAAAAGTAACTGAATTACTTATCAGGACAATCTGCATGAATGATCTTGAATTATGAATGGCTAGGGGTCTGATCTGATACTGATCTCTGCTTCAACAAAACCCACAGTTTCCAGAATAAAAGATAATTAAATCGCTGCCATGAAAAGATTGAAATAAGAGGGAAATTTTGAGCTGATAAAGCAAGAACACATTTCACACATTTTTCATGAAAAAAGTGTGTTTACAGTACATACAATCACATACAAAAGATACTATACGTACACAATGTACTGCACTTTAATAAAGACGTGTGACAAATAATTCTGCTGAGGTTTTGTTTAAAACTATTTTTGTTAGCTGATCAAAAAATTTAAAGTAAGTGGCAACATTGTGTCTTGGTATTAACTTGTTTATTGAACTGATCGTAATCAGGCTGTTGGTTTGATTATCACCACATGAGATCAGAGCAACAGCACACTTGCTTTGCTCCTCCAGTAAACACAAATTTGCCTCTCATAAAAAAGATATAGATATAATTTTGTGAAGGAAAGAACATTTAAAAAAGTGTCATGATGTGATCCAATGTATAATTTAAATATTAAAATATTGTACTTTTTTTTTTAATAAGGAAGAGCATTAGCATGTTAAAAATTGTACCAGCAATCTTTTGTGTGGTGAGATATAATAAAATAATCTCAAAACTTTCAAGGACAGGATAATACCAAAAATAACGCACGTACAGTAAGTACCAGTTTTCTTCTGGCATTGACCTTTAAAATGGCCTTTACCCATCAGATTACAAGCAGAATCATGTGAATGGGATTTAGAAGGGCAAAATGCAAGTGGACAATGCAAATTTCTGTTTGTCAATGCAAAACATTTCTGTTTCTGTTCCAAACAAAATTATGTTTGATATAACTGCTGATCATCTGAGATCATGTGGTGTTTAATGCTGCAATGCTATGACACCATCTCAGAATGAGTCATGTCCTACCCACTGCTGCTGATGAAACCAAGTTAGAGAGCGACTTTTGAAAAGCCTGTGTCTGTGTGAAAGAGTTTGTGTGTTCTCTTATTGGGATTCTGTTGGTGCAGCAGACAGAGCGGATCACTAGCTTGGGTTAATGGGGAGATTACTCTGTAGATGAGTGTAATATAAAACATTAAACCCCACAGATCACAGTATATCAGACACATCACAGGGGCTCAAGCCCTCTATCAACCTGGGACACAGGCCTTCAATCCTTCATGTCAGAAAAAAGCTTTTTGAAATGTGGTTTAATAGCATTTTTTGTGCTTGAAAATGTTGCATCGAGGGTGTAAGCATTTTAAAATGCCAGAAAAGAAACAGCTAATCAAAGCAGTATCTAAAAATGGCATGAATTAGCAGCAGCGAGCCACATTTTGAGGCTGCAATACTCTTGGATGATTTGAGATACAAATATATCTTTAAATTACAACAGAGAAAAAGGTAATGCATTTGTTAAGCACCATGAAAGCCTGATATGCACCTGAGAAAGGTTTTATTCCTGCTTATTTACAGCTCTCTGTATTCAGATTTGTCAATTGTAGCATTGAGCTGTCAACTATTTCTGTGTAATGACAACTAAACTATAACACACCAGCGGTTTATCTCATATCACTTAGAGATCTCTTTCTCTTTTCATACCAATTTTACAGTATCTCTAAAGCATTAACTAGAAAATGTAGTAAGTAGTTTGAGTTTAGTTTGAGCAAATTCTGCTTTTTTTAGTTTCAAGAAGGTGGATGGTTTTAGGTGGTGTTGATGGTAACTTACAGTACACTACATGCAACAACTACCATGCTCTGGACAGGTTTAACTGTGGGTAAGAGATCATAAGAGATCTCATGATTACTGTATGTTAGCTAGCTAGTACAAAAATAACTTTCAATTCAATTCTTGTATAGAAATTTATATTTTAATATTGCTGCCAGGATGATTGTAATGGACTATATTTCTCCAAAGGGAGTTTAAGCTAATCTTCATCTAACATTAAAATAATTTGAAATCAAATAAATATTTTATGTTCATATATTCATATTAACAAAATGAGTTATCTCGTAATAATATAACTAGTGTGTAACTCACCCTGCATGCATGAAGATGTAGCTAAGGTAGCGCCAGGCCTGAGCTCTGAGCTGCGGGTGGTATGGCAATGGGCCCTTCAGGAAGTATGGTGATGAGACTTGCAGAACCCAGCGGTTAAGTTGGAATCCATAATACATAAAGACAACAACCTGAGGACAATATGGAAAGTAAGAGCCTGTTACTAATGTGACACTTGTGCTGTCCTTCAAAACATAGTGGGCCGCCTACAGAGGAAGCATTTTAAGGGCACTCTTCACACAATGGCTGTTCTAAAAGTGTTTTCAATATTATTGAAAATAGTCCCTAAGACTACATGTATTTGATTATAAATACAGCAACAATTGTAACACTGAGAAATATTACAATTTAAATCAATTTAAAAACAATTTAATACCTTTTTCTACTTTAAATTAAATTGTAATTCTGTCACATGATTCCAATGTGCTGTTTTGTATATTATGTATTAAAGCAATTAGCACAGTGTGGATGGTAAGAAAAATGTTAATGTTCAATATTAATAAACATTTCATTCACTACTAATTTCATAAAAATAATTATTGTAATTAAACATTTATTATTTTAGCCAAAGTATTTTATACTTATTAGAGCATTAGCTTTGTAGCTTATCAACATGCTCATGTCACACCTTAGGAAAATTAATTGCTAGTTAAGCCCTCCATGCAGGGGGTACAGTGACTTGGACTCAGTGGGTTCCACTGTCACCTCACACCAAGAAGATCCCCGGTTCAGGTCTTTTGAGCTGGAAGGCCTTTTAATTTAGAGTTTGCATGTGTTTTTCTCTCTGGGTACTCCCACACCTTTCCCCATTGAAGCAGCTTACTAGAATTTGTTAAGCTTTGATTCATATTATCTCCCACTGAAAAGTGGGGCCTGGTATAAAGACTTGCATATCACTTGCATTTCTGCTGGAACTGGAGGAAGACTTTCAATTCAATGTCTTTCAAATTAATTATTTGTTCATTCATTTTAAAGGAGAGTTCAAGCACAGTGATCTGACTAGTGTACTCTCTAGTGACTTTAATTTATTTAGAACAGCAGTAATGGGCACACTTTATACAGTAATACATGTTTTAAATGACTATGTCCTAACATTTAAATCAATCATTTGATACAGTCTTTCAGTTGTGTTTTTACATTGTTTTATATACTTCTGCATTAGCATAATTACAGTAACTACCCATACCCCTTAAACCACCTTTAAACCAAGCCTGTCTCTAACCTTACCCTTATCCCACCTCAATAGCAAAAATGCTTTAATATCCAACATGAACACAATAAGTACACTGCACCATTTTTTAACATAAGTAGCCTACGCAGTAGTTAAAGTCATGTAATATAAAGTGGAAACATATCTGCTGTTATGTTTTGAGGTAAAAAAAAACAAACTATTTTTTTTGTTTTATAGAAGCAGTGGACAATATATGTTTTCTTTTAATAATCTTCAATAGTAAAGTTTATTCTTACCTCTGCTATAGTGATGGCCAGCATAAACCATGGTGGTGGACAGTAGGTGTAACTGTCAAAGTACCACTTGCGGTCCACCTCTCTTGGCAAAGTCTCATAGGCAACGTGACGCACAAGTCTCCGAGACAGACCCAAGCCCACTTCCTCTCTCAGTGCAGAATTCCTGAGCTGCCGACCCCCCTGCAGGATCGCTCGACGGAAACTGTTTGAGCGCTTGTTGCTCATCTGAAAAAAAAACACAAAAAAAACATGACACAAATTGAACAGTCATGTTTATCAGCATTTTTCTTGTAAATATGCAAATTATCATGTAACAGTAACAAAGTCAATCAAGTTTTTATATACAGACAGGCACACACTTTTATATTTATCTGTGATATAATTTACTGTAATCCTTAATAATATTTATGGATGTTTTTTCTCATTCAGAATCTCTGACTACACTAATTCACCACCTGGTTTTTTTTGGGAAATATCCCTGATGTTATTGGTCTATGAGCTGTCTTTCTGTCTTTGTCAGTGCACCCTATCACACACCCCATGCCCCCCACCCCACCCTTCTCTGCCACAGACAGAATGCCACTGTTGTCACTTAGCAACCGATTAAAGATTCCACACTCATCTCAAGTCTCAGAGCAGCTGTGTAACAAACAGTGTGTAAGTTATTGCATGAGTGTGTGTTTGTGCGTATGAGACAATGCTGTTCAAACAAGCTTTTCACTGCTGAGGCAAAAAGCCCTCCTCAAAAACCTGGAATGTTCTTTTATCCAATGCCAGGCTCCTGATCAGGAATACAGGTCATGCATTATGTAAGTTGTAGAAGAGGCCCTGAGACGGATGAAGAAATTTAGTTGGAAAGCCTCTAAAGATGTTGCATTTGCCATCACATTGGGATCAAATGAAATAGTTTAAAACATGACTAAGCTGACCTACAAAGCTTACAGTTTCACGATTCACACAGTAAAGCTATAAAAACTCTGTTAAATACAGGAAAGAAGCCAACTTTGTGAAAAACTAAAGCCAGAAAATAATGACCGCAGCCCCCTGTCTGGATAACAGCTCACCTCAAATGAGATTCTGTAGAGGAATATGTGCACACAACCATCTGCAAGCTGTTTCTACTGATGTTACATCAGTGCCTGTTTGTTTGATATAGACAGAGGCGGACAGTAACTAAGTACATTTACTTGAGTATTGTACTTAAGTACACTTTTTGAATATCTGTACTTTACTTGAGTATTATGTTTTCTGGAAACTTATGACTTTAACTTCACTACATTTGAAAGACAAATACTGTACTTTTCACTCCACTACATTTCTATCAAGGTCCTCGAAGTAGAAAGTCGTTATGTAGCAGCTTTGAAAGTCAGTGGGTGATTTTTTTCTTCTCCAAAATTTTTTTCAGACAGTTTATCAGTAATCACTCTTGTAGGGCTAAATTAAGTGATTTCCCAGCATTTTTTGAACACTGACCAGTGATATTTATTTACAACAATTTAATAATAAGAAGTTAACATTGTGGTATATATTAGACACAATATTGTCTGATTTTGCTAAATTGTGTATGTGAAAATATTACCTATAAAGCCACAGAAGTGTGTCTCCTAATAAAACACAATAGGTGTTGGACTTGAAGCAGCACTGCACAAAGTACCGCGAGAGCGATTAGACAGCATTTTTTACATTTTTGTTTTGATGTCAAATAAGTCTTGCTGTTTTGTTTTTTTGTTAAAGCAGTGTTACTGTTGTAAAGTTATATAGCTACAGTTGTGTTGCTGGGTTTTAAAGCAGGTTTGTGGATGAAAATGTGGATGAAAGGCTACACATAGATGTGCACACACTGCCAGAGCTATGTGAGATCACTACCATCCTGCTTTTGTGGGGGTGGGTAGGGGTGTTAAATATATATATATTTTTTTCATAGGTTTTTAACATTCTAAAAGCTCTTTATTCCAAAGATACTACAAGCTAGTCAGTGTATTCAGTAGGTGTAATGTATTGTAAGTTGCTTCAGAGGTATTGCAAGTATTATGTACAACAATAATACAACTTTTGAAATTTACTTTTGGTACTTAAGTACTTTTAAAAGCAAGTACTTCTGTACTTTTACTTAAGTAAAAATCTGTCTTTACAACTTTTACTTGTAATGGAGTAATATTTGACCAGCAGTATCTGTACTTTCACTCAAGTAATGGAGTTGTGTACTTTGGCCGCCTCTGGATATAGATATACACATGGACACACAAAACAAAATACGTACACACACTGGCCAGCTTTGATATAGATATATTTGAAAAATTAAGGATCTGTTTTTTTTTGTGTTTTTTTTTAAATAATACTTTAATTCAGCTAGGATTCATTAAACTTATCAAAGGTGACAGTCAAGAATTTCAGCTTAAATTCTGTTCTTTTTCAATTTTTAGTTCATCAAAGAATCATCAGAAAAAAAATGGATCATGTTTCCTCAAAAAATGTAAGCAGCACAATTGTTTTCAGGTGTGATAATAAGAAATGTTAAATCAGCATATTAGAATGAAAAAGGGTGAGCTGATAATGGAAAAGGTAAACAGTCTTTTTTCAGTTTTTTTTCAGTTAAAGTCAGTTCATCATTGATTCAGTGATGTCGTCATCTAGCTCAGTTCAGTTTCATATATAATAATGAATAATTAGCAGATATTTACATGATACTCCAAGATACTTTAAAAGAATACCACGGTTTGTCTAAAAAAGCACAAAGGTACATTTGGTAATGCTTTACAATAATGAACATTAATAAACATTTATCAATTTAAGTTCATATTAATTTATTCATATGCTTTTGTTCATTAATAATTAATGTTGTAATACATTAACTATTGTTAATGTATAAATCTAGAAATGTTAAAAATGCATAGTGCAAACATTAACCAATAACATTAATAAACACTGAATGCTGTCAAATTATTGTTTGTTATTTTTTTATTCATGATGCCTAATCTATATTCTTTATTCTATATTCTATAACAATAACCAAATGAAAAGTGTTACCAGACTTTTTTTTTGTTAGTGAACACTTGATTAAATCACTGAAGATGGAAACATAACCGTATATTTATCATGATGTGAAAGAAAATGTTTTTGACTTGTGCTGCTTACTTCAACCTCACAAACAACCACTATTAATTTCCTCCTACTGTTACACATCAGCTTTAATAAAATATCTCACATTAACAGTTACAGTCTGTGTGCCATAACTCTTTATACACACACCTGATACTCACTTTACACATTCCCCACAAAAGCAAACAGACATTAAGTGCTCCCTGGGATGCACTTTTCTGTGGCATAATGATTTGTAGAAGATTTTTGTGTTGGCTGTTTCCATGGAAACCACACAAGGAAAAGTCAAACAATATGGTATTTAGAGATTACACACAAATTATGTTCTCTACTGTTGGGGCACCATGGTACAGCCAGCTGAAAGTCTGTAAGGCTGAAGAAAAGAAAGAATTCTCAGAAAATGACATAATGGAGTGGTGCTGCCACACTTTAATTGCTTTCCATCACAGTGAACATAATGGTGAAACACGGCTATTAATGCACGTATATAGAATTTTCCATCCCTCCCAGTCTCCCTCTTGCATCTCCTTTCTACTGTTTTTTCTCATCCCTTAAAATAAAAATTTCATCCACCACTAGTTATTACAATCTGTCTTTCCCCTGTATCTCTGTTCTCACATTGTTATAGTAGACAATGAATGAGAGCTGTACAGGAACAAAAGAAGTGTAGAGACCCCAATTGCATGCTCCTCATTCCTCTCTGTCCCACTTTCACATGACTTGCTGCAGCCAATCAAAACACAGACTCTGATTCAAAGTTTCACTGCATTGCTTTATAGCACTATAGCTCTATTCTCCAGCCACTGTGGTGAACAATGAGACTCTTTGAAGAGTTGCTGCATGTGTGAAAGAAAGACTGAGAGAGAATGAGAAAGAGACAGGGAAAAGGGCAGAAGAGGGTGTGAGATTGAGGATGGGTGGCATTCAGATTTTCCCACAGATTTGAAGGCATTCCCATGCAAGTGGAATGGAACATTCCATGTTTTGGCTTTTAGTTCAGGGTCAGAAGTTCTACAAACCTCACCTCAAGTTCATCTGCAGAACTCACCAGGTTAACAAAATCCTGGTAGCAGATCTTTCCATCAGCATTTCCGTCAGCCAGGGCAAGAAGAACCTCCAGCTTGTGGGGGTCCAGTTCTGATCCATGAGCCGCAAGCAGGTCTCGGAAACGCTCTGTACTGATGAAGCCTGAATTCTCTGGGTCATACTGAACATATCACAAAGGAGAAAGAGGAAATTAGAAGTCATTTTCAAATTCTGATTCTAAAACATTTCCACAACACTCATTATAAGAACAGTTCTTTGAACTCATAACATGATGATATTCATTACAGAGGAATTTATCCATCATTCCATCTGAGGACTACAATCAGAGGGACATTACTGGATTTCATCTATTAAATAAGTTTGAAAATAAATATTAGGGATTGCGAAAATTAATGTGTTAACACTGAATATTGTCATCTTCACACTGCCAAGTCTGCACAGAAACTGTATATTAAGTGTCAAAAATACTGTACCATGAAATGCATGATACTGTATAAGGTTTTTCATAAAACTGTAGAAATAATTTTAAATATTAATGTTGTTTAATATGAACTTAAGAATACAGAAACATGGTGTTCAATGAAGAACCCTGATGCTTTCTTTTACACAGAACAAAAGCAGCATCTGAACCGCCTCTGATACTAGGGCATTATAACCGTTTCATTCAGTTCTCTGTGATCTCTAACAACTGAACAGAACTTTCAGAGCTGATAGGAACTGAGCGCAAATGTCACATACAAAGTTTCTGGCAAAGACCTGTTTATACAGAAATGCTAGAGAAAGTCGGATGGGGCGTTAAGAAAAGCAGAGTCATGTGCATTCTTTCTATAGCAAAATTTAATTATCAATTATTTATCATTGAAGCTCAACAAGTAAAATACCACCCACATCAGGTCATAAGGCCAGTGACAAAACATATTAATACATGTCAGATTATGTCCATAAAGTGTGTAAAAAGTTGTTTTATTAGGTATGTATGTGAGTTTATTGAGGCAAAAATCATAGTTAATAGTGACTTTTGGTCTCTAAACTAAAGTCTGATCATTGGGGCTTACAAACATAAAAATTTGTGTTCAGATAATCAGAAAGATAAGGATGGTTTAATGGCATAATGTCAATAACATGATCTGTGTCTGACATTGTGTTTTGTGTCACTGAGTCAAAGTTCAAAGAACTCATCCTGTTTTAGTAATCGGTGTCAATGCGTCAGCCCTTCAGGCTTTCAAACATTCATTCACTGTTTGCTTGGGCAGCTAAGGTCATAAGACACACACACACACACTGACATCAGGAACCGCTTTCTTCTAAACTAGAGAAATTGCATATAAATATGGCTCAAGATTAATACATTCACTGTTTGCTTGGGCAGCTAAGGTCATAAGACACACACACACACACACACACACACACACACACACACACACACACACACACACACACACACACACACACACACACACACACACACACACACACACACACACACACACACACACACACACACACACACACACTGACATCAGGAACCGCTTTCTTCTAAACTAGAGAAATTGCATATAAATATGGCTCAAGATTAATACACAGTTTGCTAAACATTATTAAAGCTAAAATTGATCAATCAACACATACATATACTGTATCAGATGGATCTGCATAAACCAAGAGAAAATTGGTCTCTCACTGAATGGGAACATTGATGCTTTAAATGTAAGCTGACCTATCATGTTAATGCAAAACATTCTGTAATGTCATTTAAGTATCGCTAAAAACTATTTATTTTACACAAGATTTGAAGGCAAATGTACTTTAATGTACAACCCTAATCAACCACTCATACTTTACGAAGTATTACACTGATTTGTCCACAGGTGGGGCTTGTGGATCCCTTACCTTTTGTAGAATCACTGTAATGCACAGAATCATTTTTCTTTTTTTCTTTTCTTACTTATTTTTCTTGCACCAAAAGGTGCACCAAACAGCATGATAAAAGACTGATAGAGAATTATATTTATTATTATTATATGTATATATTTTGGAATACACAAAATAAAAAAAGATTAATAATAATAATAAATAATAATAATTTCAAATAATAAAGTTAATTTCAAATTATTACATTAATCATTAATAATGAATCATTTTATAATCATTCAAGCAGTTATTGTTAGTTATTACATTAAATAACATAATATAGTTCATTAGGATGTTTACAGTTGCCAAGTAACACTGTAACCATGTGCATTTATATAGAACAGGTTGTCTATTCCTGCTCCTGGAGGACCAGTGTCCCGCAGATTTTACCTCCAACCAGCTCCAACACAGTTTTGTGCAAGTTTCTAGTACTCCTGAAGACTTTGAGTAGCTGATTCAGGTGTGTTTAGTTAAGGCTCTAGGACATTCTCCAGGGCAGTGGCCCTTCAGGAACAGGTTTGGACACCCCTGATAATGTGGGGTCACAGGTGTGCATTTATTGTCAATGGCTTCAAACATGGCTCATCCATTCAGAATTTATAGACTATCTGGTTGCACTTTATTTTATAGTATGTGCACTTACTTGTACTTACAGTGTACTTAACTAAGAAAGCACTGGGTAATATACAGTAACTACATGGTTAGAGTTAGGCTCAGGGTTAGTACCTAGTTATTATCCAGTTATTTTAATTAATGTACTTGCGGAACAGGACTGTAAAACAATATGCTACCATCTAGAGATAAGAGGATAGGGATGATATGAGAGAGAGAAAAAATATTTCCATTGCTATTCAGACATTCAAACACACAACAGCCTCTCAAAAGATTCACCCACCTTCTCTTGAATGATCTCTGCTAACTTCTGCGTGCTGTTAATTTTGTCCCCACAAGTTTTCATGGTATGATCTGTTCCTCTCCCACACTGTCCCCATAGAGGGAGAGAGTGAGAAGCTGGAGACAGAGACTAATCTCTACCCATTGGGGATTTACAGTTCAGTGCAGACCCCCACCCCCAGAACACACGCAAACAAACACCCACAACAAACTCCACCCTCAACCCCTTAGCCTACATTCTTAGAACCCGATCACAAACACACACTCTCTGATGTGAACAAGAAAACACATACATTCTTGGTGCCATACTTACATGAACTATTTTTAGTAAACTAGCTAACAGACAGATTTGAGAGAATCCAGCTCCAACAATGGGGTTTTGATGGCCTAGTTTATTCTGCCACCTTACCTAATTATACATCACACATATACATACTCTCTCTGCTGAGCCTGCAAAAGCACAAATATAACCGATGAATCTCACAAAATGACTCAGCTAAATGTAAGCATGCTAAATCCTTTCCTGAAATGTAACTTAATTCTATTATTTTGATGTGTTTGTGAAGTTGATAGTGCTTTTATGAAACCCTGTTGTATATAAAATGCATTATATTGTAGACACCAACCACTGCAGCCCTGATAATTAAATACCACATTAATCCTGCTTAAAGACAGTCCTTGAGCTGATCTTTCATTACAGAGCTAAGAAAAGGGGTGGTGTGTGTTTGTGAGACCCCTGGTATTCCAGCCCTCATTTTCATACAGCCGCATATTAAACAGTCTTCTTTACACAGGAGAGAATAGAGTTCACCAACTGCCACAATCTGTGTGTGTGTGTGTGTGTGTTTGGAAGGCGAGGGATAAAAAGATTAATACATCTTCAAATAATAGTAACAATTGTTAAATTATTTGATTCATATGGAAACTACTTCCACCCCCCGAGTAAAATTATAATAAAATAATAATTGTGAGATAAACTAGGAAATAAATAAGAAAATAAGAAATACAATATATATATATATCAGATTCATGAGCAATACATTTGACTCATCACTAGTAATATAGAGAAGCCCTAAAAAAAAACCCTCAAACATTTTCATTTTTTGCTGGCAATGCTGACTGGATAAATAAGTAAATAAATAAATAATTAATTATATATATACAATGAAATTTTACATTTGAGATTATATATATATATATATATATATATATAAAAATCTCAAATGTAAAATTTTATTGTTTCTTCCTTACACATAAACAGATGTACTGTATACACATCCACACAAAATGCTGCAATACTGCAAACATTCTTCTACCACTAACACATGTAATTTCACACCCCACTAAGTCTAACCTAGAGCACCTCTTCATCACCAGACATCTCCACTTTAGCTTAGAACTGTGGGCAATTCTTTTTTCCTACACATATACAACAAATCTTGTAAAATATCTTGGTAAAATGGATGTTCATAGACAAAACTCCAGCAAGTCAGATTTATTATAATTACAAGGTATTATTATAAAGAAGATAATTGATTAGCTAATGGAAGTTCAGGGCTAAGTAAGTAGAAGACCTGGTCCATAACTAAACAAACAAATAACAGGAGAAAAGGTGTGGTGTGTGTCTCACATGCTCTTTAAATGCAGCTGAATAGAATACATTCAGCATATACCTTATGTTATGCTGTAACCAAACTCATACATGTCCATGTGGAAAAAGTGTCATTCAAAGAGGATTAGCATAATTATCTCCTCATGAATAGGAAACATGAACAACAGGATTAAAACCACCATCAATTATGTATTATTCTGCTGTATTGCAATATATATATATATATATATATATACACCCTGTATTATATAAATATATTTACTGAATCTCCAAATTAGTGTGGAATGAACTTTAAGACAATATTTTAAATTTCTTATATTTTAAATATTTGTTTAACGGCATATTTTTATTTTTATGCCATGTTAAAGAGATTAAAGATGTCAAATAGTCAAATCCTTAACATATTTTCTAGTTTTATGCAGTGTACATATGAATCAGTTGGCCCTTCTGTCACTTATGGTAATGGGGTTTATAAGAAAGATTGTTGGCATCCATATGTCTCAGCAAAGGCAGTCAGAGGGCAGAAGAAACACTCTCTATCATGAGAGTGAGGAAATTTGCTTTTGAAGAAAAGGGAAAAAACTCCATCAAAATGCAAGAATATGTTTGCAAATTTTAAAACACAAAATTTTGGAGCTCATTTATCCAGATATAACTCATTTTTATAAAAAAATAATACTGAATACAAATACTGCATTCATAAGTAAGTTTTATTTATTTGATTCCTAAGGGAGAACAATTTTAAAATCCAGTACCAAAACAAAATGCAAATTCGGAAGCTTAGATTCAGAAACACACTATACACACACACTGGAACACTGGCTATCCCTCTTCAGCTCAATGTCATTACAGATCACTGTTACAAGACCTTCTGTTCTCTCATTAATGGCTAGACTAGAGGCTGGTATCTCTACAAATAATGACATGAAACAATAGCAGCCAGGTCACAAATGCCATCAGGTGTGAGTTACAGCCTCCATACAGCATTTAGTTAAAGAACCAACCTGACAAACACGAATTAAATTGCTCAGAGGGGTCTCAAAGTCAACATACACAAAACCGTTAAGAGCACAAACACTGTGCCCAGATTACTGTATGATGTCATTCACAGCAGCTATTAAAAGAAATGTGAAAACAGAACACTATCCAGGGAGTATGTACACAAGCTCATTTTCACTGCTTGGCAGCACAGTAATTTCATGGCTGGTGCCTTCAGTACTGAAGACGCTATTCAAAATTACAAAGCAACAGTGTGTGGAAACAAGTCAAGAATGTACAGACAATCGTAATTAGCACTTCAAACAAAGGGTGTCATCAAACATTATGCACAGACAAAATGAACCACTTTTGTCTGGGTGCTCAGTACCATTGAGTTTTTTCATGGCCTCCAGGGTTTTGCATATGTTAGCTATTGCTCAGCTGCTTTAGAAGACTGTAGTATAAATCGGCCCGACCCTCAGGCTGTGAACCAACAAAAGCTGCACTGCATGGGGTGTACAAAACCACCCAGGCTCATTGGAAAAATGTGCCTGTGGTGTCATTTCTGCAAAATGATATTATGTTGCTTCTTGACACTTTCAAATTGAAATGTTCAGTGATTGGCACTAGAAGTGTGCTCAGTTCGTCCTTAAACAGATGAGCATGAATGTGGCAATGTTTTATTATAATGGTTGTTGTACAAATGGCAGCAGTTTGGAAATGAAATGTCAGGTGAGTGGTGCTAAGGTTAATGCTCATTTTAATAATAAATCTTGTTTGAAAATAACGTACCACCTACACTAAACCCTACCCTAAACCTATCTGATATAACGTGACATAAAAACACTCTTTTTATTGTTATTTTATTGTGACTGATGTTTCTCTCTCTCTTTCTCTCTGTCTCTCTTTCTCACTATATATATATATACAGCTTTTTAGTGATTATAAGGGGGTTATAACGGAAGTGCTCTTTGTGTGCTTTCTAGGCTATATATAATCTATTCAGAATTTGAATTGGGTTACGGAAGTTGGGCACCCACTGACAGAAACATAAATCGGCGCCCATGACCTTGGTTGTACTATATTCCTTAAAAATGATAATAATATTATTATTACTTTGAGAATTATATTTTAGTATACAATAGCAATATGTTTCTATCATAATTTCTTCAAGTTAACCAGTTTTTTTTATTTTATTTCGACAGGTTGTTGTGAAGGTCTTTCAGATATACTTTCCATTTTAGTGTGTATTTGACAGTATTTTTTATTTATTTTTAATGAAAGTGTAAAGCTGGTGAAAAGTGACTCTAAGAGCAGCTCAGGGGATGAAAGTTTTTGCTGAAAACAGTGGCCGTCATGTGTGTTTGAGTTTTGACAAAACTGTGCCATTCACACAGAGACAAACAGAACATGCAGACTTATTAGTAACTTGCACTGACTGGCTGTTTTTGCCTTTATTTCTGCTGTGTGATAGACTGTTAGATTAATTCACATTGAGTAAAAATGTCCAGAGCTTATTGTCATTATCTTGATATGATATTGTTTATCGCCCAGCCCTGAATGATCATTAAAAAGCAGGCTTTTTTTTTTTAAAGCCGTTTTCAGAAATATTTAGTTTTTTAGTCCATTCAATAAGGTCACCAAAACAGTCTGGTTACCAATATTCTTCAAAATATATATTTTTTGTGTTCCAAAATGTACAGGAACAGATTTTTATCTCTTTAAAACCCACAATACAAGGCAACCATTTGGCTTGGATTGGTTTTAGCTGGTTAAGTCAAATAAAGTCATTTATATAGAACTTTATACAATGCACACTGTTTACAGAAAATGACTGCAGTAGTAATGCTTATATTCAATTTACAGTGACATTAAAAATTAATATGTGTCTGTAAGCTGTTGTAAGCAAACCAAAACCCACTGTGACAAGGGAGGTGAATCTCCAAAAGATCCTTATGGAGAAAAAAAAATCCTTGGGAGAAAGCAGGTCCAGCTGGGGTGTGTGTCCATCACATATTGATTGCGGTGATGAATGTAGATTGGCCCTGTTGGAAGAAACTAACTGAAGCAACTACACCAGCTTCCTAAAACAGTCCTTCATCACTGAGAGCTGTTCAAAATTATCTGCGCATTCCATCACATTTAAATTCTCCTCTAAATCACTGTACCCAGCCATTTTCTGGATGTTCACAAACATGGTTAGGTGCTTACAGAAAATTTTTGTTCAGCTGTTTCTTGAAAGATGTGGTCTCAGCAAGTTAGGTGTAGGTTGGCAGCTCACTCCACCAGAAAGGAACAGAGAGGGTTAAGGTTTTGGCAAGTGATTTTTTGGCATCACTCATTCAGAGATCTTATCTGGCAGAAAGGAGCATACACTTGTAGTAGTGTATTCAGGTAGGGATGTGCCGTTCCAGTGGCAATCCTAGAATCCAGTGTCAAGACTTTTGTAATTTGATTCTGGCCACAACTGGGAGTCAGTGGAGTGAGATCAGGAGGGGTGTGACATATGTTCTTTTTCACTGATAGAAGACCAGATGTGCTGCTGCATTCTGGATCATCTGCAGAGGTTTAGTCGCAGTGCCTGGAAGGCCCACCAGCAGAGAAGTGTAGTAGTCTGGCCTTGGAATTAGAAAAGTTTGGATGAGGACCTGTGCTGCACATTCTGACAGGAAAGGTCTGATTTCCTGATGTTGTCAAGTACGAACCTACACAACCAGGCAATTGTTGAAATGTGGGTTGAAAAGTTCAATTCTGAATATAAACTCACACTGTGTGATTGATAGCTCCAGGGATTCTAAAGGGAGAGTTATTTGATCGCTTTCTGTATATAATTTAAGATTAGGCATTAGAATGAACACAGTTACTTACATGTTGTGGTATTACTGTCAGGTCCATATCTTGCAAAAGTCTGTTTGCAAAGCCAGCACCGAAACTGTGACTGATTTGCCACAGTGAAATGTACTGAACAAACAAATAATGCTATACTTAGACATCCACATAGTTAAAAATAAATAATCACTTTCCTAGGATTAGGATCCTTTGGAATGTAATGTTATCATATTAGTCCAGTTATCCTGTATTGCTCTTCTCTCCTTTTCATCTCACTAATGCTTCAGTGGGCGGGGCCAAAGATGTAGAAGTAGGCGTTGATCTGATTCTGCAGATCAACGTCATAATGTGATGAAATCTGAAAGGAGAAATTTTCTGAGCTTGGTTTCAATAAAAGCCATTTTTGGACTAATGAGTAAGTTTTGAGCTCTGAAAATCACAGGATATTTTTATAGTACAGTGACCTCTTACATTTTAATTTCTCAATTCATGACCTCTTTAAAAAAAAAAAAAAGAAAAAATGTAAGTGATCTAGTTTTACAAGAACATGGGGTTGATTAATGATGACATTTTTCATTTCTGGGTGAACTATTCCTTTAAGAATCAGCCAACTTTTTACCTTGCTGCATCTTTCGTGCAGACAGAAAAACAACAACAGAAAATCTCACACAACCTTCAGAGGTTCTTAGTTTGAGGATATTCTGTTTTGTGTCTAGTATCTCTATGGTGTAATTGCCATAAAACACTTGAAATAGCCAAAAGTTCAAAGTTGGACATACCCAGTCTAGGCGGAAATGAGTCTACTTCAGCTGGAATTTCTTCCCACCAAAACAAAACTGCAGACAGCTTATCAAGGCAGTTCCGTCTCAGCTCACTGCCTAAAATTAAAGACAACCTGTACAACCCGTCATGTTCTGGATATTTCCCCACACACCAGCATTGAAAGGAACTAGAGTACATGTTTGAAAGATTACATCAAAGCCTATTACAACAGAATAAACAGAAGTTTTTTGTGCATGTTACTCACAATAATACTTGGAATATAAGTAAGGGATAATGTATAGCCAGCCATTATCATAAAATTGGACCTGCATGCAAAAAAAGAAAAGTCTTGTATATGTAATGTTGCTTTCAGTTGATATGACATGCATTAAACTAGCACAGCTGTGTATGCAATCCCTTGCCTGGGTCTACAGTCAAATATGCGTGCTCAAAAATTTGTACCACATTTCCAATGCTTTGTCTCTTTCTCCTAGGATTGTAAAACAAGACTTCATTCAGTCCATTTCAGATGCTGCTCTGAGTAAACAAGATCCATCAGTGAAGCCACACTGAACTGATGGATTAATGGTCAGGGCCACTGGGCATTTGTCTGCAGGCCATACTTCACACCATTAATTGCCCAGACACCATTTCTCACATTTGCACTAAAGGTCACGTCTAGCTCAGATTGGCCCTAATCATGCATTTAATCTCTCTGAGGCTAAATTTTGCAGAAATGTAAAACTAAAAATACTATTACAATTTATTATTCTGTGTATATTTATCTGTATACACACATGCTCAATTTAGCCTTCATCTCTTTGAAAACATGTTTAAAGTTTGAAAACAGTCCTAATATATCCCATTTTTCATTCAGGCCACAAGGAGTTGCATGGTTAGTGAATGAGATCTAGTAACTTTGTTGTTAGACTAAATTACCAAATTATTATGTCTTTACCATGTGTTTAACAACAACAATAACAACAATGTGCATTTCCAATATAGAATTACAAATTAACTGCGAAACTAACTGATTGAGCAGTGCTGTATACTGGCATTCGCAACATTCTTTGACATTCTCTGCATAGTCTGCAGAGACAGCTCAGACGTGAGCCCCATATTTGGCCCACTTTCACGGGATTGTACCCGCTTTCCAAGCAGCTCTCTGTGCTTTACTTCACTGCTCTATCTGTATCTTGTCTAAACCATAGAAACTGGATAAGCAGTCACGCTATTACAAAAAAAAAAAAACCTGCTAGAAGCAAAAATGGAGCAGGGATGGTAATAGCACCACACAGTACAGGTCAGGGTAATGCAATCACAAAATAAAACGTGCCTGTCATCATTTACTCACTCTCATGTCATCACAAAGCTGTAAGAATAATTTTTTTCTGTGGAAGACAAAGATATTTTAAAGAATGTTGGTAACCAAACAATTTTGGAACTCTAAAGGTTTAGTTCAACCAAAAATGAAAATACTGTCAATAATTACTCACCCTCATGTCGTTCGAAACCCATAAGACCTTCGTTCATCTTCGGAACACAAAGTAAGATATTTTTGATGAAATACAAGAACTTTCTGAACCTGCATAGACAGCAAGGATTCAACGATTTCTTCTCTTCCGGGACAGTCCTCTGCCATTATCTCCAAGAGAAGAAATCGTTGAATAAAGTTGTTATTTTTGTTTTCTTTGTGCACAAAAAGTATTCTCATTGCTTCATAAAATTACGGTTGAACCACTGATGTCACATGGACCATTTTAATGACGTCCTTATTACTTTTTTGTGCCTTGATGGTGGTAGGACCCTTGCTGCCTATGGAGGATCAGAGAGCTCTCGGATTTCATCAAAAATATCTTAATTTGTGTTCTGAAGATGAAAGAAGTTCTTACGGGTTTGGATCGACATGAGGGTGAGTAATTATTGACAGAATGTTCATTTCTGGGTGAACTATCCCTTTAACTTCAATTGTACATGAAAACTATTAAGACAGTTATAAACAAAGTTATGAAATTTTGATTAAAGACTACAAAGACCTATAAAAAATGCATGGATGAATTATTCACAATAAGACAAGTAATATGTATTAAGGTTATTTTTGGTTTCATCATCTTTATTGTAAGATATATAATTCCTCTACATTTTTATTTTTAACATATCATTTTATTATATTTCCTCACAAGGTGGAAGGGTACACATATTTATTTTGAATACAAAGTATGTTTTTGGTTTATGCATGTGCATAGATAACAATTTAGGCAGTAAATTGTTCTTTCCCTCACACAATGAAGTTAGAATACAATCATATATCAGAGTTACATGGATAAAGTGGCAGATATACGCATCCCTCCCCCCCGCCCTAAAATTTTTTAATGTGTTAAATATTTAAAGGTGCAGTAGGAGATCTTGGAAAATGCTAACTAGCCTGATAGCACTGAAAGCGAACGTCCCACCCTCCCTGTAAATCGCCATATCAAAGCCACGCTTCATGAATGCATTTACGCACACAGACCAGACAACCAGAGACAACATTACTACAATACATCATATGTCATTAACTGGTGAGAAAACTTTATAGCACAGTTAGTAAAAGTACTACAATACCAGGAAGCATAGTGTACGTGAACACACTGATCACGTATCCTGTCTGCGCGAACAGGGTGCGCAGAGGTATGCAAATACATATGTTGACAGGCAGGTAGGAAAGTCAATGAAAATGCTCGGAACAAACATTTTGATTGGACGAACATTTCTTTGTCTTATGCCTTCCACAGAATATATAAATACATATGTAATCCTGGACCACAAAACCAGTCATAAGTAGCACGGGTATATTTGTAGCAATAGCCAACAATACATTGTAAGGGTCAAAATTATGATCACAATAATTTTTTTCATATCAGTCGATATCGATAATTATCACGATAAATGTCAAATCTTTATTTCTTTCAAGTTTAAAGATAGATTTTTGCTCCAAAGTGAAAGCTGTAGAAACCAGACCATTAATTTTCCTTAACAAAATAAATATCTAAATAGAAAAATTAATTTCTTAGTTTCTGCATGGTCTAATGAGTGATATTGTTTCAAATCAAGAAACAGGTTTGGGTTGCCTGATAATATTAATAATAATAATAATATCACTTTTTTTGTCTCTTTGAAATACACATTTGATAGTAGCTTGAGTAAGGATGCAGAGGTAAATTTTTGTTCATTATCAAAATCAGTAACATCTGTAAAAATTGTAGCAACCTCAGTTTTATATGGTTCAATTTATTCTGACCAAGGATTTTTTTTTTTTACTTAAGCATTGGTCTCCCATTGTTGCATACATTTAAATCATGATAAACAGTTTATACCACACATTTAGCACCTCAATACCATGGTAAATATATAACTATGAAAAACAGTAGTTTAAAAACATTCAGTATAAATGCACACATGCTATAGCTTAATCACAAATACATATTATAATTATATACCATTACTCCTGTAATAAAATTCAATGTGAATATCCCACATTTCTGCCACAATACCATGGTGCAGTGAGTGTTAATACAGTAAATCCATGGTAAATGATGGCGATGTGTAGATTGAAAAGCCTTCTGTCTGTCTCGTTGCACACAGTGTTTCTCCTGTTTGGCTTTGGCTAGTTTAAATCAGAGTAATTTGTTCATCACTGAATTCAAGCGTTTCACACTGGATCTCACAGCGCTGTTAAGTGCTGGCGTGACCGAGTAAACGCATCTGCTCCTTTAAGTAAGAGCAAGCTGGAGAGCTTGAAATTTGATCCGAGCGGATTAACGGTCCTTTTGGCGCGATTCAAATGAGGCGCACTGTTTCGTTCCACTTTTGGCGCATAAACATTATATCGAACATTTATCGAACTCTTCATATCGTTTTATCGAGGAAAATTATATCGCGATAATTATCGTTATCGAATTATCGCCCAGCCCTAATGGTAAGCTTAGTTATTCAGCTTTCAGGTGATGTATAAATCTCAATTAAAAAAAAAAAGAACCTTATGACTGGTTTTGCAGTCCAGGGTCACATAAATACATTTAGACCACTTAACTTAATGATTGCTATCGGGATGTGAAGAGACTTTCAACTAGCATAACAAAAAATATTTCTGAAGACAATCACCTATTGCACCTTTAATCCTGGTGTCAACAGTGTTCTACACACAAACACACACATATTTTATGCTATGGCACACTATCACTTCTCCCACTGTCGAGGCCACAACACACTTGTTTCTGCTTTTATTTCTCTTACCCGTAGGTTTTGGATTTAAATTAATTTACTGTTTTTCTCAACAACAAACTTCACTATATTTTCCTTCCTTACACATCAAAGCTAAGCAATGTTGGAATTTTACCCATCTACAATAGACATATGATATGCTTAGAAGAAAAATAACTTCTTGAAAAGTTAAGACATATCAAATTGAGCCTTCAGGTGATATCAGTTGACACAAAGCATGTCCTTTTGTAGAAGACATCTGACCCTGGTGTCACTGTGAAGCCCTTTAGAAAGAACTACTAGCTCATCAAGTAAAACCTGTTCATATGCTCTATCTTCTAGATAGATTGAAGACTGAAGGAATGGTTCAGCCAACACATGTAAATTTTGTTTACTCACCATCATATTGTTCCAAAAAGCTATGACTTATTTAAAATAATGACAATTCAATAGAAATGACAGTGTATTTTAGTTTACTATAAATACAAAGTTCTGTCATGAAATTCTAGAGGCGCAGGACCGCAGGTCGATAGGTTCTAACTGAATCTGATATAATTACATCAACATTCACATGGCACGGCTGATTTCTTTCAGCAGCCAATGAGCTTGCTGTTCAACATTCAAATACTTGGCTAGTGCTTAAAGTAGGAGTTGCAGCGTGCTTCAGAAACCCTCCATCTTCCCCAGCTCCACCAGTATAGATCTGCTACAGGGTAATTTCACATATGTTACAGAAATAGGGGTTATTTCATGTGTGTTATATATGCAGCAGCAGTATTTCTTACATGCTCACAGCAGCATGTCTGTGGATGTATTGGCAGTTGCAAGTCTCGGTACTTGCTCTGCCGTAGCAGTGTACCAGATCTATTACAAGAGTTGACATGACAGAAATGCTTGTTAGTACATTTGGCAGTACGTTTCAACCATATTTCAAAGATAAATATGTACAATTAACATGCAGTCATGTGTCTGAAAATATTATATTTACTTTGCACTACAGAATATTCTTTTAAAGTTTGTTATTTCAGTAATAAGTTTTCTTTTTAAAAGTATGCTAAAGTGTAATAGGGAGACACTGCATATTGGAAAGCTTGTGGAATTGATTTGCAGATACCACAGTTACTGTTACAACTGACCAAAATGCATCAGCAACATTACTAATGGATCAGGTTTTTCTTCAGAGTTTGGAAAAGGGTAGTTTGTGCAGCAGATGAAGAATGTTGTCATCCAAGCCCTTGTCGTCAGCAGCAGTTTTGAGGTGTTATCAGCAGGCTCGCAATGACGCAGACAGAAATAGAGAGAGAGAAAGTGCTGGCAGCTTGACAGGGTAATCAATGCTGCCTCAGAGACCAGCTATCCCACAATTCCCTGTGTGTTGTGGACAAATCACAATGCCTTCACACTACAAAACGATACTCCCTGAGAATGAAGCACACTTCTTCTGATGTCAGAGACAACAGAAATAGAAGAAAATCACGATGATATAATGGTTTAAACCCATGTAAAACAGTTGATTTGACCATTGTGTTTGTCTTGGAGGGGATTAGTCACATAACTGCCTAGATCGTGAAATCAAATGCACTACAAAGTGGCACCAAAATTGTTACCAAAATGTTTTGTTGAATTACTACATTAGAGAGTGCAGTCATTTCAGAATCGGGAGAAGTATTAGATTACAATAAAAGATTATTCATTACATTTTATGTGCACAGTAAGCACGGTCTGTTCATTCGTTTGGACTTTTTCCATGTTAACTTTGAGATATGTCCATGTGTGTTCTCAACACGCATATTCCTCCTTAGTAACTTAAGCATACTGAATTTTCAATAATGAGCCAAAGTGAGAGAGAACCCACAGCTACACTTTCAGTGAAGGCCAAAGAAAAACATAATAATTTCATTCAATACTAATGGAGACCAACCATAAACCTCTCACAGATGCTCCACTGGAAGTCTTCAGCTCATTATCATAATGTATAATGCTAAATCCGATGAACCATTGCAAAACACAGAATCAGAGAGAGAGAGAGAGAGAGAGAGAGAGAGAGAGAGAGAGAGAGAGAGAGAGAGTGAGAGAGAGAGAGAGAGAGAGAGAGAGTGAGTGAGAGAGTGAGTGAGAGAGAGAGAGAGAGAGAGAGAGAGAGAGAGATTAGCTGCTCTGTATGGCTTATGAATTTCAATTGAGTGTTTTTGTATGAATTTGTGACATAACTGCATGGTGCCTTCCATGAATCCAATGTTTTTGTTGTGGGAAGTAGATATATTAATACCCTATAGTCTAACATGCAATTAACATAGAATATAGCTAGTAAATGACATGTATCTAGCCCTTTAAAATGGTGACTGCTCTTTATTTTTTCTCTATTTTTATTTTCATGGGAAATACACAATTGTACTATAATCATATTCATTATAAACCAATATTTGGCCCCAAATGTTTATTTATAAATGTTGTTTAATTAATTTAATTAAGTTCAACGCAAAAAAAGGGATTTTAAACTGTATTTAGAATAGATTTTGGTCACAGCGTTGGATAAATTGAAAACCAATAATAAAATCTATGGAAAATGAAACAGCTGACATTATATTCTAGTTTACCTCCTTTAAGGACATTAAGAGTACATACAGCATCTGTCTGCATCACCACATGTCCAAGAGAGAAGAAACTACATCAATATGGGACACACCAATGTGATCTCATGAGTATTTATAGACACTGAAATGCACAATATAGACGAACTGACAGCATCTAAATGTACAATATTAACATACTGACAGCATCTAAACGTACAACATTGACAAAATGACAGCATCTAAAACATATTATTTATGTACGAACAACTTTGCAGACATACAAATATGTACTAATCCTTATAGGGGTGGCTGACTGTTTTTTTTCTAGGCTTGATTGTGTTTATGGGGTGCAGTCTAACATGTGTCCATGCTTGGTTTTTTTAAAAACGCATGATTTTTCACATAATTTACCTTTATTCCACACCTCTCTGTCCCTTCTCTGACAAACGCCTCGATTTATTTCCTGGTTTTATGAAGCTCCTCCTTCAGAAATACGCGATGGGCTGAGATTGGTTAGCTGGCTCAGTGTGTTGTGATTCGCTAAACCGCCTCTACAGCACGTCCCGCCCCTCTCCTCAGTGGCATGTGCTCCAGTTGAATTGTAAACAGTGGCGTTGTCTATAATGCTTATCAATTTGAGCCCGATTGAGACCCAGAGGATATTAGTGAAGAGGATCGTGCAGAACCTGTGCAAGCACGGCTCTTAATGGTATGTTTGGTTGTTGTTGTCTCATACTTTTAAATACGCTGCTATTTGTAAGTGCTACTGCTTCTGTTAGCTTTTAATATACGGTTTTATCCCGATTAAAGCTTTAATACAGCACAGCAACCACACGCGTGTCCATTTATAATGCTTCTCATTGCTGTGTGAAAATAAGTGTATAATTGGAACAGTTTGTTGGAGCTTATCTGACGATCTGAATGAGAGAGAGAGAGAGAGAGAGAGAGAGATGCAGAGCAGGGCGAACAGAGTAACAGTATTAAGAACCGTTGCTTTAATGATTTTGAAACTTCAGAATCCATTAGAATCTTTAGAAGACAGAATCGCGATTCATATGAATAGCTTTTTACCTACATCCCTAGTTTTCTCTTCCTCTTCGCAGCATGGCCTCGCCCCCTTTGCTGCGTGTTCCTGGGGGCGGGGTTTATCTGGGTCTGTGACGTATCAGACCCGGGAAGTAACTCGTTGTAGTCCCTTACCTGTCGTTTTTGTAGGCATTAAACTGCCAGAATTTTAAAAGACGATATCTCCGTTTGCATTGAACTTTCAGCGCCGCAACTCTGCAGATATTGTTTATGCTCAAACAGCAACATTACACACTAACTAATGTTAAAAAAGTGAAATCGCAATCAACCACCCCTTTATGAATATTGAAATCGTGGCATTGACATTTTGAATTTATTGTCAGTGGCAATATATCAACGGCATTATGTTTTCAATTGCCTTCATTAAATGCAGTTTACTCATTTACTTAAAGGGCACCTATTATGCAAAATTTACTTTTACATGTTGTTTGAACATAAATGTGTATTGGCAGCGTGTGTACACAACCACCCTATAATGATAAAAATCCACCTGCTCCTTTTTTTAATCCCCATAAATCATAAGCAGCATCTCAGAATAAGCCGTTCACAGAATCTGTAAAATGTGACGTCACATTTTACAGACCACACCCACGACGGTTGACGGACACTGCCATATTAGCAGCGACCCCACCCTGAGCCGCACACAATCCGGCATGTTTATCCTCACGCTAGAGCATTTAAAAGCAGCATTCAAGTGAGAAATTTATTCTTATTAAATCTACAGAAGTTTTCAGTTCAGCGCAGTGATATTCTGTTTTTATTTTATTGTTTGGGTCATATTAACAGCGTAGACAGTATAGGTACTCTATACTACGTGGCTGTCACTTAATACACAGACAGACCTAATTTAACATGCAATACCTTTCTCAGACATAACCCACTTTGTTTTTGTAAATTCTGCACATTTTTTACATAAATGTGTGTGTATTAGACAGTTTAAGCGCAATAAGACATGAAAGAGAACTTAGTTTAGTACTAAGATTAGTACTTTAGTAGAAGTTTAAACTGATATGGCTTTAAGACACATGATTTTATCACGATAGACATAATAATCAAAAACCAAATGGATGTTTTATTCAGATTATCTGCAGTACAACCTGTAAAGGCACAACTGTAAAATACACCAAATATGCAACACAGAATCACAAAATAAACATTTTATTTGTGCGCTGTAATCCAACACTTCTAAATCTATGATTGCGAGGAACAGACTTAAATTCAAGCCTATTCACCAATCGTCATCTCCATCCTCAGCAGTGACTGTAATCGTCAAATTGTGCACTCATTACAAATTCAAAAATTGCAGCATCAAGAAGCTTCTTGACAGCATTTACAGCGATGTTATCAAACGGTCATTTGCTCTCACCAACAGACATATAAAATATTTTTTTTATATAAATATATATATATTTATATAAAAAATATAAAATATTTTTTTATATAAATATATATACGTATATATATATAAATAAATTAATAAATAAAAAAAAAAAAAAAAATATATATATATATATATATATATATATCTATGCTCTCAACAGGGTCGTCACAAATAGAGACATGCCGTTTTTAGGGTGATGTGCAAATGATTGAGAAATGCATGCTTTCATAATAATCTATTTAAACAAAACTTAGCTAGACAATGACATCTCCGAATTCAATAATGAAACGCCCTTAACTGAAAATTGAGTGTTTAATCTTATTATTATACATTACTGACACTCTATCCTCCAACTTGATACTGTTAAGTGCTTTGACACAATCTGTATTGTTAAAAGCGCTATATAAATAAACGTGACTTGACTTGACTTGACTTCATGGAGTGGACTGGTATATGATTTTTAGCTACTGACAACTTATATTCTACTCTCTACCTCACAAAATTCTGTCACAGAGAATTAATAATTAATAATAATTCGTTACATTTACATAGCGCTTTTCTAGGCACTCAAAGCGCTTTACATACAAGGGGGGAATCTCCTCAACCACCACCAGTGTGCAGCATCCACCTGGATGATGCGACGGCAGCCATAGTGTGCCAGAACGCCCACCACACACCAGCTACAGGTGGAGAGGAGACAGAGTGATGAAGCAATCAGTGTTTGGGGATGATTAGGAGGCCATGATGGTCAGAGGCCAATGGGCAAATTTGGCCAGGATTTGTGACTGCATCTTTTGGTGCCACTTCTGATAGTTTTGAAATTAATAAATTATTGTGTTTGCACTTGTCTGTCTGTCATGTTTTTCTTTATATTGTACATATTTTTAAGAAATGTTTTTTGTAGGATTAGAAGTAGGAGTGGGATTAGCCACTCAAAAAAATATATTATTAATGCTATATTGCTACTAAAATTATATATTTTTTTCTACACATTTCTGTTTATGTTTTATGTCTAACATAATAAACATTTCTAGTTAATAAATAACAAAATAAATATTTCTAGTTAAATTTCTTTCAAATTTGTAACAGATGAACACACACACTGGGAGGGTCGAGAAAGAGTTATGTTATAGCAGATCAGGCCGCCCCTGTTTTTAAAGCTCTTCTACAAACTTAAGTGAAAATGTAATTGATTGCACCATTCATCCTTAATACTGCAATCACCATAAACCCTGACAAAAGGCACTCATCACAGTAAGCAAAAGAAAAGAACAACAGTTTTTCACTGTCTTGATCTTCATTCGCTTTTTTTTTTCTTCTTCAGCCCACCCTGAGTTGACCTTCAGCCTAAAAAGAATCAGTGTCTTTCTCCATAGAGATTTATGGTCTCTAATAGAGGGGGACCAGCCCAGCAGTGACTCACAGGGGGCTCGGATTCATCTCTATATTCAGCAGAGGGAGTTATGTTGTAGAGAGCCATGGGATCAGGAGGTCACTGTCTGAGACATTTTCAAGGATACCATCTGGGCCCAAAAGAACCCATCATTGGCCCTCCATGTTATTGTCATTCCTATAAGGCTCCAGAGTGTTAAAAAAAACTCTGCAATAAAGAGAAAAAAAAGCTCTCTTTTGAAGAAATTGTTCAGTTCTGTTAAGGCCAAAGGGCTTTTGTTTGGTATTGTCTCACTTGTGTTTCTGCTTTCTGCTTCAGTCATCCAGCAGGCTGCCATGTGGAGGTCATGGGAGCAGAGATCACTCTCCATTCTCTATCTGTGCCATAATCCTATTGCTGTAATTCCCAGAGGTCAGACCTTCTCTTTTTCTCTTTTTTTCTGCCTTTCTTTTTCTTACTTTTAGTCTCTCTCTTACTTTCTCTCTCCCTTGATTATTTTTTTCATCTATATTTTGGTAACACTTTACAATAAGGTATCATTTGTTAACATTAGTTAATGTATTAACTGACATGAACAAACAAAGAACAATGCATTTATTACACTATTTATTAATCTTTGTTTTTGTTAGTTAATGAAAATACAGTTGTTCATTGTTTATTCATGTTAGTACACAGTGCATTAACTAATGTTAACACAACTTGTGATTTTAATAATGCATAAGTAAATGCTGAAATTAACATTAACATTAACTAAGATTAATAAATGCTGTAGAAATATTGTTCATTCTTAATTCATGTTTACTAATGTTGTTAACTAATGAACCCTATTGTAAAGTGTTACCGATATTTTTGAGATTCTCTCTTTATTATTCGATCTCCCTGATTTTATTTAAACTAACACATAACATAAATGCCATCATTTTATACCCTTTGTAACCTTGTCCCAGACCCCCCTTTGCAAAACCATCAAAAATTATTATGAATTATTATATTAATTTAACTATGACATGTGAATTTCCCTTTGGGATTAATAAAGTTAATCAAATCAAATAAATACAGAGCTGAAATAGACAGACCATATCATTAGTGTGTCATTTTCCAATCAAGCTGTAATTCTGCTAAAGGACACATCAGATGCAAAATTCACTTTTACATGGTGTTTGAACTTAAATTTGTGTTGGCAGTGTGTGTACACAACCAACCAAAAATTATAAAAATACACCCAGTGCTTTTTTTTTTTTTTTTTTTTTAAATGCCCACAAATCATAAGCACTTTCTCAGATCAAGCTGTTCACAGATTCTTGGCAAAGTGCCCAGACCCCTCCCATGACTGTTGATGAACACTGCCGTTTTAGCATAGAACCGCCCTGAGTAAACAGTCCGCCATTGTTTCGATGCAGGAGCAGGTGTAGACAAGAATGTCTACTCAATCACCTCAAGCGATTGAGGTGTTTTGTTGTTGCATGTAATAATGAACATAGCAGTCGTCATTTTTTACAATTACTTTTGAAGGGAATGCGCCTGTAATGTAATGGATCTACCTAAATGCATTTGTTTGCACCAATCATTTTACACCAGACTGCTTTGTAAACAAGGGTCAGTACAAAGCGGGTTGTGCTAAAAAGTTTTTCCTGAAGGATGGATTGGTAGCTTTACCACCTGAAGAAGTGAGTATACGTTTTTTTTAATGAATCTTTGCAAATTGCCTTTCCAAATAAAGAGCTAGTTAGCAAATTCCACGACAAATGCGGCTAAAGTCTCATACCGTGTCTACACCGGGCGCGAGCGGCGCGGCTCAACAAAATATTGTAGAACTCATTATAATTAGTGATGCTCTCTACACTGGATGTGGCGCGGCACGACATGACAAATCCCGACAGTAAACTGCCTCGTTCTATTTATGACGTACTGACACAAAGTTAAAATGATTTGCAACGGTCGTTTTGTTGTGTCCACTACACTACATTAAGGTTGCCTTTGTAGTGGGTTTATAAAGGTGTTTGTTAATGACTAATGAGTCATTTACAAATGTATTTTAAATCGTTTTTGAGGAATTATAACTGCATGAATAAGAACGGTGACTTTGACGGAAGAGAGGGGTGGGTGAGCAGTAGCTCATTATCATTTAAAGGGACATGCAACAAAAACGGGTCACTGTTTGACAAGGTAAAAAGGGTGTTGTACATTACAGACTTTTCATGAAAACCCTAAGGAATCATACCAACTTGTGGAAAATCCCCTTTAAATTATTCAAAGAGTACTAAAATATTATTTAATTACGTGTATGTTATATAAAAAGCTAGTTATAAAATTAGCCTTGGCATGACAAGTTAGCCATTTTGTTAAAATGTTAATTTCCATCATAAAATTACTTAATACATAATAAACATGATTGATACATAATTCAAGATAAAAAAAAATAAAAATAAAAAAACGACAGAATTACATTATTAAAGCAAGAATGTGAAAACACTTGACAATTACAAAGGGAAAACGTGCCCAGAGTTATAGTTAAATAATTTATATATGGGGCATTCAAACTGTAATTGAACAGAAAACTGCTTATTGCAAGAAAGCTTCTAAAGACAAGATATTTTCAAATTTACATGCACTGTGTTAACATCATAGCCACCGCATTGCACACTGCAATGCAAATTTTGCACAACCTTCTGTAGCATCACTTTTATTGGAACAAAATTTTCTTTAGAATTAGCACAACTATATAATTTTACTGCAATCCCACAGGATACAAAACAGGGACAAACAGGTCTGTTTTTGCAATGAAGCACAAACAAGGAAGTGATCTTCATATCAGATCAGGAGGGTATGCCTAGTCAGTGTTTCAGGTACACACAACTCGAGCTAACAAGAACTGCTTGTTTATCAACATCAGTGTATATGAAGATGCCAAAATACCCCAGAGCCAAACAGAGTTTTATATCCTTACAGTATACTGCGGCTCACCACGGTATTTCAAATCTTCAAATCCTTAATTTGTATGATGACAGAAAGGCTCCACACTACACACATTAAAGACTGAAGTCTTCTAATTAAGTCATGAATCAGGATTATTGGCCTGTTATTGAGCATAAACACAGACGGGACACCCATGCTTAAAGATAGACACTATTACAGATTTACAGAGGGAAGATACTAATAGAGGTTCAAAAATAAAATCATAAAATCATACCTATTCAAATTACATGTACATGTACCTCAGGCACATGCACACACAACACGACACAGACACAAGGCAGCTGTTGCCTCATGAAGTCAAATGAAAAGCTAATGTTTAAGCTAATGGATTTAGAGGCCTGAAACCAACATTTGACCGCAAACAGATGAAGGATGGATAACCACAGAATTCATGCATAGCAAAGCTCTGAATCAATAAAGGATTGACAGTTCCTCCAGCTATAAAAAAGACTAACACACTTCAGAAACACTGTAAGAATATTGACTTCAATGTCCAGCACCAACATAAAAACGATATGTAGTAGATTTTACTTTGGGTGACATGATCATCCAAAGCCAATTAACTGTGCACTTTTCAGGGACAGGGAATTTTTCCCTGAATTATTCTGGGATTTGCTGCTCCCTTCATAGTGAGTAGGTGATGCAGATCATATCAGTTCACATTAGTTCTGCTAAAAAATGGAAGTCAGGTTTCATTAAGTCTCCTGATACCATCATTTAAAGTTTGTTGCAAGCAGCCTTGAAGTAGGCTGGTGCTGCCACTTCTATATTGAAGCCACCACCTTCATCTACCAACTTCATGTAATGCTCAGTCACAGGGAATAAAAATATTATTAAAATCATTATAAATCATGA
Source organism: Schizothorax lantsangensis (assembly GCA_027422415.1). NCBI lineage: Eukaryota > Metazoa > Chordata > Actinopteri > Cypriniformes > Cyprinidae > Schizothorax > Schizothorax lantsangensis. Next base: position 20,009,192 of record CM049853.1, on the reverse strand, counting down.
AATCTTTCTCTGCACCTGAAACTTGGCTCTGGCAAGTAAATCAAGTTACAAAATGTAATTATATAGAGAGTACATGAAAATTATTTCTGTCTCAGGAATGAACCAGTCTGTCAATGAAGTTAGATTAAATAACAATAAGCAGGCCTGGTAGGATTGTCTCAAGTGAAGCCAATATATATATATAAACATAATAATAATAATAATAAAAAAGGGTTGGTAAGCTTTTATCAACATTCAACCTGTTAGACAAGACATTTCATGAAAAAGGCAATGTGTTCTGACATGCTGGAATGTGTCTGCAGTGTATACAAGTTTCACTTTCACATGTATGCAGACACATGCTCGCAGATAATAAATTCAAACACATACTGCAAGACACACAGAAAATCCTGCACCAGTGGTGGAAACGTTTCCGTGGCTGAAACTTTAGCTGTGGGAAGGTTTTAATCTTAAAAATGTGAAAAGCTTCAGTGCCTGATCACATCAACTACAGGTAAGCACTGAAATCTGAGTATCACCTGTCAAACACCCTGAAACGTCTATAGTGATACCTACAGTCATGACTCAAATGTCACACAACACCACAGACTGCTTCACAGGATTAGAATAGATGTGTAAATTTAAAATTTACGAACAGTGGTGTACATTTAATTAACACCCCCCCCCCCCCTAAATATTATTACATTACTTACCAATTTCAATGTTTTACAATAATGATTATGGTAAGATATATATAAAAAAGAATAAAGTAAGAATAAATTATTGGGTTCTTCATAGCACAGCAAGTAAGATCAGCCCAATGGTTATACATTATAGTAATTATGCAGTGACGTGGACCTTGTAGTTCAGTGAGTCACACAGTTTGTTGATTCAAAAGCCAGTGAATGATATGTCAGGATTCGTGAGATGGATTCAAACCAGTAACTGCTGAGATTGTGAGTCTTTCATTGTGAGAACCAACCCATAAGTCATTTGTTAATGAGTCAGACTACCCAAGTCGTGCTGTATGTTTTGTTTTTGTGTGCAGTGTGTGAGAAGGAAACAATATGATCTACGACACACTTGTGGTTCATCACGTCAGAAATGTGTAAATTTAAGTTAAGCTTACCAATTAACTTCAATTTGAATTAACTGAATTTGAGAATATGTGTTTTTCTGACATGACATGATGGCATACATGACCCATTTACTTCCACTGTCTTCCATCTTTTTTTCCAAAAGGATACTACACTAACTGCAGGGACAGCTTTCCTGGAGGAACCTGGAGGGTTTTAATGAAGAACTCACTTATGAGAAATCTCAGTGACTCATGGGTTTCCCCTACCTGAGATTTAACCGGCAACCTCCGTCTCTGACCACTAGATTGTCACCACCCCCACTGATGAGCAGATGCTGATCACATACTGTGTATATGTGAGTGTGAGAGAGATAGCTGTGTGTTGGCCAGACAGCAGGTGGGCTGTGAGCTCAATTTTCAGCCAAAGTGATGAGAACAGTATAGAGCATTAAAGCAAGCAAGGTTCTTTATTTTGGACACACAGCTGTCACACATGTAGCCCATGATACCCTCACATGTACACCCAGTCTCTATGTTTCTTCATCATTCTCTTTCTTTTATTCTGGATTAAAGACCAAAGGACCAGAGATAGCACAGTTCCCTCCTTGCCCCTTAATTACCACATCAAAGATGCATTTTTAAATGTTTGCAGCTTTCTTGGTCCAGTGATCCCACTAACGATACTGATACATCAACACCCAATAAACTACACATCTATCAATCTAATTAAGAAATCATTTCGGGCCATGCAGTTTATATTGTCTGTAACTTGAACAAAGAGGAAGGATTCATATGTTCAGGTTCAGTTGTTGACAAAATGAATTATTTACAAAATAAAAAAATCTAAAATAAAATTTTATTAAAATATTTTCACATTTAAACTTGTTAAAGTTGAATGAAGTTACACAGTGCCTTTATTTTATAGTAGACCGTATCTATCTATCCATCTATTAATTTATCTAGACAAAAATATAAGCTTTATTCAGTATTAAAAGGCACATCAAATCAAGGACACAGCCATGTAATCTCCCTAGACCAGGGGTCACCAAACTTGGTCCTGGAGGGCCGGTGTCTTGCAGAGTTTAGCTCCAACTTGCCTCAACAGATCTGCCTGGAAGTTTCAAATATACCAATACAAAGTCACTAAAAAGCAAGCCTGCAACATTTAGCCAAAAAAGCATAATGGGCTAATGCTAAAGCTTCCACTTTGGCAGTACATGGGAAAGGAGACCAGAGGAGACAGTTTTTTTTAAATGGATGTCAATGGAGGAGAGGCTTCACTATGCTGAATAAACAGCTTTTTTAGAGGAAACAGCTTATCATTTAATGAATCAACAGCCTATTGGCTAATCTTCAACATGTTTTACACCAAACAATACTTTTAACGATTTTTAGAGTTTACACCGAAAAAATGCCATTTTATAAGAGAAATCACTGACTTTTTGCCACTGGTGGGATTCAGCTTACGGCACTTCTCATTCATTCCTATGGTATCTGTAAACGGCGATTGAGTGTCGCACAACTCTGACTGAAATTCAATGACGTCAAGGCAGTATTGTGATTGGTTATTAAGGCACACATGATCCAAGCTGACCTTTATGCTTTCCCCAATAGTAAGTAATACAGACCCTCTCATCTCCCAATAGTAAGATAATCTCTGCCTAGTAAAACCTTGATTAGCTGTTTCAGGTGTGTTTAATTAGGCTTGGAGCTAAACTCTGCAGGACACTGGCCTCCAGGACCGAGTCTAGTGACCCCTACCCTACCCTACCCTACCCTACCCTACCCTAGACAAATATGTTTGCTTTTTGTACAGTCTCTTTTGCAGCACGAATATGCTAGTGTAGAAAAAAAGAGGTCATAAAAGTAATGGTTTATGGAGTAAACTTGACTGGCCTGCACAAAGCCCAGACCTGAACCTTTCTGAACACCTTTTAGATGAACTGGAATGCTGATGTTGAGCCAGGACCCACCGCCAACATGCCTAACATTACTGACGTGTCTGAAAGAGAGCAGTTCTGTGCATCCAGTAGAACACATTCCCTTGCTTTTTGACAATCCCTTTACACAGTTTAAAGAAGACCTCTGCAATCGATGTTACCACACTCCACACTTCCACGCTCCAGAGAGTACTACTGAACTGATATTTTTAGCAACTGTCTATTTTTTTTTGTTCAAAGTTGGAGATTCCTCTTATTATCACAGTCTCTTAGAAGTAAAGTGACAGAGAAAGAGTGGGCTGTGAAGAAAGACTATAGAGCGAGGGAGAGACGAGGAAAGTACACTGAAAATAGAACGATATTGGACAATGACTCGCTGCATGTGCCTGAAAACAGAAACAAGGCCACATATAGAGATATTTGGCAAACTTTCCTCACTGAATGTCAAGAAACACAAAGAGCTTAGGGACACACACAATGTATGTGATTGTTATGTGTTAATTGGCCACTGGGACACACAGGGTTGCGTATATGCACATGGCCCCCTTCTCTGTCGCTTTCTTTTTTTATTCCTTTCGTCCTTTCATAAACAGGACCTCTCTCAGCTTGTAGAATGAGCGATAAGGAGCAGGTGGTGAGCAACGGCACACTAATGGGCTGCCTCTTGAAAACAATACCAGAGAAACAAGACAGATTACACATTTGATGTTAGATTTTAGATGTCCCTTGTGAAAGGGAAGTACACTTTAAATATACTTCTTATAATATAATTGAGAGAAATATACTTAAGTGCAATGTCATGTTTTTGGAAACTTAATGGCATGTTAACTGCAATCAGTAGTAATTCTAGACCATGGTAACTATGCTGCATAATATAAATAAACCAAAAATGGTAGAGTACACGGTTTATTTTTTATTTTTTTGGTTTTGTGATAGTTGTTCTTGAGTCCCAAAATCACTTGAAAAAAAGATAAACTTCAAAGATCAAGTTGGTAAAATGATCAGATCTATCATTACGGATTTAGTATAATAGACAAGACATCAATTAAAGTGTACTATTTTAAGGCATTACAAAAGATTATTAAAACATAATGATTTAAACTTTTAATTTAACATTTTTGCAGTGCACTTTTTAAAAGTTTGTTAAGTGACTTAAATATGAAAGTATACTCTCTTTAAATACATTTAAGTGGCATTTAATTACAATAATACTGTATTATCTGCATGTACACTTTTTTAACTTTTTTTAAATTATTTGTTTTATTACTGATTTTTCACAAGGGGGTTATAAGGAGTCTGTACCCCAAATTTAACATAATCAGTGGGAATTAAAGGTGTCATGAACTGCTTTTTTATTTTGTACTGTTCTCTGAGGTCCACCTATAATGTTATCAAGATGTTTACATCAAAAAGTATCATAATTTAGAAGTAATTATGACCCCCCTCATCTGAACGCTCTGTTTGAATAGGCGTGGCAGATTAAAGTAAATGCCCACTGGTATCTATCCTTAACAGATGGACACTGCTGTGTTTTAGGTTAAAAACACATAAATACTAAGTACATATCAAATGATCTGTAATAACAGACAAAGCAATAGTGATCACGTAATGAAAACAGTTACTCACACTTGTGAGGTGCGACATCGGATCCAATATATTCAGCACAGCATCATCTTTTAGTTTCAATCTTTCTGAAAATCCTGTGTTGAATTGTGCCTTGTTTGTAAACAAATCCGTGGTAAAAAGAAGTGAACAAAGGACAAAGATCTGACGTGTTCTGGCACTTCATTAAAAATAAAGTTTATCGTTTGGATTCTGCATAGACCTGTGTTTGCCACACGTGGGTTTTTTTACCTTCTATGTCCGCAAATCGGTGGGCAGGGCTAAAAGGCAGTGATGTAGAAGCAGGTGTTGATCTTCTTCTTCGGAGGTGGTGTTTAGCCACCTGTCATTTTGGCAGATTGGCTTCAATATAAGCTGTTTTTAGACCAACAATAAAATTCTGAGTTCTGAAACTTACAGAATGTATAGCACAATGACCTCTTGTATATCAAAAGATCAAATCAATTTTGATTTCTCAGTTCATGACCCGTTTAAGTGAAGTTTTATGGGGCTCTGAATTTTTAGCAGTTGTTTTGGGTGACTTTGGACATTGTAAAGCTATATATCTGTGGAATGTAGCTATGTATTGGGTTTATGTTTGGGGTATTACAGGCAAGTACCCACTGAAACCATTAATGTTAATTCTATCCCCCGTATTAATTCTAAGACCCTCGTGAGCTGCAACAAACCCAAACAATGAAATACATTCTAGCACAAAGGTCATATCTAAAACCCTGTTTATGGTGAATAGCAGCAGAATTATTACAGAGCATCAGCATCTCCTGTGAGTCAGATAAGTTACACAACAAACAATAACTGCTAGTAATCACTTAAGGGTTTGTTGGTTTGTGCATTAAATAATTCTCTCAACTGATTTGTGCCAAAACACTGCTTCATTCAGGAACAAAACACCATCTACTGCTTGTTGCTCAGGGACACACAATGCTTAATTCTGCTTTGGCAAGCATTTCAAACTATTTTCATGGCGGAACAAAAATAGATAAAACTGGCAACAGCATTACCACCTAGGGTATGCATTATTTTTAATAACTCAATAGACTGTCGTCAATTTTTCCTCACATTTAAAAAATAAATTTTACAACATGTGAAAAAGATCATAAACAAGTCAGACCCTAATTTATGGAAAACACAGCTAAAATAATTAGTATTGTGAGTGAGTTGAGAAACTAAATATGTCAGTTAACTGAATTACAGTATTTACTGCTTTGCAGTCATGAAACTTAATTTAACTGGGGAGAGAAGTTAACATTCTGTTATTGTAAGATAATTGTTATCTATCTGCAATGAGTAGTTTACAGCTTTCTACATTTATGGATTTGTTTTTTTTAATGCAGTCAGCTAATAAGTTGTCAAAAACAAACAAGCCATTTGCTGTCACTTGCACCACAGGATAAGAATGCAATCATCTGATGCTAACAGCTTTTCATCAGCAGTCAGGTTTGAGCATATGAATATGTATGTGTGAATTATAGATTGTTTGCACTCTAACATTGTGTCATATAACAACCCAGCTCCACCTCCTCTTTTTCATTAGACTGTTACATCTGCAGTCAGTGAAGTGTGTTCCTGGCCTTTAGATCCCACAATGCACAATTTACAGCCTTGCAGGGCAGTGACCCTAACACTGGACGAAACCCCAAACAGCAGGCCACTTGAGGGACTCAAAGTGTCAGCTGTATAAAGGGAGCGGAGTGAGAGGCCAACTTGTGTGGCAGCCCCCTCCCTCCCCTGTCATATCTAGCAGGGACGGAGGGGGTGTACCACGAGCCTTCTGCACCCTTACAGCTCCCGTTCTCTGTTCATGTCTGGCTCCCTCTTAACTCTAAAATCTCTCTTTCCCTTCATATTGATATCCATCTCTCTCTTCTGCATTTGGGCCCCCTTCATCCTTCATGTCTTTATCCCTGGGGAGTACGTGTGGGGGGTCAGGGTTAGGCAGGTGCAGAGCCAGCGAGAAAGCCTGAGAGCAAGGGAAAGAAGGGGCGGAGAGGGGAACGCTCTCCGTCTGTCACCCGGCTCTCTTGTCTCCCTGCAAACCACTAACTAACCCCTCCCAATGCTGGATTCTGAGTGGACCAGACTAAGAACTGTAACCATGATACTGTATGTGTATTTAAATCACACATTCACACCTTCCCCTGAGACTAGTCACAGACCAATATATTGAGATTATTAGCATCAGCTAACCATGTCCACTTGGCCATTTAACAGAAGTGTCTATTTCCTCACTTTGTCAGCTCCAAAGTCTACTGGCCATTTTGGCAATACAATTTCTGTTCAAATTTGTGAATTTTGAGTAAATGTGGTATAAAATATATTTTAATTTCAGCAAGTTTCTGTATATTGTATATTTGGATATTAACAAAATACTTTTTAACTTTCAATTCTTGTTGATGATTCATAGTACATTATATACTTTTCTTACATGGCTGTGTCCAAAACAATGCACTAAACACAATTTAATAAGTAGTGTGTCTCATGTAAGAATTTTATAAGGCTATTTTGTCATCCAGCATTGGGGTCTGATAGCCAAGCACCCACCCCCCTCTGCCAAGTAAGGAAAGCTGAGACAGAGTTAAATTCATTAAGTGTCCAACATTACACAATTAAGTGCTTCATCTGGGTATTTAAAGTGCACTGTATTTAATTTCTTTAAACTGAGATCCAGCAAGTTCCACTTCCAGTCATTCCAAATCAAATTGAAATGCAAAACCTGCAGAATGTTGCTGATTCAATTCAAACTCACAAACTGAAAGAGATATGATTCTTAAATTCTCAATTTTCCCAATCCACTTGTGCTTTTGTTCAATTGTATTATGTACATAACATAGTAATGCTATTATATAGGCTAATATTGGATGACCATTAACTGAAATACTGTATCACTTTTTCATGATTTAACTGTTGTCTCTTTTTTCATATTTTATAGAACCATTTTATCAGTTATTATTGTCATATTAGTAAACACATGTACAGAGTTGCACAACACAAAAACCCAAACATACAGACAAGAAACTGTCAGGAACAAGAGCAGTAATCCTACCTTGTCAAAAAGAGACTTCCATTGCTGAGAGAAGCATTTGTGAAAGACAGAGAAAGAGGTAGAAGAAAGGAATGAACATAGATATAATTGAGAAAAAGGAGAATCAATCTAAAATTCATCTCTGTTCTTTTCTGCTTTTCAACAACATAAATCATGGTCACTTACGTCCTCTGGAGCTGCAGGAAGGACATCAGTGCTCTCTAGCACCTCGATCTCTTCACCCTCTGAGTGAGCAGCGACCGCTGGGGATGAGTTCACCATAGCCTCTGTGCCCCTCTCAATCCACCCAAATAATGATTATCTCTTCTTATAAAGTTCTGCCATGATGTCTTGTTCAGGTAGGCTATATTCCGCCACATATATCCACATATATGGTTTTGACAACTCCAAACTTCATGCAGAGCTAAACTGGCATTTTCCCAGCTCTGTCATACTAATATCCTATGGCACGTGAGTTTATCCCAAACTAAAGGGGTATGTGGAGTTCCTCCTCGCTTCCATATTTCATTACAGGATGTTTTAGACACTGTAAATCCATAGTACGTCACACATAAGTTCGCGTTAGATTTTTAAACACGACTGTCTTTCCCAGTAGCGCCTGGCTTCATCCTCAAACAGTCACCTGCAAGAGAAACATCGTTTCTTTCTCAAATCCCTTTATGCTATTTTGTGTTTCGTATTAAATTATTACCATCCAGTGTCGTGTCTGGCGTGATTTTGCTCAAACTGAATACCCGGTATGCCACCAAACAGAATGCGATAACATGATAAAGCGAAACGATCAGGTTATTTACAACAGCGGCGTGTCGTGTTTATCGTACCAACGTAAAACCACGCAAGAAACACTAAAAATAAAACAGTGTGAAATGCGTAAGTGTTTATTTGTGGTGCGTCATTGTACCTTGTTGTTGTTTCGCATCCACAGCGCGTGCCAGCAGCGCCCGAGAGGAGTGACTCCTGCCAGCATCCACAGAGCGCTTTGCCAAAGTTCACTGTGACCGAGCGAAGCGCAGACAGCATGGGGAGGTAAATGAGAGGCACTCGCCTCCTTTCACTGATCCTCGTCATGTGGGCGCTTTTACAAGCGCTTGTCTCAAGTGACGGGAGGTGAACATGGATACGCGTGAATGATATAGCCTAAATATATTTCATCATGTTCGTTTGTGTAGTTTGACTTTTATGTTGCTGCGCCAGTGGATTTGTTTTCTGGATCAATAAAGTACACCTATTTACAGCGACTAGGGTCATTTAAAAGAAACTGAGCAAGAGTTCTGCTGTGGGTCCGATTATAAAGTCACCCTCATGGGAAATGTAATTAAAACGACTGGATTTTTAAAAATGTGTAAAATAAATGTGACACCAGTGTTAATTTTAAAAGTAAATTTTGTCTAAATATTTTGATTAAATATGAACGTATAGTCTAGGCCTATAAAATGCCATTTATGCTTAGTCATATTTTAGTCATCTGAATTGTTTCAGTTTTAGTCAACTAAATGTCATAAGATTTTAGTTGACTAAATCTGTTGATATCTGTAGGCTAGTAGATTTAGTCACTAAAATCTTAGTCTCAGCCTCAGACGTCACGCCCACGGACCGTTGGCTAAACTCTGATGCATATGGCACACTTATCTGGAAACACTTCAGGAGTATCGAAGTCGTCGTTGGATTGGTTGAATTATACAGGATTTCCGGGAGACATGTGTGTTGCGTTCTTTAACGTTCCGCCTGGAAACAAAAATGCCGTGGCGCCAAACCCCCTCACGAAAGAAGGAAGCTGTTGTGTATACAAATGTGACGACGAACGCTTATCAGGGTCTAAACGCTGGATTTTCAAAAGTATGTGAAATATTTAACGTTTGCTGCATAGAATCTTTAAAATACATCCGAGAGTTTCACACACCGGACTGTTGTGGCGACATTTCCACCCGAAACGTGACGCTGAACGAAACGAACTGTGATTGGTTGTTTGACATGTCGGTCAAACGGCCTCATGGGCGGGCCTTGGCCAATGAAAGCTGCCATCTATTCCAGACCTTCAGCCATCAGTCTGAAGGTCTGGCTACGCGAGACTACTAAAATCTAAGGGGTTTAGTAAAAATTTGCATTATCAAACATTTTCTAAAATTCCAAACTTATAGGCTATTCTCATGCAGAAAACATCTATAGGCCTATATGCATGGAATTAAGTTTTGAACATGCAACAGAGACACAGATTTAACTGTTGTGAAATACATAATGTCTTTATTTGTCTTAAAGTTAAATAAAAACCACTTCTCATAAAGAAATAAGAAAATGGTCTTCTTTTCAATAAAAGACCATATAGATTAATCCTTATTAAAACTACTTAAGTTTTTCAGTCAAGCATAGTGAATGATTTTCTTTTTTTTGTTTGATTAACATTGATGACAGAGACAGCAGCAGGTTTATTAGCTGATATCACTTTAAGACCTAATACATGTATCCAATATACTGATAAGCATCTGATATTCTCCCAGCTGTTATACATTCATCTAATACATAACCAACTGTGTTCGTATGAACACTAGCAAAAACCAAAAAAATTGACATAATTTTTTTCAGTCAATTTGAGTCAATATTTCAGTTCAATAGAGGCTTCGGGTCTGTGTGGACAGAAAACCGTACCAAATTGAGTTTTCCTTAGCATCATCAATGTTTTTCAAATTTATACGTCTGCTCTTCAAAAAAATTACATTTTGAACATTTTATGAGACATGGAGCAAATGTATGCCAACTTATGCCCTGTCAGGTAGATCAGTATGTTACAATTCAAACTTGCACATCTAACTTCCCTACCACGCAAGAAATCAGTTCTTTTTGGATCTCTTTCCAAAATACCCCTCCCCACCATTTTCATCTCATTTTTATTTGTTGATGAAAATCATCATAGTTTTTGTATTTAAAGTTCTTGAAATTCGCAAAATTTGCATTCGCACGGGGCGTCAACGTTAATGTTTCTCATTTACTTTGAATGGGTGATGTCATGC